>BLBF01000003.1:95548836-95594806 GCA_015471245.1 Laticauda colubrina | reverse complement strand
CCTTCCTTCCTTCCTTCCTTCCTTCCTTCCTTCCTTCCTTCCTTCCTAATAGCAGACCTCAAGAGAAAAAAAGGGAAAAGATATTATTTATTTATTTGATTTGTCAATCGCTTAAGGCCCGGTCCCACTGCACTTACAGATGCAAAGAGGATGTAAAACATTAAAAAAAGCTTGCCATCCATTGGGAAATGCTATGCATCCGTTGTGTATTCACTGCATACGTGTTTCATATGCTCTATCTGTCGAGCATCCGTCCACTGCAATTTCATCGGCACAAGAAGTTTTGAGCTCCAGAAAACTTTTTGAACAGATGAACTTTCCGCCATGTACGATGTACATCTGTGACTTATAAGGGCAACAAACGTTCTATGTCCGTTATCATCCATTAAACGTCCACTGTATCCTCTCTGCATCCTCTGACCATCCCCTCAACTCACATCCGCTGCAGCTGAAAATGGAAAGAGGGAGGAAACAAAAGGTACATGGAATGTCTACACAGCGTTAGTAGCACGGAAATAGAAAGGATGTAAGCATATGCATCTCGTATATAAAGTATTAAAAATGGACAAAACATTTGTATCTGGGATGTATCTCGTATATTTAGGATGTCTGGAGTATGTAGAAGGACACCTAGCAGACAACCGATATTTTCTATAAAAAGGGGGAAAAAATCATCTGGATCTCAGTATGAGTCCAGCAGCCGTGGTGTACAGACCTCTTCACCCTTGGTCTTGGTCTTCCACATCATCAATTGTTCTCCACTATGGATGATGAAACAGTCCGTATGATAGCTACGCTCATTCATCACCAGAACTAAAACCTGTTCAGACTGTATCAAGTTTTACACAGAAGGAGAGGAAGGAGATGTCCAAGAGCTGTGTATGACCACTTGATGGTGGAGCTGAGGAATGAAGACCCTCATGCATTCCATCACTTCATGAGGATGCCACCAGCCATGTTTGATGAACTTGTAGAGTGTCTGAGACCCAGGTTGACCAAGCCTAGCACCAACTTCCATCCCAACCTGGACCCTGGACTGAAAGTGGCACTGACTCTGTGGCACCTGGCCTCTGGAACCACATACAGAAACATGCAGTATGCATGGATGGTGCCACACAACAGCATCAGTAAAGTGGTCAGAGAAGTGGTACAGGCCATCACTGAAGAATACATGGAGGAGCTCCTCAGATGCCCCACCACTGAACAAGGCTGGAGAAAACTTGCAGAAGAGTGGTATCAGAGGTAGAACTTTCCCCACACTGTTGGAGCCATAGATGGGAAGCATGTGGCCTGCAAAGTTCCAGCCAACTCAGGGTCCACTTATTACAACTACAAGGGCTTCTTCAGTGTCATCCTCTTTGCCATGGTTGATGCTGACTACAAATTCATCTACATCGATGCTTCAGGCAAAGGGTCAGCTTCAGATGGCCAGGTATACAATGCAAGTGACCTAAAGATGGGCTGGATTGCAACCTCATCATGGGTTTTCCAGATCCAGACCCCCTTCCCAATGACACACAAGATGTGCCCTACTTCATCATTGGTGATGATGCGTTCTCCCTCGGAACCTACCTCATGAAGCTGTACAGTTCAAGATACCTCACCCGTGAAGAGAGGATCTTCAACTACAGGCTGTCCAGGGCAAGACGGGTGGTGGAGAACGCCTTCGGCATCCTGGCCAACAGGTTCCAGATACTTCTCACACAGTATGACCCAGAGACTGTGCGGAGCATCGTGGAAGCTTGCTGCATTCTGCACAATCTCATGCGCATCCACTACCCAGTCTTGCAGAACAGACTTGTCGACCATCAGCAAGGGAATGGGGACATGGAGCCTGGTGAATGGAGGCAAGGACATAACCTGATAGACACTGTGGATGTAGAAGGCCCCAACAGAGCTTCACGTGAAGGGAAAAAGCAGCGCAACCTACTGAGACACTGGTGCAACTCCCCAGCTGGAGCAGTGGAGTGGCAAGACAGGATGATAGATGATTAATGGATGCTTCCTTGAGCCTGTCGCATAACACTGATGAGATTGTGCCATGTAAGTTGAGTGGTCCTACAATGAATAGGGCATTAATAAAGACCTTTGTTTATTTTGAAATGTGTTGATCAATTAATAAATTGTTATTGATAATAAAGGTCCATATGTGTGGAAGTTGGGATGGTGGAGTCAGTCCCACTACATACAGTGCCACTATGGTTGCACTGGTGGTTTATCTGTCCCACAACTATCCTTATCTATCCTATAAGCATGCAAAGGCTTAATCATTTTTTCAAAGTTTTTACCAACACTTTAAAAAGTAAACAAAATGAACCAAGTAAACTTTATTAAGTGTCTTAAGCAAAGATAAACTTTTTTAAACAAGTAAACAATTCAGTCTCTGAGACTATTCTGAGTCAGAATAGACTATTCTGCGTGCATGCTGCATCCTTTTATATCCACGGAGCGGACGCAATTGATACCCCCCGCATGCGCAGTGAACGCTTTGCATCCGATATACATCCGCGTGACATCCCCTTTGTTTCCTATAGGTGTACGTGATGCATCCGCTTCATCCGCTATGCCTCCGCCCCTTCCGCTATGCGTCCACTTTGAAATTCTCCCTCGGAACCCCTTCAGAGGTGTCATCCGCTTCCATCCACTTTCATCCACTAGGCTTCTGATGAACATCCGTTTAACATCTCCACTACATGCTACCCACGTCCGTTCTTTTCCGTTCTGTTTATGCAAATTTTCACCACTTTTTGGAGGGGATGAAAATGGATGGAGCCACCCCTGAAATTTTGCTTGTCCGCTCTGTCCTTTATGCATACGTTTTGCGTCTATCGGCCAGTGGGACCTAGCCCTAAGTAGAAACATGTGGAAGTCGTACCTTCTGCAATCAAGTTTGGAGTGGTTAACACTGAGTTTGTATCTGTTGTGTGCTCTTGTATTGTTACGGTTGAAGCTGAAGTAGTCATTGAGTGGTAGGGCAATTATAAATATACTAATATTTTTAATTTTAAATTGCATTACTAATATTAGTTTTTTATTTCCAAATTGCCTTCCTTCAATCTGGTTTTAATTTCATATAGGAAAATAAATGGCTGTGAATACATATATTTTCTTCTCAAAAACTAACCCAGCTGGACTGGAGATGGAATTTGGAGATTGTAATTATTTTTCATTAAATATTCCAATTCTTTTTGTTGCAAAAATGTACAAAATGTAAAACTGCATAATTTTATCAAAAGACTGATATGAAAAGAAAGAGTCTTTCACACTTGAGGCTATAAAAGACAAATAACTTAGTATTGACTGTACTTTCTTGGAAAATGAAACTGAGTAATCTAACTGTAGGGTAAATATGTTTTGGATACTCTATGCATTGATAGATACCATATTCAACTGGCATGTGCAGAAAAATATTTTAAATATTTTAAATAAATATTTAAAAATATTTATTTTTAAAAGATGGGTTAAGAAATGTTTCAGCTGAACTGGGGCTCAGGGATAGGAATTCTTTCTTGTTGCTAGAGTCAGTGAACTATAGAATCAGAACAGTTCTAATCTTAGAAAAAGCCAAAGACAAAATACAGGACATGAACAGGATATGGTAAATAGTCATTCTAATGCCAGACATTGTAATTGCAAAAGAAATGAAATGTAAATGAGAATCTTCTGAAGGTGACTGTAGAAAATTCTTGTTTTTGCATATAACTAACTGGAGAGGGTTAAAAAAAAAAAAAAGTCATAATTCCATTTGAATAAGTGGAGGGCACTGTTAAAGATTTCAAACATTTCATCCAGAAAAAAGAGTTGAAGATATGCCCATTTGATCTGGAAATGACAAAAATTCTATTCAGTGGTTCACAAAAGAATATGGAACATCATCCACAGAGTGGAAGGAAGGAAAGGGATGGAGGGATAGAGGGAAGGAGGGAGGAAGGAAGGAAGGAAGAATACTTGCATCGAAGCAAACCAAAATAGAACAGATGTAGAAAATACTCCAATTAGAGACACTTCCTTTAATTATAACTAGGTTTTCTGATGAATCTTAAAATTGGTTTCTGATACCATGATGTCTGGATTTTGTCTTTTGTTCTTGTAATATTGCTTTACTCTAACTTGCTTGCTGAAATCTGATTATTCTGAGGTGGCTTCTTCGTTTGTATCTTTGGCTCCTGATTTCTGAAGCTATCCAGGCTCAATTCTGTTTAACGTGCTTCCTGAATGTAGAAAAATGTGCACAGTTATTATAGATTTGTGTGGGGGAATGATATGTTTAATCAATAATCACTTTTGAAAGTTTAATACAAATAAAAATAAAATCTCCTTTGGCTGTTTGGATCCCAAATCAGGTATTCTTCAAAGGCATATCAGTGAATAAATAGCTGAATTATTTCTCATGAAACCTTTCAAACTGGTCAGAATTCTGTTTGTTAAACAACCAAAAATCAAAACTTTTGAAACATACTGAAGGCTATCCCAAAGGTGTTTTTCAGGAGGCATACTGGACCTTGTTTTTTTTTTTTTTTTGAAGACATTTTGCTCCAAGAAGCTTCTTCAGCTCTGATAGGTTAGTGGGGAATGGAAGGATTTATATTTCTTGCAGACAGCTGGTAATTTGCATCCTTTTCGAGGGTTGTTGAAGCAATTGGAGGTTTATCTGTGTCCGCAGAGTCACTTGAATAGTGCTCCTGGTTCCTGTAGTCTGACATGTTTTCACTGGAAATCTATTCCTACTCCCACACCATTCAAAAGGTGTTTATTCCAAATTGTATAGTTAATAAAAGTCTGTAGAGATACCTGAATGACTGAGAACCATGACCTGGATGACTGAGAATCTCTACAGACTTTGAAACTCAAAGTTGACTCCAAATGTGAAATTACTTGGGCAGAGGTCATTGTGATCTGTCTGAGAAAAACTAGAATTGGGAATATGACAAGGCTGATTAAAAGTTCTCCAATCTACTTATTTATGTTGGGAGGCATCCCCAAGTATGTGTTTTGTTTATTTATCAGTGTTGAAGAAGTTATCCTTTATGACTAACAATGTATAGACAAGGAAACAATTTCCTTATAACTCATGCACAAGATCTTATTGGTTTTATCCCAGCCAGTCCTTTATTCAGGCATTACTTAGCCTAAACAACAAACCAATACTTTATCATTTCCATTAGATGAAGACATTTGAATCTATCAGTGTCATCACCATTGGAAATACATAGAGACTAAGTTTCTGGTTTCTTTACCACATGAAAATACCATGGGATTAAGGAGAAATGTCCTTAATCTAATTTATGTTGGTATTGGACAACATACTGAGGGAAATCAAATACAGTGAGTCCTCAGTTCACAATGTTCAGTTATAACAGTGGTGAACAAGTAGGACATATGATTGTCATGCAAAGTAGGGGCTATAACAGCATCCTAGTGATTACATCATCACAATCTGGTTGATCGGTGCTCAGTTTATGACTCTGCAGCTCAGCAGTTTGAATCTTACTAGGTTCAAGATTGACTCATGCTGACCCTGTAAATAGCTTAGAGTGTAAAATGCTGTGAAGCGGTATATAAATCTAAGTGCAATTGCTACAATGTTGCAATGCACTGGAATCAAATGATTGTGATTTCTGAGGTTCCTTGCTGGCTTCCCACGAGCAAAGGCAATACGGAAACTGACAGGAAGTCAAAAGGCTCTCCTGCTACTTTTTCACTTGCTACCCTCCATAATACCTGCCCATAACAATCCCAGTCCTCTTCAAAACACCTGTGTTCCCTAGTGCCTGCCCAAGGCCCATAGCTTTTATTTGTAGCTCTCATCTGCCAGCCCATTCAATAATGAGACAGGTGAAACTCGAAAAATTAGAATATCGTGCAAAAGTTCATTTATTTCAGTAATGCAACTTAAAAGGTGAAAGTAATATATGAGATAGACTCATTACATGCAAAGCAAGATAGTTCAAGCTGTGGTGTGTCATAATTGAGATGATTGTGGCTTACAGCTTACAATTAGAATATTGTGAAAAGGTTCAATATTCTAGACTCAAAGTGTCCCACTCTAATCAGTTAATTAAGCCATAACACCTGCAAAGGGGTCCTGAGCCTTTAAATGGTCTCTCATTCCAGTTCAGTAGGAAGCACAATCATGGGAAAGACTGCTGACCTAACAGTTGTGCAGAAAACCATCAATGACATCCTCCATAAGGAGGGAAAAACTCAATGAAATTGGATGTTCCAAAGTGCTGTATCAAAGCACATTAATAGAAAGTTATGTGGAAGGGAAAAGTGTGGAAGAAAAAGGTGCACAAGCAGCAGGGATGACCGGAGCCTGGAGAGGATTGTCAGAAAATGGCCATCCAAAAGTGTTGGGAACTTTCACAAGGAGTGGACTGAGGCTGGAGTCAGTGCATCAAGAGTCACACACACAGATGGATCCTGGACATGGGCTTCAAATGTCGTATTCCTCTTGTCATGCCGCTTTTGAACAACAAACAATGTCAGAAGCATCTTACCTAGGCTAAAGAAAAACAGAACTGGTCTGTTGCTCAGTTGTCCAAAGTCCTCTTTTCTGATAAGAGCAACTTTTACATCTCATGTGGAAACCAAGGACCCAGAGTCTGGATGAAAAATGGAGAGGCACACACTGTAAGATGCTTGAAGTCCAGAGTGAAGTTTCCACAGTCTGTGTTGATTTGGGGATCCATGTCATCTGCTGGTGTTGGTCCACTGTACTTCATTAAGTCCAGAGTCAATGCAACTGTCTACCAGGAGATTTTGGAGCACTTCATGCTTCCTTCCACAGACAAGCTTTATGGGGATGCTGACTTAATTTTCCAGCAGGACTTGGCACCTGCCCACACTGCCAAAAACACCAAAGCCTGGTTCAATGACTGTGATATTACTGTGCTTGATTGGCCAGCAAACTCGCCTGACCTGAACCCCATAGAGAATCTATGGGGCATTGCAAAGAGAAAGATGAGAGACATGAGAAAGAACAATTCAGAAGAGTTGAAGGCCGCTATTGAAGCATCCTGGTATTCCATAATACCTCAGCAGTGCCACAGGCTGATAGCTTCCCTGCCACTCCGCATTGAGGCAGTAATTGCTGCAAAAGGGGCCCAAACCAAGCACTGAGTACATATGCATGCTTAAGCCCATGTCACACTGCACCAACGGAGGGAAAGAGGATGTAAAACGGAGAGAAACATTTGCCATCCGTTGGTTAATGCGATTCATCCATTTTGTACTCACTGCCTCCGTTTTTCATCCTCTCTATCCGTCCAGCATCCATCGACTGAGGTTCCATACGCTCAAAAAGTTTTGAGCTGCTCAAAACTTTTTGAGCGGAAAATGTATCCAACGCGTCCGTTCTGCATCCGCAACACATACGGGGAACATCCATTCTACATCCGTCGTCATCCCTTAAGCATCCGCTATATCTGCCAGGCATCCGCTGCGCATCCGAGCAACTTGCATCCGCTCCAGCGGAAAATGGACACAGGGAGGAAGTGAAACGGATGCCGAACGGACACGCAGCATTAGTAGCACGGATGGAGAAAGGATGAAAGCGGATGCAGCTCGCAAAGAAAGCATTTAAAATGGAAAAAACGTTCGCAGAGGGGACCTATCTTGGATATTAAGGATGTCTAGAGGATGCCTAGAGGATGCAAAAGGACACATAGGGGAAAACTTATATTGCCTATAAAAAGGGGGAGGAACTCACCTGGATCTCACTTTCAGTCCAGCAGCCCTGCTGTGCAGACCTCTGCAGCCTTCATCTGGCTCTTGCTCTTCCACAGCATCCATTGATGTCCACCATGGATCATAACACAGTCCTTTTGGTAGCCACCATCATTCTGCAACAGTGCAAAGCCATCTACAGGATCTTTCAACTGTTCTACGGGAAGAAAAGGAGGTGGCCAAGAAGCGTCTGGGTCCGAAGATGGATCAGGAGAAGAGGAGAGTACGGACTGTACAACAAGCTGATGGTGGAGCTGAGGAACGAAGACCCTCGTGCATTCCAGAACCTCATGAGGATGCCTCCAGCCATGTTTGATGAAGTTGTGGAGTGGCTGACACCAAGGTTGACCAAGCAGACCACCAACTTCCGGCCCAGCCTGGACCCTGGGCTCAAGGTGGCACTCACTCTGCATCACCTGACCTCAGGGACCATGTACAGGAGCATGCAGTATGGCTTGAGGGTGCCACACAACACCATCAGCATTGTGGTCAGAGAAGTGGTGCAGGCCATCATCGAAGAATACCTGGAGGAGCTCCTCCATGGCCCCTCCACTGAAGAAGGCTGGAAGAAAGTTGCAGAGCAGTGGTATCAGAAGTGGAACTTCCCCCACACCGTTGGAGCCATAGATGGCAAGCACATAGCCTGCAAAGCTCCAGCCAAGTCGGGGTCCACTTATTTTAACTACAAGGGCTTCTTCAGCATCATCCTCTTTGCCATGGTCAATGCTGACTACAAATTCATGTACATCGATGCTTCAGTCAACGGCTCATCTTCAGATGCCCAGGTATACAATGCCAGTCACCTCAAGGAGGGGATGGAACGCAACCTCATCATGGGCTTCCCAGATCCAGACCCCCTGCCCAACGACACACAAGATGTGCCCTACTTCATCGTGTGGAATGACGCCTTCTCCCTCAGAACCTACCTCATGAAGCCCTACACTTCCAGATGCCTCACCCATGAAGAGAGGATCTTCAACTCCTGGCTGTCCAGGGCAAGGCGGGTGGTGGAGAACGCCTTTGGCATTGTGGCCAACAGGCTCCAGGTACTTCTCACCACCATGCAGCATCGCCCAGAGACTGTGAGGAGGATCGTGGAAGCTTGCTGCATCCTGCACAATCTCATGCGCACCCGCTACCCAGTCTTGCAGAACAGGCTCGTGGACCTCCAACAAGGCAATGGGGACATGGAGCCTGGTGAATGGAGGCAAGGGCAAAACCTGATAGACACTGTGGATATGCAAGGCCCCAACAGAGCTTCATATGAAGGGAAGAAGCAGCAGAACCTCCTGAGATACTGGTGCAACTCCCCAGCTGGAGCAGTGGAGTGGCAAGACAGGATGATAGATGATTAATGGATGCCTCCTTCAGCCTGTCTCATCACACTGATGAGATTGGGCCATGTATGTTGGGTGGGCCTACAATGAACAGGGCATTTAATAAAGACTTCTGTTTATGTTGACATGTGTGGATGAATGATTACATTATTTTTGATAATAAAGGGCCATAGGTGTAGCACCTGGGAGGGTGGACCATACAGTCCCACAATGCTTGCACTGGAGGTTTATCGATCCCACAGCTATTACCCATCCCAAAGGTATCCCTGCCCATCCCACAGGTATCCCTGCCCATCCCACAGCTATTACCCATCCCAGAGGTATTACTGCCCATCCCACTGCTATCCTTACCCATCCCACAAGCATGCAAAGGCTTAAACCATTTCTAAAAGTTTCCACCAAGACTTTATTGACAAAAATAAATGAAGCAAGTGTGTGAAAGAAAGATAATCTTCATTAATAACAAGCTGTAAAAGAAAAATGACCCAAGTCAAATTTCCAAAGCAAAAATAAAGTCAACAGGTAGCCACCCAGCCTCTGGTACTCTTCTCAGTCAGTCTGAGGCATTCCCATCATCCTGGGGTGAAGGGTCCAGGTGCTGTAAAGGTGGCTGCTGCTGGAGTGCTGGTCTGAGGCGCCACTGGGGGGCCTGGCCCTGAGAGGACAACAGGGAACAGTGTGTTGAGGAAGCTCTCAGACAGCTGGCTCAGTCCCGTGATATTGAGAGCCCCTTCCGCCATGACAGGAGTGTCAGCCCCAATACCAATGACAGATGTTCTGAGGCCGGGCTTGGCTGTGGGGTGGAGGAAGGAGCAGTGTAGTGGGGCTGTCTGGTCTGCAGCTGGGTGAGGACTGGCATTGGTGGCATCGGTGGCGTGGGTGGCATCTGTGGCATGGCTGGCATCCGTGGCATGGGTGGTATCGGTGGCATCAGTGGCACCGGTGGCGTACGATGTACCTGTGCCTGGACTGGGAAGGGCTGCCTGTGCTGCTGGACTTCCTAGTAGCCATAGCCTTGGTAGGGAAGGGCCTGTGGAAAGCCTTGGAAGGGCAGTGACATCACCTGGGGTGGAGGAGCAGGCCTGGACTGGTTGGAAGCAGGTTCATCTTGGTCTGGAGGGTTGTGCAGAAGATCGGTGATCCTCTCCTTGATCACCTGGTACTGGGGTTCCGACATGTCCATGAGGGTCTGGTTGACGTAGGTGAGGAAGGGCTTTCTGTTAGAGGATGGTATGTCGGTGTGTACCAGCTGAGGGAGGAGATCTACGCTGGTCCTGATGGTGTCCCTGATCTCCAGCAGGACAATGTGGCTCTGCCCCTCCGGTCTGCTGGTGCTTACTCTGCTGAAGCTGCTCCTCATCCTGCTGGTCCTGCTGGTGCTCTTAGTCCTGCTGGTGCTCCTGGTCCTGCTGGTGCTCCTGGTCCTGCTCATGCTGCTGGCGCTGCTGGCGCTTACTCTATTGCTGCTGATCCTGGTCCTGCTGATGCTGCTGGTGCTGCTGGCACTGCTGGTGCTTACTCTGCTGCTGCTGGTCCTGGTCCTGCTGTTGCTGCTGTTGCTGCTTCTGCTGCTGGTGGTGGTCCTGCTGGTCCTGCTGTTGCTGCTGCTGCTTCTGGTGGTGTGGAGGAGCAGCCCCTACAACCTGAGGGCCCATGTGATCCTGCCAAAGGGAGGAAGAGGCATATGCGGGAACGGGAGAGAAGGCAATACAACATCAAGGAGGAACATGAGGATGAGGTGCTGGAATGGCTGAGAGAGAATGAGTATCTATGGCAGAAGGGACACAGGCTCTATAGGGACATCAAAAGGAAGCTGGCTGCTTGGAGAGAGAAGGCGGAGAGCCTGGGCTACACTTCGGAGGTGCTCCTCGGTTGGTGGAAGCACATGCACACTTGGTCCGGGAAGCTGCACCTCAAGAAATCTGACCAGGCCGTGGTCAAGCTGACGGACAGAGAGAACTCCGTTATGGCCAAGTGTAGCTTCCTGGAGGGTGAGATCCGCCACCAAGGAGCAGCCCCTCTCACAACCTTCTCTCTCAGGCAGCCTGCTGAGAGCCAGTCCTCTTCCGGCCGAGAGTCATCTCCTGTCTCCAGGCAGGTGTCTGTGGAGCGTGACACGACGGACAACCCACTGACAGCTGTTCTAACCATGGCGGAGCACGTGGAGGACTCCCTGGAGCAGTGGGAGAAAGGAGACGGCACTTCCACCACAGTCCAACCCGCATCCACCCCCAGCTCCACCTCCACAGAAAGGCAAAGAGCCAGACAGGAGGGACAGAGCCACACTGTCCTGCTGGAGATAAGAGACACCATCAGGAGCAGCATAGATCTCCTCTCTCAGCTGGTCCACAACGACTCCTCATCCTCCAACCACAAGCCCTTCCTCACCTATGTGAACCAGACCCTCATGGACATGGCGGAACCCCAGTACCAGGTGGTGAAGGACAGGATCACTTATCTGCTTCACAACTCTCCAGACCCAGAGGAACCTGCTCCCACCCAGTCCAGGTCTGCTCCTCCACCCCAGGTGATGTCCCTCCCATTCCAAGGCTTTCCACAGGCCCTCACCTACCAGGGCTATGGCTACCAGGAGGTCCAGCAGCACAGGCAGCAGCCCTTCTCAGTCCAGGCACAGGTACATCGGACGCCACCTTTGCCACCGATTCCACTGATGCCACCCATGCCACTGCTGCCACCGATGCCAACCATGGCACAGATGCCACATTTGTCATCGGTATTGGGGCTGACACCCCATGTCATGGAGGTAGGGGCTCTCAACATCACGGGGCTGAGCCAGCTGTCTGAGAGCTTCCTCAACACATCGTCCCCTCTTGTCCTCTCGGGGCCAGTGGTGCTTCAGACCAGCACTCCAGCAGCAGCCACCTCCACAGCACCTGGACCCTTCACCCCTGAGACTGGGCACACCTCCGATTGACAGAGAAGAGTGCCAGAGACTGGGTGGCTACCTGTAGACTTTATTTGGACACTTGACTTGGGTCATTTTTCTTTTACAGCTTGTTATTAATAAAGATTATCTTTGCTTCACACACTTGCTTCATTTATTTTTGTCAATAAAGTCTTGGTGGAAACTTTCAGAAATGGTTTAAGCCTTTGCATGCTTGTGGGATGGGTAAGGATAGCAGTGGGATAGGCAGGGATACCTTTGGGATGGGTTAAGATAGCTGTGGGATGGGCAGGGATACCTTTGGGATGGGTTAAGATAGCTGTGGGATTGATAAACCTCCAGTGCAAGCAAAGTGGGACTGTACGGTCCACCCTCCCAGCTGCCACACATATGGCCCTACATTATCAATAACAATGTAAGCATTGATCCACACATTTGAACATAAACACAACTCTTTATTAAATCCCCAGTGTTTCAGGAGGTTGCACTGCTTCTTCCCTTCATGTGAAGCTCTGTTGGGGCCTTGCACATCCACTGTGTCTATCAGGTTTCGCCCTTGCCTCCATTCCCCAGGCTCCATGTCCCCATTGCCTTGTTGGAGGTCCACGAGCCTGTTCTGCAAGACTGGATAGCGGGTGCGCATGAGATTGTGCAGGATGCAGCAAGCTTCCATGATCCTCCTCACGGTCTCTGGGCGATGCTGCATAGTGGTGAGAAGCACCTGGATCCTGTTGGCCAGGATGCCAAAGGCATTCTCCACCACCCGCCCTGCCCTGGACAGCCTGTAGTTGAAGATCCTCTCTTCACGGGTGAGGAGTCTGGAAGTGTAGCACTTCATGAGGTAGGTTCTGAGGGAGAAAGTGTCATCCCCCACGATGAAGTAGGGCACATCTTGCGTGTCGTTGGGCAGGGGGTCTGGATCTGGGAAGCTCATAATGAGGTTGCGTTCCAACCCCTCCTTGAGGTGACTGGCGTTGTATATCTGGGCATCTGAAGCTGACCCATTGCCTGAAGCATCGATGTACATGAACTTGTAGTCAGCATCGACCATGGCAAAGAGGATGATGCTGAAGAAGCCCTTGTAGTTGAAATAAGTGGACCCCGACTTGGCTGGAGCTTTGCAGGTCACATGCTTGCCATCTATGGCTCCAACGGTGTGGGGCAAGTTCCACTTCTGATACCACTGCTCTGCAACTTTCTTCCATCCTTCTTCAGTGGAGGGGCACTGGAGGAGCTCCTCCAGGTATTCTTCGATGATGACCTGCAGCACTTTTCTGACCACAAAGCTGATTGTGTTGTGTGGCACCCTCCAGCCGTATTGCATGCTCCTGTAGGTAGTCCCTAAGGCCAGGTGGTGCAGAGTGAGTGCCACCTTGAGCCCAGGGTCCAGGCTGGGCCGGAAGTTGGTGTTTGCCTTGGTCAACCTGGGAGTCAGCCGCTGCACAACTTCGTCAAACATGGCTGGAGGCATCCTCATGAAGTTCTGGAATGCACGAGGGTCTTCGTTCCTCAGCTCTACCATCAGCTTGTTGTACAGTCCGTACTCTCCTCTTCTCTCGATCCATCTTCAGACCCAGATGCTTGTTGGCCACCTCCTTTTCTTCCCGTAGAACAGTTGAAAGAGCCTGTAGATGGCGTCGCACTGTTGCAGAACGATGGTGGCTACCAAAAGGACTGTGTTACAATCCATGGTGGACATGACTGGATGCTGTGGAAGAGCAAGAGGCAGATGAAGGCTGCAGAGGTCTGCACAGCTGGGCTGCTGGTCTGAAAGTGAGATCGAGGTGAGTTGCTCCCCCTTTTTATAGGCAATATAGGTTTTCCCCTATGTGTCCTTTTGCATCCTGTAGGCATCCTCTAGACATCCTTAATATCCAAGATAGGTCCCTTCTGCAAACGTTTTTTCCGTTTTAAATGCTTTCTTTGCGAGCTGCATCCGCTTTCATCCTTTCTCTGTCCGTGCTACTAATGCTGCGCGTCCATTCCGTGTCCGTTCTGCTTCCTCCCTGTGTCCACTTTCTGCCAGAGTGGATTTGAGTAGCGCAGATGCGCAGCGGATGCCTAGCGGACGTAGCAGATGTGTAACGGATGATGACGGATGCAGAACGGATGTTCCCTGTATGCGTAGTGGATGCAGAATGGACGCGTTGGATAAATTTTCCGCTCAAAAAGTTTTGAGCAGCTCAAAACTTTTTGAGCGGATGGAACCTCAGTTGACGGATGCTGGACGGAGAGAGAGGATGAAAAACGGACGCAGTGAGTCCAGAACGGATGCATCGCATTAACCAACGGATGGCAAGTGTTTCTCTCCATTTTACATCCTCTTTCCATCCGTTGGTGCAGTGTGACATTGGCTGAACAAAATCTGTTTCTTTCTCTTTAACGTTTCTTTCATTACCCAAGCTAAATGGAAATTTATAATCATTCTTTCTCCATAAAAAGATTAATGGTGCTTTCAGTGGAGCTACAAATTTGGGGTTAATTTAAGACCCCATTATACAAAATTTATTGTAAACCTTTCACAAAATTAACAAGATTATGTTAATAATCAAGCCATGCCTTCATCGAAGAAATCAAATCCACTAAAAATAACATTATAAGGAATATTAGTTTTAGCACAGCATTTGGAGGGATAACTGACTGTAAATTGCATCAATCTTTTCCTGAGGCAATACATGTAAAGGTACCTCTTTTGACCTCTTTCAAAAAAGGGGAGAAGAAGAGGAGGAGGAGACCACAGGTGAGAGTGGGAAGGGGAGATAGTTCAGTTTGCCAGGTTTCTGAGGCAGGGTTGAAAATCGGAGTCAAGTTCAAACAAAAAACTTAGATAATAGAGATTCTCGTTCTCCATTGTTCTTCAGAAATGTGAGAACTCAAACATAAAATCGAGGCAAACATCCTGGCTTCAACTTATGTATTCTTTTGTACATATGTCCAGCTCCTATTTCTTAAATATTCCTATATCATACAAAATGGCTATAAAATAAAGACATGGATAAAAACCTTGTCATTTCAGATCTTACTATATTGGGGTGAATAATAATCAGGATAATTCTATGATCATTCATACCTTTCTGTGATCCAAGTTAGTAAATCTGGGGTTGCCCTGTGTTTCCACCATTGAAAAGTGGGAAATTTAATTTCATTCTTAAAACATAGAAAGTAGATTTTAATTTTCTTAAAACCTTGAGCCATTGTTTTTCTCAGCCAGAATATTCCCTTCTGTATTCTGCATTTAAAGCATATAACCCAACTCAATTGTCATCCAATATTCTGATTACATGTTAAATTAAATTGGTGACTTTGCATCAAGTCATCTGTTGTTGTTGTTTTTTTACAAATTCTAGGAATGTATCAGGTCAGTACATGTTTCAAATATATATATTGCTAGGCAAAAAATATGGGTTATAGCTAGAATTTAATCTCTCAAAATCTTTAAAATAGCCATAATAAATCAACTGATATTCCTTGCTTAGCCCAGGATTTCTTATAAAGCATTTTTCTTTCTATCTTCAGGCTTGGATTATTCCACAATATCTATTTCTCATGTAATTTTTCAATCAAACTTAACTGCTTTTCTATTAATAACTAAATATGCTTAGCATATATGCTGGATAAGAAAATCCATGCTTAACTTGATGGTAAACCTTGTAAAGATTTCAAAGGCATCACAGTTACTCTATAATTGACTCCAAAGAGGCAATATTTTTAAAAATTGATATTCCACAGAAAAATAGATATTAAAATGAGAAGCCAATGGTGAAGCTGAAAATGTTATTGTAGAGCAAGTGCAATTTGGGCAAAGATATTCAAGAGATTTTGGCCTGCCATTAAAACTTTCTCAATAATTTATACTTTTGTATTAGGAATTATCATTTGAATTCCTCTTAAGTATTTATTACATTAGTTTTAATATAATGTTCAATGGAGGTCTTTATGACCAACCTGAATCGACTGAAACTGTTTCTATAGGTTTGTTCATGTTTAACTCATGGACAAATCTATAGATACATAATATGTACCATAAAATGTCATTGTCAAATTCAAAATATCATAGTAGTTGAAAAGATGAACAGTATATTTATTGATTTATTGAAATATTTGAGGAAAAGTTGTGTCAGAATTTTCCATTTCACAGTACTGAAGGACTTTTCCATAATGAATAAGACCCTCATTGCATTTTTCAATTCAGATTTTCTAATTATCAGAATGTCATATCCCAAAAGTGCTTTTCAAAAGGCAACTGGACTTTCTTAATTTTTCCTTGAAAATGTTTCATTTCTCATCCAAGAAGTTAAAGCTGAATTTCTTGGGTGAGAAGTGAAACATTTTTAAAGAAAAAAAATGAAAAAAGTTCAGTTACCTTTTGAAAAGCACTTTTGAGATAACCATGACCTGGATGATTGAGAATCTCCATAAAAATATCAGAGTGTCAGTTAGTGATTTGATATTGCTTGGGGATCTTTTATGAAACTGGATTGTTCAAGATGGGTATTTGAAGGCAAATTGTCTTCATCTACTGTGATGGAATATTGTCTGGATTTCCAAGGGGGGTGGAAAGTGCATTTCAGAGTGACTAGATGGCACAATTTATGTGGGAGAAATGGAGTCAAAATAGTTCCTCTCTTCAGATAACCTTTGACTTACAATCATTTGTTTAGTGACTGAAGATACAACAGCCCTGAAAAAAGTGATTTATGATGACTGCAGGCTCCCCATGGTCATGTGATTAAAATTTGGCTGCTTGGCAATTGGTTCATATTTATGTGCCAATGAAATCATGTTTTGGGGACTTCTGAAAAGCAAAGTTAATGGGGAATTCAGATTCAGTTAACAATTATGTTACTTACTTAACAACTGAAGTGATTCACTTAACAATGATGGCAAGAAAGGTTGAAAAATGGGGAAAAACTCACTTAACTATTTTGTTTAGCAACATATATTTTGGGCTCAATTGTGGTCATAAGTTGAAGACTACCTGTAATAGTTCCCAATTATGATTTGTAGTCGCCTTTAATTTGGCAAGATTTCTGTCTATAAGTGAGAAACAACAAAGGAAACTATTTAAAAGAATTTCATCGTGTCTTTCTCGGTTTTTTTTTTTTTTTTGGTGCTTGACAACTATATGCTGGGTTAGTCAGTACTGTTGTTTTTGTCAATGTCACCCATCATCTCCCTTTTTTCCTGTTTAGATAACATTGGACCAAAGCTTAAAAGTCCCACCGACCCACCCCCAAAAAACCCGTAAGTGAAGGTAAAGAAAGAAAAAAAAATGCTTTTCATGTTTTTTAAAAAAGTTAAAAAAAATAAATGTGAACATGAATATAGAAATAGTAAAAACAAATTGTTAAAGACTCCATTCCATTAAGATTTCTGCAACAAAATATTCTGAATTTTGTCAGCTTGAAACCTGTTTAAAAGTAGAAAAAGACATTCTGGCACATTTTCCCTGCTGTTGCGTGACCAGATTCTGGCTGCATGCAATGGATAAAACTCAGCTGATATTAAGGAATTTGCATTAAGCTATGAGGGTTGCTATTTCAAGACTCTGACTTAGCATTTCAGATAAAATTATCTGTTTTTAAATAGCTTCAAATTTAAATAAAATTATTGCCTAAGCAGAAGCATCTTAAAGCTTTTATTAGCAGCATCAAATACTATGATAAGACAAATGACAATGGTTGCTGGTGATTCTGTAGCATTGAAGATGAATTATCCACCTGCTTGAACATATTGTCAGAGGAAACTGGCATAATACTATCATAATAATTGAGTCTTGGTGGCACAGTGATTAGAGTGCTGTACTGCAGGGCACCTCTGCTGACTCCTGGCTACCTGCAATTTGGCAGTTCAAATCTCACCAGGTTCAAGGTTGATTCATCCTTCCATCCTTCCAAAGTTGGTAAAATGAGACCCAGATTGTTGGGGGCAATATGCTGACTCTGTAAACCACTTAGAGAGGGCTGTAAAGCACTGTAAAGCGGCATATAAGTCTAAGCGCTATTGTTATTGCTATAACACCTCATGTTTTTTGGGAAGCAATAAAGATAGAAACTGTTTATGTTGGAAACATGTAGGATAGATCTTTGACAAAATGTAAGAGCAGTCACTCATTTAATATCCAGGGCTAATAAATATTTGCTTCCTGTTGTTATGTCATGGAAACCTGGCCAGCCAAGGGATGCATCCTAATACCTGCCTTTTCTCAAATTTGTGCAATGTGACTTTTCTTATGCCATCTAATAGTAAGTGTACATTTCCTAATACTTACTAACCATTGAAATAATTACGTAAATGCATTTATCTGCCTTTGTCACTCCTAATAGACACTTACATACATTTTGTTCTTCCTCCATTTTGTATCATTGATGACGAGATGAAAAGCCTAGGAAAATCAATGTGCTGTAAACCCACTTCTGTCAAGCCCCTGTCAGAATCTGATTCCAAGTGGAAGGCTGAGCAGCTGATAGGGAGTGGGAGTGTGGCTCTATTGGCTGTGGAAGAAACTGGGGAAGGGCAAAGTCTGGCTGGGCAGAGCAGGGGAGAGATAGATCAAGGCAGAGAGAATTCAGAGGAAGATTCTGGGCCACCCTCTCTTCATCATAGAGCATGCAGGGAAGAATGAAGAAGGGAGCAACGTGAGTTGCGTGACTTACGGGGCAGGAAAGGGCCCTTTTTCTCTTCATTCGCTGCATCTGGGAACAATGTTTTAAAAAGGGAAGCTACACAGAGCAAAGTTGTTGGAAGAAAATCATGAGTTATCTGTTATTGTCGAGGTTTATTTGGGTACCTGGCGTCTTCCCAACTGTGTTTGTTTTGTTGGCCTTTCAAGACTGCAACGCCTTATCCTGCCCTGTCAAGTTAATTGCCACAGCGTGGTTTGTGTGGATTTTTATTTATAGTTTGTATGTACTTTGTTTTTGGACTGAATTTCCTTCACTTAAAAGACTCTTCTTGGAGAAGTTTTTTTCTCCAGCCGAAGATAACCTGGGCATTAGGGGCAAAGTTGGAGGTATTAAAGGACACTTCTTGCTTATTTGACTGTGTTACCTTTGTGCCACACCTGGGTCATCACACGTCATGCAGTAACTATTGTTATGTATTATGGGCCTTGGTGGTGCAATGGATAGAATGTAGTACTGCAGGCTATTTCTGCTGCCTGCCGGCTGCCTGCAGTTTAGAAGTTCAAATCTCACCAGGCTCAAGGCTGACTCAGCCTACCATCCTTCTGGGTGGGTAAAATAAGGACCCAGATTGCTAGGGGCAACATGCTGACTCTGTAAACTGCTTAGAAAGAGCCATAAAGCACCATGAAATGGTATATAAGTCTAAGTGCTTTTGCTATTATGATTGAGAATGAAAAATTATGCAGTGGCCAGACTCTCGTGACTGTCATGTAGAGCATGCTGAAAGAAATATTCTCCTCCATGCTGCTGCAAGAACCCAGGACGTGTATGACTCCTCCTGATGACATCATCAAGCTGGATCCATCGAGTATAAAAGTAGCAGCCTGTGGAAGAAACCCTCCAGCTTTGACTCAGCTTCTTTCGATGACCATAAGCTGGTGTCTCTGAAAGAAATTTAGTTAGCAGAAAAAATGAAAGCTATCTTCATCAATGACATAGCTCCTGGGGAACCGGTGCAGCTGTGCCTTCAGGAGAGTGTGGCTCCACATTCCTGCAACGCAGAGGATTTGATGTTTCTTCATCCAAGGGAGACTGTAAGTAGGGAGCAACATTTGATCCTCCCCCACAGTCTTCCCTCAGCGATTTCAGCCACCACGATCATAAAGATCGCATCGCTGATAACAGTGCCACTTAGCTGATAGTTAAAACCGCAGTTTTCACTTTATTGCCGATTTTGGCATTTCGGGCTGTTTACAGCCTAAGCAGAAATTTAACCCCTGCGTAGCCTGTAGCTCTTCCAAGTGGCCAATTTGGAGGCTTCTTCAACTGCACATGGTGAGCGGCCATTTTGAAAGCTTCTTTTTCTAAAGAAAGTTGCGAGCAGCCATTTTAGGTGGCATCATCCCCCAAAGGCCAGCTTCTACCATTCATAAGCTCCTATTCAGGCTACTGCATAGACAACACATAGTGAGGATCACTTCCAGCACCTTTGTGTCTGTTTATGCATACTATGGATCAAGACAAGATCCACACAGAGCCTTCAGGCCTGATCTCTCAAGCCCCCCAAGCTGACAAAAGAAAGAGAAGGAGCAACACTCCCAGTCTGTTCAATGGGAAGTGGTGGCCAAGATTAGGGCCAAAGCTTTGGGCCCTAAGAAAACAACCCAGGCCAAATTAAAGGCAGAGAAACAAAGACATGCAGTCTTAGAAAGGCAGTTCAACAAAACTATTGAACAAATGTGGGGTCAACTACAACAGGCTTCCCAACCAGCCAATCCTCTAGTTGTTCAGCCAGCTATTTCTAAGGAGAGGGAAGATACCTCAGCTCCTCTTAGCCACTCAGCTCTCAGCTCCTCCAATCCTGGTCCCCAGAGCAACCTGAAATCCAAAAAGGATCTCAAGACTTGAGCAGATTAGGTGCCAACTTCGTCCAGACTCCTTGGGATCTTTCTTCTTCATCTATCCCATCAGTGGCCAAAAGAAGCTCTCGATCAAGACCAGAGGCCACTTTTACTCCATCAGCAGCAGGTCTTTGGCCCCCGGATACTCTATCAAATGGCAGATCTTCTGACATCAACCAAGTAGTCTCCTTAGCCACCAGACAGGATCTGGCAGAAGGGCTTCAGCACATCTTCAGGCCTTCAGACAGACCTCAGCCTTCCTTCCCAGCTTTTCCTCTAGCTCAGATTCCCCAAAAGGGACTACCTCATTGTGTAGAACAAAGGGCCCATCTTACCTCAGGGAGAGTATGAGGAATCATCTGAGCGCAGCCCCTCTCCTGATTCTGATCTGGAAGGGGGAGAAATCTGGGACCCCAATCTCTCAGAGGAAGAGGAAGATCTGAGGCCTGATCAGCCTCCTTCAGCTTCTGTATTCAAATCTGCTTTATTCAAACCTCTCCTACAAAACGCACTAGTAACAGCCCAGTTGTCAGCAGATGAAATTGCCCCCAAGCCTCAAGTGGTACAGTCGGGGCATGGGGATTCTCTCTTCTCCAAACCCAATGTTCATTTGGAGGTCCTTCCTTTCCCCATCATCTTTCTTGACTTAATCAAGGAACAATTTGCCTTCCCCACTGCAAACCCCCGCCCATCATCCCAAGATAGGCGGTTCTACAACGTGAGTCCTTCCTTAGCTATGGCTCTGGCAGTTCCCCCAGTAGATGCCCCAGTTGTGGTCTCCTTCTCAAGCACTCCAACTGAGCCTGAAGGTGCACTAAAGGCAGAGGACAAACACTCCAAACGAACACTGAAGTGTATCCATCAAGCCTTGGCTTGGGCTATCCGGGCCTCGACTGCTACATCATTTTTTGCAAGGTCTTCCATCTGCTGGCTATGCCAACTTCAAGTCTGCATACCTCCATCAGACTGTAGGTCGAATCAAGATCTCAATAAGATCATAGCAGCAGCAGAATTCTTGGTGGATGCCACCCTCAATGCCACCAAGTTTTCTTCCAGGGCCATGGCATCATCAGTGGCAGCTAGGAGACTGCTATGGCTACGAAATTGGCAAGTGGAGTCTTGATGGAAGTGGAAACTAGCTTCTGCCACATGTACCAGTGAGAAGCTGTTTGGAGATGCCCTTGACCCATTTGTTGTTGGAACAAAAGACAAAAGGAAAGCCCTTTCATCAACAGGAAAGAGGGAAGACTTCCACCCTACCCCATATCGGTCTCCCTCATTCAGGTCCAAAAACGCTTCTTGCTTCTCCAGACCTCAGACAGCATATTCTCAGCATCAAGATCAATGCCATGAGGCTACCGGCAGACAACAAGCTGTGGGTAAACAGCCCTTTTGTGGGGGAGGGGGTCACTCCTTCCGTCGCTCTAAATAATCTCAAGTTCTCTCCTCCCATCAGAGGTTGCTTGGCCTCCTTTGCTTCCAGATGGAAGGAGTCAATGACAGATACCTGTTTACTCAATACAGTAAGGTCGGGGTTACAATTAGAATTTCTTTCACAACCCCCAGAAAAATTTCTACTCTGCCCCATTTCCCAGGACAGTTCACAAAGGGCACTTATGGAATTGGCCATTAGTCACCATATATAAGGACCATTCAACCAGTCCCTGAATTACAACATGGACGTGGGCTTTATTCTTGGGTTTTTGTGGTCACTAAGGCTTTGGGGGGGGTGGCGAGCCATCCTTACCTTAAATTTCTGAATGAATTTATCCCATATAGGCAGACTCATTTATCAAAATGCAGACTCTGCATTCTATTCTGGAGAGCGTTCGGGAGGGCGATCTCTTCCATTGATCTCACAGAGGCTTACCTCCACATTGCCATCTGGCCTCATCATTGCCAGTTTCTCCGTTTCTGTTACCAGAATGCCCACTTCCAATATTGGGCCCTTCCTTTTGGGCTCTCATCTGCCCCAAGAGTCTTCACAAAGTTACTGATGGCATTTGTGGCTTCGCTCCAGTCTGTTCCAGTTAGGATCCAATGCTATTTTGATGACATCTTGATCCTGTCATCCTCTACCCACTCTGCCCATCAAGATCTTCAAACCACTCTCCATTGCCTCCAGTACAATGGTTTTTCCATTAACTCCAATAAAAGCCTTCCCAACAACCAGATTGCTTCATCTGGAAGCCATCATCGACACAACTCTGTGCCAATTTTTTCTGTCTCCAGCCCGAGGGCAGAGCCTTATCAAGATCATTCAACAGGTCCAACGTCAACACACTGTCTCTCTGTCACTGTTGTCCAAACTTTTGGGCAAAATGTTCTCATGCATAGGCATCGTTCCATGGGCATGGCTACACTCACAGGCTCTACAATGGTTCCTGCTCCCCTTTCAATGAGCAGGAACCAGCCACACATCTGCCAAGGTCCTGCTCTCTAAAGAGGTCCACCTTTTCTTCAAGTGGTAGCTTTCCCCAGCCCTTTCGAAGGGTCTCCCGTTCAAGGAACCAGACAGACTGATCATCACTACTGATGCAAGTCTCCTGGGTTGGGGAGCTCACATGGAGGGTCTCATGGCTCAAGGAATCTGGTCCCAATTAGACAAGACTGGGCCCATAAACTGGATAGAACTCAGAGCCATTTATCTAGCCCTGAAACATTTTAAGGACAGGATAGTGGGGTCCCATGTGCTAGTGTTGACAGACAACATGGGCTGCAAAGGCTCACGTCAACTGGCAGGGACGCACAAGGCCCAGGGCCCTCATGAGGGAAGCTGAAAGGTTGGGGGGGTGGGCAGAGACATATCTACTGTCTATCACAGCAGACCACATCTCAGGCGTAGACAACTCCAAGGCCAATTGGATGAGCAGGAGCCCAGTCAACCATGCAGAATGGTCCCTTCCCCAGTCCATTTTCAGGGATCTCTCCCTCAGGTTCAGGACCCTGGAGGTAGACTTCTTTGCCTCTCCCCAAAATGCTCAAGTAAACAGATTTTTCACCAGGTTTCCTTGTCAGGGAGAGGAGGAGACCGATGCACTTTGGAGCAGATGGCCCATCAGTCTCCTCTATGCCTTTCCCCCTCTTCCCATCATTCCAGTGGTCATTCGGAAGATGTTGGAGTAATGGGCAGACCTGATTCTCTTAGCCCCCCATTGGCCCAAGAGACTCTGCTTTGCAGATCTGGTGAACCTGTCTGTAGCCATGCCTGGAGTATTCCAGACCACATGATCTCACTACATCAGGGGACATTGCTCCACCTGGATCCCCAGTGGTTCAAATTGACCATGTGGGCCTTGAGCAGCAGCTGTTAAGAGAAGCCAATCTCCCAGATCAGGTCATCCTTACCATCCAGGCATCTTGTAAATCTTCTACGACACGTATATACAATGCCACCCAGAGGGTTTTTTGTCATTGGTGTCACAGGGAAGGTCTCTCTCATACAGTAGCGGGGGTACCACAGGTCCTCTGTTTCCTCCAGGATGGCCTTGACAAAAGTCTAGCTCTGAACACTTTACGCCGTCAAGTAGCGGCTCTTGCTTCAGTCATCTCCTGGGATTCCTTTCCTTCCTTGTCCCATCATCCTTCAGTTCAGAGATTCTTAAAAGGGGCTTCCAATTTCCGCCCTCCTGTGTTTCACAGGTTCCCATCCTGGGACCTTCACAAGGTCCTCCAGGCTCTAACAGAACCTCCCTTCTAACCCCTCAGAAAGGTGTCCCTTCAATACTTGACCTTCAAGGTGGGTTTCTTTTTAGCCATCACTTCAGCTAGAAGGGTGTCAGAGTTGGCTGCTATATCTATACGGCAGGAGCTCTGCACTTTTCATGACAATAGAGTTGTTCTTCGTTTAGACCCTACATTTGTACCCAAAATAAATTCTGTATTCCACAGATCCCAAGACATAGTAGTTCCTGATTTTTGTTCCCATCCATACCATGCCTTAGAGCACAAGTGGCACACCGTAGATGTTAGAAGGTCTCTTAGAATTTATATCAAACACACTTCAATGTTTAGGAAGACAGAGGCTATGTTTATATCCTTTTCCCCTTCCCACTGTGGTAACAAGGCCTCTCCTGCCACCTTAAGCAGGTGGATCAGGGCTTGCATCACACAGGTCTACAAAGCCAAAGTTCTGCCAGTACCACATGGCTTGATAGCACACTCCACAAGAAGTGCTGCAACTTCGGCTGCCTGGGCCACCCAGGCACCCCAAGAGGAGATTTGCAGAGCAGCTACATGGACATCCCCGTCTTCATTCATCAGACACTACCATCTGGATTTCTACACCTCCACAAGTGTGGCTTTTGGCAGACAGGTTCTTCAGCGAGTGATGTCTACTTCAGAGTGAGAGACCAGACAAGGACCCTCCCGAGGACATGAAGGCTTTGGTATGTCACATTCTGGGCTCTCGCAGCAGAATGGAGGAAAGTGGGTGTTGGTAAATTTACCTGATAATGCCCTTTCTATCTATGCTGCAAGAGAGCCCAGCTCCTCCCTTGTTGCATCCGGATTGTGGTGAAGTATGTTATGTTTCACTATTCTGTTTTGGCTTTCAGAAACACTCACTAAAGTCTGTCAAGTATCTTCGTCAAAGCTGGGGGGTTTCTCCCACAGGCTGCTACTTCAGACAGACAGACCCAGCTTGATGATGTCATCAGGAGGAGACATACCCATCCTGGGCTCTCTAACAGCATAGATAGAAAGGGTGTTCTTAGGTAAATTTACCAATGCCCAATCTATCAGCAATTCTTAAAATCTCAAGAGCCGCTTCTCCAGACTTCTTCATATTGACAATGCCTAGATGTTTGGCTTGGTTATAACTTTCAAAGTTTCTGAGGAATATAGAGACAACACAAACCTATTTGGAAAATTCTAATTAGGCATCTACTGTATAGTCTGGATTTATTCTATAGAGTTGCAATGGCATGGGATTTCTAAAACTTTTCAAGATCTGAATATAACTTTTTTTCACCAAAGACATAGATGTACTTTTCTTTTGCAAAGCATGACTTATTATTTCTGAACAGAGTGTTCAGAAACAGGCTTGTGAGACAGTGTGATGTAATAAATAAAATGCTGGATGAGGAGCAAGGAGACCCAGATTCTATTTCAACCTGATCACAAACTCATTGAGTGATTTGGGCAATCACTTTCTCGGTCCAGGATTGAAGATTCTTGTGTGTATGTGGGGGAGGAGGATATGAGTAAGGAGCTCTGTGTATGGCAACTTGAGCTTCTAAATGAAAGGTAAGATATTATTTTTTGTTTAAAAATGCTTACCATGGAATTTATTTCACTGGGGAATTGCTCTGTGATTTTGCTCATGCATCTCATATATTTTGGAGTCTCAGACCCCACTTCAGCTCAGCGTTTAAAACATTGCTAATTCCATTGGGTGCTGCATTAACTAAATTTGAGCACAGTTCCTGCATTTGCTTTGTCAGTTGGCATAACAAATTTCTCACAAAGTAAGAAATCTTTCAGTTCCTCTATATTTTATAGGTTTTATAATCACGAGCATTTGATAAGGAGAATTATGAGAAAACGAGAGCACAAGCTTTTCCTCCTTTAAATATATTATCCAGAGTTGCTCATAGAAGTTATTTCATGCCATAATAATACAAATTATTGTTCTATTTTATTTGTTTCAGAAGAAAAGCTACTGAGGTACTAATGTAGAAGATATTTCATTGTTGCCCCCATGAGGTTTATAATGCGCTCCATTAAAACTTACTGTGTCCTACTTAATATAGTTATCTGACTGTACCTCATGCACTTTAATTTGGAGATCAGAGCTACCCCAAATTATTTTATTAATTTAGCAAAGTCCTTTTAAGAACTTCTAAATTTACTTAATAGCATCAGAGCCAAAGGAAAATGAGAAAGGCCTTTCTCAGTTTCTGATTTGTTATTATTATAGATGCTGAGAAGATGATTGGAAGTGGAGAGCCTAATTCATCCATGAAAGTGCTGCAGGTTATGTAATCACATTAAAAATGAGATTTTTTTTTTTCATCATAGTCAAGTTAGTTTCCACTGATTTAAAAAAATTGTCCCCGTTTCTGAAGTTCATCCTGAACAAAAAAAAAGTAACGGAGAGGTAAGGATAGTGCTTCACCTGAATTAATTTAAACCAGACAGTGCATATTCAAGGTCAGGACTGTGGTTTAAATTGACTGGAAAGTTAAACTATCACATATATGTGTGTGTGTGTATATGTGTGTGTGTATTTATATTACAATAACACAAAATGTACTTTGTAAGACAACATTTCTGCATCAGCATACTGCATCAGTCACCATACGCAAAATCATGTTTCTTACTATTCATGTCCCCCTTATGACAATCAGAAAGGCTGTTTGAGAAGTTGTATTATTTTTTCTATTCTTGCGGTAACCAAGAGTTATATCCTTAACGAGTTAATTGTCATTTGAATAAGGGTAGCATCATGTTACAGATATTAGCTGTGGAGCATCTTCTTAAATACATCCTCCATTGGTAGTCAAACCAAATTATTTAATTTGCCTTCTTGTTTTGTCTAGCAGGGGTCAACACCTATCTGATCTTGCTTTGGCTCTGAAACCAAGGAGATGTGGCTAGTGGATAGGTAACCATGAAGGTTTTCCAGGGCTTCAGACTAGAAAGGAATATTGAAAAAGGAAAATAGCACTGATTCGTTGATGCAAAAAACCAAAACAACACACACACAAAAACCGTGTACATATCTTAATTTTTTTTCCAATACATTTTTTATTTTTATTTCTTTAAGTATATCTTTGGGTGAACAGTATGGTTCCAGGTTTTTTAACATTTTAAATCAAACATGACCATAATCACATATTCCTACTATTAGCTTTCTTATCTGATTTCATATCATTACCTATTGCCAATTTTTTCATTCAATATTCTCATATATTACTTTATATCAATCTCTATATTCTTAGTATCATTCTTTTTTAAAAAAAATACATATCTTAAATTGACCAGGAACAGATTTTATTTGAAAAGGAACTTTACTTCTTGTTTTGGGAATCTACACACATGCGTGTTCCACCAGGGATCGGATTCAACCAGTGTAACTACCAGTTCAGTGAACATGTTTTGCACGTGCATGCATACTTTGCACTCGCGCATGCCAGATGTGTGCTGCATACTCATGTAAAATAACCTTAAGCTGTGCCACCCAGACAACTAAAAAGTGCAGTGCGCAGATGTGCATTTGAAAAGCCTCTTTTTTCCTGCTTTTTCAAGCTTAGGTGTGCTGCACAAAGCAGCTGTGGTTGAAAGAGCAGGAAATAAAGGATAGGTAAGAGACCGGGCAGGCGGATGGGCCAAACAGCAGCAAACACAGAACTGGTTCGATGTCTGCTGCTTTTCAGAGCTGCTGATTCTATAGAGCTGGGCAGAACCGGTGGCATCCCACCCCTGTGTTCTACTAGTAAAATAAAAGATTATTGATATTAGCATCATCACAACTGGAATGCTATTGGTATGTGGAACATCTTCAAATTAATTCAGAATTGGACATTCTTTATGTATCCCTTCTACCGTCTCTCAAAGTAGAAAATATGCATTTCTGCAACATCTTCAGGGCTTGCAAATTTTATATCATGGCAGTTGAATTGGGAATAATTGTTTTTATCCCTCCCTGTTATTTCAGTCTTATTCACTACAATGCACTAGCTGACACCAAAGTGAAAACAGTCCCTAAATTTATTTTTATATTTATGTGTGTACATATTTATTTATTAATGAGATACTCTCATAAAGCAGCTTACAGATCAGCAGAAATAAGACAGCTTTTAAACTTAAGATAAAAAAGAATATAACACAAAAGAGAAAAGAGAGGGAAAAGAAGAGAGAAAAGAAAAAGAAAACTAAAATGCAGTAGATTTTTCCTATTACCATATTTAAAAACGAGAAGTAAGCTAAAGATAATCTATAATAGGATGAATTTCTGCTGGCAGGAAGGGAGCCAAGTGACTGACCAAAGAAAAGCAAGTGACTGACCAAAGAAAAGCAACTCCAAAATCAAGAAAGGAAGAAAATAGGAGCAAAGTATTTATCCACTCTCCCAGGAAAAGCATTTGAGTACCATTTATTGAGAATCTCAAGTTGGAGAGCATTGATCTAATTATAAGAAAAAACTCTCAACTTTCACAAAAACATCTGAGTCTATTTAAGATAAGAGCTGCAAGGAAATCTGATGTTTTTTTTATAAATTTTACGACATGGAATCCTTTTTATTGGGGTGGAATTGGGGAGACTAAATGGAGCAGAGTGTTTACCAGCCAGATGCCCATCCTGCTGCCTCTGCAAGAAATCTGAAGATATTATAAAAAGAACTTTTATGAAGATGTATTTACATGAAACATGGAATATGAGAACTAAGAAGCAAGAGGAGAGAAAGAACATTGAGTTTGGATGCTTTTGGAATTATGTGCACATTTGGATGGAGAAGTCATAATAATGTGGGAGATAGAATTTTCTGAAAAGGTTTGTTCCTTCTCAGTACCTTCTTCAAGCCATCTAATTACAGACTCTATGTCTGGACATCACCAGATGCATTTTGGAATCAAATCAACTATGTCAAAGAAACAGAAGGACAAATTCTACTAAAAGCCATAAATTATTTGTGTCAAATAAACATATTTAACATAAAAAATGAATGTGAGTATGTGTGTCTGTAGTATTTGACCTGGAAGAATGCTTTAAAAATTTCTAAGAAACAGACTTTGCATGTTAATATTATGCAAAAGAGAATCTGTTTTTTTTTAAAGTAAAATAAATGAACATATCAGAGAAGTAAAGATTCAAGTGGGTTTCTGAACAAGCTATTATGATTCTCAAAGGAAGACAACATGAAAAGCTTGGTATCAAGCATATGAAATGATTGAAAAAGACTTCCAACATCAAACAGAAAAGGATATGCCAGAACACTTGGTTATTTTTCCTGAAAAGCCTTTGCAATGGTAAAAATTGAACTAGGAGAAATATATTAATTCCATATAGGAAAAGGAATGAAACAAGGATGCATATTGTCCTTACATCTATACAGCAAATACTTTTTAAGAACAACAGGATTGGAAAATATTACAATGGGAATCAAAATAGGCCAAAACAACTAACAATTGGAGATAGCTTTTATTTGCAGGATCCAATCTGGATTGGTCACTGGACCAATGAATTCCCACAGGTTTCCTATAATTTGGAGTGTCCCTGGCAGTGGCAGCAGTTCAGCTGAGTTTACCATTGGTGGGCTTAATGGAGTGGAGTCCTGATGAGCCACATGCTGAGGCTGTGATAACATGCTGAAGTTGACCAAGCTGTTTGCTGTTTGCTGCAAGGACACTAGCCAGATGAATACCAGATGGATGCTGGGAGGCAGAGGCAGATTTTTTTTCTTGTTTCCCTCCCCAAAGCTAGTTGCCTCTTATGTTTTATAGTGCAAAAAAATGTGGTATTTGGCCCAAGACAGTCACAAACTTTATTGGCTAAAAGTGAAGTCTCTCTGGATCTACTCCTGGAAGGACTAGAAAAAGAAAAGCTTCCCTGACCTGCTCCCGAGTTGCCAGAAAGATTTAGAAATGACCCTCATGACAAGAAGTCTTATTTTCTGCATTTTTAATGTTAAATATTAAGAAGACAAAAGTAGCTACAAGCAGCATATGGTACAGACAATCCTCAACTAACAACCACAATAAGGACCTGAAACTGTGTTGTTAAGTAATACAGAATTTTAAGTGGGGTATCATGGGACCATGCCCAACTTACAACCTTGCTATTTGCCACGATCCTTAAACAAGTTTGTGATTTTTTACCTACAGTTGTTAAATGAAACAACAGATACAAAACTTACCAAAGGTCATTCCTGCTTCTTTAACCTTCTCAAACTTTGTACTATAATGTGAAAAATACCATCAAAATGTTTTGAAAACACTGTAAAATGGTTCTGCATCATTCTAAAGCAAAACATTAATTTCAGAACGTATCTTGGTTAATTAATTAATTTATTTATATTATTTATTTTTGTCAATTGCTCACAAGATAATAGGTTGAAGTAAAAACATAGTTATGAATACATGGATACATATAAGAAAAAATAAAAAAAATAAAAGAAACAATAGGACAGGGACAGTAGGCACATTGGTGCGCATATGCACGCCCCCTACAGACTTCTTAGGAAAGAGGTGAGGTCAATAGAAGACAGTCAAAGGTTAAAGTTTTTGGGGTTTGGGAAAGAAACCATAGACTCAGGCAGAATATTCCAGACATTGACCACTTTTTTGCTGAAGTCGTATTTCCTGCAATAAAGTTTGGTGTGATCAACCTTGTGTTTGTATCTATTGTTTGCTCTTGTGTTGTTATGGTTGAAGCTGAAGGTAGGACAGGTCAGAAGCTGACATTGACAGGTAGGACATTGCAAAGGATAATTTTATGTACGATACTTAGATCGGACTGAAGGCAGCATAGTTCTAGGTTTTGTAGGTCAAGAATTTCGAGTCTGGTGACATAAGGTATTCTGCAATAGAGAACTCTTCTTGTGAAATATATCTGGACTTTCTCAACTGTGTTAATATCAGATACGTAATGTGGGTTCCAGACTGATGAGCTCTATTCGAGTATTGGTCCAGCAAATATTTTGCGTGCTCTAGTAATTCATGTAAAATATGAATTACTAGTAATTCATGTAAATGAAGTAAAAAGTAATTCTAGTAATTCATGTAAAATATGAATTACCAGAGAAAAAACTATGTAAGATTAGGTTAACAACTCTTAATGCCTTTTTGGCTATGTAGTTACAGTGGGCTCTGGCACTTAGATCATTAGAGATGAGAACTCCAAGATCCTTGACAGATTTTGGATCATCAACAAGGTCTTGACTATTCAGCCTGTATTTTATTTTCTGATTATTATTTTTTTGCCAATATGTAAAACAGAGCATTTATTTGTTGAGATTTGAAGTTGCCATTTGATTGACCATTCTGATACATCGTCGAGGTCTTTTTGAAGGGTAGCAGTATTGTCTGTGGTATTGAATAGCTTTACATCATCAGTGAAGAGAATGCAATTGCTCTTGATATGATCACAGATGTCATTTTCGTAGGGTATGAAGAGAGTTGGTTCTAGAACACTGCCTTGGAGGACACCACCATTGACAGGTACAGAATTTGATAGGACGCTCCCAATTTTGACCATTTGTTGTCTGTTTGATAGGAATGCTTCTACCCAGTTATGCAGATGTCCATAGATACCATAAAATTTTAGTTTTAGGAGTAGTTTGTCATGTACCACTGAATCAAAGGCTTTACAGAAGTCTGTGTAGATTGTGTCTATTGCTTTGCCCTGATCGAGTTGTGTAGTCCATATGTTTTTGCAATGTAAGAGTTGCAGATTACACAGGGGGATAGTTTTTTCCTAAAATCTAATTGTTTATTCGAGAGTAGGTTGGTTGTTTCTTAGTGGAAGATGTTGGACTAGTTAATAATTGATTCCATGACTTTACAGGTGACACAGAATAAAGAGATTGGTCTGTAATTTTCAACTAGGCTGGGGTCTCCCTTTTTGAAGACGGAGATGACCATGGCTTATGATCATAGTTTTGGCAAGGAGCTGGTCCTGAAAGGTTTTTCAAAGATTATGTTTAGAGGTTCAGCTATGGCAGTGGACAGCTTTTTTAAGAAGTAGGCATATATTCCGTCTGGTCCAATAGATAGAGGTGGTTTTAGATTGTATTGTGCTTTTTCAACATTGTCTTCTGAAAAATCAATATGTATTAGATCACTGTAGTTGTCTGTGGTTTGATTAAGAAATACTGGGCATGATCCATTGCTGTTTACAAATACTGAGCCAAAGAATATGTTAAAGAGGTTGGCTTTAATACTGTTATCATTGCAGTTTTTCAGGGGTGGGATGGACCTTCAGTCTTTTAGTTTATTGTTTACAAAATTGTAGAAAGTGCGGGTGGAAATTGGTGCATAGAGGTTTTCTTCTTGTTTAATGTGATAATTGGTGCATTCAGTTTTTATCTATATATCTATATCTATATCTATATCTCGATATCTCTGTCTCTGTCTCTATATCTATATCTATATCTATATCTGTATCTCGATATCTCTGTCTCTGTCTCTATATCTATCTATCTATCTATCTATCTATCTATCTATCTATCTATCTATCTATCTTTTTCATAAGTTCTCACGGGTACTTACATGTATGCTGTTCAGCTTTGTTTGGGTATTTTCCCACGTCCTTGTAGCTGTGCTTTTAAAGTTGTAGCAACGTTTCAGCAGAATCTCATCTGCCATCATCAGGCTTCTGTATTGTGTTCGTCTGTGAGTCAGAATCTTACAGTTGCTTCAGTTTTAAATTTGGGGCTGCCCTATTGCTGTGCCAGAATGGTGTTTTCTTCATCCTGATTGGTTGGGAGTCTTGGTCTGTGTTTATTGGTCTTGGAGTTTGCTGTGTTCTGCTTGATTAGTGTTTCTAATATCTTCTGTCTGTTTTGTGGCTTTTTTTGTGTCTTGATTGGCTGGCTTGGTTGGTGTGTTTTCATCACAGCATAACAGCTACTAAACAGCTCCACAGTAAGAAATTCCAATTGGATCAGTTTAACAAAGATTTGCTAGCACTACACCTGGAATTGAGCAGCAAAATCCACCCTCTACTTTGGGACAAGATAAAACAACTTACAACTTGAAGACCAGAAACTGAAACCACTTACAAAAATGAAAAACTCTTGAAGAAATTAATGAAATTAGAACATGACAAGAAAACCCCCAACAACTCACAACAACACCTGAAACAATTTGTATATAATGTTTCCAACAGAGAACTCACCAAAGCAGAAACAGGTGTCCTAACCAAAGGATTCAATTATGCTATAGCATCCAAAAAAATCCCCACAGAATCCATCATATGTGCAGTAGAATCCAGCTTAACTAAATTAAACACAGATGAAGCTGACAGAATAAGACACCAGGTTACTAACATCCTATTCACAAGCAAACCACCCAAAAGCAACTTGCACAAAGAAGAACTCAAAGCGCTACAAACCCTGCAAAATGATAACAGCATAATAATACTCCCAGCAGACAAAGGGAATGCCACAGTAGTAATGGATAGAAAAGATTACGAAAAAAAAATTGACAAACCTATTCCAAGACTCCACATAAAAACCTATAAACACGGACCCAACCACATATCTGGAAAAATTAATCAAGAAGAAAATTATAACCAGCCACATAAGCAAAGAAATCCAACAGACGATCATCCCAAGAGAAAAATCTTCAAGATGCCCCAAACTATACGGCCTCCCAAAAATACACAAAGAAGGCATACCTCTCAGACCCATAGTCAGCTCCAAAGGAGCACCACTACAAAACCTAGCTAAACACTTAGCAAAACAGCAACAGCACCATGCTGAAAATGCAGCTTCGCATGTACAAAACTCATACAACTTCTTGGAAATGATCAAAGATTTACATGTGGAACAAGAAGATCTGCTTGTAAGTTTTGACATGGTTTCACTAGTCACTCAAGTCCCGATAAAAGAAACTCTTGAAATCATCAAAAATAAATACCAACCAGCTCAACACCTCATGGAACTAACAGAACACTGCCTAACCAACACATATTTCATGTACAAAGGACAAAGACACAAGCAAATTAAAGGAGCCCCTATGGGATCACCACTGTCACCTGTCCTTGCAAACCTGTTCATGGAAGAATTTGAATCCAGAGCCCTGGCTAATGCCACCCACAAACCCAAACTATGGCTAAGATACATCGATGACACATTTCTGATTTGGCCCCATGGAAAAGAAAACCTAAACAATTTCCTAACACACCTAAACAGCACACACCCCAAAATCAAGTTCACCATGGAAACGGAAATAAACAAACAACTACCATTCCTAGATGTACTAATCTACAAAAAAACAGATGGCATACTAGGACACACTGTATACCAGAAGAAAACACACACCAACCGCTACCTCAATGCCCAATCCCACCACCACCCAGCACAGATAAATTCCATGGCAAAACACTAATCACCAGAACCAAACGCCTGGCAGACAAGACACATATAAAGACTGAACTATGCACCCTGACTAAAGTATTGACAGCCAACAGCTTCCACAAAAACAAAATCACCAGCTTGATTGACAAAAACACACTAAGACAGAATAGAGACCTAGAAGATCAACAGACCTATGGAACAGCTGTCCTGCCCTACATAAGAGGTACTACAGACAAAATCAGTAAGATACTACACAGGGATCACATCAAGACTGCCTTCAAAACAGACAAAAAAATAGCAGCCATCCTTAGAAACTCCAAAGACAAAATTGACCTGGAAAACCAAGGCATATACGAAGTTCCCTGTGCATCATGCCCGGCCACATACATTGGACAGACCAATAGAAGAATAAGTACCCGCCTGGATGAACACAAAAATGCAGTAAAAAAGCTGGAACACACCTCCTCACTAGTCAAACACATGAAAACCACAGGTCACAACATCAACTTCAATGGCACCAAAACCCTAGTCACTATAGAAAACCCCAGCCACAGAATCATCAGAGAAGCCATAGAGATTGAAAAAAGACCTGAAAGCATGAATAGAAGAGATGATTCCAGCAGACTGTCAATCATTTGGAAACCTGCACTCTCAAATAGAAAGATCTCCACACCACAAGCCAGGCAAACACCTGGGCACAAACAGACTCCCTCTGATACCTCCAGATCAAACACACCCCAACCAGGCACCCAGATGAAACCTAGCTTCCTAATAGATAACAGCCATCCTTTCACACGAAGCCAAGCTGCACTGAAAGCCTCCAATACAGGAACAGAGTGTTGCCAGCCAATCAAAGCCACAAAACAGACAGAAGAAACCAGAAACACCAATCAAACAAACTCCAAGTCCAATAAACACAGACCAAGACTCCCAACCAATCAGGATGTAGAAAGAAACATCCTGGCACAGCAATAGGCTAGCCTTAAATTTAAAACTAACGACTGTGATAGCCTACCCACATACAAACTCAATAGAGAAGCCTGATGATGGCAGATGAGATTCTGCTGAAACGTTGCTACAACTTTAAAGGCACGACAATGACGTGGGATAATACCCGAAGGAAGATGAACAGCACACATGTAAGTACCCGCGAAAACTTAAACACACACACACACACACACACACGTGTGTGTGTGTGTGTGTGTGCGTGCGCGTGCACGCTGTTCAGCTTCCTTTGGGTATTATCCCACGTCATTGTAGTGCTTTTAAAGTTGTGGCAACGTTTCAGCAGAATCTCATCTGCCATCATCAGGCTTCTGTACAGAATGTATGTTCTGTTCAGAACTATCTCCAAAACTGAACTCTTCAACAACAGAATAATCAGATAAGCGATAGAGATAGAAAAACGCCCCCACACAGCATGAATAAATGAGATGATACCTCCTGTCTACCAGCCATTTGGAAACCTGCCCTCATTAACAAATGAATACCTAATATGAAGAATGACACCAAACCCACACCCACGAGGGCCACACAAGATGCCACCACCACACTTCGACCGTAGAAAGCAGACTCACACCCACACAGAAGATGAGACACAACCATGGACCAGAAGCCATACTGCAGCTGCATCACTACCTGCTTCAAACCCCTCTGACCCATACATATAGCGAACTGACGCCCACCATGAAGTTGTGGCATGACCCCGAACGCGAAGCCAAACAAGAGGATCACAGCTCACCAGCTCAAATTCCCCAGCAACTAAGACTAACCTGAGCACAACCAAGCCCCACCTGAACAGAACACACCCCCAGCCAATCAGAACACAGCCAACACCCCAACCAATCAGAACACAGCCAAACCCCCAACCAATGAGAACATACCCCCAGCCTATCAGAACACAGCCAAGCCCCCACCCAATCAAGTCACATCCCCACTAGCAGTTAAAAGGAAGAAACAGCTGAAAGCTCACATTATTCTGAGAAACACAAAGCCGAAGATACAAGCCTGAATATGATGAATGAGACTTCATCGAAACATCATCTAGATACTTCCAATTTTACGTGGGAGAAAACCCAAATAACCAAAGATCCATATATATAAATATATATATTTGAAACCAGGAGCTGTGAGACAAATTTGAATAAATTTGAAACCAGGAGCTGTGAGACACACATCCATACAGAAGCCTGATGATGGCAGATGAGATTCTGCTGAAACGTTGCTACAACTTTAACAGCACTACAATGACGTGGGATAATACCCGAAGGAAGCTAAACAGCACATGTATATATAAATATATATATATATCAGTTTTTATGTTGCATTTTAGCAAATTTGCATGATAAAATGAAGTGCTTTTAATTTTTTTTCTAGTACTTGCACTGATAAGTTGGGATCTAGAATACTGCGCTGTACTATGTGAATCCTCCCAGGCTTCTCTGCTCCCAGCAACAGTTATAGCTTCATTCTTATGCAAATCCACCAAATTAGATTCATAAAAAGTATGAGTCAGTGTTAAAGCCCATGTGACACTGGCCAACGGATGCAAAATGGACACAACGGACGAGCAAAATGTTCCATCCGTTGTTATCCGCTCTCAAAAGGGGCAAAAATTTGCATAACTGGAGCGGATAATACGGACACGGGGAGGATGCAGGGCGGATGCAAAGCGGATGTGGAATGGAAGCCCAGCAGATGGAAGCGGATGGGAGCAGACGGCGCAACCGCAGGGCTTCCGGGGGGCCTCAGCAAAGCGGACGCGGAACAGATACAGCGGATGCAGAGCGGACGCAGAACGGATGAAGCAGATGCACAGCGGAAGCCTAGCGGATAAAGCGGAAGCCTAGTGGATGCACAGCGGAAGCGGGACAGATGCCGACTGTTAATTGCGCATGCGGGCAGGAAGTATTACATAAGCCCCCCGGATATAAAGGGAAGCAGCTCGCACGTGGCCAGCATTCCGAGGAAAGACCTGCTGCTGGACACTTCGAGTTCCTTGTCTGCCCTGCCAGCCTGCCTTCCAGCCAGCCTTGGTGCCTGCCTGCCTGCCTGCCTTCCTGCCAGGCTTCCTGCCAGGCTTCCTGCCAGCCTTGGTGCCTGCCAGACTCCCTGCCAGCCAGCAACCCCACAACCATGGGGAGGAAGCGAAAGCCTCAGCAACCTGCCGCCATCCCTGGCAAGAGGGACAGGGCCAACCTCCCGCTCCCTGCCCCTGACTCTGCTTCTGCTGGGGCTTCTGCTGAAGGTGCTCCTGGTCCTGCTCGACCTGCTCGTGCTCCGGGACTTGCTCGTCCTGCTCGTGCTCCTGGTCTTGCTCGTCCTGCTCGTGCTCCTGGTCCTGCTCGTGCTCCTGGACTTGCTGGCCCTGCTGGTGCTTACTCTACTGCTGCTGATCCTGGTCCTGCTGTTCCTGCTGCTGCTGCTGATGATGATGATGCTGATTATGATGCAGCTGATGAGGATGATGATGATGATTATGATCCTGCTGGTGAGGATGATGATGATGATGATTTTGCTGGTGCTGCTGCTGGTGGTGTGGAGGAGCAGCCCCTACCACCTGGGAGCCCCTCTGATGAGGGCCCATCTGGTTCTGCCAAAGGGAGGAAGAGGCGTATGCGACAACGGGAGAGGAGGCAATACTCCATTGAGGAGGCGCACGAGGATGAGGTGCTGGAGTGGCTGAGAGAGAACGACTATCTGTGGCGGAAGGGACACCGGCTGTACAGGGACACCAAGCGGAAGCAGGCTGCTTGGAGAGAGAGGGCGGAGAATATGGGTTACACTTCGGAGGTGCTCCTCGGCTGGTGGAAGCACATGCACACCTGGTACAGGAAGCTGCACCTGAAGAAATCTGGCCAGGCCACTGTGAAGCTGACAGACAGAGAGACCTACGTCATGGCCAGGTGCAGCTTCCTGGAGGGTGAGGTCCGCCACCGAGGAGCACCAGGAGCCCCTCTCATGACCCTCTCTCTCTGGTAGCCTGCTGCCACCCAGTCCTCTTCCGGCCGAGAGTCAGTCCCTGTCTCCAGGCAGGTTTCTGTAGAGCATGCCACGGTGGAAAACCCGCGCACAGGTGTGGTAAGCGTGGTGGAGTGCGTAGAGGACTCCCTGGTGCGGTGGGAGAAAGGAGACATCGAGTCCACCACACTCCTAGCCGCATCCACCCCCCCAGCTCTGCCTCCACAGAAAGGCAGAGAGCCGGACAACTGGAGGGGCAGAGCCACAATGTCCTGCTGGAGATCATGGACACCATCCAAACCAGCATAGATCTCCTCTCTCAGCTGGTCCACACCGACTCCTCATCCTCCAACTGCAAGCCCTTCCTCACCTATGTCAACCAGACCCTCAAGGAAATGGCGGATCCAAAGTACCAGCAGGTGAAGGACCGGATCACCAAGCTGCTTCACAACCCTCCAGACCCAGAGGAACCTGCTCCCACCCAGTCCAGGCCTGCTCCTCCACCCCAGGTGATGTCCTTCCCATTCCAAGGCTTCCCACAGGCCTTCACCTACCAGGGCTACAGCTACCAGGAGGTTCAGCAGCACAGGCAGCAGCCCTTCCCAGTCCAGGCACAGAGTCATCGGGCGACACCGTTGCCACCTGTTTCACTGATGCCACCGATGCCACCCACGCCAATGATGCAACCGATGACAGCGATGCCACCCACGCCAGTCCTCACCCAGCTGCAGAGCAGACAGCCCCACTACACTACTCCTTCCTTCACCCCACAGCCAAGCCTGGCCTCAGTACATCTGTCATCAGTACTGGGGCTGACACCCCATGGCATGGAGGAAGGACCTCTCAGCATCACGGGTCTGAGCCAGCTGTCCGAGACCTTTCTCAACACACCGTCCCCTGTTATCCTCTCGAGGCCAGGCACTCCAGCACTACCCACCACCACAGCACCTGGACCCTTCACCCCTGAGACTGGGCACACCTCCGAGTGACCAAGAAGAGTGCCAGAGACCGGGTAGCTGGCTACCTGTGGACTTTATTTGGACACTTGACTTGGGTCATTTTTTTTTTTTACAGCTTGTTGTTCAATAAAGTTTATCTTTGATTCACACACTTGCTTCATTTCTTTTTTTTAATAAAGTCTTGGTGGAAACTTTTAGAATTGGCTTAAGCCTTTGCATGCTTGTGGGATGGGTTAAGATAGCAGTGGGGTGGGCAGGGATACCTGTGGAATGAGCAGGGATACCTTTGGGGTGGCTAATAGCTGTGGGATAGATAAACCTCCAGTGCAAGCATAGTGGGACTGTATGGTCCACCCTCCCAGGTGCCACACCTATGGCCCTTTATTATCAATAATAATGTAATCAATCATCCACACATGTCAACATTAACACAACTCTTTATTAAACGCCCTGTTTATTGTAGGCCCACCCAACATACATGGCCCAATCTCATCCGTGTGATGAGACAGGCTGAAGGAAGCATCCATTAAGCATCTACCAACCTGTCTTGCCACTCCACCACTCCAGCTGGGGAGTTGCACCAGTGTTTCAGGAGGTTGCGCTGCTTCTTCCCTTCCCATGAGGCTCTGTTGTGGCCTTGCACATCCTGAGTATCGATCAGGTTTCGCCCTTGCCTCCATTCACCAGGCTCCATGTCCCCATTGCCTTGTTGACGGTCCACGAGCCTGTTCCGCAAGACTGGGTAGCGGGTGCGCATGAGATTGTGCAGGATGCAGCAAGCTTCCACGATCCTCCTCACGGTCTGTGGGCGATGCTGCATGGTGGTGAGAAGTACCTGGAACCTATTGGTCAGGATGCCAAACGCGTTCTCCACCACCCGCCTTGCCCTGGACAGCCTGTAGTTGAAGATCCTCTCTTCACGGGTCAGGAGTCTGGAAGTGTACGGCTTCATGAGGTAGTTTCTGAGGGAGAAGGCATCATCCCCCACGCTGAAGTAGGGCACATCTTGTGTGTCGTTGGGCAGGGGTTCTGTATCTGGGAAGCCCACGATGAGGTTGCCTTCCAGCCCCTCCTTGAGGTGACTGGCGTTGTATACCTGGGCATCTGAAGATGAGCCGTAGCCTTTAGCATTGATGTACATGAACTTGTAGTCAGCATCGACCATGGCGAAGAGGATGATGCTGAAGAAGCCCTTGTAGTTGAAATAAGTGGACCCCGACTTGGCTGGAACTTTGCAGGCCACGTGCTTGCCATCGATGGCTCCAACGGTGTGTGGGAAGTTCCACCTCTGATACCACTGCTCTGCAACTTTCTTCCATCCTTCTTCAGTGGAGGGGCACTGGAGGAGCTCCTCCTTGTATTCTTTGATGATGGCCTGCACCACTTCTCTGACCACAATGCTGATGGTGTTGGGTGGCACCTTCCAGCCGTACTGCATGCCTTTGTAGGTGGTCCCTGAGGCCAGGTGGCACAGAGTGAGTGCCACCTTGAGCCCAGGTTCCAGGCTGGGCCGGAATTTGGTGTTTGCCTTGGTCAACCTGGGTGTCAGGCGCTGCACAACTTCGTCAAACATGGCTGGAGGCATCCTCATGAAGTTCTAGAAAGCCCGAGTGTCTTCATTCCTTTGCTCCACCATCAGCTTGTTGTACAGTCCGTACTCTGCTCTTCTCCCGATCCATTTTTGGACCCAGACGCTTCTTGGCCGCCTCTTTTTCTTCCCATAGTAGAGCCTGTAGATGGCTTCATACTGTTGCAGAAGGATGGTGGCTGCCAAAAGGACTGTGGTACGATCCACGGTGGACATGACTGGATGCTGTGGAAGAGGAAGAGTCAGATGAAGGCTGCATAGGTCTGCACAGGTGGGCTGCTGGTCTGAAAGTGAGATTGCAGACGAGTTGCTCCCCCTTTTTATAGGCAGTATAGGTGTCCCTTTGCATCCTCTAGGCATCCTCTAGACATCCTTAATATCCGAGATAGATCCCCTCTGCGTTTTTTCCGCTTTAAACGCTTTGTTTCTGTGCTGCATCTGTTCTGCATCCGTTCTGCATCTGTTCCGCATCCGTTCCGCTTCCTCCCTGTGTCCGGATAGATGCGAGTTGCGCGGATGAGCAGCAGACGCCAAGTGGATAACTTTCCGTGCAAAAGTTTTAGGCAGCCCAAAACTTTTGGAGCAGATGAAACATCCATAAACGGATGCTGGACGGATAGAGAGGAAGCCAAACGGAGGCATTGAGTACATCGCGTTTTTGAACGGATGGCAAGCTTTTTTTTCCGTTTTACATCCTCTTTGCATCCCTTGGTTCAGTGTGACATGGGCTTAAGCAATGTGTGGCTTATTATAGAATAATTTGTGAATCCAAGGTAGAGTTCAATGTGTAAATCCAAACAGGTTTACAAATTGATTCTAGAAATTCAGGGAAAGGCCAAATAGAATTCAGCTGGGATCATTCCTTTTTCAGATCTCTTTGATCTTATTAAGTAAACTCTTCCCTATAAGAGGTTTATGCAACCACAAATTGTTTTATTTTAAACTTTCTTAGAAGCCCTTTTACTTTTTTTTTTTTTATCTTAAGCAGAACTTGGCTTCTCATTACCGGCTCCACTGCAGTACACTACAATATCGCAAATGCAGAGCTTTTTATTTTCCACAGCTTCTCTTGTGAGCGGGTTAATAATGTCCAAATCAGAGATGGTATTGAGCAAATTCTGACCAGTTCTGGAGAACCGGTAGCAGAAATTTTGAGTAGTTTGGAGAATCAGCAAATACCACCTCTGACTGGAGATTTTACAGTATCCTTCCCCTGCCACGCCCACCAAGCCATGCCCACAGAACCAGTAGTAAAAAAAAATTGAATCCCACCACTGGTCCAAATGCTAAAAGATTTTGCAAGTTTCCAAACAGTGTCCTCTCCCCTACCTTCCTCTGAAGCAAAGTGGATTCTTTCCAGCATGGGCTTCAACAAACAGAGAAGCAAGCCTCAGGGTCAGCTCTGAGAATTGGAGGTAGATGGCACAATTTTACCATGGAAAATTGTGCTGGAAACATCCTTCCTCTGGGACAATCTGAATCAGTGTTGATAGGGAGCAAGAGATCCAGTCCATAGGCCTTGGCTTGTGTAGTGCCACAGGGCTTGATACTTTCTTTTTTCCTTTTTAATATCTACATGAAGCCACTGAGTAAGATCATCTGTTGCTACAAGATGAGGCACATCAATATGTTGATGATACCAAGGTGTACATTTCCATTCTGGGAAAATTAGGCAATACTGTAGGTGGTCTTTCTTGATCCCTGGAGACTGTGAGGGCCTGAATGGGAGATAACAGATTTCAGCTGAACCCTGATAATTCCTGGATCAAAAAGCCCTTCTCACAATCACTCATGCCCTGGTCAATCTCCCAAATGGAACATTGCAATGTGCTCTACATGGGGCAAACCTTGGAGAGTATACAGAAGCTGCAACTGGTGCACAATGCAGTGCTATGAGCAGTTTTGAACAATCCTAACATGGCTATAACATCTCTACAACACAAGCTTTACTGGGTGTCAGCTTGCTCCCAGGTCCAGTTAAAACTGTTGCTTTGAAACCATTAATGGCACAGAAAAATGATGAATGCCTTATCCCAATTTCATCCACCTGTCCCACTCAATCAAGCAGCATGTTATGTATCTCGTTGATCAGGGAATTTCAATTGGTGGGATTTAGGAAGAGGGTCTTTTCAGCTGCTGTTTTTGCCTTATAGGATACCTTATTTCCAGAGGTGAAGTGAACCCCAGCACTTCTGGTTTTCTGGAAAAGTACTAAGGCCTGGCTTTGCCAATTAGCATGCGGGTCTAGTATGATACAGCCTTGGAGCCCTGTTCACTCCTACTTTGAATTTTAAATTTACTCATTTCTACTTGTAAAGTTTAATTTGTTTTTGATCTGGTTTTTAGGCTATAGTTTTATTCATGTATATAATATGGTTTTACTATATTGTTATAAACCATCAAGAGTCATGTTAAGTGAGATGAATGATGTAGAAATTTAATAAAGAAATAAACTTAAATTAATAAATTTAATAAATAAATAAATTAGTGATTGATGACATGAGTTGTTAATCTTAAAAAAATACAAATACACCTTTTCCCGTAGTGGTATCCTACCTTAGTTGCGATCAGTTCAGTGGGTGATGCGTGAGCCATGCATACACACACCCCTAATGCGCATGCACCTAACAAGCCAATCAGCTGAGAGGATGAAGAAATGAAAAGCTAGGAGTGATCCTCTCCACCTTCCCATGCACTTTTCGGTCTTTCATCCTCTCAGCTGATATTCCAAGCTGATCGGAGGGTTTTTTTAAACTACCCATTTGGCCAACCGGTAGTGACTTTTACTACCAGTTCAAACCGAACTGATAGCATACCACCACTGACCATTTCTAAATACCATTCTGAGTCATTTTTAACCAAGCTTCTTAGATTTTTAGGAATGGGCAATATTTATTTAATTGTGAATATAAAGTTGTTAACTCCATGGGATTATCCATTTAGGTTTACTTGCCTATATATAGATTGTGACACAACTTCATGAAAATTAATTGATTTAATTTTATAGTATTTTTTTACCATTTATGTATTTTATTTATTAATTCTTATGCCAGCTATATCTCACTATCCAAAGAGACTCTGGGCATCTAGCATATAAGAAGTTTAGTATATAAACAATCAAGATTTTTTTTCTGGGACTAGAAGCCAGGAAATATAAATTATGATCTCCTATCTATTAAAATTGCTAATTATGAAGTGGACAAGAAAGTTGGGATGGCAGTTGAACAATGGCAAGGAAAAACCAAAGTAATTTACAAGGGTTACATTACAATTTTATAAAGTTTTTCTATAGTCCATTCCACACAGCATAAAACCACATTGTATACCTGCATTGCAGCAGAAAAGGAGCTTCTGCAACAAAACTCAAAGGCTCTCCTTCAAATTAAACATTTTAGGCCAATTATAAAGCTGTACTACATGATTGCCAAATCATTTAACTCTGTTATCAGTGATTATTACCATTAAGAAGAATGATCACTAACATTAAACATATCTTGGAGCTCTTTAGGCTTTACAGCAGAAATATACTAATATAAAATGCATTAAATTGTAAGTTACCATAGAGAGCTTAGCTGAAGCAGAATATTAGAAATGGAAATCAAATTTAACCCCAATGAAAGCATTTTTGCTTCATGCGGGCAAAGAATCCTTGTGTTGTACTGTTGATGTATTGGGAAATACTGTTTCTACTGTTCTTTAAAGATATCAAATCATGTTCCGCGTCTCATTAATATTTGATGTTTCTGTTGATTTAAATTGTTTCACATAAATAAAATAAGCTCTTTTTTGTATGATGTTTTTTGTTTGTCATTTCTTCACAACTCGATTACACTTCTGAAATGAACTTGCACATAAACTTCCAGAATATTCTCTCAATCTTGAAGTTGAGTATTTGACAAATGTTCTTATATTCATCATCTTTAGGTTCTGCTGTATTTATCAATATCTTCAGAATTTTAGTCAACTGTAATTATTAAAAAAATATTATATTATTGGAAATGAAAGAAACTTAAATGAAACCTTGACACTTAAATACTGTATATAACTGAAAGTGGAAAATCTATTAAATTTCAATCTTTCATAAAGATTCATTTTATTCACAATTTATAAAAATCAATGGATGTACTCTACCACATACATTCAAGATTTTAACTACTCTTGATCCAAGTGTCTCAATAGTCCACATTTCTGGCCCATTCCTGTTGCTGACCATTTGTTTGGACTCTAGTTATCATTCACTGTCCTGTGGAGTTTTTTTTTTTTTTTCAATTTCTTCTTTCCTTGTTAAGCAATATCCACAAATAAAGCAAAGAGTAAGATCAGCAACTGATATCAAGAACATATCTATCGGAGTGAAAACTTTAATTTTGCAGTCTTTGGCTTTAAAAAGTAATCGTTAGAACCAACATTCCATTTTCTTTTAGTGTAACCATTCTATTATATAAATGATAAAACCATTTAATTATTTCTTTATTGCATTCATTACATTTGTATGCTACCCATATCAATGATAAGGTGACTCTTATTAATAACGAACCAGAACTGAGTCTGCGGAACTGCATAATTCAGAAGCAGGGCAACTCATCTGTAGACATGACCTCAAAACTATTGTTTTATTCCCTTTTAACCTATTGAACCATACTCTATTTCATGATACAGACAGAACCTGTTGTCCCATGACAGCATGCAACTTTTCCCCACACCTGAACATCCAGTGTGAACAGATATATGTGTCATTGCCATAGAGGAAGGCTGTACACTGCAGGAGGAAGGAGAGTCTCTCTAATCTTTTGACATACAGTATGGCATGCCCATTAGACTATAAAAAATGGATTTAGCATAAAACCCGTGTTTAGCATTTCATCTGTTGATAGGAGTGCAATGGGAATTACCCTTTGTTAAGCCTGGGTTCCCCAACCAGGGTTAGGTAGACAAGCTAAACA
>BLBF01000003.1:95511226-95538836 GCA_015471245.1 Laticauda colubrina | reverse complement strand
TCCATAGTTGCATTGATATACAATTGAAAACACATAAATGATACATAAACACATAAATGATACACAACACTTAACCACTCCTTTAATTGCTATTTCACAGTTAAAGCTGTATACACTCTAACATACACTAACTATGATTCATAGTTATTATTTCACCTAAACCAGTTAGGGTAAACAATGTTATCCCTAACACCCTTTACCTAAACTGTGTAATTTTAATTCTGTGACTGTCTATGGAGATGCTTTTCCCAAAGGCAACTGGACTTTCTTGGGCTTTTTTTCCCTTGAAAATGTTTCATCCAAGAAGCTCCTTCAGAGTTGGATGAGAAATGTTTTGCTTCTCATCCAAGAAGCTTCTTGGATTGTTTTGTTTCTTTTCCAGTAATTATTAAACTAAATGCAGAAAGTGTGATAAAGTGCTATAAGCATACTTAATAAATTCTTCAGTGCTACAACTCTTAATAATATAAATCGCATGATGAAAATTTAAGCAGATGGAAATGGGTATAGCCAGCTGTTTGGTGATATAGCTTGCATCATCCTCTCTTATCAGCATGAATATGAGACAAAGTCAACCAAATGGAAATATTTTTCAATCTTCAGATAGAAAACTCTTTTGCTGATATCAGCAATAAAAAAGTTCCTTTTTCCTTCATAATGTAACATGTTGTCTCATAACTCAGCTTTGTAAGCGACTGATTACCTTTGTAAAACTAGTACAAGAAAAAAGATGAATTAATTAGGTGAAATAAGCAGAGGAAAATATTGCCACTGTAATTAAGATGCTAGTTGTTGGAATCATTTATGCTGATTGATACCTGATATGCAGATCAAAGCTAAGTATGGCTAATGAAATCTACCTGGAATATATTGATTTGACTTTAAAATAATGGAACTCTCAAATACTTACTTTCCTCTGGAAATACAACAAAGGAAAATTGACAAATCACTTCATGAGTTCTTGAACGAGTTCTAGATATCACATATTGCTTTCCAAATATTTTCACTTCATTTATTTCATTTCTCATCATCTTCTAGCATGTCCAGTGGCAAGGGATTATTGAAACAGTATTTATTTTAGGGATAAATAATTTAAAAAATTATGTGCCTCCCATCAAAACATATTATCTTTCACAGAGCAGCTTCAAGACTCACCAAAAGCCAGTATCTTCAAGCTAAAACCAGAAGGATCACATACACAATGAAACAATAAATCAGAGCAAATGTAGAAGCAGTTGCTAAGGAGCAGGAATAAGATTAATTAACATATTTATTTTGGCCTTTCAAAATACATTCAGGGTTTCACTATTTCAACACATTTAGAGTGCATTTATTGCTGGATTTTATGAGTTTTTTTTCAATTTGTTGCTTTGAAGTATTGAGCAAAGTAATAATTTGATTGAAATGACTGAACTTTATCTGTTGGTGCTTGAGATCACAAACTTATTTCTTGCTCCAATTTGCACCCAGATTTTATCATTTACTTCCATGGCAGGTTACATTTGGATTCCCCTTGCTTTTTCTTTCTTCGTTACTAAATTCCTGTCATTCATAAATTAATTGGTCCTTCATCCTGAAAATGAAATTGGCCTGGAAGGAGACAGTTGTAAGGGTTTTTCTCCCCAGTGAATTTTCAAAAGTGCCATTGTCATATAGATATAGATTTTATTAGATTTAGTCGTATGTATAGGATGAAACAAGTGAGCATGTCTTGTTATAGGGAGTACTTTAAACAATATTGAGAGGAAGACTACAAGAACTTGATTTATTTTATTCAGAGCTGATCTCTGCTTTGATATGCGAAATATAATGCAAATCAATCTAGCAATAGAACTTCAGCATAGCCATGTATTAATATTTTAACTGGTTATCTCAATACATGTTGCCAAGGAACTTTAGTGCACTGTCAAACCTTATGTCATAACTGCTCATGAAATTATGAGAAATGTGTTGAAATTGTGGATAACTTCAGACCATTCCAAACTGATATTAACATATTAACATTAGTAGACTGAGTTGCATCTTGAATCTAAGCTATGTGGGAAAAATTCCTGATTTGCATGTCCATCCATTCCCCTCCCGTCCCATCAGCTACAGCTTGGAAAGAGCCTCCTGACTCCTAGTTGTGAACCATGCTCACAATCACTCATAATTTAATGACTCCTTGCTTGAACTGAAGCTACAGCTGGTACAGAATGTGGCAGCACAAATAGTTTTGGATATACCTCAGTGGGCCCAAGTTGTAGATGCTTTAATTATTTATAGTGAATTGCAAGAAAGAAAGATGTTTCTTTCCATTTGTGTATAATTAATGCAATTTGGCATTCTGTACTTACATAAGTAAATTGCCAGGAACATGTTGAGGCTAAAATCACTTCTTATGTTTGATCACTATAAAAGGTTTTAATATATCTGTTTCATTTGGGGATAGTCTTCCTCCTGTTGGATTGAAGTATAACTGGAAAAGGGTAACATAAGGGAGAGAGACACAAAAAGACAAATTGAAGATTCAAATATTGATTTGTTTTAAAATTACTACAGTGATTATGCACTGTTTCTTATATAAATGATCACATCCTTTTTGTCTTTTCTTGGTGACCTCTGTCTGTATCAGTTACTGGAGTGAAAAGTATTGTTGCATATAGTGCTAGTGTTCAGTAGAGGTTGTAAAAATTACTTTTTCCTTCCTCTTCTTATTAATAGAAATAATGTTGCTCTACACAGTTCAGTGCAAGAGATAGAAATGAAGCCGTTCTTCTCTCAACATGCTGTTGCTCATCTGTGAAGGTGACATGGAAATTCATATATAGAAATGTTGAGGAATGCTCTCTTCACTCACTATAAACTGTCTCTCTCAGTTATGATGATTTTATTACCAATTGAACAGACCTAAGGTTTATATCTTGATATAATCAAGATCGCATGAAGTTCTTAACAAAGCCTTAATAAGACCAGACTTGGAATATTGCATCCAGATATGGGTCACCACAATAAAAAAAAAAAAAAAGATGTTCAGACTCTGGAAAGAGTGCAGAGAAGAGCAATCAAAATGATTAGCGAGTTGGAAGATAAAACATAGGAAGAACGGTTACAGGAATTGGGTATGTGTAGTCTTATGAAAAGAAGGACTAGAGGTGATATGATAGCAGTGTTCCAATATCTTAGGGGCTGCCACAAAGAAAAGGGAGACAAGCTAGTTTCCAAAGCACCTGAGTGTAGGACAAGAAGCAATGGGTGGAAATAATAAAGGAGAAAAGCAACTTATAAATGAGGAGAAATTTCCTGACAGTTAGAACAATTAATAAGTGGAACAACTTCCCTCTAGAAGTTGTAAATGCTCCAACACTGGAAGTTTTAAAGAAGAGATTGAATAACCAAAAGTGGTGTAGGGTATTCTGCCTAAACAGGGGGTTGGACTAGAAGACCTCCAAGGTCCCTTCCAACTCTGTTATTCTATTCTACTTTAGTTTAATGAAAAGAAGGACCAAGGGTAACATGATATTACTGTTTCAACATTTGAGGGGCTCCTACAAACACAAAGAGGACAAACTATTTTCCAAAGCACCAAAATGCAAAGCAAGAAACAATGGTTGGAACATAACCAAGGAGAAAATTTACCTAGAACTAAGAAGAAATTTCCTAATGGTGAGACCAATCAACCAATAAAATAGCTTGCATTCAGAAGTTGTGGGTGCTTCATTGCTGGGGCTTTCAAAAAGAGACTGGACAACCATTTCTCTGAAATGATATAGGGTTTCCTGCTCCAGTAGGGGGTTGGACTAGAAGATCTTCAAGAGTCTTCCATCTCTGTTATTCTATGCTCTATGATCTCCTTAATGATTAAAGGAAGTGATGGGCTTATCACCAGACTCAGCTATGAATCTCAGCTTTCCAGATATTTATTCTATATTTAAAAAAATAAGTTTAATTGTTAGTAGACTCTCAGACACATACATTCAAGCAATATACAAGATGATTTGTCCACTATAGTAGACTTTATGCTCTCGGATATTAACTCTAGAAGGTTTCCTTCAGCCAGAGTTATCAGATACTTAATTGTTCTTTTGATGGCTTTGAGAGGCATCTGTCCTATGTTGACATAATAGTTTCTCTAGTTCAGGGGTGTCAAACTCAAGGCCCAGGGGCCAGATCTAGCCCACAAGGTGCTTTGATCTGGCCCATGGGGCCACCCTGGAAACAGCAAAGGATTGACCGCAGTGGCTCTGCCAGTGTAAACAGACCTCAGGAAGGTTGCAGGTGGCCTTCCTGACCTTCCTGACGTTTTTGTTGGCAGAGGGTTGCAGGATACCATCACAGCCAAAAACAGAGCTACAGCCATCCTGTCCATGCCCACCCTGGCTTCCTGAGGTCAAACACAACCTTGATGTGGCTCCCAATGGAATCGAGTTTGACACCCTGCTCTAGCTGGAATCACTGGGTCCTATATTCTAGCTTTATTTATACTGGAAGCAGAATGTGTAAACCTTGGATCGATAGTCTGCAATATGACTATTTTAATTGCAACCTCTCTTTGCCTTTCAGCATAGCTCTAATATGTAGCTAACTGATATTGTTTGTTTAACTGCAAATAAATTAACAACAAAATAAAATGCCTAGTCAACATTACAGTTATTCTGTCTTCCTCAGCACTTTCTTCCCATTTCAGTCTTCCTGAATAAATCTAAATTGTGGTCCAATGGCTATTGCTTTGCTGCAAAATTCTGGAGAACATTATGACTACTGTCCCACAGTGAAGTACAGAGGAAGTTGCAGTTGCAAAATTTCAGACTGCATCACAATCAAACCTCAGCAAGCAGCAGGAAGGTTTTTACAGCAATATTTTTGTCTCTGTTATTGGCTTGGTTGAAGTTGTGGTTAGCCAGTCATAATTACTTGGAATATGTGTTGTGCTGAATAGAATACTAAACTACTTATTAGTGTCCTGTTTCAGCAAACATTGATTCTCGGTTACTCACAATCTCCAACATATATCCTATGGCAAGAAATCAATTATCAGCAATACAAAAATCAAGCAAAACAGATTCATTCAAATTGTAGATCCAGTTTCACAACTGTCTTTTATTAAGCATTCCACATAGGTTTCCTTAACATAATGATTGTGCTCAGTTCACCTTTACTACTAAAAGATAAATATTCTCTTTCTTGTTTTGCTTATTTATTTCCCTTTCTTATCAAATGTAGTTTAGCTCAGGTGCTATTTTGTCCACCTTTTCCATCTAATGGACTTGAGCCCAACAAATTAATTGAGATTGAGTTAATGTTGGCTTCATTCCCATGAAAATCAAAACTAAATCAACCCAAAGCATAGACCTTTATCAAGAAAAGATTTTTTGTTAAAAGAATATATGTAAAAATGAAAGTGTTTCAATCTGGCATATTTTTAAAATACTTTTCAGAGTATTTCATATATGTTAATATGAAATACTCTGAAAAGTATTTTAAAAATATGCCAGATTGAAACACTTTCAGAATAATCTGTTTTAAAACCCTTGTGTATGTGCTCACTTCGGCAGCCCATATACTAAAATTGGAACGATACAAAAACCCTTGTGTAAAAACAAGAACATAATAGATCTATCAGTGAATTTGTGTGAAAATCACCAAGCTGTAAACTGACTGACACATCTATTATTAAGCAGTACCTATCCATATGATGCATTATAAATCCCATCACTTTAAGTCAACACGGCAATATACTTGAAATCAAGTACACTGCTTGGGAAGGTTAGTCAGATTTTAGCCTATAACTCTGATACTTTTTGAACTGAAGAGCAAATAGTGAAACAATTAATCTGCTTGGAAAGCACTTCCAATTAATTCTTTAGCTGCAGGGATGCTTGAGAGAAAGAGACATTGCTCTTAGGGCTAAATTAAAGCCATCTAATCATTAATGGAGCTCTTTGTACCTAATCAGGCAATTTTAGAAGAAGCAATGAAAATTCTCTTTTTTTTTTCAGGGGTAAAAATGCAGGGGTGGGTGAGTTTCACTATAGTTTTAATGGACAGGAGCTTCAACTAAAAGATTAAAGTGGGAAACACAGAAGACTGAACTTTTAGAGCTGCTATGTACAAGAAATTCTGGCCAAATGGCCAGTACAAAAGTCAGACGAAAAATACATGATTCTGTTGGACACTTTTGAACCAGCCCTTGTTTCTCAATAAACGTTCTATTTTTTTCTTAGCTCCCATTATCCTATTTTGCAAGGCTTGTAGAATCTCAGAGTGGTCTAAGTAAAGTTATCCAGTGCTTTATAACAGCAATTGAATGAAGAGTGATCCTATTCAGGATAGACTATTTTAATTTTTAAAAAATAATTGAATTATATGTATTGACTTAGGGATATAAACATGAAGACATAATGAGCTTCAATGATGATATCTGGGATTTGAATTCAAGTATTGTCATTCTCAATTCCACACACTGTCTGCTGTGCTACGTAGGCTTTTGCTAAATTATATGTAAGAAAATGAATCATGTTACACCTATCTCTTGTATATAATGCAGGGTTATAACATTGGGTTTTTACTGGAATTCTTAATAGAAAACTCACAAAACTGAAAATTCAGATGAATGTGCAATAGCATGATATAATCAAGTGTATTGTAAAGAAGTGAAAAACTTTCAAGTCATATGAAAAAGGCAGGGAAGTTTCTGCCAATTATTCTTTGCAGTATTAGTTCTTAGCATTTAATGAAAAACTTCTATATTTTTAAACACACTTTAAAATTTAGCTTCAGAACAGCATTTTTATCACTCAATAAACTCTGATTAAACTTCATAATGCAGGGAACTAGAATTATATAGAGACTTATGATTAGATATTACCTAACATGATTTAGAACTAAGGCCTCTAAGGCAGCAGTCTGAAGAATACTTATAGAGTGAATCTGCATAAATTTGTTGCAAATTTGTACCTGAGCTGTCAATGAAGCATGGTTAGATCTTGTTGTTCCCTATTGTTATTTCTAAAACCATTTTCCATTTCTTTTCATTTTTCAACATAAATTCAAAGATGCTGTGTTTTTTGGAAGGTTACTGTCAATGTCTTTGGAGTCTGATTTCCATCTTTAGCGAGAGGCCCGTAGACTGTGAGGGATGTGAAGGAGTGAGTGGGGGAATTTCTCATAGATTTAAATCTACAAATCATAAACACATGACTTCAAGGTCTATGTCATTGTGTTCCTTACTTCAGGAGATCATGCACTGCTGTCCTTTGGCTCTAAAATTCCATCAGGAAAAACAAAATAAAGCCACAGTCTTCTCAAACAAGGTACCAAAACCTGGAACCAATATTGTAAATCTTTAGAAGCTTCTTTGATGAAAAGCAAAGCCAGCATCCAAAATGAGAATCAAAATAAAAACTACTTTTGAGCCTGGTCTCCAACCAGAACTGTCTAGGCTGTTAGCTAGAGCTTGAAACTCACCTTTTGACTTGTGAGCACTCCTTCAGATGGAAAATCAGACAGGCCTCAAAAGTAAGGTCAAGAAATATATACAATAAGGATCTCAAGAATGGAATCAACCCAACCTCATGGGGTGCTTATAGAGATACAATGTATGTAACTCTTTATATTGTATGCATATCAATTTAATAGATGTGTGAATATACATAGAGATAATTTTGCCCAAATTCTAGGGCAAGCTGTATGCATTGAAACACACCTTTAAGCCAGAAGTTCATATTTTTTTTCATTCTTTGCAAGAAAGAAATGAAGAAAAAGGGTTTCGTAAATATTTGATTTACTTTAAGAAAAATCATCTGACTTCCTTTCTAAATGGAGGATTGTAAATGTACCCATAATTTATCATATTGACTGTTTGATTATAACTAGTGGATTTACAGTAATCACTTTCTATATTTCATGCAGTAATTAATATTTTGTATATAAATTTTATGAGAATATATTCTGATATTCTTGTATAGGGAAGCATCATGTCAGGTTGATGAATTGATTTCTCCATAGGCAAATATTGATATCTTAATTAATGAAGCTGCTATGAGAATCTGCTTCTCTTTAAAAATGTTTTTTGCTGGAAGATGTTTAAATCTTATGAGGAGAAAACAGTGTTAACATGCATTTATTCTACTTTTTCTACCTCTCAATTAACCAAAAGTAATGGTTGTTAGTCTAATATATATCATGTGTGCTCAGGTTAATGAAGGCTGCTTAATTAAAATTTTTTGCTAAGTCTCTGCAGTGGCGCATTCTAGTCCAACTCATTTCACAGCTCACTTAAGTCAAAGGACCTAGAACTCCATTTACCTGCAGGCAGGGTTCAACTGGTATTACTACTGGTTCGGTGATTACGTTTTGCTGTGCCACGCAAAGCAGCTGAGATTGAAAAAGCAGGAAATAAAGGATAGGTAAGAGCCCGGGCAGGCAGATGGGCCAAACAGCAGCAAACACAGAACTGGTTCTGTATCTGCTGCTCTTCACAGCTCTTATAGAACTGGGCAGAACCAGTAGCATCCCACCTCTGCCTGCAGGTACATTTACCTGCATTTAAAAAGAAAGAAAAATGTTAATGATCTACTGATGGATTAATTTTTTAAAAAATAAAATAGAAAAAAAACTTAGTTTTTGATAGTTGATAGTTCAGAGAAATTTGAATAGTTCAGAGAAAGAAAAATGATAACTGTATAAATGTTTTGTTTAGTGAACTGAAAAATTGAAAGAAAAGAATTTTGTGGTATTTGCTGGGCATGTGTATGTGTGCACTTTGATGCTATAATGATGGAAATTGCATTAAGGTTTTTTTGAAGTATACATAAGCACTGCCATAAAGCACAATAAAGGACTATTTTGACACGAACATTGTGATCCTATAGTACAGGGGTATTGCTGACTATTTTAGATAAATTCTGTGAGTATATCCTTTATTGTCTTGCCCTGTGTCCTATAAGAGCCACCCATAGTAAGGAGAGAGAGTCATACTTGGCTTCCCGGCATGAGTGTGAGGAATAAATAAATTTCTCCAGTCAGAGGGCACGTAAAACATGTTTTGGCCAAAACATCTAAAATTAACACCTATCACAATTCTATTTCTAGACCCAGACTTGAAAATGAAATGCATTGGCTTCAATTCACAAAATAACCCCTCGAGTAACTAAATCAAACCTTAAAACTTGATAGTTCACAAGATTTTGTTCTGATGATCTATCTTTGTAAGCACCCAATTATTGAAGAACCATCAATCTCTTTTCTCAATTTTTTTTTCTTTGAAAACTAATTCCATATGCTCATGAAAGGCTCACAAGAGTTCAGTGTGAATGTATTGAGCTAAATCTTAAGAACAATCAATAAACAATAAGAGGACATTTTAACTTCATTATTTACTCTGTAGGCATTTTTAAAAAGCAATTATTTGTTCTTTCAATCAAAAGCAGCAAAGTTAAATTGATTTAAATAGGAATAATGCTTATTTTACTTTGAAATACAGAATGTTGAATAAAATTGATATGCTTTTGATATGTTTTCTTATATGTAAGCATATGACTTACAGGTAAATATTACTAGGTTGTATGATTTAGCTGCTAATTGTCCCTGTTCTGCCAAGTAGCAACAGACATGCATTCAACTATATCTTGATAAGTATATCTTCTATCTAATTTGTTTGGATTTAAGGGTAGGCTATAATTTTAAAACATATTTTTTGGAGAATTCTGTTTTACATATAATATAAATAATAGAAGATAAAATAATAAATGGCTCCCTTTAAATATACATGGATCCCTTACCCTTATGTGAGTCCAAATTTTAGTTCAGTCTGGAGTTTTTCATGAAGTTTTTCTTAAGGGCCAGTATTTCAAAACACTAAATATTTCAGACTACTATTACTTGGAGGACAATCAATTAAAACATACTTGTACATTTCTTTTCCCTAAATGTTGACTCCTTTAAATAAATACATGTCTTCTCTTGCAGAATAAACTCTGCTGCCATTATATTAATAGATTGTAGACAAAATAGAACCATTAAGTATACATATCCAAAAGAAGCAACTACCCCCCTGTTCCAAACTGGAACATGAAGACTGCAGTGTGTCATAGTTTCACTTGTTTTGCATGAACGCACTCTGCAAACCAAAGGGAATACAAACACTTGAGTGGTATTTTCACTCTTTTTATGGTGAGAATTATGCATATTTCAAAAAGACATGGAAAGATGGGAAGTAAAAGCCCTCATTTTCTTTTTTAAAAACTGTTTTGAATTCAAAATGGTCCAGGTCTGAAGTAGACAGTCCTGTTTTCCATGTAGGTATTCCTGTGTAGAAATTGCAATAACTTGACAGAAGCATTCCAAGCTTAAAAATGTTTTAAATTTTAAATAATAGTGTGGATTGCGAAACCAGTAACATCTTGTAAAATAATTTATATGATTAAGAATGGCATTTAGAAATTTTGAATTTTTATTTAAAACATTGTACAACTTAAGTATGTATAAGATATATCTTCACCTGTTAATTGTAGACATCTTTCACTTGATTGGAAAACACAGGTTTAGAATTAATTTACCCAAATAATTCAGTTGATAAGGCACATAGGCACCCTCCCATTTTCTATTTAGAATAGAATAACAGAGTTGGAAGGAAACTTGGAGGTCTTCTAGTCCAGGGGTCGCCAACCTTTTGGACCTCAGGGACCACCAACTCATAATTTTAGATCCCAGGGACCACTAACTGATTCTGTGAGCATGGCCTAATTTGTGGGTGCGACTTGGTGGTCATGTGACTGGCTGGGCATGGCTTGTATTTATAATATTTATAAATATTTATAATATTTATATAAATATTGAATTTTTTACAAAAAAGAGCAACTTTTACCCATCTTTTACCCAAAAAATCAGGCAAAGCAGGTAGGCAAATTGAGTTGCTCACAGAATCACAGATTTATTCTGTTCTGTATAACTTGGAAGGTTCCAAGTAGTCCCCTCTGATTGGCCAGGAAGGCCAGTAAAGGATTGGTTCATTAGGAACCAATCCTAGGAACCACTCAAAGGTGGCAAAGTTAAAAGACTGCCATTGGCTACAAGTCAGCAGGCAAGCCTCTATAAAAAGGGCTGCCGCGGCTTGAGCCAATGTTCCGTTACTGTTTGCTGTTAACGAATAAAGAGTTATTTGTTGGAACCCGGTCTACTGCGCATCTTTTCTGGACGGAACACTGATGACGAAGGCGGGATTGTCCTAAAAGCAGAGACCGAGCACGCGGCTAGAAAACAACCATGCTAGATGAAATGGCTGGTAGCAACGCGCCGCCCACACCTTTTAACCCCAATGAAGAAGATTGGGAATCTTATATCTATCGCTTCCTGATGTTTCTGGAGAGCAACGAAATGGAGGAAATTTCAGATCAGCGAAAGAGGGCTGTCTTCCTAACACATTGTGGGCCAGCCATGTTCAAAATGGCAAAGGCATTGGCAAAGCCCAGAGACGTGAAACAGATGACCTGGTCTGAGCTTAACCAAATGCTAAAAGCTCACTACATGCCGGTTGTCTCAAATCTTATTAAGATATACGAGTTTTATAAAAGAGACCAGAGGGAAGACGAGACCATTGCGGATTTTGTGGCAGCTCTCCGCCATCTGGAAGGAGCCTGCAAGTTCCAGAGTATGGACGAGGATATGCGAGATCGTGTCATGTTAGGCCTAAAGGACTCTACTTTACAAAGCAAACTATTAAACAGACCTAACATAACTGTGGCAGAAGCAATCGCGGAAGCCGCCGCCGCACAAGCCGCGAAGAAATCAGCGGCCACAATGAAACTGATGAATGCAAATACTGACACGATGACCCTACCCAGAGGGAAGAAGCAAACTCCCACAACCACACACCACGAAGACCAAGACGAGTCATCAGAAACGGAAGAAGATGATGATGAGATCCATCGCCTATACGTGAACCAAAAAAGGTGCGAAAGAAGAAGAAATTGGTGAGAATGCGCTGGCTGTGGAGGAAACCACCCTCAAGCTGAGTGTAGGTTCCTTGATGCCATCTGTCGGGTTTGCAAGAAGAGGGGACACATCGAAAGAGTCTGCTGCAATCGTAAGAACAGCAGTCCTAGCAGACACAGTAATTCCCCACAAAGAACTGACCCGAGGCAAGCCAATAGAAAATGGGAGCACAGCAAGGGAACCAGCAACCGAGAAAAAATTCACCAGACTGTCACTATCGGAAGTGCACAGACAGAAAGCGGGAGAAAAGTCAGAATTGTAGTGACCATTGAAGGAAGCCCCTGTGAAATGGAGGTCGATTCAGGATCTTTCCTATCAATGGTATCTTGGAACACAATCAGATGGTTGATTCCAAACATAAAACAAAAAGAACTCAAGAAACAAAAATTAATTCTCAAAGACTACCAAGGAAATAGAATTCCCGTGGTAGGTCTAGGACACTTCAAAGTCACTTACAAACAACACGCCGAAGTCCTGCCACTAATCATAGTCGACCGAGACTGTCCCAGCCTCCTGGGCATCAAATGGTTCGCACCATTGGGAGTAAGCCAAATAGCCGCAAGCGATTGGGAAGAGAACCTGCTACACGAATTTCAGGATGTCTTCGATGGCACTCTAGGCAGGCACCGGGGGACCCCAATTTCCTTTAGCTTAGATCCCCAGATAGCACCAAGAAGATTAAAAGCCAGACGAGTCCCTTTCACATTAAAACCCAAAATAGATGAGCAATTAAACTCATTGCACAAGGGGTCATAGAACCAATTGACCATGCTAGGTGGGAGACTCCAATAGTAACACCTGTAAAACCTGACGGGTCTGTGTGCATCTGCGGAGACTACAAGGCTACCCTGAACCATTCAGTTTCGTAACACACTCCCATTGACGGTCACCTGTGATGCCTCACCGTTCGGAGTCGGTGCCATCCTGAGCCACCAATTACCTGACGGGAGAGAGGCACCCGTCGCCTTTTACTCAAAAATCCTCTCCAAAGCGGAAAACAACTATAGCCAGTAGACAGGGAGGCCCTGGCAATCATCACCGGAGTTAAATGTTTTCACGAATACCTCTATGGGAGGACATTTTCCATTGTGACTGACCATAAACTGTTACTGGGAATTTTGGCGGGGAACAAACCCACACCGAACATTCTATCCCCACGGATGCCTAGGTGGTCAGAATTCCTGGCCGCCTATTCATATACCTTGCTGCATCGACCCGGGAAACAAATCACCCATGCAGACACTTTAAGCCAAGCACCATGACCAACCATAGAGGACGACCCGGCTCCAACCACCGCCGCCCTACAAGTAGAGACCTGCCCTGAACTTCCATTGTCTGCAAATGATGTCGCCAGAGCCACGGCGAAAGACCCAGTGACTGCCCGCGTTTTGACTTGGCTAGGTAAAGGTTGGCTGGAAAGCCAAAAGACTGAAGGTTTTAAACCTTTTCGGACGAGACAAACTGAACCGTCTTTACAAAAGGGGTGTTTATTGTGGGGAGTTCAGGTGGTAATTCCATTCAGACTGCAGGAAGAGGTGTTGGGTATGCTACATGAGGGCCACCCAGGCATAGTAAAAAGGAAAAGCCTGGCCAGGAGCTATGTCTGGTGGCCTGGTATAGACAAGGATATTGAACGCTGGGTTGCAACATGCCATAAGTGTCAGAGAGCTAGACCCACACCACCACAAGCGCCTATATGGGACTGGGACACCCCACAAGGCCCTTGGTCTTGAATCCATATTTATTTTGCAGGACCAACCAGGGGCAACATGTTCTTAATAGTAGTAGATGCATATTCAAATTGGTTGGAGGTTATAATTATGTCATCCACAACAACCGACGCTGTTATAAAACAGCTAAACAAATTGTTTGCAACTCATGGTTTACCTGATGTATTGGTATCCGACAATGGGCCACAACTAATGGCTATACAATTCGAACAGTACTTAGCATCCCTGGGTATATGCCATGCACTAACCACGCCGGCCCACCTGGCAGCAAATGGTAGGGCCGAACGAATGATCAGATTTACTAAAGAAGGCCTAGAAAAAATGGACCGTGGGAATGTACAAGACAAGCTAAACCATTTACTTACACTACAACACATCATTCTCAGTAGCACAACAAACGAGCCCGTCAGAATTGTTAATGGGGAGGAAACTTAGATCCCATTTAGATAGACTGCATCCAAATGAACATTTGTGAGAAACCCCTTGACTTGTCCAGCCGATACCGCACTTTTGAAATCGGCGACCTAGTCTATGCAAATAATTTTACCGGGGACCCTCTCTAGCTTCTAGCCACTATCACACAAATAACAGGGCCCCGGTCCTACCGGCTAACCGTGGACGATGGAAGAGAATGGAAGCAGCACATAGACCAGCTTCGTTCCCGAAACATCGAGCGTAAAACAACTGTGCAACCTCAAATAATAAAAAACGATGAAAACAAAACCAAGGAGGGGGGGAAAAACACAAACAAATACAAAAGGATGTGAAAATGAACCACTGAAATTAAATCTAGAACATCTAACCAACCAAAAAGAGCACTTACGGTTAGATGAAACCATCGGAGGTAGTCCAAGCGAAAGGAAAGCCGTCCTGGAAGGGGCCAGCCAGGCCAGCTCAACCAGCCCGGTTGAACAAGGAGGGAGTGGTAAAACCACCAGCCTGAGCAACTCAAGTGGTGGCGGCAATTCTGACTCTCCTTTCCAGGCGGTTCCTTGGAGATGAACCAGAGAGACAGCAATCTCGACCGAAACGCTTGAAGTCCTAGGCAAGAATGAGCTGCGCAGGTCAACTAGCACCAGAAGAAGCCCCATCTACCTGCCCGACTACGTCACTCACGTAGGACTGAACTAAAGGGGGAGGGGTGTTCTGTATAACTTGGAAGGTTCCAAGTAGTCCCCTCTGATTGGCCAGGAAGGCTAGTAAAGGATTGGTTCATTAGGAACCAATCCTAGGAGCCGCTCAAAGGCGGCAAAGTTAAAAGACTGTCATTGGCTACAAGCCGGCAGGCAAGCCTCTATAAAAAGGGCTGCCGTGGCTTGAGCCAAAGTTCCGTTACTGTTTGCTGTTAACGAATAAAGAGTTATTTGTTGGAACCCGGTCTACTGCGCATCTTTTCCGGACAGAACACATTCAGAAATCTATCTATCTGCCATTGTCTAGCTCAGTCTGTCACATAAAATTTGTTTGTAAGCAAGCTGACAAAATTAACTCACAACACACCATGCATGTAAACATTTATTTTTTTATTAAAAAAAGCAACTTTTAACCAAACTCAGGCAAAGCAAGCAATTAAGTTGCTCTCAGAATCATTCAGTGATCTATCTAGCTGCCATCAGCTATCTCAGTCTCTCAAACTAGCTTGCTGTGAGTCTGCACTGAATTTGCTTGCAAGCAAATGTTCAGTCCTAAAGGAGATTCGGCTATGCTTAGCTAGAAAACAAGAAATACCATCATTTCCTGCTTCCTAGCTAATCTAAATCTCCCCACACAACAGAACAGATGATGGTCGGAAAAAGGAAAAACAGCAACTTAGCAGACAACTTAGCAGAAAAACAGACAACTTAGCAGTTTGCTGGGTAAGGAGTGAGTGGGCAGGGAGGGTTCCTGCGTGCCATGTGGGCTGAGCAGCCTTGTGTTTCTGTGCAGCCTGGGGTGGTGCTCTGGGGATGAGATTTCTGTGTCCCACCAAAATTTTTATCACAGCCCACCAGTGGGCCGTGGGTCACTGGTTGGTGACACCTGTTCTAGTCCAAGTGCCTACTCACAACCCTATACCAGGGGTGGCTAACCTTTTTTGGCTCCCATGCAGATAATTGTGCTCGTGCTCGCTTGCACCCAGAAGGCAATGTGCTCTGCCCCCACACCCCCTGCGCATGTGCACGTGACCCCCCTTGTGCACCATGCGTCTTTGTACATGCGCATGTGATTTCCCCTCACACGGTACACATCTTTGCACATGTGTGCACGATTCCCCCTTGTGCATAGCACATCTGTGCATGCGCACACAATCCCTTCATGTGCCGCGTGTCCCTGCGCATGTGTGCATGTCTCCCATGCACAGCCCCTCTGCCCCTTCACATGCGTGCCAGATACCCGACAATCAGCCATCAGGCAACAGCGCACATACGCATGTGCAGTGGGGCTCCTCCGGGTGACCTCTCTTGTGCTGGGGCAAATGGCTGTGTGTGCCACTTCCAGTATGCCTGGCATAGGTTTCCCAACACAGCCCTATACCATTTCAGACAAATTGTTGTCCAATCTCTTCTTAAAATTTCCAGTGTTGGAATATTCACAATTTCTGGAGACAAGTTGTTCCACTGATTAATTGTTCTAACTGTCAGGAAATTTTTCCAAAAGCCCATGTCACACTGCACCAACGGATGCAAAGAGGATGTAAAATGGACAAAAAAGCTTGCTATCCATTGGAAAACGCGATGCATCTGTTGTGTACTTACTGCGTACGTCTTTCATATGCTCTATCCATGAAACATCCGTCTACTGCTATTTCATCCACTCAAAAAGTTTTGAGCTGCACAAAACTTTTTGAGCGGATGAACTTTCCGCCGCGTACGATCTACATCCACGACACATACGGGCAAAAAACGTTCTACGTCCGTTGTCATCCGTTACACGTCCGCTGTATCCTCTCGGCATCCTCTGGGCATCCGCGCAACTCACATCCGTTCCAGAGGAAAGCGGAAAGAGGGAGGAAGCGAAAGGTATGCGGAACATCCACACAGCGTTAGTAGCACGGACATAGAAAGGATGAAAGCAGATGCATCTCGGATGTAAAGCATTAAAATGGACAAAACGTTTGTATATGGGATGTATCTCGGATATTTAGGATGTCTGGAGGATGTCTAGAGTATGTGGAAGGACACCTAGTGGAAAACCGACATTTCCTACAAAAAGGGGGAGGAAATCACTTGCATCTCACTTTCAGACCAGCAGCCGTGGTGTGCAGACCTCTTCATCCTTGCTCTTGCTCTTCCACATCATCCATTGATGTCCACCATGGATCATCACACACTCCTTTTGGTAGCCACCATCATTCAACACCAGAACCAAGCCCTCTTCAGACTGTTTCATCTTTTCTACGCAAGGAGACGAAGGAGACGTCCAAGAGCTGTCTGGGTCCGAAGATGGATCGTGAGAAGAGTGGAGTTTGGACTCTATGACAAGCTGATGTTGGAGCTGAGGAATGAAGACCCTCGTGCATTCCAGAACTTCATGAGGATGCCTCCAGCCATGTTTGACGAAATTGTGGAGCATCTGAGACCCAGGTTGACCAACGCAAACACCAACTTCCATCCCAACCTGTACCCTAGACTGAAGGTGGCACTGACTCTGTGCCACCTGGCCTCTGGGACCACGTACAGGAGCATGCAGTACGCCTGGAGGGTGCCACACAACACCATCAGCATTGTGGTCAGAGAAGTGGTGCAGGCCATCATCGAAGAATACGTGGAGGAGCTCCTCCAGTGCCCCACCACTGAAGAAGGCTGGAGGAAAGTTGCAGAGCAGTGATATCAGAGGTGGAACTTTTCCCACACTGTTGGAGCCATAGATAGGAAGCACGTGGCCTACAAAGCTCCAGCCAAGTCAGGGTCCAATTATTTCAACTACAAGGGCTTCTTCAGTATCATCCTCTTTGCCATGGTTGATGCTGACTACAAGTTCATCTACATCGATGCTTCAGGCAACGGGTCAGCTTCAGATGCCCAGATATACAATGCCAGTGACCTCAAGGATGGGCTGGAACGCAACCTCATCATGGGTTTTCCAGATCCAGACCCCCTACCCAACGACACACAAGATGTGCCCTACTTCATCATGGGAGATGACGCCTTCTCCCTCACAACTTACCTCATGAAGCCCTACACTTCCAGATACCTCACCCGTGAAGAGAGGATCTTCAACAACAGGCTGTCCAGGGCAAGGCGGGTGGTGGAGAATGCCTTTGGCATCCTGGCCAACATGTTCCAGGTACTTCTCACCACCATGCAGCATCACCCACAGACCGTGAGGAGGATCGTGGAAGCTTGCTGCATCCTGCACAATCTCATGCACACCCGCTACCCAGTGTTGCAGAACAGGCTTGTGGACCGTCAACAAGGCAATGGGGACATGGAGCCTGGTGAATGGAGGCAAGGACAAAACCTGTTAGACACTGTAGATGTGCAAGGTCCCAACAGAGCTTCACGTGAAGGGAAGAAGCAGCACAACCTCCTGAGACACTGGTGCAACTCCCCAGCTGGAGCAGTGGAGTGGCAAGACAGGATGGTAGATGCTTAATGGATGCTTCCTTCAGCCTGTCTCATCACACTGATGAGATTGGGCCATGTATGTTGAATGGCCCTACAATGAACAGGGCATTAATAAAGAGTTGTGTTTATGTTGACATGTGTGGATCAATGATTAAATTGTTTATTGATAATAAAGGGCCATATGTGTGGCAGCTGGGAGGGTGGACCATACAGTCCCACTATGCTTGCACTGGAGGTTTATCTATCCCACAGCTATCCTTACCAATCCCACAGCTATCCTTACCCATCCCACAGCTATCCATCCCACACCTATCCTTACCCATCCCACAGCTATCCTTACCCATCCCACAGCTATCCATCCCACACCTATTCTTACCCATCCCACAGCTATCCTTACCCATCCCACAGCTATCCATCCCACACCTATCCTTACCAATCCCACAAGCATGCAAAGGCTTAACCCTTTTTTCAAAGTTTTCACCAACACTTTATTAAGTAAAAAAAATGAATCAACTGTGTGAAGCAAAGATAACCTTTATTAATAACAAACTGTATGACTTTATTAAAAAGCAAAATGACCCAAGTAAAGTGTCTTAAGCAAAGATAAAGTGAACAGGTAACAACTCAGTCTCTGGCACTCTTCTCAGTCACTCTGAGGCGTGCCCATGGTCTCAGATGTAAAGGGGCCAGGACTGTGGAGGTGGCTGTTGCTGGAGTGCTGGTCTGAGGCACCATTGGGGTGCCTGGTTCTGAGAGTACAACAGGAGATGGTGTGTGTAGGAAGCTTTCAGAGAGCTGACTCAGTCCCGTGAGGTTGAAGGCCCTTCATCAAGTACCTGGGATGTGAGGCCCAAGACTGATGACAGATGTGCTGACGAAGGACTTGGCTGTGGGGTGGAGGAAGGAGTGTAGTGTAGCTGTCTGGTCTGCAGCTAGGTCAGGTAAGGTGTCTGTGGCATCTGTGGCATCCGAGGAACCTGGGCCTGGACTGGGAAGGGCTGCCTCTGCTGTGGGAAGTCCTGGTAGTGGTAGGCTTGGTAGGCGAGGGGCTGTTGAAATCCGTGGAAGGGCTGTGACATCGCCTGGGGTGGAGGAGCAGACCAAGAGTGGGTAGGAGCAGGTTCAGCTGGGCCTGGAGGGTGGTGCAGAAGAGCTGTGATCCTCTCCTTCATCACCTGGTACTGGGCCTCGGGCATGTCCATGAGGGTCTGGCTCATGTACGTGATGAAGGGCTTGCGGTTGGAGGATGGTATGTCGAAGTGGACCAGCTGGGAGAGGAGATCTGTGCTGGCTTTGATTGCGTCCCTGATCTCCAAGAGGACAGTGTGGCTCTCTCCCTCCGGTCTGCCTCTCTGCCTGCTCTCTCTGGAGGTGGAGTTGGGGGTGGGGGTGGGTTGGTCTCTGGTGACTGCTTCTTCTTTCTCCATCTGAGACAGGGGATCCTCCACGTCCTCCGGTACGGTGAGTGCAGATGTCGGGGGGTCTCTGTCATGGGGCCCTCCAAAGACAACTGCCTGGACATGGTAGCTGTCTCCTGCGGATGTGTCATCCGCTTCCATCCGCTTCCATCCGCTAGGCTTCCTACGAACATCCGCTTTACATCCCCGCTACATCCTTCCCACGTCCGTTCCTTTCCGTTCCTTTCCGTTCTGTTTATGCAAATTTGGGGCACTTTTGAGAGCGGATAACAACGGATGGAGCCACCCCTGAAATTTTGTTCGTCCGCTGTGTCCTTTTTGCATACATTTTGCATCCGTCGGCCAGTGTGACCTAGCCTTTAGTTCTAAGTTGCTTCTCTCCTTGATTAGGTTTCTATCCATTGCTTCTTGTCCTACCGTCATGTGCTTTGGAGAATAGCTTGACTCCCTCTTCTTTGTGGCAACCCCTGAAATATTGGAACACTGCTATCATATTATTCCTAGCTCTTTTCATTAAACTAGACATACCCAATCCCAGCAACTGTTCTTTATAAATTTTAGCCTCCGGTTGCCCAATCTTCTTCATTGCTCTTGTCTGCATTCTTTCTGGAATTTCTTTTTTACATCATGGTGACCAAAACTGGATGCAGTATTCCAAGTGTGGCCTTACCAAGGCATTATAAAATGGTATTAACACTTCACATGATTTTGATTCTATCCCTCTATTAATGCAGCCTAGAACTGTGTTGGCTTTTTTTGGCAGCTGCAGCACATTGCTGGCTCATATTTAAGTGATTCTTCACTAGGAGATCCCAAGATCTCTGTCACAACTAGTATTATTGAGTGAAGTACCACATATACTATACCAGTGTATTTTGTTTTTCTTGCTTAAATGTAGAACCTTGCTTCTTTCACCATTGAATTTCATTTTGTTAGATATTGCCCAGGGTTCAAGTCTGTCTTATATCAATACATCAGAATCCAATGCAGTTCTTAAATGTGTGGATTGTATTAAGGTTAATGAAAATTGACTTGGGGAAGTGATAACATAATTGGACTATGATTTTGGGCTCAAAGCAATATAAATAAAAAATTAAGGTTTCTGACGTTTGTTTCACTGACAGCAGAGAAAGGTCACAGTATTTCAAGTGAAACCAGCTCTGAATGTAGTTTTCTCACTTAATTTCATGCACTGGTACACTTCTTTAGTAGTCATCTGGAGTTTTCCATACATTTTTTCAATAGAATCTTCTGTTCCTATTATCCTACCTCAAGCTGTGGAAAAATAAGAATGTTATTATAACTTCAGAGAATACTATGGAATGGATTTTTTTCATTATTACTCACTTAGGCACTCGTCCAAATGGAATGAAAAGCGGTAGACTTTTTTGCAGTTATTGCAGTTTTAATTTCAATGTTTTGATGCATCTGGTGCATCAATAAATGTGAAACAAAAGTATTTTGGATTCATGATTGATTAATAAGTTCGATCAAGAAGATGTATGTTTTTCCTAGTTTTTCTATGTCAGTTTTTCAAACACAGCTACAATTCTTTGGGAAAAATGGATTGCTTTGAATTGGCTTCAGCAATCTTTCAAAATCCCATTCTGTAAAATGAACATATAAATTGTGATATTTGTTAGTTTGTAGTATTTGCCAATTTCCCCTTGCAATTCTTGGTACTAGTTGCTGTGATATATGCACACGAGAAGTATATATTAGCTATCATTTTATAGGATAAATATTTTTATTTGTACTTTCCAAAATGGAAAGACATGAAAAGACATTTTCTGAAGCTAATCTACAAGAATCTTTAAAAAATTCTGTAGATAGGTAGATGTTCCAAAAGCCATTGGCTTTTAGGCAGTGGGATGCATTGGAGTTTCCTCATAGCTAGGCAGTACCATCTTCTCCCTTACTCAAGCTGTCATAGTTGCTTTGCATAGACAATTTAATTTTCTACTTTCCCATTCTTCAAGTCACACAGTATAAATACAAATGCAGTATTTGGGCTAATTCACAGTCGTGCAAATGCCTGATATACAAATGTAGCAGGTCTTAACTTTATCTTATGAGTAAGCTGTTGCATTAGAAGTTTCGAAGGCAAGAAAAACAATAAAGAGGAAAATACTTCATTGAGAGATGGTGGAACTCTAGAGGCTTCCGTTCAAATCAAATCAAACCAAATCAAACTTAATGCTTAAATCCAGACTTCAGTTGCCCCAAGCCAGAATGGAACCCAGTTGCATTTAGGAAGTTGTGTTTATTGTCAGGGAACAAAAGAGGACATTTCCCCTGAAATGCAAGATATATTTTATTTGTTTATAGCCTGATTTCCATTTTTGATAGTGGGGTTCTGTAGTTATATTTGTTCATTGAGTGAACACTTGAATTTCTATTAATATGGAAAAAACATTTCTTTTAAGTGCTTGAAATATTAAATTCCAGACAGTCCTTAGAGAAGCAGAATGTGGACCTGAGCATATCTTCAAAAATATATCCTTTGAGAGATGATACTGGCTTTGGTTGGCTTTTTAATTTATTTTCCCTCTGCTAAAAGTTGATTTGTTTATTCAGATGTAATGCAGTTGATTCCATTTGATTTATCACAGCATTTTTGTGTTTCTTTTAAGTCCAAAAAGATTAATATTAGGTACATAAGAACTTGTTACTGAAACTTAGCAGAATTCAATACATATTTGTCAGTGTAAGATGGGAGTCATCAGAAACGATTACATCTGGTATTCCTCCCTCCCCCACTTGCCCAGCTGATATTTATGATGTATGATGCTGTAATGTTTAGTTAATTCCGCAATAATATTTAGAAAAAAAGGAGCATGGGCATTCACAAGGGAACAATATGGAACAAATGATGAAATGTGCATTGCATGGAGTTTCCTTAATTATATTATGAGGCTTGTGAGTCATTTTGACAAAAATCAGCATTATTTGTCAAGAAACCAGAGGGAATTGTTTTAGTTCATGGAATATTTAAAGTAGGTGAGAAGATAATTGGACAAATCAATGATCAAAGTGAATGTAGGAACTTATTCATGGGTGGCTTTTTGATAATCAGGATCACTACTATTATTCTTATGCTTCTTCTAAGGTTAAAAGCTCCCAAATCCAGGGTGATAATCTGGAATTTGCAGGGCTGCTAAAATGCTGAGCTTGTCAATCAGAAAAGTCGGCAGTTCAAATCCCTAGCACCACATAATGGAGTGAGCTCCCATAACTTGTCCCAGCTTCTGCTAACCTAGCAATTTGGAAACAAGTAGAAAAATAGGAACTACTTTGGTGGGAAAGTAACAGCGTTCCATGTTCCTTCAGTGTTTAGTCATGCTGGCCACATGACCATGGAGAAGTCTTTGGATGGCGCTGGCTCTTTGGCTTTGTAACAGGGATGAGCACCATCCCCTAGAGCTGGGAACAACTAGCACCTATGTGCCAGAGGAACCTTTTACCTTTATCATGTCTGTGGCTTTCTGTGTATTTTCTTTATGCTTTTTGTGGAAAGCATTTACATTTTAAAAATTGTGTTAATTCAAGTTTTTAGCTTTTACAATGGATCCCTAACTAGGTATCAGGTTGCGGTCTGTTTGGAACCAAGCCACACAAGCAGCCGGCGAGCACGTGAGCACACACGACTTCATTTGTGTGACTGGTGTGTGCACGTACCTGTTGCTTGCAAGGAATCATCCCTTCTCCTCCACTGATGCACCTCCACTGGTCTGCAAATGCAGAAAGGTTGGGGAGTGCTAATTTATACCACAGATTGTCTACCTTTCCTATGATGTAAGGATTAACAGCTATTTTGTGGACAAGGGTCTTGTGCAGCTGTGAATTCTCACAAGTGGGTAGAAGAAAGAAAAAAAGGTAGAAGAAAGAAAGGCTAGAATGAAGCTGGATAATTGACTACTGCATTAATTACATGGATCAACAAAATGCTGTGGCTGCTTCCACGAGGTTTTGAATATAGCTGTGATTACCCAAACAGCCCGGAACTATAACAAACAGCATTCTCCAAATTCAATTTCAGGCTTCAAAACAAATTTTAAAGTTTCTTCAATAGTGCCTAATCCATTCTAGCTGACAAAATCATGGGAATCCCCAACTTGTCCCCAGTTTAGCAGTTCTTTTTTGAGACTTAAATTTTACTGTGATATACATTGCCAATTAGTAAGAAAATTCAAACGATGTTCATAAGCCAGTCTTTCTGATTTGCGCCTTTACAACAAAATTGTACATTTATTGGACAATGAGCAGGATTTTTAAACAAGGGAAGTGAACGTAAAATAAAGAAAAAGAAGCTTTTTGTGCTGATCAACTAATCAACTAGCTAACACCAATTAAAAAATAAAAATAAAAAACAGATTATGAAATTATCCAGGAGAAGAAATTGGTAATGAAACAGTAATCTGAAATACATAGTACTGGTATAACTAAGGATATCTTTTCCATTTAACATAACAGGGTATTGTATTTAATGAACCAAGTAGCCTACCTACAAAGCTTATACTTGTTTGAGAATAAACCTGGCTGTTCTTAAAATAGTCTTTCTTTTCCTTTCTTTATATGTAATCATATTTTATATCCGTAAGTATCAAAACAACTGACAGCTGCATTGGTACACTGATTGAAGGCATTGAATTAGAGGTTGTGAGGCTGTGATTTCTAATTCTGATTTAACTATGAAATTTGGTGACTTTGAGCCAGTTATTCTATCAGACCTAGGAAGAAAGATATACAAATATCCAGAAAAATGTTCCCTTGGAAACCCTATAATCCCATGAGTCAGGACCATAACAACAAATAACAATTAAATTGGATTGAGTAGGGTTAAACCCATCTGTTCTGCTCTAGGGAAGTGCAAATCCAGTCCAAATTATACCTCATCACCCAACATCAAGATAGCCTGAATTTAATGCTAGTTTATTAACATGCTCTTGATTTTTTTAAAAATTAACTCTATTGGAATTCTATTGTTCCTGATTTTGTGTTAGTAGGATTTTAAAATAAAATAATACATATTGTATGGCAGTATGAAATAAATTGATGCTTCTAGATTCTGCTGTTCTTTACTTAACAATAAGAAAGCCCTTACCTGAAGGTTTCTAAAGCCCTTGTCACACTGCACCAACGGATGCAAAGAGGATGTAAAACGGACAAAAAAGCTTGCCATCCATTGGTTAACGCGATGTACTCACTGCCTCCGTTTTGCTTCCTCTCTATCCGTCCAGCATCCGTTTATTGACGTTTCATCCGCTCAGAAAGTTTTGAGCTGCTCAAAACTTTTGAGCAGAAAATGTATTCAATGCATCTGTTCTGCATCCGCTACGCATCCGCTTGGCATCCGTTCTGCATCCGTTATGCATCCGCTATATCCGCTAGGCATCCGCTGCGCATCCGCGCAACTCCATTTGCTCCAGCGGTAAACGGACGCAGGGAGGAAGCAGAACGGATGCGGAACGGATGCAGAACGGATGCCTAGCAGATGCAGCACGGAAACAAAGCATGTAAAACAGAAAATATGTTCGCAGAGGGGACCTATCTCGGATATTAAGGATATCTACAGGATGCCTAGAGGATGCCTAGAGGATGCCAAGGGACACCTAAACTGCCTATAAAAAGGGGGAGCAACTCACCTGGATCTTACTTTCAGAACAGCAGCCCAGCTGCAGACCTCTGCAGCCTTCATCTGGCTCTTCCTCTTCCACAGCATCCAGTCATGTCCACCGTGGATCGTAACAAAGTCCTTTTGGCAGCCACCATCCTTCTGCAACAGTGCGAAGCCATCTACAGGCTCTGTGAACTCTACTACGGGAAGAAAAAGCAGCGGCCAAGAAGCGTCTGGGTCCAAAGATGGATCGGGACAAGAGCACAGGACGGACTGTGCAACAAGCTGATGGTGGAGCTCAGGAACAAAGACACTCGTGCATTCCAGAACTTCATGAGGATGCCTCCAGCCATGTTTGATGAAGTTGTGTAGCGGCTGACACCCAGGTTGACCAAGCAGAGCACCAACTTCTGGCCCAGCCTGGAACCTGGGCTCAAGGTGGCACTCACTCTGCGCTACCTGGCCTCAGGGACCACCAACAGGAGCATGCAGTATGGCTGGAAGGTGCCACCCAACACCATCAGCATTGTGGTCAGAGAAGTGGTGCAGGCCATCATCGAAGAATACAAGGAGGAGCTCCTCCAGTGCCCCTCCACTGAAGAAGGATGGAATTAAGTTGCAGAGCAGTGGTATCAGAGGTGGAACTTCCCACACACCGTTGGAGCCATCGATGGCAAGCACGTGGCCTGCAAAGCACCAGCCAAGTCGGGGTCCACTTATTTCAACTACAAGGGCTTCTTCAGCATCATCCTCTTCGCCATGGTCGATGCTGACTACAAGTTCATGTACATCGATGCTTCAGGCAACGGGTCATCTTCAGATGCCCAGGTATACAACGCAAGTGACCTCAAGGGTGGGCTGGAACGCAACCTCATGGTGGGCTTCCCAGATCCAGACCCCCTGCCCAACAACACGCAAGATGTGCCCTACTTCATCGTGGGGGATGACGCCTTCTCCCTCACAACCTACCTCATGAAGCCCTACACCTCCAAATACCTCACCCATGAAGAGAGGATCTTCAACTACAGGCTGTCCAGGGCAAGGCGGGTGGTGGAGAATGCCTTTGGCATCCTGGCCAACAGGTTCCAGGTACTTCTCACCACCATGCAGCATCACCCAGAGACCATGAGTAGGATCATGGGAGCTTGCTGCATCCTGCACAATCTCATGCGCACCTGCTACCCAGTCTTGCAGAACAGGCTCGTGGACCTCCAGCAAGGCAATGGGGACATGGAGCCTGGGGAATGGAGGCAAGGGCGAAACCTGATAGACACTGTAGATGTGCAAGGCCCCAACAGAGCCTCACGTGAAGGGAAGAAGCAGCGCAACCTCCTGAAACATTGGTGCAACTCCCCAGCTGGAGCGGTGGAGTGGCAAGACAGGATGATAGATGCTTAATGGATGCTTCTTTAAGCCTGTCTCATCACACTGATGAGATTGTGCCATGTATGTTGAGTGGCCCTACAATGATCAGGGCATTTAATAAAGAGTTGTGTTTGTGTTGACATGATGATTATTACATTATTATTGATAATAAAGGGCCATAGGTGTGGCACCTGGGAGGGTGGACCATCCCGTCCCACTGTGCTTGCACTGGAGGTTTATCTATCCCACAGCTATTACCCATTCCAAAGGTATCCCTGCCCATCCCACTACTATCTCAACCCATCCCACTGCTATCTTAACCCATCCCACAAGCATGCAAAGGCTTAAACCATTTCTAAAAGTTTCCAGCAAGACTTTATTAAAAAAAAGAAATGAAGCAAGTGTGTGAATCAAAACTAGACTTTATTAACAACAAGTTATAAAACAAAAAAGAGTCTCTGGCACTCCTCTTGGTCGCTCAGTCTCAGGGGTGAAGGGTCCAGGTGCTGTGTCGGTGGCTGGTGCTGGAGTGCTTGTCATCAGCTCCTCCAGAAGCAGAAGCAGCAGAAGCCCCAGCCCCAGAAGAGCGAGCCCATGCTGTAGAAGCCCCAGAGTGTAGAACCAGAGTGAGGGCCAGGGGGCGGGATGGTAGCCCTGTCCCTCTTGCATGGGCTGGCAGCAGATGGCTGAGGCTTGCTGTGCTTCCGCATGTTTGTGTGGTTGCTGGCTGGCAGGGAGGCTGACAGGAACCAAGGCTGGCAGGAAGGCTGGCAGGGAGGCAGGCACCAAGGCTGGCTGGCAGGCAGGCTGGCAGGCAGGCACCAAGGCTGGCAGGAAGGTTTGGCACCAAGGCTGGCAGGAAGGCTGGCAGGGAGGCAGGCACCAAGGCTGGCAGGAAGGCTGGCAGGCAGACATGAACCAAGGCTGGCAGGCAGACTGGCTGGCAGCAAGGCTGGCAGG
>BLBF01000003.1:95467405-95511216 GCA_015471245.1 Laticauda colubrina | reverse complement strand
ATGAACCAAGGCTGGCAGGCAGACTGGCTGGCAGCAAGGCTGGCAGGGAGGCTGGCAGCAAGGCTGGCAGGCAGGCAGGGAGGCTGGCAGCAAGGCTGGCAGGCAGACAGACAGTAAGGCTTGCAGCAAGGCTGGCAGCAAGGCTTGTAGGCAGGCATGCAGGCAGGGCAGGCAAGGCTGTCAATCCGTCCGGCAGCAGGTCTTTCCTCTGAATGGTGACCTGCTTCCGAGCTGCTTCCCTTATATCCGCGGGGCGGACTCAATGCATCCTCCCCACATGCGCAATTAATGCCGTGCATCCGTTCGGCTTCGCTGTGCATCCACTCGGCTTCCGCTCTTTATCCGCTTCATTCGCTGTGCATCCGCTCTGCATCCGCTGTATCCCTTCCGCATCCGCTTTGCTGCGGTCCCCCGGAAGCCTTGCGGATGTGCCATCTGCTCCCATCCGCTTCCATCTGCTGGGCTTCCATCCGCTGGGCATCCGCTTTCCATCCGCTCTGCGTCCTCCCCCCGTCCGTTCCTTTCTGTGTTATCCGCTCTGTTTATGCAAATTTTTGCCCCTTTTGAGAGCGGATAACAACGGATGGAACATTTTGCTCATCCGTTGTGTCCATTTTGCATCCGTTGGGCAGTGTGACAGGGCCTTAACTCTTGATGACCTTTAGCATTACCAGGCTTCATTGCTTCTTACACAGATCAGAATTTATTAACATGATCAGAAGTAACAATACAAGGTGGAAGGCAAGGAGATGTTTCATTAGAAAGATAGGATGAACAAATTGCTTTCAAGCACAATGCATTACTCAATACCTTCTGTTTAGAACATAGAACATAGGTAATCCTTGAAATTGGATGCCATATTTAGCTGGAAACAAACAGGTTCCTGGATTCATTATTATTTTCTTAAAGGGAAGCAATTTATGAGGACATTACTTTTTAATCGGGTCTTCTGGATTAGTCAACAGTTTAGTCAACAGTCAATAGGATACTCACATCCTGAAAAGCAAATGGCCTTGATGTTTTTAGATGCACAAAAAGCCTTTGATTATGTGAGTTGGTAATTTATGTTATTGCAACTGGTACAAATGGGCTTTGGTCAAAAAATTATTCAAGCCATTGAAATGATATATCATAAATAAACTAGAAAGGTTATGATAAATGGAGAATTAAGAGAGTGTATAGATATAAGAAAAGGGACTAGACAAGGTTGCCCACTGTTGCCTCTGCTGTTTGTGTTGACACTGGCAGTGTTGAATAGGAATATTAGAGAAGAAAAGGAAATAAAATGAATGAAAATTAAAAAAGAAGAGTATAAATGGCAAGCTTTTGCAGATGACCTGGTATTTATATTAGAGAATCCATTGGAAACAGCACCTAAATTAATAGAAAGATAGGAGAATATGGAAAAGTAGCAGGTTTGAAAATAAATAAAGAGAAAACAAAGTCATTAACAAAGAACCAGATGAAAGAAAGAATTGGAGGAAGCCTGAGAAATACAGGCCATAAATAAGGTTAAGTATTTAGGGATATATATTACACCAAGATGTAGTACATTGAAGGAAGATAACTATTTTAAACTCAAACAACAGATTGCAACAGACTTGACAAAATGGGAAAATTTACAATTATTATTGATTGGGAGAATATCTACAATTAAGATGAATGTATTGCCGAGGATTTTATATCTATTTCAGACAATTCCAATTCGATTAGGGAAAGAGTTTTTCAAAGACTAAAATAAAATGGTAAGAAAGCGAGAATAAAACTTAAATTGTTACAAGATGCAAGAATAAGAGGAGTGTCAGCTCTGAGATTCTGCTGCCAAGATTGTTATAAGGAATGCAAGGGAGTTGGAGGAGTTGGAAAGTTCAAGGTTATTTCGCATGTTACATTAAAAAATTCCAACTGCAGTTAATTGGTTCTCGTGATTAATGAAGTGTAAGAAGTGGGAGGAGAGAAGGTGGATTTTGTGAAACACTCTGAAAATGACTTTCAGTTTGGAAATTGAGTAGAAGTACCAGAGCTGTTCCTAATAAATCAGTTAGAGGTTACATTTATCTTGGAGTGATTGATTACAATGGACAATTCTGGACGCCTAACATTTATTTCCAAACTCTACCTTTTCCTTTCTAAAGGGGTTTGGCTGATACCCTGGAGATTTTTCCCAGAGATGGAAAAAGACCAACAATCAGCCTAAGTTGGAGATGTGCAGGGGGGAGCTGGTGCCCCCTGCCCCCTGGAGCACTAGCTGGATCTGCCAGCCCATTTGGAGAAGATGATGGATGTCTTCAGAATGGCAGTGGAAGAAAAATATTTGGGAGCTATATGGAAGCTTTTCAGCTCAAGGAATTTTTACAACCCAGATTTAACTGAGGGGTTCTCCAGCCCCATGTATATAGCTATTGAACCAGATTGGAGGGAAGAGACAATTTGAGTCAGAATTCTCTCAGAAGACATGCCCAAGATTTATCATGGGAGTCCATTGATGGCAGATTTACCACAACAGTTCCAGAATTTAAAGGTGACAGGCTCAGTCTCACAGCCTGTTTGGACGAGTGGAAGTCTGAGACAACCCATTTTCACTTATCCAAGTATCATGAGGGATGAGGAGATTATACAGATGCCAGTTGGAGAAGCCCAGCAAGAAGCATTGATGGATAGAGGTATGCTGCAGCCTCTGAGGCAATCCCTTCAAATCCCAGAAGAAAGATTACTCCCTGCAGAGAGTATTCCTCCAGGGTGGGGATTTTATCTAGGCCAGGGGTGGATTCAGTGCCAATGGCAGCCAGCACCAACAAAGTCCTGGTCTGAAGGGGGTTTGCCCAGATAGCAGACAGCAGCCACTTCCCCTCCATCCAGACAGGGAACCAGGCCACACCCATCTTCCTTATGGCAACCTCAATTGCAACCCCAACCTGGAGCAAGGCCACAAAGACCCCTATTCCAGAGAGGCACCACCCAGCCAGGCTTCAGGGGACCTGTCCAGCCTAGGTATGCTACCTCCCAGCTCCTTTCATTCCAGTACAACCTGCAGGGACCTGGCCTGCACCATCTCCCCACCACAACCCAGGCCGGACCAAATACCATTTAAGGCCATTTCAATGGCCTCCATGAACATTTCAATTACTTCTTCACTTGAATCCAATAGAACAATTTGGAGATCAATATGCCACAGAGCGCAATTTCGTCATGTCCATAACAGATGGGATGAATGAAGGGGATGCTTCAGCCTGGGTGGCCCAACTACACAACAAACAAGCCCCCGAATTACACAATGTGAATGGATTTATTTGATTATTAAGGCTCAGATTTGAAAAGCCAGACAGGGTGACAGTGAATGAAGAGAAGTTAATGGAAATTAGACAAGGCAAGTGACCCTTGTCAGACTTTATTTGGGACTTTAGAAGGGTCACAAGCCACTTCATGGATTGACCTGAAAGAATGACTTTACATTACTTTAAAAATGCCATTGATCCAGAAGTAAAGAAGACCTGTGACATTAGGGGAATACCAGAGACCTTAAAAGTGTGGTATACCACCTCCCTCAGCTTAGATCACAGCATCAACCCACAGAAAAAAACACTTCTGGCAGGCCTGCCTAAGAGAATTGGCACTAGGAGACCACTGACCACACCAGCTGAACCTGCTAATATCCTACTCAATAGGATGCTGAAATGTTACCGATGTGGCCAAGATGGCCATAGAGCAGCAGACTATCTGTCCCTTGCTCCTGTACCACAACCACCACAGTAGAAGTCTAGTATGGCTGGTAGAGGTTGGAAAAAATCAAGGAAGACTTCCGGATACTAGCCGGTTTGCTAGATACAGCTGGGAAAGTCCCCTCTACGCATCTGGAAGCAACAGAACCCCAGGCTGGGGGTCTGACCTGCGAAGATGGAACCTGACCTGCAAAGATGACCCAATGGTGAGTGATCCTATCATACCTTTTACAGTCAAGGTCAACTTAATGTTACCGAATACAGGGGAGGCCGGGGAGTTAGAAGCTGTCATTGATACTGGGTGGTCTAGATTCCTTATCATTGAACAATTGAGCATAAAGACTAACCCACTATAACGCCCAATCAGATTTGAGCAAGTGGATGGGACATTAATTGGGGGGACCCCAGCCACCCAATTGACAGAATTGATCAAGATGGATTAGGGCCCCATCGTGAGCTCATACGCTTCATACGTGGCCCCAGGATGTCAGAATCAATCATATTGGGACTTGCTTGGCTAGACAAATGGGCCCCTATGATCGAATGAGGGGATGGATTCAGGAAAATCCTCATTGGACTGGGCCTATTGCCCCCTCTTCCTCCCACTACAAAACCACCAGTCAACTTGAACCCAAAACCTGAACCAGTATCCACAGCATCCCACCTTCCACCAGATAAACTCCAGATACCCAACCAATACAAAGACTTGGCTGAAGCATTCAGTGAAGAAGGGTGTAATGTTTTACCTCCCCATCGAGCCACTGATTGCGCCATAGAATTAGAACCCAGGGTGAAATGACCAAAACCAAAGATGTATTCCATGACACCTGCTGAAATGACTGAATTAGGGAAATACATCGACCAATATTTGGACCAAGGTTTTATTGAACCTGCCAAATCAAGATTAGCTGCTCCCATGTTGTTCAAAGAGAAGGATGGCAGGTCAAGATTATGTGTTGACTTGAGGGGTGTGAATGCCGTGTGAGCCAAAACATGTACTCTCTCCCCCTTATGAAGGACTTATTGAACTACCTGTCGAAAGGCAAGGTATTCACCAAGCTAGATCTCAGGGAAGCTTACTACCGGGTCTGCATTAAAGAGAGAGATGAGTGGAAAACAGCTTTTAACTGCCCTTTGGGTATCTTCCAATTTAAAGTCATGCCTTTCAGACTTCAGGGGGCTCCCGCAGTGTTTATGCAGCTCATAAATGAGGTGCTACACTCCTTTATCGGGGGGGGGTGTCCTCATATATCTGGTTGACATCCTTATCTTCAGCGAAACCATGGAAATATATGTTCAATGGGTCCGACAAGTTCTAGAAAAACTTCTAGCTGCCAAATTAGATGTGAAACTCTCAAAATGCGAATTGCACAAAGAATCACTGGATTGTTCAGGCTACTGAATATCCAACCTGGGAATTGAAATGGACCTCAGAAAAGTGAAAGCAGTGCTGCCCCAAGAACCTGAAAACAACTTCAAAGCTTTTTAGGGTTTGCCAACTTCTATAGACAATTCATTCCGTCCTTTGCTGAAGTTGCACTCCTATAAACAGAGTTATTAAAAACGGGCCCATCACCCACCAAACCAAAACCAAATCAACCCCTGGCTTGGACCATGGAATGTCAGAAAGCTTCTGAGACCTTAAAATGCCTCTTTGCAGCTGAACTCATCCTCCAACACCCAGACACTACCAAGCCTTTTATTGTCCAAATGGATGCAAGTGATGTAGCGGTGGCATCTGTTTTGCTGAAAAAAGACTCTCAAGGCCAACTGATGCCTTGCACTTATGTGACTAAAAAGCTAACAGACACAGAGCAAAGGTGGGTGGTCTGGGAGAAAAAAGCATTTGCCATACAATGGGCTTTGTTGACTTGGAGGCATTTTCTAGAAGGCATGCCAGAGGCCTTTGAGGTATGGGCTGATCATAAGAACCTAGAAGTTCTAAAGACCCCTAGAAGATTATTGCCCAAACAAGTCCACTGGGCCCAATATTTCAAGCAATTCAACTTTAACATTAAATATATCCCCAGAGGGAAAAATGTACTGGCGGATGCTGTGTTCAGAAAACCTCAGTTTGACAGCCACCGAGAGGAAATAGTACAAGCCTTAATTTCAGGAGCTCAATCTGCAGGCCAAGTGACTACTCGAGCCCAAGCCTGCTGCAACCTCAAATGCCTGGAAGATAAGCTGACCACAGAATTGAAAATGGCCCTATGGATCAACCCTTGGTTCCTGGACCGTCAGAATGAGTTAACAGTGAATGAGGGACTAGCTTGGAAAGGGACTAAGCTTTATGTACTCATAACCCTAAGACTAAAGCGTAGCTACGACTCATAGCTGGGAGGCCACTGTTGAGGTAATCTCCCCATTAGGAGAATGAGCTCATACAGGGAGACGTATAGAGAGTAGTGCTGGAATTATACACACAGAGCACACAGATACACTGTACAGTAAATGTAGGTTTTTACTTCCAGAAAGATTTAAGCAAAGTCCAAAATAAACAGCCCAAAGTCATTCACAGGTTAAATCAGTCAGTTTTTCAATCCAGGGATAATCCAGTAACAAAGTCCAGTGTCAAAAACAGTTCAGTATCAGACTTACATTGAATCTAGTAATATCAGTTAATTAGGAAAAATGGAACAATGGCAATACTTTCCAACAGAAGGAAATAAAGATACATTCACACACTCTTCTGAGACTCAGACTAAACAACCCAGGTTTCTGGCTCCATCTTATGGCTGTTTGAAAAATCATACCCAATTACAGTTTTTGCAATTTCTTAAAGACATAGTACTAAAATGTTTATTCTGGTTTATATCTTTCTAACCCAAATACCTGTTAGGTGACTGATATTCCTAATAACCACTTTGGATTCTTAAAAACCCTACATTTACAAAGAAGACAATTCTGATGGCCAAAATGAAACCTGACATCGAGGACTATGTAAAAAGTTGCTGAATCTGTGCCACAATGAAACACAGAACTGGAAAATCTCCTGGCCTCCTGCAACAAGTTGCTGACCCAACCCAACCATGGGAAGAAATTGCAATGGACTTTATTGTGGAATTACCTGAGAGTGAAGGGAATACAATCATTTGAACTGTAATTTATTTATTCTCTAAACAAGTCCACTTTATAGCCTATAAAGGACGTCTATCTGCAAAAAAAGCTTGCAAAGCTGTTCGTGAAACATATCTATAGACTACATGGAGTACCTCATAGAATAATATCAGACAGAGTGGCACAATTTCCTGCAAAATTTTGGAGGGAATTTCTGAAGTCCATTGGGTCCTCCCAAGGATTATCCTCAGCTTTCCATCTGGCTTGTAACAGAGCAGCAGAGAGGGCTAATGCCATGATTGAACAATACATTAGATGCTATGTAAATTATCTCCAAGAAAATTGGGCTGAGTTATTACCTTTTGCAGAGGTTGCTTACAATAATGCAGTACATAGAAGCATGGGATTGACTCCATTCCACATCAACATTGGAATGGACTTTGTCCTGATGCCAGAGTTACCTAGACAACCTCCCACCTCCATGTCTCAAACAGAAAGGATGAACTCATTAAAAAAAGGATGGGAAGATACCAAAAAAGCTTTGACTGAAGCTGCAAAAAAATATAAAAAAACATATGGATAAACATAGATCCTTTCAACCACCCTTTAAAGTGGGAGACAAAGTATATTTGTCAACCAAGTATCTTAGGTTGAAGTTGGCCAGGAAGAAACTGGACCCAAAATTCTTGGGTCCATTCCTAATTTTAAAAACAATCCGGTTACTGTCCAATTGAGTCTTCCTCAACTGTTAGGGAAGATACATCCAGTGTTTCATTGTAGTTTGCTAAAACCAGCTTCTACATAAATGGTAAGACCAGTGCTGATCACTCTCCCTGACCATTAACTGTACAGGGGGAAATGCATTATGAATTTGACAAAATTCTCAATTCTCGATAACAATGTGGATGATTGCAATATTTAGTCTTATGGAAGAGTTACCCTCTCTCAGATGCTAGTTGGGTAAAGAGTTGGGATGTCCATGCTGATCAATTGGTTACCCAATTCCATTAGGATTTCCCCCACAAACCAAAGGGTCCTTGTGGAGGGTGGAGTGGGGGTTAAAGACAGTGTATCTGTTTTGGTTGTTTTTCTTTTAGGAGGAGGAGTTTTCAAGCTCTGAGATTCAGCTGCCAAGATTGTCATAAGGAATGCAAGGGGGGGTGGAGGAGTTGGAAAGTTCAAGGTTATTTCGTATGTCACATTAAAAAATTGCAGTTGCAGTTAATTGGTTCTCATGTTTAATGAAGTGTAAGAAGTGGGAGTAGAGAAGGTGGATTTTGTCAAATCTGCTGAAAATGATTTTCAGTTTGGAAATTGAGTAGAAGTACCAGAGCTGATCCAATAAATCACTTAGAGATTATACTTGTCTTGGAGTGATTGATTACAATGGATAATTCTGGGTGCCTAATGAGGAGGGTTTGCTTTGCCCAACTGGGGCAATATTATCAGTCGACAAATCTGATGTGGGTAAAGGAATGGATAACCTTAAGGAACAGTAGGCTATTGACTTTAGAAGGACATGACTTGCTGTTGGGATGGCATGCTTTCCTTTGGTATGAGAGAACTAAAACACAGAGATATTTTAGAAGATATATTCGAGAGGCATTGTTTTTAAATTGAGAGAAGATAAAAAGATAATATTACTTAAAAATTCCATTATGGATATCTACCATTGAAGCTTTTTCTTATCCATTAATATATAAAAAGGAACAAACAGTGAGAATGGTGAGATATTGAATGAAAAGGGTGAACTTAAATCTATGCAAGCGTTGGAAGAACAAGATATAAAAATGAATTGGTTTTCATATTTGCAAATACAATCTAGATTTGATAAAGATTTTAAATCAGAAGGTGTCTATGATAAGTTGACTGATTTAGATAAAATTTTGATGGGTACTGATGAAAAGATAATTAAAAAACTCTGTGGACATTTATTAGAATTTAAATTAGAGGAAGAACAAGTTAAAGAAACAATGATTGCTTGGGGAAAATTTTGGATATGGGATTGATTTAGAGAAATGGCAGAAATTGTGGTCTCAAAATTATAAAATAACAATGTCAACTGCTTAGAAAGAAAATGTGTATAAGATGTTTTACAGGTGGCATCTACCCCTGACGAGACTTGCGAGAATGTTTAAGAACAAATCAGATAACTGTTGGAAATGTCATCAGATACTTGGTTCATATTACCATATGTGGTGGACACGTTTGGACGCAAAAAGATATTGGACTAAAATCCACACATGGTTGGAAAAAATGATAAAGGAATACATAGACTTTAAACCAGAGATATTTTTATTGGGAATTATATTGGAAATATACAATAAAGAACTGAAATATTTGATTGTAAATGTTTTTGTGGCTAGAATTGTATTTGCTAAGTTTTAAAAAAATGAAAAAATATACAGGAGAAAATTATTAAGAAAATTATGGACTGTGCTGAAATGAGTCAATTGACATTTGGAATTAGAGAAAAGAAGATAAACAATTTTATATGGTATGGGATTTATTTTATTAGTGGTTGGATAAAAAGACATGGTAATGTAAGAGACTAGAAAATATTGTTATTTAGAAGTTTAATAGGTATAAAATATAACACAGATATCTATAACCATTGGATGAAAGTACAATATAAATTTCATAATAAAATCTAGAATATCTTGTATAAAATGATGGAATAAATAGTTTATTCATGAATTATTAATAACTGATAAATATATAAGCGTATGTTAGCTTGACAATGTGAGAATTTATATAAACTGTGAGTAATGACTATGAAAGGATAGCACAGAAGATTTGTAACCAACTGACATGCTGTTTGTATATAAAATGGAAGATGGCTTTATGTTTTTATGTTTTGTTTGCATATGTTTGTTTAAAAAAATTTTTTTAAAAAAAAATAATCAGTAGGGTGACTCTAAACAATTCTGAAGTGCTTTTTATCAAGTGGGCAATTATAAATTTATAATTTCAGGTAGTTTCATGTTGTGATTTGGAGCTTCATCAATGGAAGCTTTCAAGAAGAGATTGGGCTCTCATTTGTCAGAAATGGGGTCATGTCTCCTGCTTGGATGGGAGGTTGGATGAGATGACCTACAAGGTCCTTCGAACTCTGTTAATCTGTAATCTCCTATAGAAAGGTAAACAGTGTATTTACAAAGGAAAACAAATCAATCAAGATAAAAAGAGGAACAGAGTCAGTGATAACAGAATAAAGCAATGTATAATGTACAGTATATAAATCAGTCCCGAAACAGCCAACAATTGTTCAGTAACTGGAATGCAATAAACCCCTCTATGTAATCTGTCTGTCTGTCTGTCTATCATCCATCTATCATCTATCTATATACATACAATGCGTGTGTATGGTGTGTGTGTGTATATGTTCACATTCTTTATGTCTCTCTTTGTGTGTTTGTACATAAAGAGTTTTACATACATATTGTAACAATAGCCCTGGTACTGCATAAAAAAGTAAGAACAACAAAAAACCTTAAACATTCGGAATTTTTTTTTTAAAGTAACATTATGCAAAAATTCATAATACCCTGGGACAATAATACCTGAAAGTCCAAAATATTCTTAATATATATCTAAAATATATATCTAATACAATTCAAAAATCTATACAATTTTCATAGGTAATTTTCCATGAAGTACTACTGGTAAAGGAAATAACAAGTCTTGCTGCTTAGACCTTATTTGTTTGATTGAGCCTGGAAAAAATACATAATTCTATCTTGGAAATAAAACAGGCACAAACCTTCTCCTTTTCCCTTTTTTTAAAAAAAATCAGAAATTAGGAGTTTAATTCTCTACATTTTCAGCTCTAAAATAACCTTTTCCTTATGACTATATTCTCTATTCTGTGCCTGCTAACTCCATTCCAGATTGTTAAAAGAAATGTCAAAGACATGAATAAGCTTTTTGAAATCTTGTTTGGAGTCATAGCTTAGATCAAATCTGATGGCCCCAAACTCAATCTTACTTGATCTGCCTTTTTTCCATCTTTTCCAAATCTGATCCTCCTGTTGATGTATATTTAAATATGAATCCAACTTGAAGCTTACCAGATATTCTTCTGATATTTTCAAATTATATGATTAATCAATACACTATAAAACTAGAATGGCAGCAAACCTGTTTAAAAGTCAGCACAGCCACCTTATTATACAGGTTTTTATCTTTGATTATTCAGCATTTCTTCCAAAAACACGCAAAGGCCTGAGCTGTTTTCTCCCCTCCCTGCTTGCTGGATGAAATCTCCAGACAGCTTTTGCTTAACGAAAACAGAAGGTTGGTGTTGAGGCCTTTAAAAAATCCCATTTGTTCTATAGACCTTTAGGTTTTGCTGACAACCTCAAAATGTTTGCATTATCAGCTATCTGATAGTTTGGTTTGGTCCTCTGAGCTAGATCACCAATTGATCTAGATTAGTATAACCTTAGTGGTGAACTGAGATGTTGCAGTCACATTGAGAGTTGTGCCTATCATTTTCTGAAGTAAGCAATAAATAATGCAGTTTTCTCTTTGTTTTCTGCAAAGAAAAGATAGGGTGGGAGGTAGGCAGAAACTAAAGAAATAAATAACCCCCCACCACACCCAAGAATTGCTGTTCTCTCTTTGCTGATCATAGTTCTCATTAAATAATGTCAGAACAGGAACAATGCTGAATCAGCAAGAAAAAGTGGATAGTTTTGTTCTCTTATCCTAAAATGAAGAGGCCAGATTTAGATTGTAGGATTAAAAAGGAAAATGAAGTTCAGTGTCATAATGATGAAGCTTCAAGGAATGAGGGCAGGAGGGTACAAGGAAACAAACACAAACCTGCCCATTATAGAATATAAGAATTCCTGTCAAGGTAGGCAGTTTGAGGATTTCCTAAAGAAAGATGACAGTCATTGCAGGAGTCAAATGTCAAACTCAGTTCTTCTCTCTGTGTGTGCAGGTCACATGCCAAACAAGTTTAGCAATAAAGTACCTCCTGGTTTTTAAATAAAGTACCTCCAGAGCACGTGCTCAGATGAGGGTCTCCTTATCCTAGAGTTACATATTGTTCCCGTGCCATGCTTCCAGTCAGTCATCCAGCCAATCCAAATATAGAACCAAGACAAGGTATGATCAATTTGCAATAATGTATGTCAATCCTGCTCAGAGGTGGTATTCAGCAGGTTCTGACTAGTTCTGGAAAACCGTTAGTGGAAATTTTCAGTTGTTTGGAGAACCGGCAGATACCACTTCTGACTGGCTCTGCCCCATCTATTCTCCACCTCCAAGTCCCAGCTGATTGGCTAGGTTTTCTTTTGTTGCCCTGCACAGGACAATGGAGCTGGAAAGCAGGTTAGTGGGGTGGGGAGGGAATGGGGATTTTACAGTATCCTTCCCCTGCCATACCCTCCAAGCCATGCCATGCCCACCAAGCCATGCCCACAGTAGTAAAAAAAAATGAATCCCACCACTGATCCCCCTACTTAATTGTGGTCATCTAAATAACTTATATAGAGAAGGGATAAAATCTTCCTTAATCTTTTGTCTTAAACTGAATTAGAAGGCAGCATGGTTGAAAAATAACTTCTCGGAATGACTGATCATCTAGCCTTGTCATCTGGAAAAGATGAGGTGAAAGGACCCAAGAAACGTACAAGACTTCAGGTCCTTTTTCTCCAGAGGCTGACATGTGCCAGTTGCTAGAGTGGCTTTAATAGGGCAACTGAAATTTCCGATAAGATTGTTTGTTTCTGGGTTTCCATTCCAAAGTAAGATGAAGGCAAAATTCCATTCTCTGAGGAATGGATGTTCTTTTATTTTAGTCTTGGACTGACTGCTGCAAACATTTCTGGATTTGTTGCTAAAGCTGGTATTCTCAATAGGGCAGGATGTCTCAGCAGAGAAGTTATTTCTTTTTCTGGTAAATATTTTTAGTTGTGTTTTGAATTTAGGTTTTCAGTGGAATTCCCTTGATATCTGAATTAATACTGATGGAAGCATGTGCTCATTTAAATCTCTCTCTTTAAAAAAAAAAAAAAAACAGTTTCATACTGGGTAGGAAAGTGAACAAGATGGTAGCCTAGTGATGAAGAAGCTCATCTCCCACTCAGAAGGTTGAGAGTTCAATGATAGGTTGTGGAAGATGTTTCTCTCTTAGAGCACAAATCAAAAATATCTGCTGTGAAATCCATGTTGGCGCCAGGAATGGTATCTGGTCAGAAAACACTCAGGTCCACCTGACTCTACCTAAATGAAGGGATTACAGGATCATAAAAAATACTGGATAGGAGAATACTGTACATATTATATAAGTAAAGATTTTCCCACTGTCCAGTCATGTTTGACCCTAGGGCGCTGTGCTCTTTTCTTACCCAAAGGAATCAGCATTGTCTGAAGATGTTTCCATGGTCATGTGGCCAGCAAGACTATACACTGAGGCACATGAAATACTATTACCCTTCCCACTGAAGTATTACTATTTATGTACTTGCATTTGCATGCTTTCAAACTGCTAGGTAGGTAGGAACTGGGGCAAGGATGGAAGCTCACCCCAACACGCAGTGCTTGGGTCTTAAGCCTGGGATTTCCACTTGACAAGCTCAGCGTCTTTAACTGCAGACCATTGGGGCCCTTTTATATGTATTAGATAGCTATTCCTTAATAAAAATAATGTTCTGGTGTTCCATTTATCCACGTTTAAAGAGTGATGAAAAGATAACCCAAGTGACGGGCCTTGCATTTTATGACCTGCTCATTTAATAGCCAATAAATAAATGGAACAAATCTAGTGTTGCTGTTCTATCAACTCATCAGAATCCTTCTTCTGAACATAGTACAGTCTTCCAGAATTGGAAAGACAGTTGACCAGGGGTGGGATTCTACTGGTTCAGACTGGTTCTATAGAACCGATTGTTATGATTATGATTGTTATGCACGGTTTGGAGAACTGGCAAATCATGGCCCTGACTGGCCCCGCTCCTCTCCACTTGCCTTTCCCCTCCCCGCCCAGTCAGTCCTTATCATGCCTACACGACATTGCATGCATGCCGACATCACTGACTGCATTCTCCCCATCCCAGTCACTCTTTAAGGTATTTCTTTTTTTCCCCTCCTGACAATCAGTTATTCCAATGATCAGCTGTGCCAGATCCCCCTTGTTGCCTTACTGCTTTGCCAAGGAGGCTGCTCCCCCTCAAGGCTCCATTTTTTTTCCTTCCTGAGTCCCAGGGAAGTCTTCTGGGAGCAAAAATACCCTCCAGGAGGCTCCCCTGAGGCCCAGGAGGCTCAAAAACAGAGCACAGGGGTGTGCTGTGCATCCCTGGGCTCTATTCTTCGCCTTCCTAAGCCCTAGAGAACCCTTCTGGTCGCAAAAACGCCACCCAGGAGGCTCCCCTGAGGCCCAGAATGCCAAAAAATGGATGGGGGGGTGTTTCAAAAAAAGAAATCTGGTCACATGGCCATGCCCATCTAGCTATGCCCACAGAACCGGTTGTTATAAAAATTGAATCCCACCTCTGCAGTTGAGTTTCTCTCAGTAACAGAGGACTCATTCATGGAATTTAGTCAAGCAACAGACAAAAAAGGAAAGGAAAGGACTTAAACAATATGTAGGAGTATTTTTGCATTTACTGATCGGTCTCAGTTGCACCCTACATAAGCTGTTGAGAGGTGCAGTTGACAAACTGGGCAGCCATATAAATAGTTTAAGTAAATCTAACCTAGTAACTTGGCACATGGCTTGTGCAAACAGATATATTCCCATATAGTCATATATGACTCGTGAAGGATATTTGCTATTTAACATTCTCTCTTTTGGAGCCTATTAAAATCATCAGCCCATCCTGATAATGAGATAGAGATACCATGGTATTTCTGGTGAAATTTCATGATTTGAAAAAGCTCAGGAGAGTGTGGATTTTCTTCCCGATGTCTTCTGTAGAGAAATTGGGCAGTCTGCAAAAGAAATGATTACACAGTGAAAAACTGGCTTTGACTTCTGTACCCCTTAATCATCTTCTTCCACATTCTACCTATGAGGATTTCAGCCAGATACTTAACCTTTCCTTCCCATTAAAAATCTTCACATTTGTCCCACCTTTTCCTATTTGAGTTACTGGGATTGTGTGCACGTGTTAAAACATGCATTTAACATGCCTCATACATTTGAGAAAATATAGATATTTTTGGATGTATAGACCTCGAGGAACTGATATAAAACAGGCGAAATGTATCTTGATGTATCTAAATGGACATCAGTTGTGGTGGTACAGTGGTTCGAATACAATACTGCAAGCTACTTCTACTGATTGCTGGCTGCACTTCATCAGTTCAATTCTCACCAGCTCAAGGCTGATTTAGCCTTCCATCCTTTCAAGGTCAGTAAAATTAAGACCCAGATTGTTGGGGGTAATGTGCTTAAGGCTAGGTCCCACTGGCCGACGGATGCAAAATGTATGCATAAAGGACACAGCGGACCAGCAAAATTTCAGGGGTGGCTCCATCTGTTGTCATCCGCTCCAAAAAGTGGCAAAAATTTGCATAAACAGAACAGAAAAGAAAGGAAAAGAACAGACGTGGGTAGGATGTAGCAGGGATGTTAAAGGGATGTTCATAGGAAGCCTAGAGGATGTATATAGGATGCAAACCGTTCACTGCTCATCCTTTCTATTTCCGTGCTACTAACGCTGTGTAGATGTTCCGTGTACCTTTTGTTTCCTCCCTCTTTCCGTTTTCAGCTGCAGCGGATGTGAGTTGCGGGGATGCCCAGAGGATGCAGAGAGGATACAGCAGACATTTAACAGATGATAAACGGACATAGAACGTTTGTTGCTCGTATGTCGCAGATTTACATCGTACACAGCGGAAAGTTCATCCGTTCACAAAGTTTTGTGCAGCTCAAAACTTCTTGGGTGGATGAAATCTCAGTGGACGGATGCTCAAAGGATAGAGCGGATGAAACACGTATGCAATGAGTACACAATGGATGCATAGCGTTTTCCAACATTTTTTAATGTTTTACATCCTCTTTGCATCCGTTGGTGCATTGGGACATGGGCTTTATTGTGTAAACTGCTTAGAGAGGGCTGTAAAGCACTGTGAGGTGGCATAAAAGTCTAAGTGCTATTGCTATTGCTTTTGAGATATGAAAGTAGGCATTGCTGCATTATTCTTTCAGTTCGATGGCTATTCCCATCCCAAAGTGTGAGCAGATGTGGACTGGAAACAAATCCTAATATCCAACAAAAGCAATCTGACTTTAAAATCACTGGGAAAAATATATATATTAAAATCACCCTAGAACTTCTCATTATCTACTTCTCCCTGACAAAGTAATAAAATAGTAATTCATCTAGAAATACTTAATTTGCATTTCTATGTGATGATATCATTACCTACAGGTCCAAAACTCTCAGGTTCCCCAACTCTCAGTCCGCAGCCCAGTGCCAGGCTACTGTCCATTTGGAACTGGGCTGCAGAAATGGTGGACAACCGTGCGCATGTATGCACCAAATTACATTTGTAAAATCTGTCCCTTCTGACACCAATGCCAGTCCACCGAGCCAGAAAGATTGGGGAATGCTGCAATACTCTTAACTCACTTGTCCCCAGTTTTCAATTTTATTTTATTTTTATTATTATTTTTTTGCTAAAGGAGACTTTCTATTTTTCTATTTCACTATTGCTTTTATAAAAATAAAATTAGTAGTATTTAGTGCCAATCTTATTTTTAAGGCATTTTAGAGGATACCTTTTATTGAGACTTGAATTAGGTTGTGACAACCTTGTTTAATTCTTCTGTTACGTATCATTCTGAACTTTCCAGGGCTGCTGATATTTCATGCTTTGAAAAAGCCCAGGAGGGTGCAAATTTTTCTCCTGGTGTCTCCTGTAGGGAAATCAGGCAGTCTGCAAAAGAAATGAGTATACAATAAAAAAAAAAAAAAAACTGGCCTTGACTTCTCTGCCACTTCATCATTTCCATCCATGTTCCACCTATGAGGATTTCAGCCAGGTTTTCATCTTCTATTTTCGAAAATGAAAGCAAAGTATTTTCTTTCAAATTGTGTAAGAAATGGTTGAAAACAGTGCAGAAACACTGCTTTTTTTTTTTGAAAGAACAAATACTACAGTATCCCATGACAAACATGGTTTGTAAGAGAAGCAAGGATATTGACCACAAATAGTTAATTCCTGGAACAGTGCTTGTCAGTCTCAGGAAGTTTATAATGCATGAACTACATCTTCCAGAATTATTGGAGTTGTAGTCCATACATTATAAACTTGCTGAGATTGATAAACACTGTAGGTAAGATAGAAGGTACACGAGGAACAACAATTTGCTTAAGAGAAAGTATGTTCACCAGTGTTTATAAGGTTACTATATTGGTGATAAAAATGTCAATATAAATTTAACTATTACAGATTGTCAGCAGATGTTTAGGTGACGTTTGAGTCCATCCAAAGATCTGAAATAGGCAATTGTTTGTGGTGTTAAAGGTATCACCAGAGAATGTAAGCTGTTCAAAGTAAAGCTGGCAGCTGAAAGTAGTAAGTTCAAAAACTGTGTTCATTCTTTAAGCTTTTGTCATATCTTTCTAGCTTTTGTAGCTTTCAGAATTTTTGTTCCTATCTCTGCTTAGATTGGTTGTATTAGGTGTTTCACCATGACACATGCATAAGTGTGACTACTGGAAAAAAAATCTGAGTTCCATTTCTTGGAATTAATTTAAGTTCAAACAAACAGTCAGTAGAACGAGTTGCTCCAGAAGTTGTGGGTGCTCCAACACTGGAAGTTTTAAAGAAGAGATTGCCTGAAACCTGAAATGAGATGGAGTTTCCTGTCAGAACAGGGGGTTGGACTAGAAGGCCTCCAAAATCCCTTCCAATTCTGCTATTATGTTGTTATTGTAATGAGCTTTACACTCTAAAAAAATCTGCCTCATCAATTATCAACATTTTCCAAAGCAAGATAAAAATATTAAGAATTATGAACTTGTAGTTGGAATTGTAGGCAATTGTTCATACTGCCAGTATGGTGCTTTTAAAATAGAAAAGAATTTATGGCATCTAAGGTTATCAGGACAAGTTTCCTTTTAAACATAATTGATATTCTTTTCAATAAACTGGTTACCATTACTGTATCTGTGAGGAGGATTAATTCAGAATGGATTGAAAATATGGTTTTTAAAAAAATACTATGTTCAAGAGGCCAGCTTGATTTTTTTTTTTTTTTGCAATAAATGTTGCATATTTTATACATGCTGTGCTTTGGTTTGCTATGGCCCTGAACAAGCTGTGGGTAATGAACATTAAATTAGTAGCCTAATCCCTGATATTTCAGTGGGACATAATTGTGATAAATGCTAGTTGATCTAGAAATCATTTGTTTCCATTTCAAGATATTACTGGTAAGCGAAGATAAATTTGTGGTGTTAAGTAGAACATTTGCTTATGAAGCCAAGCTCAAATTTGGTTTCATTTAATTATGAATTAGGCATAATGTGCATTCTGAAGTAAGCTGAGCAACCTGCAGTTTTACACCCACATTTAGTCCTTGAACACTTATTTGTGATCCCAGATTCCTCCCTGATTATGTGGTGTTATTTTGGCAATGATTTTCAGAAATGTTTGTTACAATTTCCTGATACTTTGCAATAAGAAAGAAACTAAAATGATGGCATGGACTTTTCAAATAGGTCACCCATACCAAGAACTCAACAACTTCCATTTTATGAAATCATTTTACATAACCGCATAACCACTGTTCAAATGTTGAAATGTTTCCATGCATAAAATGTTCAGTCCCATATTCACAGACACAGCATCACCTTTCCTTTATGGAAATTATTTTTTTATCTTTGTTTTAATGGCAGACAGTTTTATTAAGCCTTCTTCTGCTGGGTATGTTTGAAAACTCTTAACAGGTGTGTTTCAGAACTTTGCTTAAGGAGGAAGATTGGCAAGGAGACTTTTAATTCAAATTCATATAGGGGTACTTGTCATGAATTGGTTTCGAGAGGCACGATGAGTACCAAAAACAGTAAGTACCGAGCAATTTTTTTCCATAAGGAATAAATAAAGTAAATAAAGTTAATGCATTCCTAAACTAAAGGCAACGTACATTTTTAAGGCAATATATAAAAAGATAGGGTTATATATCATTACTTTACATGAAAAACAGACCTAAAAATTAATGAATACTTAAATAAAAATTTCTCTTTACCTGTACTGATGAGAAAAAAAGAGAGCAAAAATATACAAAATACTACAAAATGACCACAGAAGCTAAAACAAGACTGCAAGGAGGTGTGCACAGGCAAAAACAATCACATGACTAATGTGTCACCCTTTGTTTTGGCTGGAAAGTGTAACAAGCCATGAGGCAACCAATACCAACAAGTTCTAGCCTATGAACTGAGGACCAAACAAATGACAAATATTGGGACAAACTTTTCTAATCAGAATGAATTGGGTATCAAGGCTAATGAGTTTCAAAGCAGTTGAATACTGAGATACCAATGTATTTCCATAGGACTCATGAAAAACATCATTCAAAATTTATTGATTTCTTTAAAAGCTACTTGCTGGATGAAACTAAAACACTACCAAAAGATTTATAACAGTTTACAACCATTACCATCATTCAATTGTTATGATTTATGATTCATTATGATTGCCTTAGGTCAGTGCAAGATTCAAATCAACTGGGATTTCTTGTCATTTTTGCTACTTTTTCAGAGGATGGGCACAACATTTTATTTTATTTTGCCTTTATTACTTTATGACTAACTCAACATACCTAATAGTCCTCATATTTTTCCCACATCAACAACTCTGTGAGATGAATTGGGCTGAGAGAGAATGACTGGCCTAAAGTCACCCATCTGGCTTTGATGCCTAAATTGGGACTAGTTGTAGCAGTGACTTGACTGTAATCCAAAAGTTAATCAAGATACCAAATACATTCTGAAGGAGACATTGTTCTAAACACACTGTTGCTTATTTTCTCCAGCTATGGACTATGAAGTACATGCTGTTATTTTTTCTCAAGTATTACATGCTGCTTTTTGAATTTCAAAAAGGGAAAATGAGATCTTGTTTTAAGATAACAAGATTCAGTAACACAATTTATGAACCTTTCTATGAAGCAATGATAAAGAAAATTTATCTTGTATATGTAAAGAAAAATAAGTATGTCATACCACTATATTGTCCTGCCATTTCTTCCACACCTGTACAATAGATTTTGAACATAAACAAATTATTTTGGTAGTTGATGTTATTAAATTTCCTCATCTCAACTTATTGGTTAAGACCAAATGTGCCTAATTAATATAATTCATGATATTTCTCTGAATTTAAATTATTTGCATAATTACATCTTATAATTTATTATTTGTGTAAATATATACAATTTGTAATAGCAATTGTATTACACAAAAATATACAGTTACATAAAAGACATAAATTGCATTAATTTTTCACCCTGCTTTTGAAATATCATTTGGAATTGAAGTCCAGATTACAATGTTGTCTTTTCTTTTGAAGCCAACTCAATGGGAGCCACTTGTTAGTGGTTATACTTTACATCATAGTTACACAAAGTAAATAACATAGTAAATAAATAATTACATTTCTCACAGCTTTATTTTTACAAAACAAAAGTAGAACAGCATGTGTGCCTTATGCTTTTTCTTATTTCACATCAGCATTTATTTTAAACTGTTAGAAGTGTTATTCTATTTTTATTCCGAAAATTTTCAGGGTAGGATGTTAAGTCAAGAGAAAGGGGAAGGATTCTTTGGCAAAATAAATTGATGATTTTATGCAGATAAAAGGCTAGTGAAAATCCTTTCCTGTGAAGCTCCCAACTGAGAAGGAAGGGGCTGACTATATCAAGTTTTCACTTTCTAAAATCAACTTTAGTCCTTTTGACATCCAGAGTTATCAGAATTTGACTAAATAATTCATATTGTCTTAGATCATTACTTTCATTTACTTCCTTCAAAATGAAATCCTCCTCTTCTGCAAAGCCAGCATAACCAGGAACCCAGCAGTGAGAATTAGCTTTAGCAAGTAATTAAAGCAGCAGATTTGCACATAAGCTTTGAGGAATTTGAAACACCAAGTACGGTGGAATATAGCAGTTAAACAGTTTTGTTTCCAGTCATGTATATTTTTTAAATACAGACCTGGAATCCATTTGCCTGGTATAATTTCATCCTCATATAAATGAATAAAAAACACCAAAAGGCAATGATTCGATCCATGTCATCTGAGAGGAATCATGTTTGGTTTCTTGAGAAAAGCCTCAAGATGTTTGAAATACCTGTTCTAATTGAAAGTATTACCATCAATTATCCATCTCTATTTGTAGTTTAAAAGTTGCAAAATGAAAACAACCAGTTTTGTTATGGTATAATTAATGTCAAATTAAGAGCTTGGTATGGTTGCTCTCAATATAAAATTATTGTAAGGACAGTTATATCATTGACAATGAAATGTAGTTGTGTGTGTGTGTGTATATACATACACAATATACATACACATGCACACAACCTACGTGTTGGAATCATGGAGTCAACAAGAGAACCTCTTCCTTTTATATTTTTCTGGATACATATGTTGGCTGACAAAGTACACTGGCTGCCACAACCAAGGTACCTTGTGATGTTGCTGTGTGACATCTTAATTAACAGTGGCTTCCTTTGATTGATGGGAGGTTATTCCAATTTCCTTCAAAGTCTCTCTGATGACTGGATAAAATACTGATTTTTAAGTTCAAGTACAAATGTTACATGCTTCACAGGGAGTACAACATTTTTATTTCCTAAATTGTGAAGAATAATGCAAACATAAAGTGGTGACTTCACTAATGTGTTATGTTGTTTTATTGGCACCAGTAAAGAAATGGTTTGACATTCCAAGATGGCTTTTGGGAGATCAAGGTGGGATGGAGTGGGGAACTTTCCAATATAAGGTTCAGCCATGAGATTCCCTGAAAAACTCTAAAGTCTAAACTCTGATCTTGCAGAGTTTTCAAATCCAATAAAGTGTTGCCATTCATTGAGATTAGGCAGAATATATTAATCACAGGGGTGTCAAACTGGCAGCCTGTGGGCTGGATATTGTGGCAAAATGTCATGTGATGGCAAGGTGAGGCGGCAAGTTAGTCACCCATGTTCTAATACAATACAGATCTTTCTTCCCCTATTTTTTCCAATTCAGTGGTTTAAAATAAAGACATTGAACAGAGAGTTTACTGATCACACTTGGCAAATTGACTGAATATTGACTGAATTGATTGAGTCAGATCAGTTCTGACTCTTTTCTTATGAATAGCAAATCATTCTTATTCCCTGAAATCTGCAGCACATAATTTAGGTCCCACTGGCCGATGGACGCAAAACGTATGCATAAAGGACAGAGTGGACGAGCAAAATTTCGGGGGTGGCTCCATCCATTTTCATCCGCTCCAAAAAGTGGCGAAAATTGCAAAAACAGAACGGAAAAGAACGGACGTGGGTAGGATGTAGCGGGGATGTTGAATGGATGTTCATCAGAAGCCTAGCGGATGAAAGCGGATGGAAGCAGATGACACCTCCAAAGGGGTTCTGGGGGAGAATTTCAAAGCGGATGCATAGCAAAAGGGGCAGATGCATAGAGGATGAAGCGGATGCATCACGGATGCCTATAGGAAACAAAGGGGATGCCGCGCGGATGTATATTGGATGCAAAGCGTTCACTGCGCATGCGGGGGGTATGAATTGCATCCGCTCCGCAGATATAAAAGGATGCAGCATGCATGCAGAATAGTCTGTTCTAACTCAGAATAGTCTCAAAGACTGAGTTGTTTACTTGTTTAATAAAGTTTATCTTTGCTTAAGACACTTAATAAAGTTTACTTGGTTCATTTTGTTTACTTAATAAAGTGTTGGTAAAAACTTTGAAAAAATGGTTAAGCCTTTGCATGCTTATGGGATAGATAAGGATAGTTGTGGGAAAGATAAACCTCCAGTGCAATCATAGTGGACTGTATGGTCCACCATCCCATATATGGACCTTTATTATCAATAACAATTTATTCATTGATAAACACATTTCAAAATAAACAAAGCTCTTTATTAGTGCGCTGTTCATTGTAGGACCAGTCAACATGCATGGCACAATCTCATCAGTGTTATGCAACAGTCTCAAGGAAGCATTCATTAATCATCTATCATCCTGTCTTGCCACTCCACTGCTCCAGCTAGGGAGTTGCACCAGTGTCTCAGGAGGTTGCGCTGCTTCTTCCTTTCACGTGAAGCTCTGTTGGGGCCCTGCACATTCACAGTGTCTATCAGGTTTAGTCCTTGCCTCCATTCACCAGGCTCCATGTCCCCATTCCCTTGTTGATGGTCCACAAGCCTGTTCTGCAACACTGGATAGCGGGTGCGCATGAGATTGTGCAGGATGCAGCAAGCTTCCACGATGCTCCTCACAGTTGCATGGTGGTGAGAAGTATCTGGGACCTGTTGGCCAGGATGCCAAAGCCGTTTTCCACCACCTGTCTTGCCTTGGACAGCCTGTAGTTGAAGATCCTCTCTTCACAGGTGAGGTATCTTGAACTGGATGGATTCATGAGGTAGGTTCTGAGAGAGAACGTGTCATCACCAATGATGAAGTAGGGCACATCTTGTGTGTCATTGGGTAGGGGGCCTGGATCTGGAAAACCCATGATGAGGTTGCGTTCCAGCCCATCCTTGAGGTCACTTGCATTGTATACTTGGCCATCTGAAGCTGACCCGTTGCCTGAAGCATCGATGTACATGAACTTGTAGTCAGCATCAACCATGGCAAAGAGGATGATACTGAAGAAGCCCTTGTAGTTGTAATAAGTGGACCCTGAGTTGGCTGGAGCTTTGCAGGCCACGTGCTTTCCATCTATGGCTCCAACGGTGTGGGGAAAGTTCCACCTCTGATACCACTATTCTGCCAGTGTTCTCCAACCTTGTTCAGTGGTGGGGCACCTAAGGAGCTCCTCCACATTTTCTTCAATGATGGCCTGTACCACTTCTCTGACCACTTTGCTGATGCTATTGTGTGGCACCCTCCAGGCATACTGCATGTTTCTGTATGTGGTTCCAGAGGCCAGGTGCTGCAGAGTCAGTGCCTGACAGTGTCAGTCCAGGGTCCACGTTAGGATGGAAGTTGGTGCTAGGCTTGTCAACCTGGGTCTCAGATGCTATATAAATTCGTCAAACATGGCTGGAGGCATCCTCATGAAGTGATGGAATGCACTAGGGTCTTCATTCCTCAGCTCCACCATCAACTGGTCATACAGTCCAAACTCCATTCTTCTCATGATCCATCCTCGGACCCACACAGCTCTTGGACGTCTCCTTCCTCTCCTTCTGTGTAAAACTTGATACAGTCTGAACAGGTTTTGGTTCTGGTGATGAATGAGCACAGCTATCATATGGACTTTTCATCATCCATGGTGGAGAACAATTGATGATGTTGAAGACCAAGACCAAGGGTGAAGAGGTCTGTACACCATGGCTGCTGGACTCATACTGAGATCCAGATGATTTTTTCCCCCTTTTTATAGAAAATATCTGTTGTCCGCTAGGTGTCCTTCTACATACTCTAGACATACTCCAGACATCCTAAATATACGAGATACATCCCAGATACAAACATTTTGTCCGTTTTTAATACTTTATATACGAGATGCATACGCTTACATCCTTTCTATTTCCGTGCTACTAACGCTGTGTAGATGTTCTGTGTACCTTTTGTTTCCTCCCTCTTTCCATTTTCAGCTGCAGCGGATGTGAGTTGAGGGGATGGCCAGAGGATGCAGAGAGGTTACAGCAGACATTTAACAGATGATAACAGACATAGAACGTTTGTTGCTCGTATATGTCACGGATGTACATTGTACGCAGCAGAAAGTTCATCCGTTCACAAAGTTTTGTGCAGCTCAAAACTTCTTGCACGGATGAAATCACAGTGGAGGGATGCTTGACGGATAGAGCGTATGAAACATGTATGCAGTGAGTATACAACAGATGCATAGCGTTTTCCAATGGATGGCAAGCTTTTCTTAATGTTTTACATCCTCTTTGCATCCGTAAGTGCAGTGGGACCGGGCCTTTAAATGAAGAAAGAAGATCAACAATCAATTGAGAAACTGAGAAGGGTAGATTTATGTCAGAAAAAAACATATTTTTTTTTAATGAAAATCAGTATAATTAAGAAATTCTAGTATACTTTAGCCAAGACTTTCATAGTTGTTATTTGCTTTGAAATAATAATAATAGGAAACATTTTTCTTGCTTTTTGTGCACAGTGCACCTTAGAATTTATTTTTAGATTTTTTCATGAGGAGAAAGGAGTTGTTTTCAACTGAATGAGCTGGTAGAATATATTTGTGCTGATCTTTCAGCAGTCTGCTAATCATTTTAGTCAGTGATTTATGTGCTTAGATTCAGCACTAATGTATAATTACCCTGCTTTTATTTACTTAGGGAGGTGCAATGGCTCAGTGGTTAAAGATACTAAGCTTTGGCTGGATTTGTGACCTGAGCACCACTCAATGTGGTGAGCTCTTGTTCCTGTCCCAGCTCCTGCCCACCTGTTGTGGTTAACCGGCAGTAGGTGTGGACAGCTGAGGAGAGCAAGGACTCAGATGAGGGGCCAGGACCATTTGGGAGTGGACTGCTGCCTTCAGAGATTGTGGGGGCTGGCAGCAGCAATAAGGAGGTTCCCAAGGAGTCTGTGCCAAGTGTGTGTGCACGCAGGGTTGCTTGCAGGAAAGAGCAGTTGCAGTAGCATGGGCGACTCAGGAGTAAGGCTGCAAGATAATGGCCCCTCCTTCAAGAAGATAAAAGCCAGCTGTGAAGAGAACATTCTTTGTAGGAAGCAAAGACCAGCCTCATGGACATTGCAGTATCTTAAGTTGGTATTTGAAGACTCTTGTGTTGTGAAAATTTCTTATCTGTTATTTTTGGCAATCTCACACAGTTTTGGCAAGGCTTGTGGTTTTCAAAGTTATTTAGTTTGCAGCAATCTTTTAATCGGGGATTTGTAAGAATCATTAAAAGGTTTCTGTTCCCTTTGGTTCGTGTTTGTTCTCTTGGAAAAGGGTTTGGGTCAGAACACCACCTTGGCTTTCAAAACCATGCAAATGTGAGTAGATTAATAGGTTCCACTTCAGTGGGAAGGCTATATGCATCTTTGTCATATAGCCATGCTGACCACATGACCATGGAAAATGTCTCCGGACAACACTGGCTCCCTCTGCCAAGAAATGAAAATAAGCATTGCTCCCTAAAATCAGACATGACTGTTCAGAGAAACCTTTATCCTTATCTATTTACTGAACTATAATATGTTCTTTTCAACTAGGTTAGTAAATCTAAGGTTTGGTAGTTTTTACATATTACTTTTTGTTCTTCAAGCTTTGAAGATAAGACAGTTAGTTGGGGTGGATTTAAAGTTATGACAAAATTGTATTCTGTAACTGATATAAAGCACCTTAAGTTCAAAGAGCTGTGTTGCATAATCTAGATAACACTGCTCTCTGCTGTTCACAGATTGCATTGAAATATGCTATAAGCATCCATAGCACAAGTAAGAAAGAATCACCATCAGGCAAATAGAAGATTACCAATCTCTCAGTTGTTGTATAAGCTGATGAATATTTAATTTTGAAAACTTCCTACATGTTCTTAAATAATACTTAGAATTAATTTCAGGGTTCGTAATTAGTGGTTCATTTGCTGTCACTGCGACTACAATTGAAAACAAATTCATTTGCATTCTTCAAAAAGTTTATAATTTTGGAGAAAGTGAGCTGGTCTTTTGATTTTAGACTTGATGAGTTTCTCATTTTACTGCCTGCAAATTCTGTTTGGCTCTTGTGCATATAAATTTGACAGGAGAGCTTTCTTTCAATATTCTTTCATTGATCTAATTATTTTATTTTTTAATTGATCTAGTTAATTGATCTAGTAATATTTTTTAATTTATCTGGCCCAAAATATTCTTAAATGCTTTTTAATATACTTTTACTAATGTGCGCATACTTTGTATCCATTTTTTCTATTGCATAGAAATGTGCATAATATGATGTGCATTGTTTCATGCTATATTAACAGTATTTTGATGTACCTAAAGGGCCTATCACATAGGCCGACGGATGCAAAATGTATGTAAAAAGGACACAGCGGACAAGAAAATGTTCCATCCGTTGTTATCCGCTCTCAAAAGTGCCCCGAATTTGCATAAGCAGAGCGGACAACAACGGAAAGGAACGGACGGGGGGAGGATGTAGCCAGGATGTAAAGCGGATGCTCCATGGAAGCCTAGCGGAAAGAAGCGGATGGAAGCGGATGGCACATCCACGGGACTTCTGGGGGAGCACAGTGAAGCGGATGCGCAACGGAAGGAACGGATGCTGAGCGGATGAAGCGGATGCATCACGGACGCCTAGTGGATGCCTAGCAGATGCAAAGTGTTCATTGCGCATGCGGGGAGGATGCATTGCGTCAGCCCCGTGGATATAAAAGGATGCAGCTCGCAAGCAGGTCACCATTCAAAGGAAAGACCTGCTGCCAGACACAGCTCCAGCCAATGGGGAAGAAGAGGAAGCCTTCTTCCCCATGGGGAAGAAGAGGAAGCCTGTGCCATCTGCTGCCAGCCATGGCAAGAAGGACAGGGCCACCATCCCACCCCCTGGCCCTGACTCTGCTTCTGCTGGGGGCTTCTGCTGCTCGGGCTGACTCTTCTGGTGCTGGAGCTTCTGCTGGCGCTGCTCCTGGTGCTGGGGCTTCTGCTGGTGCTTACTCTGCTGGCGCTGCTCCTGGTGCTGGGGCTTCTGCTGGGGCTTACTCTGCTGGTGCTGTTCCTGGTCCTGCTGGTGCTCCTGGTCCTCCTGGTGCTGCTGGTGCTTACTCTGCTGCTGCTGATCCTGGTACTGCTGGTACTGCTGGTGCTGCTGGTGCTTACTCTGCTACTGCTGATCCTGGTCCTGCTGGTGCTCCTGGTGCTGCTGGTGCTGCTGGTCCTGCTTTTGTTGCTACTGTTGTTGTTGCTGCTGCTGGTGGTGGTGGTGTGGTGGATCAGCCCCTAGAACCTCAAAGCCCCTCTGATGAGGGCCCAGATGGCTCTTGCCATAGGGAGAAAGAGGCATACGCATGAACGGGAGAGGAGGCAATACTCCATCGAAGAGGAACATGAGGATGAGGTGCTGGAATGGCTGAGGGAGAACGAGTATCTATGGCGGAAGGAACACAGGCTCCATCGAGACACCAAGAGGAAGCAGGCTGCTTGGAGAGAGAAGGCGGAGAGCCTGGGCTACACTTCGGAGGTCCTCCTCGGCTGGTGGAAGCACATGCACACCTGGTATGGGAAGCTGCACCTCAAGAAATCCAGCCAGACCATGGTCAAGCTGACGGACCAGGAGACCTACGTGATGGCCAAGTGCAGCTTCTTGGAGGGTGAGATCCGCCACTGAGGAGCAGCCCCTCTGACAACCCTCTCCTTCAGGCAGCCCGCAGAGAGCCAGTTCTCTTCTGGCCAAGAGTCAGCTCCTGTGTCCAGACAGGTATCTGTGGAGCGTCCCACGACAGAGACCCCCCCGACAGCTGCACTCCCCGTGGCGGAGCGCGTGGAGGACCCCCTGACGCAGTGGGAGCAAGGAGAGGGCACTTCCACCAGAGACCAACCCACATCCACCCCCAGCTCCACCTCCACAGAAAGGCAGAGAGGCAGACCGGAGGGGCAGAGCCACACTGTCCTGCTGGAGATCAGGGACACCATCAGGAGCAGCGAATATCTCCTCTCTCAGCTGGTACACATCGACGCCCCATCCTCCAACCGCAAGCCCTTCCTCACCTACGTCAACCAGACCCTCATGAACATGTCGGAACCCCAGTACCAGGTGGTGAAGGACAGGATCACCGATCTTCTTCGCAACCCTCCAGACCAAGCTGAACCTGCTCCCACCCAGTCCAGGTCTGCTCCTCCACCCCAGGTGATGCCACTGCCCTTCCAAGGCTTTCCACAGGCCCTCACCTACCAAGGCTACGGCTACCAGGAGCTCCAGCAGCACAGGCAGCCCTTCCCAGTCCAGGCACTGGTTCATTGAACGCCACTGGTGCCACCAATGCCACTGATGCTACCGATGCCACCGACGTCACCGATGCCACCCACACCACAGATGCCACCCACACCACAGATGCCACCCACACCACAGATGCCACCCAAGCCTCACCTCGCTCACCTGCAGACCAGACATCCCCACTACACTCCTCCTTCCTCCACCCCACAGCCAAGCCCGGCCTCAGAACATCTGTCATCGGTCTTGGGACTGACACCCATGTTCTGGAGGAAGGGGCTCTCAACATCATAGGACTGAGCCAGCTCTCTGAGAGCTTCCTCCACACACCATCCCCTGTTGTCCTCTCAGGGCCAGGCACCCCAATGGCGCCTCAGACCAGCACTCCCGTAGCAGCCACCTCCACAGCACCTGGACCCTTCACCCCTGAGACTATGGGCATGCCTCAGAGTGACTGAGAAGAGTGCCAGAGACTGGGTTGCTACCTGATGACTTTATCTTTGCTTGGGACATTTGGGCCATTTTCTTTCACAGTTTGTTATTAAGAAAGTTTATCTTTGCTTCACACACTTGCTTCAGTTCTTTTAGTCAATAAAGTATTGGTGGAAACTTTTAGAAATGGTTTAAGCCTTTGCATGCTTGTGGGATGGGTTAAGATAGCAGTGGGATAGGCAGGGATACCTTTGGGATGGGTAATAGCTGTGGGATAGATAAACCTCCAGTGCAAGCATGGTGGGACTGTGTGGTCCACCGTCCCAGGTGCCACACCTTTGGCCCTTTATTATCAATAACAATGTAATAATTGATCCACACATTTCAACATAAACACAACTCTTTATTAAATGCCCTGATCATTGTAGGGCCACTCAACATGCATGGCACAATCTCTTCAGTGTGATGAGACAGGCTGAAGGAAGCATCCATTGAGCACCTATCATCCTGTCTTGCCACTTCACTGCTCCAGCTGGGGAGTTGCACCAGTGTTTCAGGAGGTTGCGATGCTTCTTCCCTTCACGTGAAGCTCTGTTGGGGCCTTGCACATCCACACTGTTGATCAGGTTTCGCCCTTGCCTCCATTCACCAGGCTCCATGTCTCCATTGCCTTGTTGGTGGTCCACGAGCCTGTTCTGCAACACTGGGTAGCGGGTGCGCATGAGATTGTGCAGGATGCAGCAAGCTTCCACGATGCTTCTCACAGTCTGTGGGTGATGCTGCATGGTGGTGAGAAGTACCTGGAACCTGTTGGCCAGGATGCCAAAGGTGTTCTCCACCACCCCTCTTGCCCTGGACAGCCTGTAGTTGAAGATCCTCTCTTCACAGGTAAGGTATCTTGAACTGTACGGCTTCATGAGTTAGGTTCTGAGGGAGAAGGCGTCATCACCAACGATGAAGTAGGGCACATATTGTGTGTCGTTGGGCAGGGGGTCTGGATCTGGGAAGCCCATGATGAGGTTGCGTTCCAGCCCATCCTTGAGGTGACTGGCATTGTATACCTGGGCATCTGAAGATGACCCGTTGCCTGAAGCATCGATGTACATGAACTTGTAGTCAGCATCTACCATGGCGAAGAGGATGATGCTGAAGAAGCCCTTGTAGTTGTGATAAGTGGACCCTGACTTGACTGGAGCTTTGCAGGCCACGTGCTTTCCATCTATGGCTCCAACGGTGTGGGGCAAGTTCCACCTCTGATATCACTCTTCTGCAAGTTTTCTCCAGCCTTGTTCAGTGGTGGGGCACCTGAGGAGCTCCTGCAGGTATTCTTCGATGATGGCCTGCACCACTTCTCTGACCACAATGCTGATGGTGTTGTGTGGCACCCTCCAGCCCTACTGCATGCTCCCGTACATGGTCCCTGAGGCCAGGTGGCGCAGAGTCAGTGCCACCTTGAGCCCAGGTTCCAGGCTGGGCCAGAAGTTCTTGCTCTGCTTGGTCAACCTGGGTGTCAGCCACTCCACAACTTTGTCAAACATGGCTGGAGGCATCCTCATGAAGTGATGGAATGTACGAGGGTCTTCGTTCCTCAGATCCACCATCAGCATGTTATACAGTCCGTACTCGGCTCCTCTTGCAATCCATCTTCGGACCCAGACACTTCTTGGACGCCTCCTTTTCTTCGCGTAGAACAGGTGAAAGAGCCTACAGATGGCTTCGCACTGTTGTAGAATGATGGTGGCTCCCAAAAGGAGTGTGTGATGATCCATTGTGGAGATGACTGGATTCTGTGGAAGAGCAAGAGCCAGATGAAGGCTGAAGAGGTCTGCACAGCAGGGCTGCTGGACTGAAAGTGAGATCCAGATGAGTTCTTCCCCCTTTTTATCGGAAATATAGGTTTTACGCTAGGTGTCCTTTTGCATCCTCTAGACATCCTGCAGACATCCTAAATATCCGAGATAGGTCCCCTATGTGAACGTTTTTTCCATTTTAATGCTTTCTATGCTAGCTGCATCCGCTTTCATCCTTTCTCCGTCCGTGCTACTAACGCTGCGTGTCCGTTCCTCGTCCGTTTCGCTTCCTCTCTGTGTCCGTTTTCCGCTGGAGTGGATGCGAGTTGTGCGGATGCACAGCAGATGCCTAGCGGATATAGTGGATGCGTAACGGATGACGACGGACGTCTAACGGATGTTCCCCGTATGCGTAGCGGATGTCTAATGGACGCGTTGGATACATTTTCTGCTCAAAAAATTTTGTGCAGCTCAAAACTTTTTGAGCAGATGAAATGTCAGTGGACGGATGCTGGACGGATCGAGAGGATGAAAAACGGACACAGTGAGTAGAGAACGGAAGCATCGCGTTAACCAACGGATGGCAAGTGTTTTTCTCCATTTTACATCCTCTTTGCATCCGTTGGTGCTGTGTTACAGGGGCTTAAGTTATATGAACAAATCATTGAAAACCTGACAAAGGTTCTCTTTCAATTTTACATTTAAAAGAGTCAACAATAGGGCATCCTTGAGAATGTTTCTGACATTTTCCTGTTTTCCTGATAGGGCCATGTTTTGCTGTTATTATGTTCATAGAAACTGGTATTCTCTGACAATGCTTAAATACATTTCAGCAAATTTAAACATTTAAAATTTAAACCTTCAGTATGGAACTTTTTCTGAAACTTTCATTAAATGTCGTAGAATTAAATACCTTGCATATCTTGCCATTTTTTTTCTTTCTGCCTTTAGTTCAGTTTTAGACTCCTGATGACTTCCTCAACTATATCTCAATTATATCACAGTTTTTGTGGCAAAGTTTTCATGGTAAGACACTGTGTCTTTTGGGTTTAGAGAAAAGAACTGTCTCAAGGTCTCCTGAGTGACTTTGTGTCTCAGGCAGGACGAGAACTCACAATCTCCAGGTTTTTAGCCTGGTGCCTTAATCACTATACCAGATTCTTTTTTTCTAAATTCAAAAGCCTGAGACAGTAATTCTTTCCTGACAGTTACTCCAGTCTCCGAAGTAATATTGTTTTCTCTTTCTCTTGCACCTTATCAATTTTTGCAATGTTGTTTCAAATTCCTTTTGCTAACCAAGAATAAATATGCCATCATAAGTAGAACTGTACCAGATAATTAAGTATATTATTTATGTGAATTATTTCCAATATGGATACATGCCCAGCTACAGGATGTCCTGGGATTGTTATTTTGATAACTTTTTTTTCCAAGTTAGTGCAAAATAATAAATGGGAATTATGAATTTAAAAATTATGAATTTTTAATCAGATCTGAAAACAAATGAGATGAGAATAGCTTCTTAGAAATTGTAATGTTAGCACTGAAAATTCATTAAAAGGAATTCTGGAGAATGAATAGAGTATTTTGTAACAAGAAAGCTCCCTATCATTTTTTGTTAATTTGAAATTTATATTTATTAAGTTATATCTGCTTTTAAATAAATAGTTTCATTTTGGAATTTTAAGTAAGTAGAAGACTCCATAAAAGAAACACATTTTTTCCAGAAAAGCTCAGTCTTTCACTTTTGTGAGTAAAATAATAATTCTTCATAAATTTGTTTAATGTACTGTACCTGAGGTGATCAATTCCAGAAGCATGCAGTAGAGTGCAGCATGATCCCTTGTTTATATCATGATGGAGGCTCAATTGTTCCTCTGATTTGCACTTGTAGCCCTTAAAGCCTGAATGAGCAGTAGGAAAATTGCTGCAGTGTGTCTGGGTAAATATTCCTTTGACCAGAATAATAGATGTTTCCCTCTTTGCTTAACCATGTACATTATTACAGCAAATCCAGAATTGTTTTGCATTTATACAGTGTTGAGACTAAAGCCTCCTCCACTGCAGAAAAATCATGAATTCATGTACTGGTGGAAAGAATGTGCTATTCGGTCCAGATCCTGATTAAATTCTAAAATGAAAAATGAAAAAAAGACTGTTGAAAGCAGTGCCCTTTGATCTAGAAATATTTGCTCTCTGTTCAGTTGGTCAGGCATGACTTGGGAGGGGGGTTTATAGAGTAATATTTTGCATATATAAGATCCTCCATCCAGCTCCTAGCATTTGCAGGTAGATTATACCCAAAAAACAACAACACCTTTACCTGAAAGTTTAGGGAACTTCTGACAAGTGTGAGGTGGAAGCAGATAAAAAAACCACCAAAAAATTCGTTGATCCAAGGAAAACAAGGTTTTATTCACGTGTCTGCAGAGACGGGTTCCCTCAGGCATTGAAGGAACACAGAGCAAAATTCAGGCAGCATTTTTATCCCCTCGTACGAGGGCTTGGCTCACATTCTTTTTGTTTTCAAATTGACACATATATTTTGAAGGTTCATACTAGCTCCCTATCTAGCAAAAGTAATTACATGGTTTCTGACATCGCAGCACTTTATTACAGTTCCCCATTGTTCTAGCCTTATCTTGTTTTTTCTCTTGTGCACAAACCGGAACACTTTCTTATTTAGCAGAGCTACTGAGTTTGAGACACACTTCCTTATTCAATTCAATGGGCCATCCAACATGACTTCAGTTCTGCTCACACAAGCAAACTTGAGGCATTAGCTTAGTTTTCTCTAGTCTGATGATTTACAGATATGGGGGATTATAAATCCAAGGTCCATTTAATTGAAAATTATGGGAATTACAACCCCATATTTCTGGATTGCACTCTGTTGGTATAAAGCATTTTCACACTTTCCAGGATAATTCTAGACAATCAATAGGATGTGCAACACCCCCTAGTATAGGCTCACTGACTTACAATTCCATCACTATTACTATCCACATTCTGTTGTAATTAATACAGAACGGTTATTAATGCTTAATAAGTGTTTATGTAGCATTTTAATTATAATTTTCAAGGGAGTTATTGGTAGATAAAACCTATCAGGATACCACTATTAATTGATTTGGTGTGTATTAGATGTGTTTTATATGACTATATGACTTTTCAAAATTCAGTAAGTTTCATGGATCATATTTCATTTGTCCTGTACCATCATCTTCAACCCCATTTGTCCTGTATCCCTTTCTAAATTCCTTGTAAGCATCACATCACCAATAGAAAAGCTGACTGCAACGTTAGCATTCAAACATCAGCAAAGCATGTGTATTGAATGCATTGTTATAGGCTAGGCAGTTTTTCATTCATTAAGGCAGAGATCACACAGATTGATCACCCACAAACTTCAGAGGAGTTGTATATGGGGCCAGAGGCAAGTTTTGAGTTAAATCACTCAGCTGGTTTCATGCCTAAGAAGGGCACCAAAGTCATGGTCTCTCTGTTAGGCCTAGAAACACATTAACCACTGTTCCATATTGGCTCTTCAGCTTCATTTAGGAATGTATATAAATCTAAATCCAATAAAGAGCCTCTTTCATCTATATTAATGTTTAGCTCTGTCATCTGAGCTTAATAGCATATACCTCTGAGTATGATAATGGTGGGAATCTTCAGTTCACCCTCCATTCTTACTTATTCTTGCCTGTATTTGGTCCCCATTCTTACCCTACCTATTTATAAAGTAAAGATAAGAACCTGTGGCCCACCAGAGGATGCAGACATATAGTAGTGGAAGCTGTGATGCAGCAATAGTTTGAGCCCAGTGGTGGGATTCAAATTTTTTACTACCAGTTCTGCGGGCATGGCTTGGTGGGCATTGCTTGGTGGACATGGCTAGGTGGACATGGCAGGGGAAGGATACTACAAAATCCCATTCCCTACCCACCCCACTAACCTGCTTTCCAGCTCTGTTCTCCTGTGCAGATGGGAGCGGGGCCAGTCAGGGGTGGTATTTGTCAGTTTTCTGAACTACTCAAAATTTCCACTACAGTTCTCCAGAATACTGGTGCTAAATACCACCTCTGATTAAGCCCTTCTCCTTTCTAAAAGAATGAACATACTGTAGACTTATTTGAACATTGCAGTATTTGTCCTATAGAGAATAAAGTTATGACTCTAACATATGTTTTTTCCCTTAATCTCTGACATCTGCTTTATTTTTCTTCATTGTAAAACCACTGCTATTAGAATCCTGGCTCTAGGATGAGACTTTATCTGTGAAATTTCATGCCCCAATTGCCTACCTGACTTTACCTTGTTTGACATTTGGAAGATGAATCATCAGCATTTCTTTAGTTTAGAGTGCTAGCTGAATATTCAAGTCTCTCCTATAATTAACATGGGGCTGATCATGCCAAAGTTTATGGGAGGTAAATAATATTTGACTCTTTCACTATGATTCTAAAATGTATGTTAGATAGGGCAGAAGAACCAAAACAGCCTGATCACCCCAAATGATAAGGAGATAGATGACAAGAAACAGATTGTTGCCCTTTCTGGAGAGGGGGGGTGAAAGGAGAGGCAACAAACATACAATAAAGGACATATTAGAAGGTGCTACTATTACTAGAAGGGTCTGGGCTTGGATCCCTTATAGGAATGTACAATTTAAAGGCACTGAGTCAAATCATAGTAAATTCATCCTATGTTGCTGTCACTTGCTAGATTCCAGCTGTAAAGGTCACTGTATGGTTTACATTGCTTTTTGTGTAAACACATCTTGGATATATACAGTATAAGTGGCAACACTGCCAAATTTGAAGTTCTTTTGCATTCTTGTGGCACAAAGCCCAGGGATTACTATGATTTTTCATGTCAGTATAAGATTTATGTTGCATCTAACTCCAATTAATTTGGTCTTTAATTTAAGTGAGGATTTTTCTCTGAAGTTGGAGGTGAAGGGTAGAACAATACACTGAGCAAAAGGTTTTACTGACCTTGGGGAATCTCCACATGATTTAGAAACCTAGTTATGGAGGAAAATGGGATCAGTATATGTGTGCAGATGTGAGGAGGAGTGGAGAAAATGCAGCTGCCCCAGAAGTAGCATACCCTATTTTCATTCATGTAAATATAATCACACATGGGGGTTCTAGATAAAGGAGTAGGAATTTGGGAATAGCTCTTTCAATGCCCGCCTCTTTAAAAAATCTTGTTGCATAGTATTTTGACAGACACTTTTGGTTTTTATTATTGCATTCATTTTTTTTAAATGTTGGCTTGACAGACCAGTTGAACTGAGAATACAAGTATAAACCTTACATACTGTGGAAATATGAGCTTTCTTAAAAGTATTAAATGCCTATTAATCCATGAGAAACATGTGCCTCTTAAAGAAAGGTTATAGAAGATTAATCAGCATGAATAGCAGTTTTGTTGCTATTTGAAATCCAGTTAAACCTCATTTAGGATTTTCCTGATTTTCCTATATCTTTCATTCCTTTTTTTTAAAAGAGCTTTTCTGGACAAAAATGATATGTAGCAATTACAGCTGGTGAGATGCAGAGGTTCTAGCTCATAAAACACTTATACTTTGAAAGTCTCATTAGTATATCTACAAACGTTTATTTGTTTTTTTGATCCTTTGCCTGTGGAAGTTACAATTTCTTCTTGGGAAGGGAAGATTATTTTTTGAAATGGAAAGGCTGTGCTAGAGGCAACTACAGGAGGAAGAACACTACATTTCAGGTTGATTTCCCAAAAAGGCCAGAAACTGGGGATACAAAAAGGCTTTGATATGATGGGAATCAATAGCACAGCCTCCCTAAATGGAATAGCTCATCTGGTTTGTTGTTCACTCTCAGGGGCCTAGAAAAACATGATATTGATAGATATCTTGGCTTCTGCTTTCTGTTCAGTTGCCAGGCAACTGGGTTGGAATCCCCCCCCCTTTTCTTATTTTTCTTTTGTGTGGGGTGAGGGATAGGTGATCTTTAGTTAGTGTTGTTTCTACTGTAGGATTCTTTTTTTTTCAGCACTTCCTGCAGGATAATCTTTTGTCCCAAGTGGATATCCTTGACAATATCTTATTGGAGTCCCTTACTACCAGCAAGTAACAGGAGCTTGCAGTCAAATGCTGCATTCCTTCTCTTTGGAAGGACCTTCCCCTTGAAAACAGACTAATATCCATCATGATGGCCTCCAGAAGTTCATGAAAATTGACTTGTGCTGAAGGGAATTTAGAAATTGATGCTATCCCCTTTTGGTTCATTCATTATTTTATTTTGATTTTAATTTTCTTTCTGTTACTTTTGTTGTAATCTGTGGGTGGAAGGGGGACTTTTAAAGCCTACTCACTCTTGGAAAAATTTTCTTATTTATATTGCAGTCCTTTAGCTCTTTATTTCTCTGAAGAAAAAAAAGATTTGGGTAATATTTGGTTGAGATGTAGTTATATCACTTGTTTCTATTACTTAGTGCAACCAATTTCTAATGAATTTGCAATAGCTTGATTCTTTATGTGTCGATATCAGATAGCTAAAATGCTTCAGTAGCATATTTGGAAACAAGGAATATATCTCCAAAGCCTTCAAAGGGCATTTTTTTTACTATTGTCACCTGAGTCAATCTATCTTTCATACCTTTCAAATTCCTGGTAGTCTAGTTTTCTGTTAAAATAGAAAGATTACTTCAAGAATCTTGAAATGATTTTTCAAGAGATGAATGATTTTTCTGAGACAAAAATCTTGTTTTTTTAAGTAGAACATTAAAATTCTACAAAAGAAAAGGTCGGGAAAGCTTTTGTACTCAAATGATTTCCTCCTGGTTTTATCATGCAATACCATATAATTATGCATGACAAATTTATCATGGAATTATTTAACATCTTTATTGTCAAATAGAAAAGAGCAAGAACTGGTATCATTTTAAGCAGAATCTCATATCTCGGCAACCCAACCATCGACCATAACTCACATCACATAACAGTGATGAAGAATGTGGGAAACTGAATTCTACAAGAATTGAGAACTATGCATTACCTATCCTTGTCTTAAAGACAGTGCCTCTTCCAAGTTGACTGTAATATCATCAAAGACACATTCATTATATCCAGATAGTTTTACACTTACACAAACACACACAATCTGGCAAATGCCATCCTAAAACTAAACTTGTCTGGCCTGTTGGTATTGCTTAGAGATCCATTTTATATTGAATTTGGAATTTGTCCTTTAATGACATTTCGCTCATGTAGTAAAATAAGGAATTTGAAACAAGAAATGGTATTTCAAAATTCTTGACCTATTTTGGTAAAATATAATGTAAGCCTTAATGTTTTTTTTTTTCTGCTGATACACAATGTGCTGAAAATATACCATATCTTACAACTGAGCTATAATTGCATGACATAGTTTTGGATTATTTTTTCTAGCTCAATCTTGTTGGCATCTTTATGAATCTAGTATAACATACCATGTAAAGTTAAATATGCTAGGGGAGGAAAATAATACTTAACTATTCTAAACATAAAATTAAAAAGCAAAATATACAACTTGTTGTGTATGGAAATTAGAAGATCCCAAATAACTAAAACTGATTGACCGAACAGCCCGCTCTCAGATTGGTCAATTAAGCACCATTTTGATTGGACCGGCCAATGGCGGGAATTCTTAAAGAGCTGTAATTGGCTGCAAGCCATGAGCAGCCGCTATAAGAAGGGCTGCCACAGCTTTGGCAAAGGTTCCGCTACAAGTCACTATACTGTTAAAATAAAGAGCTGTTTGTTGGAATACTGGTCTCGCGTACCTTATTATCCAAACGGAACACAACTTTTCAACATAAAAATATACCAAATATTTGAATCTATCTGTAGGATTAGAAATTATTTTTGAATGTCTAAGATGATTGATTAAAGTTAATTGAAATTGAAAGAAGTAGCAATTACTGTTTGATAGAAGTCATGAGAGTTTGCCCAAAGTATGATTACTTACAAAAATACACTGGCCTTAGTATTCTACAAAGTGTTTAATGTATTGTGGGTTTAAAAGACATGTAGTTGCATAGATTCTCCCAGGAGCTAAATATCAGCTCACATGACAGATATGGAGAGAAGGAAGTGGTGGGATTCAGCCAGTTCTCACCAGTTCGGGGGAACTGGTTGTTAGCTTTCTGAGCAATTTGGTGAACTGGTTGTTGGAAGAAATCATTAGGGCAGAGAACTGGTTGTTAAATTATTTGAACCCCACCACTGAGAGAAGGGTCTAAAGATAGGCTTACTTGAAGACAGCCCTTCCTCTCCAAAAAAAGAATTTCTCAAAATTATGCCCAGAAGTTTAAAATGTATATATTTTATTTGAAGATAATGTAATTTTAGTATTTTTCATTTTAGAATAAACATTTTCAAAGTTAGACCACTATTTTCAGGCAATTTATGTCTTCTGTTTGGATTTCTTTCCTTTCTAGTTCCCATTTATGATTGATCTGCTGCTAGATATTAAAATCAGTGGATATTTGAAGAATGTAAGTTCTTAAATTTCTTCACACTTGTAAAATTGTGAGCTTAGAGAGCTGTCAAACTCTGAAAAAGCAAGATTCCTGGTCGCTTAAACAAAATTTTTCCATATATTTTCCATACATAAGTAACCTGTAGGTTCTGTTTTGATGCCCACAGTACTCCTGGAAAGGAAAAACGTAAAGCATTTGCTTAATGAGCATTACTGTTGATGTGATAATGGCAGTCTGTAAACATCAAAGCATATATGATTATATTCCTTATATATTTATTAAAAGATATTCATGATTTTATCCAAAATGAATGGTTATATTTTAAACAAATTTCTTTATTATTAGATTCAAATGAGTGGTTTCCTCCAGACAATTTTGCTCGTTGTCATTGAAAAGAACATATATAAATGATACAGGAGTTTCTGATTATTTATGTGTCATTCTTTTTCTTTTCATTTTTATGATCAGTAATTTTGAGAAAAGATTTCATAATCAGACAAGTACTCTGCTGATGAACACCATGACATTTCTTGCTTCCCAAAACTTCCTCTCCCTTCTTCACTTATTTAGCACACTTAGCTGCTTTTGCAAAGTCAGATCACCAACAATTTTATACTGCAGATACTTTCCCATTCCTTCTCCCAATCTAAGGAAACTTCTGCTTCCCAAATTATCTGGACACAATTGTGGCAGAAAACTGCTCCATTGGAAGTGGTTCACTGATGAAGAACTGCTGGTTGCTCAGCTTGAAAGCTCTGATCAAACTATGCTTTTTGGCAGTGCATATTAAATTTCATTTATTTATTTTTACCCCATTTTTATTATTTTTAGCAATAGCTTAAGATGACAAACATACCTAATACTCCTTTTTCCCCCTGATTTTTTTCCACAATAACTCCTCTATGAGGTAGATTGGGTTGAGAATGAGTGACTGGCCCCAAGTCACCCAGCTTAGGGTTGTTATCTGGCCATTTTTCCGGCCAAATTCGAGAAATCTGGCTGTATAGAAATCTGTTTGGCCGTGAAAAAAATCATGTCTCCAGCCAAATATATTTGGCTGGAAATTTGGCCGTATGAAAGTTGCTTGGCTGTGAAATTGAAATTTTGGCCGAATACCGGTTTTCAATAAAATATATTCGCATGAAAATGACTGTCCTCTTCGTAACTGTTCCCCTCGGTTTAAAAAAAAAAGTTTGGGGACTTGGGGGGGGGGAAGATCGGCCCGAAAACAACCGCTTTCCCCCCTCAGTTCTCCTGCCCCGCACGGCGGGGAGCTTCCCTCAAGAGTGGTTCCTGACACCCCCCCCCAAAAAAAAAGGCCCCTCTGGCCAGCTGCTGCGGCTTGGTTTTTTCACCTTAGTGGAAAAAAACGTTTTTTTGTGAGGGGTGGGAGAAGGAAGTAAAACGCAAACGCTCCTGGGCAGCCCAGAGGGGCATTTTAAATCACTGCATTTGGCCCTGAGCTTTCCAAACAGTAGTAGCTGTTAATTGAAGTGAGCTGCCTAGCCTGGATGTGAGTAAAGAAATGCAGAAATTCCCATGTCATGTCATGTTGTCGAATAAAGACTATATTTTATGATTTGATTATTTAAAAACAGTTAAAAAAACAAAAAAACAATATATCCTCATGTTATATTGCATAAAAAAATTGGGCCAGAAAATTTAGCCGTGAGAGAAAATAATTTGGCCGAATTTGGCTGTATTTTGACTTGAGTTTGGCCGCAGAGCCAAGCTGCAATCTGGCAACCCTGACCCAGCTGGCTTTCATATCTAAAACTAGGCAGGATTAGAAATCCTGGTCTCCTTGTTTCTAGCTTTGTGCTTTTACCATTAGACCAAATTAACTCTTCTCAAACTGAACCTACCAGGACAAATATCAGTGGCCAACTAGTATAGAGACTGATGTGAAGATGAGAGTAAAGTACGATTTTGCAGATTCTTGTGCACTACTGGTATGATAGAATAACTTCATACACATTTTTTTTTGTTTTTTGTGACCATCCCATCAATGGAAATAACTTATATTTATGGCAATATTTTTTCTCCAGATCTCACATTGTTTTTTTTTAGATTGTTGATTTTAGTGCTAAATTGTTAAGCCAATGCTTTGTGTATAAATTAATCAAAACAATTTATCATTCTATTCTTTGTTAATTTTTATATTTAGGCTCACTGAACAACTAAACTAAGGGATTCAGTTTATTTAGTTAATGCATATCTTTAACAGGGGGTGGAGAAGGAAAAATAGAACAGTTCCAGACATCAGACAAACATGAAATTGCCTTCTAAACTTTCATAAAATTTGAACTAACAGGATCACATTAACAGGCAGAGATAGCGAATTAATTGCAACCTGATGTCTTTTGAAATTTGCATGTCTTCTGAAGTATTTGAAAGCAAGAATTCCTTACATATCTTCAGCCTCTCTTATCCTACTCCTCCTCTGTGTAGATATTTTATGCAATAATTGCAAAGTACAAAGATGAAGTTGCACATTTTACTACATGATTCTTATTCATCCAAAGCAGTTCTATTGACCTTAGGGTATGGTTTTGATCTTAAATGGAAGGCAGTATTTTTTCCCTTTCTCTGTTTTTGATTTGCAAATTTACATTTGAGATTGTAGCTAAGTGAATGATTGTGACTAAGCTTTAAATATATAAAAAAAATTCAAAACAGCCTGCAGGTAGAGGCAGTGTAGAAACCTACAGAAATGAATAACCTTGCTATGTCACCTCTTGGTGAAAGCTAATAAGTGTATGTTGTTCTCAGTAGCTGTTTCCATAAAACAAACCTATTTTTCTGAGAAAGGATTTTGGTTTGATGCATTGGTAAATATTTCAAGTTAACCACTTCTAATAGTTCAGAATTCTGCAGTATTTATATTCTGGGGATGTAAAGAACTTTCCTTAAAGTTGGCTTGTGCTTTATAGCTTGAGAATGTTCATGACATATTTATAAGAGCTAGATCAGTTTGTTGTTAGGTATATATATATGAAAAAATTACAGATCTTATAATCAGATACTGAGAACACATAAAATTAGAGGTAATGGCTGATGCCTGACTAGATGGATAATAGACCACTTTAAGCAAATATATTTCTATTTGTAAGTGAAATGTTTTAGGAAATATATGCTGTGTGTGTATGTGTGTGTGTATGTATGTATGTATATATATATATATATGTGTGTGTGTGTGTGTGTGTGTGTATATATATGTGTGTGTGTGTGTGTGTGTGCTGTTTAGCTTCCTTCGGGTATCATCCCACGTCATTGTAGTTCTGTTAAAGTTGTAGCAACGTTTCGGCAGAATCTCATCTGCCATCATCAGGCTTCTATATTGTATATGATATTGTTTATGTATATTGTATATGTATATGCATATGATGATGGCAGATGAGACTATATATTGTATATACATATATAATGCATATACAATATACATTATATATACATACATACATACATACATACATACATACATACATATATATATATATATATATACAAAAATGCAGTAAAAAAGCTAGAACACACCTCACTAGTCCAACACATGAAAACCACAGGTCACAACATCAACTTCAATGGCACTAAAACCCTGGCCACTATAGAAAACCCCAGCCACAGAATCATCAGAGAAGCCATAGAGATTGAAAAAAGACCTGACAGCATGAATAGAAGAGATGATTCCACCAGACTGTCAATCATTTGGAAGCCTGCACTCTCAAATAGAAAGATCTCCATGCCACAAGCCAGGCAAACACCTGGGCAAAAACAGACTCCCTCTGATAGCTCCAACCTAACCCCCCCACCAGGCACCCAGGTGAAACCCAGCTTGCTAATGAAGAGCAGCCGTCCCTTCACACGGAGCCAAGCTGCACTGAAAGCCTCCAACACAAGAACAGACTGTTGCCAGCCAATCAAAGCCACAAAACAGACAGAAGAAACCAGGAACACCAGTCAATCAAACTCCAAGTCCAATGAAATAGGTCCAGGCTCCCAGCCAATCAGAATGAACCAGCCTCAAATTTAAAAACCAGGAGCTGTAAGACCCACATCCATACAGAAGCCTGATGATGGCAGATGAGATTCTGCTGAAACGTTGCTACAACTTTAACAGAACTACAATGACGTGGGATAATACCCGAAGGAAGCTGAACAGCACATATATATATATATATATATATATATATATATATATATATATAT
>BLBF01000003.1:95449189-95464989 GCA_015471245.1 Laticauda colubrina | reverse complement strand
GAATAGAATAGAATAGAATAGAATAGAATAGAATAGAATAGAATAGAATAGAATAGAATAGAATAGAATAGAATAGAATAACAAAGGTGGAAGGCATCTTGGAGGTCTTCTAGTTCAAACCCATGCCTTGGCAGGAAACCCTATACCCTTCAGACAAATGGTTATCCAACATCTTTTTAAAAACTTCCAGTGTTGGAGCATTCACAACTTCAGGAGGCAAGTTGTCCCACTGATTAATTGTTTTAAGGCAGGAGTCTCCAACTTTGGCCCCTTTAAGCCTGGAAGACTTCTGGCTGGGGAATTTTGGGAGTTGAAGTCCTTCAGGCTTAAAGGGGTCAAAATTGGAGACCCCTGTTCTATGGCACCCAAGAAGGAAGGAAGGAAGGAAAGGAGGGAGGGAGGGCAGGAGGGAAAAGTAGAAAAATCAAATTTGATTTTCCTATGTTTTCCCCCACAAATTCCTTCCCTTTTCCTTTAGTTTAAGGCAATTAGACCCTCCATTTGTAACATTCTAGAAACAAAGCTGAAAAGATAATTTAGGTAAGGAATGTGGAGTGGTGCATGTAAGTACCTCCAAAAGAATGAGCGTTATTTTTAAAATGTCAGTTCCCAAAGCCGAAGAAAGCCAAATGCCTGGATATTACTTGATCATGAAAAATGTTAATATGTCTGGATGTCAATACACTACATTCAAACAAGACTGAATGCATCTGGCTTAGGTATTAGACATCGAATAACAAATCGTTTTTTGTACTTTTTTTTATGCAAATATACAAAGTGTTTCATTCATTTTATGTATTTATTCTGTGCTTCTACTCAGATATAACAAAAAAATCCCTCTGCTCCCCATCCTCAGTCCGATCTCTAGTCCGATCTCCAGCATTATTATGTTACAAACATTTTAATAAAGAAACTTAATTGTTAGTGCTTTCTGTGTTGAATTTACTACACATAATTATACCTCAACATCTGACCTACAAATCTCTCTTTCTTTAATAGCTAACTAATGGGAGTTATTTTTATCAGCTTTGCCCTTGAGACATTGTTATATTTCACAGGAAAACAAAAAATCACACTTCTTGAATCAATAGTATTGCCACAGGGACTTTTGGAAAAAAAACAACTCTAAGAGAGGCTGTCTCAGTGTATTCTATGTTAGCGTCCTTTGGATATCTAGTTTAATGAAGTGGAGGTTGGGTCTTGGATGATCTCCAAGAAGTCACTTGGAAACTGTACTGTCGGTAACCAGCTAAAAGCTTTAAGGAAGTGCCTGAAAGTAAGCAGTTAAATTATAAGATGACTCTTCAGGTCACAGTGCAAATTATAAAAGAGAACAGACAGAGGGGAGAAAAGTGTGTTTAAACTGCAGTAATTCAGGGAAGTCTTCCAATGAGCCAGGCTGTACCTTTGGTTCAACAAATATTTGTCTTTTTTATATTATTAGGTTATTTCTAATTACAAAAAAAGACATTTCTTCTTGCTTATCATTACATTGGGCAATTATATGTTTATTTATGAGACCAGGAAAGATTTAAGTGTGGGGAAAAGTTTTCATTGCAAAAGAAAGTGAATAAACCAAAGAACCCTAGATGCCAGGGGAGGTGAAGGGTGAAGTGTGTGTAAAGCTTTAGAAATAAGAACATTTTTTTGTGACCTCTTAGAATAAGAGGTTGTTTTACATTTATATTTATAACTGCTATAAGAAAATCAGAAATCACATCTTTATAATGTTTTTTTCTTTTGATTTGTCTTCTTTCCTCTTTTTAATACTTGTAACTTTTTATTCTCTACTAATTTTTTTTAATAAAGATTATATGTATATGTTAAAAAGAAATAGGAACAGAATGGCTACTGCTAATTTCAGCAGTTGCAGAATGAACTCCAATTTTCAACATGCTTTCATTCTATATCTCATGCCTCTCTTTCAAAAAATGGATTATATCAAAATGCGTGTATCTTCACTGAGAGCTTTGGGGGTGAATGGGAGAGGGAAAACTCTTTTACAAAGAACATTCAATCTCCTACCTTTTAGAAATAATTACTAGAGAAGGATTTGAACTAAAAGCAATAATACAAAGACTGTGTTTAGACTGAAAATAATTGACGCTGTTCCTTTTACCAAGAGAAGAGACTTTGGACCATCTCCATGCTCCCAAGATTATTCTTGAAGAATAGGATTTGAGCTCAGAAATAATCCACCCGAAGTGGCAATATACTGTATATGGTATCACCACTGGTGGTTCAGTTCATATTAGATCTATCTTATCTCTACAAGTCAGTTCAGACATCTGCTTTCTGTAGCATGAATTTGTCATCCAAAAGGTAGAGGAGGGAACCAAACAGTCAGCTATACTGGATTTAATAATTACTAATGCTGATGAAATGATAGCAGAGATTGAAGTTAGGGGAACTTCACTACTAACATGGGCAACATGTTATCTTTTTTGGTGACTTCAATCCACCTCATATTAACTGACCTAAATGAATGTACAACTGAACCCATACATGCAACCTTCTACAATGCTGTTACAAATCTGGGACTGGAACAACTAGTAACCAAAAATACTAGACTTAACAATTACCTAAATCTCATCTGCAAAAGGTTGAATTCAATTTACGGAATACAAACTAAAGAACTCTTTTCCAACAGTGATCACAATATGATTGACTTTTGTCTCATATGCCCACACCAAAATCATCATGATGATGTAATCCCCAATGATAACTTCAAAAAACTTTTATTTACTGGATGCAATACTGTTGAAGATCATTACAACATATTTTTACTTGAAGTCAAAAGAGTCATCAAACTATATGTACCAATAATAACTCCCAAAACAAACAAAAAAACAAAAAAATGAATTACCCATAACAATAAGGAAACTTCAATCCCAAAAGAGATCACTCAGGTTGAAAAACAAATCTGGTCATGTTGCCAACTTCAAAAGCCGATACAAAAATTTATGCCACCAGATGAAGACTGAATGCACCAATTATCACATTAAAGAAGAGGAAAACCTTCTATGCACAAATACCACCTGCGCTTTTTACAATTTTGTAAACAACAAACTAAAAGACTCAAGGTCCATCCTACCCCTGATAAGGCCTAATGGTAAAGACTGTAATGATGACACTATTAAAGCCAACCTCTTTAACACATTCTTTGGCTCAGTATTTGTAAACAGCAATGGATCATGTCCAATATTTCCTAGCTGAACCACAGAAAACTACAATGATCTAATAGATATCAATTTTACAGAATACAATGTTGAAAAAGCACTACACAATCTAAAACCATCTCTATCTATTGGACTGGACGGAATATGTGCCTACTTCTTTAAAAAGCTATCCAATGCCATTGCAGAACCTCTAAGCATAATCTCTGAAAAATGTTTCAGGACCAGCTCCTATGGTCAAACGCCACGGTCATCCCCATCTTCAAAAAGGGAGACCCCAGCCTAGTTGAAAATTACAGACCAATCTCCTTATGCTGTGTCACCTGTAAAGTAATGGAATCAATTATTAACCAATCGATTATCCTTCACTTAGAGACAAACAAACAACTCTCCAATAAACAACTTAGTTTCAGAAAAAAACTATCCTGTAATCTGCAACTCGTACACTGCAGAAACATATGGACTACACAACTTGATCAGGGCAAAACAATAGACACAATCTACATAGACTTCTGTAAAGCCTTTGATTCAGTGGTACATGACAAACAACTCCTAAAACTAAAATCTTATGGTATCTCTGGACACCTGCTTAACTGGACAGAAGTATTCCTGTCAAACAGACAATAAATGGGCAAAATTGGGAGTGTCCTATCAAATTCTGTACCTGTCAATAGTGGTGTCCCCCAAGGCAATGTTCTAGGACCAACTCTCTTCATATTCTACATAAATGATCTCATATTAAGAGCAGTTGCTGTTCTGTTTCTCTTTGCTGATGATATAAAGCTGTTCAATACTACAGACAATACTGCTATCCTTCAAAAAGACCTTGACTAAGTATCAGAATGGTCAAACAACTTCAAATCTCAACACATAAATGCTCTGTCTTACATATTGGCAAAAAAAATCAGAAAATAAAATACAAGCTGAATAGTCAAGACCTTGTTGATGATCCAAGCTCTATAAAGGACCTTGGAATACTCATCTCTAATGATCTATGTGCTAGAGCCCACTGTAACTACATAGCCAAAAAGGCATTATGAGTTTGTTAACCTAATCCTACATAGCTTTTTCTCTGGTAATATCACACTACTAACTAGAGAATACAAAACATTTACTAGACCAATACTCGAATACAGCTCATCAGTATGGAACCCACATTACGTATCTGATATTAGCACAATTGAGAAAGTCCAGAAATATTTCACAAGAAGAGTTCTCCAGTCCTCTACTCATTGTAGAATACCTTATGCCATCAGACTTGAAATTCTAGACCTAGAAAACCTTGAATTACGCTGTCTTCAGTCTGATCTGAGTATAGTGTATAAAATCATACATTGCAATGACTTACCCGTCAATGAATACTTCAGCTTCAACCATAACAACACAAGAGCACACAATAGATACAAACTCAAGGTTAACTGCACCAACTTGATTGCAGGAAATACGACTTCAACAACAGAGTGGTCAATGTCCACTAGCAGTCAGCACGGGTTTGTTAAAAACAGATCATGCCAAACCAATCTTATTTCATTCTTCAACACAGTGACTAAATTAGTAGACCAGCAAAATACTGTGGACATAATATATTTAGATTTCAGCAAGGCATTAGATAAAGTAGACCACAATCTACTTTTTAATAAGCTAGAAAAAAGTGGAATAGATAGCACCACCACTAGATACATTCGCAACTGGCTGACAAACCATATTCAATGAGTAGTCCTTAATGTGTCTAAGTCTACGTGGAGGGAAGTAAGCAGTGGGGTGCCACAAGGTTCCGTCTTAGGCCCAGTACTCTTCAATATCTTCATTAACTTCTTAGATGAGGGAGTAGAAGGGGAACTTTGCATATTTGCAGATGATACCAAGCTGGCAGGAATAGCTAACACCCAAGAAGATAGGCTCAAGATCCAAATGGATCTTGACAGACTAGAACACTGGGTCATATCTAATAAAATGAAATTCAATGTAGGGAAAAGTCCTACACGTAGGCAAGAAAAACCAAAAGTACACATTTAGACTGGGTGAAACCAGGCTTAATAGCAGTAACTGAGAGGGATCTTGGAATCTTAGTGGACAACCAGCTAAATATGAGCCAGCAGTGTGCAGCAGCTGCCAAAAAAGCTGATGCAATCCTTAGTTGTACTAACAGAGGGAGACAGTCAAGATCAAGGGAAATACTAATACCACTCTATAAAGCCTTAGTAAGACCACACTTAGAGTACTGCATCCAGTTTTGGTCACCACATTATAAAAAAGATATTGAGGCTCTAGAAAAAGTACAGAGAAAAGCAACCAGGATAATTAGGGGACTGGAGGCTAAAACATATAACAAACAGTTGCAGGAACTGGGCTTGGCTAGTCTAGTAAAGAGAAGGACCAGGGGAGACATGATAGAGGTCTTCCAATATTTGAGGGGCTGCCACAGGGAGGAAGGGATCAAGCTATTTCCTAAAGCTCCTGCAGGCCAGACAAGGAATAATGGATGGAAACTGAACAAGGAGAGATTTAACGTGGAAACAAGGAGAAACTTTCTGACAGTGAGAATAATTAACCAATGGAACAGCTTGCCCTCGGAAGTTGTGGGAGCGCCATCAGTTGAGACTTTCAAGAAGAGATTGGACTGCCATTTGTCAGAAATGGTGTAGGGTCTCCCGCTTGGGTGGGGGGTTGGACTAGATGATCTACAAGGTCTCTTCCAACTCTGATCATCTGTACGTCTGGAATACTCTGCCTGACTCTTTGGTTTCATCCCCAAATCCCAAAAACTTTAACCTTAGACTGTCTACTCACCCCTCACCCCTTTCCTAAGAGGTCTGTAGGGGGCGTGCACAACCGCACCAATGTCCCTACCATCCCTGCCCTATTGTTTCTTTTATTTTTCTTATATGTACCCATTTAATGTATTTATAACTATGTATATACTTATACTTATTAACTTGTAAGTGATTGACAAATCAAATAAATAAAAAATAAATAAACTTTGGGGGGAGAGAATTCCATATTGGAATTCAGTATAATGCAGGCACAAATAATACAACAAAGTCAAATAAGTTTCTTAGATTTTAGGACAACTGATTTTAACAAACTTAGAGCTTAAGAAGAACTTCATAGATGGATCTCTTAAGAGGATATAAAATTCAAGAAGCTTGGGAAACTTAGAAAAATGAGGTTATAAAAGCCCAGTTTAGAACAATACCATTGAGAAAGAAAAATATGAATCTCCAGATTAAAACAGCATAGTTGCATACAAATTCATTGATAAAATTGAGAGACAAAAAGTACAGGATGAAAACTGAAAAGAGGAACAAATGACTTAAGCACAGTACTAGCAAGTAGCCTGAATCTGCAAAGATGAAGAAACCTAAGACTCACAATGAACTAAGACTTGCAACAAATGTTAAAATTAGTAAAAAGAAAATCTTTCAAAATGTATAAACAAGAAAGGAGCTGGTAGGTAGCAGAAAAAAGCAGAATTTCAAGGAGGTAGGACCTCATTTATTTGTTTCTGAATGTACTTCTCTAAAGATTATTACATTGATGAATCAGATATAACATAAATAGTTACTATTTTGATAAGGGGTTCATGTGGATCTGCTAAGTTGTCAGCCCTTTTTCTAGGTTGGTCCAATGGTTGATCATTCAGTGAAGATACTGACCCAGCTTCTAACTTTGTGAATTTGTGCATCAAAGGCTTGATATACATATTTAATATTTCATCTATTGGGACTTAATTATCCATTGGATTTAACTTTTGCATAGATATTTATTCTATAATCTATAGATCTAAAATCTAAAAAGATTTTATAGATCTTTCTTATCTATATGAGAGCTGAGTACAATTTGGAAATGATTGGAAAGAAGTGTTTTGGACATGAATGCAGGATCCGTCTGCTGTTTATTAAAGCATACATTTCTTCACTGGGAAGGCTTTCTAGGAGCTAGATAAAAAACAATACTTCTTATTTAATGACCTTAATAATTAAATAGCACATCTATATATTTCTAAAACTCTTGTTATGACCTTTAATGGGGGGGGGGGGGGGGGTTGCATGAAAGTGCAACAAATTTTGAATCAAGTTACCTCAGATGGGCTGATTTATAAAATGTATCCAAAACCAAGGACTCATGACTACTCATGCAGGAATGATATTTTGATATATTGTGGCTCCTTAGTACTACTGGTTGCTGCTGTGTTGCTATTGCTACTGTGGTCTTGTGATCTTAATTTATAACATGACATGACAGTTTTCCAGCTTGTCTTGCACTCCCTTGCTCCCTCCACCACTCATCACCACCACTTGCTTGCTTATAGTACTTCTTGGGTTTCCTCCCCCACCCTTTCTAACTCCCATGATACCATCCCATATACAATTTCTGATCCATAACCCCATGTTCTCCCTTGCTCCCTTATCCACTACCAGTCATTAAGCTGCCTGCTGGCCTTGGACTTGAAACTTCCTGCTGGCTTTCCACTGACTTTCTCCTTGCCAGCTTCCTACAAATAAAGTAAATGGAGAAGCCAGCAGGAATTCTAAGGAACGAAGAAAAAAAGCCAAGAAGGCAACTGAACAGAAAGATAATGACAGAATGAAAGGAGAGGGTAAGGAAGGAAAGGTTTTTGATGCTTCCTGTCAGTTTCCCACAAGAAAATTCAGTGGGGAATCTGGCAGGAAGTTCAAGTTTCTTTTTCTCCCACTACTTTTTTGCCCACATGTGATTATTCTCTTTCTCTGGTTAGGTAAGAAAATATATCTGAAATGAGGTCCCAATGGATCACAAGTTGTCTAGTCCTTAATAAAACACTGAAATTTTAACATCTGTTTTTCAGACTTCTGTGGATGAATGCACCTTTAATCTCAAACACGAAGCAGCTTGGTTTAAGGCTATTTGAGTTTCTAGGACTTCCATTTAAAAAAACCAGAGAAAGTTTTCCTTGCAGTGAGGAATTTATGAGAGAATGATGCATGTTGGAATTCATAGAAATTGGTATAGAGGTTTTTTTTTAGCTTTATTTCTTTTTTATTCTGTTTTTTAATGATCCTGTAACTTTGTTATCTAGGGACAGACTATGATGAATAGCCATGCCAAATTTTAGGTACAGAGATGAAGCTTATTTGTGCATAGAGAATGGTTGTTCACAAGGAATGATAAATGTGACCAACCTGATTTCCATGAGGGCTTTGGCAGAAATATAGGGAATGAATGTGCTAGCCTTACTTTTTATTATTATTTTTGCCTGCTGTATAATGCTGTAAAAACAATGCTGGCATCCACTCCAACTGTAAATTGTAGATCTCCCTCAGGAAATAAATAATTTCTTAGGCCTTTTTTTATTCTGCTTAGGAATCACCAGGAAGATTGAAAGATTACTAGGTGACAACACAAAGGAGGAACACTTTCAGTCCAGACTGAAGGAAAAATATTTTCAAGTGGAAAATAGTAAAAAAAAGAAGTTCTTCTCCATCATGTTCCATATAAAATCAAGACCTTTGCATAGCACTGCATTTGCCAGCTTGTCTTGTATCATGAGTTCCTACTTTATACAATCAGAGCAAATTCCAAGTTCCATGCAATTCAAACTGTTCTGTTAGATAGAGTTCCATTCAGAATACTTGAAACCTAGATAGTATGGCAAAACATACTCCAGGGAAGGACTGCACAGCACAGGCTTCATGAACCATATGTGGCCTATGAAGTTGTCTTATGAAGCCCATTTTTAAAAAGTAATTACTTTTAATGATAGGCTGCGCCTCCATCTGAAACACACTGCTGAATGGCTCCAAGTCTCACTCCTGCTTCCAACTTCAGGGCTACCATCACTCCTGTAATCACCAAATAGCTGATTGGCATACTGGGCATTTCTTTGTGGCTTGCAGTGATTTTTCATTTATGTCTGCTCTCCACAAGTTATGCAAGCCTGATATGTAGATGCTAAAGGTGAGGTTGCTAATATTTGGGGTGATTAATGTATGTGGGATATTTTGTGTTGAAATATTGGTTTCAAAAAGCATGTTGATTCCAGAGACATACAAATGCTTATGACATTTTGCTTGCACATATAGAGGTATGAGAAGATTGTTGTGGTTTTGGATACTTCCTGGATTATATAAATCCCAATCATTACCAGTCTTTTGTGTGAAGAACATTCTGTTTCAAGAATATTATGTAAAGAAAATGTAGTAGTTCGGGTGAGATATAACCAAAGCCTTGATGTACTGAGTACTCTATTAAATGGGCAGCATCCCTCTGGAGATTTCAACTTTTCTTCATTGTTATTGGTTTGTTGCAGTCAGACAGATGTTTAGACTGGATTTGGCATTTTTATCCACCCATCAAGTCCTTCCCAATGATCTGGGATACAGATGCTGTGGGCTGATGGTGTTAAAGTTATTGCTGCAGGGTGTAGCTGTTCCCAATGATTGACTGATGGTGATTTTGTTAATTTGATGGTACAAAATTGGGATCCAAATGTTTTGGGATTGCACCCAAGGTTTTATTGCTGTTGGTACTGTTTGCTTTCTTTTGGTATGGTTGTTCTACTTCTATTTGCAGGTCTAGTATTTTGTGGTTTTTCTCCTGTTCTTTCTCTTGTACTGTCTCCAGGTACTGCCACATCCACTTCTTTGTCAAATGTTAATAAGACACATAGATTTAATTATTATATCTCACTTAATAATTAGCTATGTGTTTTCTGTTTTGATCTCCATTTCCCAATTTTAACCTTTAGTGATGGACATAAATATGTGTTCTTTTTTTCCAGAAAAAAAATTCTACAAAGGCGTCCTCTGTTCTCCTAAACTGCTAAATAGTATTGGAACAGATACATGATTTATAAGGCAGGCTGTATTATCTCCCATGCCTTCTGAGCTTTCAATTTATCTTAATCAAGGAGTTGAGGAACTTGCGATGCTGTCCTTCAAAATTTTTCTATGGAAAAAAATCAGTCCATCATCTGCAAGTGACCATCTATAAATCTACTCACATGTAGTCAAGGAAAGCAGGCAATTTATTTTTGAAGAATGCAATAAGGAGGTCCAGAAAGTAAAACAAGATTGAAATTTATCTCTACCAGTTATTTACATTTGAAAAGCTCTCTCAAAATTCAATTCTTGATATATTTTTGAAAATTATTGTAATTTTTATACATACACGTGCCTAAATCTATGTTTTGTTTTCTTATTCATTTGCAAGAACAATGAAGGACCAGTGAGAGTTTTGCAAATGAGGAAAAGTACTCAAAATCATGTTTAATGTGATGGACAGTAGTATTCCCTGGGTAGTTGTATATAAAGAATATAATCATAGCAGTAGGACTGAAATCTCATCCTTTTTGTATATTCATTGATATCACACACATTTATAAATGGGCAGGGCTTGGATAACTTCCCTGTGGGTGCTGTTGGTTGTATACTTTGGCATATGTATCCAATGTAGATGATATCAAGAAACATAAAGGGAAATGGGAGAAAAAAAGAAATAATGAAAGAAGCAAAAGAAAAAAGAAAAATTGAAGAAAATGTTGTGGAAAATATATCCTATATCTGTGGACAAAGTAAAAAAAAAAGATCTAACATATGCTTGCATACAGGAAGAGATTATTAACAGTTTTAGTCTAATTTTCAAGCAGAACTGCACCCTTATTCATGTTAGACATGTTTTTCATGTCAAAATGATCTGTTTCCAAAATTTGAGGGATATTACTTAATATTTAATTACTAAATGGTTTCAGTGTGCTTTTCATTATTGTAGGGAATACTTTCACAATTCACTTTCTAGCTTACTGTTGGAGTAAATTGATTGTTCTACAGAACATCAATATTTTTAGAGCATCATTCAGTGATTTGTTTTTCAAGGTTAGCTATTCTTCTTGGCAATTATGAATTAATGCATATTGATCTAAGTATTTTATTAATATCAAATAAAATTAATTTATAGTGATTTCATTTTTCCTGTTGGGAAAAGGTTAATGAAATATATTTTTGTATTATCAGAGGCAATTGAAAGTTAAAGAGTTTAGTTGGCTATTGGGAATTGGTACTATATCAAAAGGAATGTAAGCTGGATGAGCACTATGAGTACATATTTCATAGTCATTTACAGAGAAAAATCTGTTTATTGTTTATTTGATCTAAGAAATAGACAGAATGATCAGAATTGTTTGCAGAATCACTTGCCTATTGATAATGATGTGAGAAAAACCTGACAAGACAAATGTATTCCTAAACAACAGAATTTTTGGACTCAATTGTGGTCATAAGTCAAGGACTACCTGTAATCATATACTGCCAGAAGTCACCTTTCACTTTTGAGACAAAAGCCTCCCAAGATAACTTAAGGTGTAATACTAGTTGGATTGATGCAGTTGAAGTTCCATTTTTAATAGCATTCCCTCCTTTCCTATTTTAATGCTTTTCATTTGTTTGTTTGTTTATTTATTTTTGCCTTTATTATTCTTACAAATAAATCAAGGCAGCAAACATATTCCACATACCTTCCTCCTCTTAATGTCCCCACAACAACCACCCTGTGAGATGGTTTGGTTAGAGACAGCATGAGTAACTTAAGGTCACCCAACTGGCTTTCATGGCTAAGGCTAGAGTTGAACTCATAGTCTTCTACTTTTTAGTCTGGTGCCTTAACTGCTAGACCGTTTGGCTCTCTTTCCCGCAAGAAGACATCTATAACATAGCATGTTTATCTTCTGTCAAGGGCATGAGATTTATTTCCTCAAACTGCTTTATTCTATTTTCATAGTATATGAGAAATGATTGATAGGAAAAAACTGCCTCAAAATAAGCAATTGTAGAATTGTTTTGAATGCGAGAAGTGCACTAATACCTTAAGTGGTCCATGCTTAAGTGGCCCGATTTTCCTTGGAGATACTTGCTGCACACCTCAAATTAGTTAACAGTGCTACAAGTCCGGGATGGAAAGGTCACTATGAGAGTCCTTCAATACCCTGGCAAAGATAGAAAAATTGCTCATCTTTGCACAGTGTTTTATCTCTGGGGAAATGATATTATAGCTTGTCCTTCACACTTTTGACTGCCTGAGGTTAATGCTAAATTACACCTAAAGCCATACAGGAGCACTTCAGTTTAGATTATAAGAAATCATTAATTCATCAGCTACAGTGTCTCTCTCTGTGTGTAATACAACATGCCCTGGCCTAGATGATAGTTCTAGAGCAGAATACATAACTATCTTTTGAACAATGTTTTCTTCTTTTAATGTTGGAAATGTTGGAATATTAATTTGCTTCACATCAAAATGCAATGCGCTAAAATGGAGCATTACAGGTCATGTATATGTTTGCATGATCAAAGAAACTCATCAAATGCTGGATATGAAGATCTGAGATTAGGAGCCAAGAATCCAGGCAGTCACACATCTTCCCAGGATCTTTCAGGATTGTATAGGATGACAGCATTGACCAACCAATCAATGAATACCATGGTGATGTCCCAAAGGTGCTTTTTTCAAGAGGCACCTGGACTTTCTGGTTTTACTTTGAAGACATTTTGCTTCTCATCCAAGAAGCTACTTCAGTTCTGACTGGATGGTGGGGAATGGAAGGATTTATATTCTTTGCAGACAGTTGGTCATTTGCATTCTTTTAACAGGTCATGAAGGTTATCTGGATGTTTATCTGTGTCATCAGGGTAAATTGATGTCATCAGTGTGCAAATTGGTGTGGAACATTCTTGGAACTGTTGAAAGGACTTTGTTGTAGACTGAAGATAGATGATGTCATATCCTCCACCCCCTGTTGAGGGTGGGCTGTTCAGTTTTGACATAGATGGCCTCTTTAATCTCTCTTTCAAACCAGTGATCCTTTCTGTCCAAAATATGGACTTTGTTATCTTCAAAAGAATGGCCTGTATCTTTTAAATGCAGATGGACTGCTGTATCTAGTCCTAATGTGTTTGTTCTCCTATGTTGTGCCCTCTTTTCTGACGAGCAACAAGGAACAAAAAAAAGTATCATTTCTTACCTATAACTGTAAGTCTTAGACTAAGTACTAAGGAAGGCAACATTTAATTATGTCATTGACTTTATTCTGTACGGTCTGTATGGGAGATGCATCAAGCTCTTCTTCAGTGGCCCTCTATTATGGCAAAGTTGTGAGTGCTTCATAAAGCAGTGAAGCTGTTAGTGGCCAGGTATTGCATATTGCAAAAGAACACTGAGCAAAAAAAAAAAAAGATTGCTTAGCCTTTCAATTTCACTTTATCTTTTTCTATCATCTCTGGAGCAAAAAGGCATCATGGAGTTTATGAGTTTTAACAAGTGGAAAGAGACTTAATTTCCAAGAATGAAAATTCTATAACAGAATTAAGTGTGTGTGAGAGAGAGCTTGTAGAGATAAGTGAAACCATTGTCAACAATTAAGGTTAAGAATCAGAGCAATATCTTCAGAGTTTAGAGAGATTTACAGAAGCTTTCGTTCATTTTCAAAGTGTTTCTTGTTCCTGAAATAAGTGGAAAGTAGAGAGAATTAATCACAAATTAAATCCTGATAAAATTGCTTGTGGAACCAGAAATCCAAGCACTGAGGAGTAAAACAGGAAGAAGAGCAAGAGTCTACTGAATTGTTTGAAACTTGAAAAAAAATGGAAATTAAAACTATTAGGAAATTCAATTTCATATTACCTCGTTGAAATAGTAAAAAAAAACCCTTCACTTAGATGTCACTTTCAGAATTTTATCAACATTTAATGATTTGTTTGTTTAGACCTCTCGTATTATTTTCCATAAATGGCAGAAAGTCCCAAAGCAACTGCTTTTAATAAAGACTAAATAGAATAAATATTATTTGTTTTACACTTATTCTGTCAAGATGGAGTATTTTCAATGCAGCAGTTAATTATGACATTAATTCTCAGGCACATTTAATCTCACTAACCTTATTAAATGGGTTTTGGCTGCAACGGGAAAAAGTATCTGAATTTGGAATGAATTCAGTGAAACATTGAACTTGATAAAGCACTCAGGACAATGTATAGTTTGCATAATTTATATCACTTTTATGGAATTTATGTAAATGATGACTTTATATAAATAACATAACACATTTTGGTGGACTTTAGTGTCCTGGAGACTAGAAAAGTCCCTGCAGTTTTTTAGGCAAAACTGAATCAATGATGAATTGATTCACCATTAGGGATCATGGTAGGACTAAGAAAGATTGACTGCGCCTAAGTAGGACCTAGAACGTACATTTTCCTGGTTGCTAGCCTAGTGCTTTCAATTACTACACCAAACTTTTTTCCCCAAGAAGTATGTACATTACAAAAATTTAGATTCATCATTAACTTATCTTCCTCATAGTTGGTCCATTTAATCAAGGTTTTATTTATCTCAGTTATATTGAATGATCACTGTGACCTATGGGAGCTCCTAATTTAGGAAAGACAAGTACATATTATATTTATAATTTTACTCCTCATTGATTTAGTACCATTGTTTTATTATTAATAATATCTTGAAATTATTTTCATGTTTTAATAGAGTAGCAGAGTTGGACCTTGAGGTCTTCTAGTCTAACCCTCTGCTCAAACAGAAGACTCTATTCCAGGGGTGTCAAACACGATTACATTGAGGGAGGCATCAGGGTTGTGTTTGAGCTTGGGGGGGCATGGCAGGGTGGGCATAGCCAGCTCAATATCACTCATATTGGGGGCACATGTGGTGGTCTGGATGGGGCTGGGGACATCCATTGTCTCCAGGGGAGGAAGGTGAGACCAGGAAGAGCACCAAACCCTCCAGAGGAGTCTTGCGATCTAATATTGGCCAAGTGCTAAGACAGGATTCCCCTTCCTTCCTTCCTTCCTTCCTTCCTTCCTTCCTTCCTTCCTTCCTGCCTTCCTTCCTTCCTTCCATCCCTCCATCCCTCCTTCCTTCTTTTTCTTTCCCTCTTCATTCTCACTTCTTCTTCCTTCCTCTCTTTCCTTCTTTTTCCTTCCTTTCTCTCTTCCCATCTTCCCTTCTTTTTCTTTGTCTTTCCTGTTTCCCTTTCTCCTTTCCTGTTCCTTCTTGGATGCTCGAATGCAAAAGGGGAAACATTTTTCCTTTTGTTTTGTTTTGCTTTTAGTTTGTTTTGCCAGTCCTCTGCCAGCAAAAACAGAGCCCAGGGGGACCATGCATGGCTCCCCTGGCCTCCATTTTCTCTGGCAGAGGGCTGCAGCAGGCCGTCCAGGCTTTAAATGGGGCCTGGGTGGGCTGCCCACAGCCCTGCCAAGCTCAATTTTTGCTGGCAGAGGCACAGGCAAGTCCATTGCCTTTTCCACAACTGCTCCATGTGCCAGAATTAAACACCCAAAGCCTGTGGGGCAGATGTGGCCCGCAGGCCTTAAGATTGACACCCCTGCAATATGCCATTCAGACAAGTGGTTGTCCAAACTCTTCTTAAAAATTTCCAGTAAGGCAGCACACCCAGAACTTCTGAAGGCAAGCCATTCCATTCATTGATTGTTAGGAAATGTCACTTTAGTTCTAGGTTTGATCCTCTTTGATTTGTTTCCAGCCATTATTTCTTGTTTTGCCTTCAGGTGCTTTAGAATAGGTTGACCCTCTTTCTTTCTTTCTTTCTTTCTTTCTTTCTTTCTTTCTTTCTTTCTTTCT
>BLBF01000003.1:95392846-95449179 GCA_015471245.1 Laticauda colubrina | reverse complement strand
TCTTTCTTTCTTTCTTTCTTTCTTTCTTTCTTTCTTTCTTTCTTTCTCTCTCTCTCTCTCTCTCTCTCTCTCTCTCTCTCTCTCTTTCTTTCTTTTTCTTGATACAATTTTGATTCTTACAAGATTATTCTTTTCCTCCATATTTAGTGTGGCCTGGGCAGACATCATGAGAAAAACTACTTAAAGTCTTCATTGTACATATAAGTACAATACCATCTTATTATGTAATCTGCCAAACATACAAACTGTACTATCTGTGGCTAGGAAGTGGAAGACATTTTTTCACCATTTTTTCTGAAGATTGTGGGCTTAACTTTAATTAACAATCTATCATACTTTGTCTTTAATTCATGCATCTTTTAGATCTTCTAGCTTTTCATAGCGTTTTTAGATTTTTATTTTTGTCTTTGCTCTTATGTATCCTCTATGTCAGTGGTGGCTAACCTTTTTGGGCTCCTATGCCGAAAATTGTGTGTGTGCTGTCGCGTGTGCACTCATGTGCCAGCACCCAGAAGGCAATGTGTGCGTCCCCCCATGCTCCTTGCACATGCATGCGTAACTCCCGTGCACCGCAAATCTCTGCGCATATGTGCACACGATCCTCTGTACCATGCAGCTGTGTGCATGCGCATGCTATCCCCTGGTGCACATCGTATATCTGCACATGTGTGTGAAACCCCCCCATGTATGCCGCATACCTCTGCACATGTGCATGCATCTCCTGCATACCCTGTGCATGTATGCCAGATACCCAACAATTGGTGGGCGGGCGGCACGCACACAGGCTCTTCCAGGCAACCCCTCATGTGGCGGCAGAAGTGGTTCTGCATGCCACTTCCAGCATGCATGCCATAGGTTTGCCATCACAGCTCTATTATTTTCAAGACTGTACCCCACCTTTCTTATGCTGCCCTGTGACTGTAATAAAGGTTTTATTTGGTCTTATAGTCTGGGGAGAGACATTTGCAAGGGGTTAAAGGAGCAAATATGGATTTAGCAGTCTCAGACTGCTGAAGTTACAAGGAATGATTCAAGGTCACCGAAGTGAAGGAGGTTGTAGTAAGGAATCTGTTTTCCCAGTTCAGATGCTCAGAGGGAGAAAAGATCAAGGTTGATTGAAGAGCTAGAGGTTGCCTGGTAAGTTGAACTGAAGTCCTTGACTAGAGTAACTATTTGAGGAGTTAGTAGGAGCTACATACTGGATTATAGCTTACATACACTGTTATTGTAGCAATGCTGTTGCTGGCAGAAAGATGGTTTCTGAACTTCAAAGCAGTAAGGTCACAAAGGGAGTTACTCTTTGTTACCTTCTTTGTAATAGTAATTTCTTTCTTTAATATTGGATTATTGGAAAGAAAAAACATGTTGTTTTTTTAGGTTCTAAAATAAAGTTTATTTAAGTTTCATATATTTAAAACATATAAAAAGAAACAAACAAACATACAAACAAATATATATACTGTACATATATACATTTTGCAGCAGGTATTGAGCATTGGTTATACTTTTCTTTTTCTTTTTTTTTCTTTTTCCCCATAACATTGGTGTTTTGAAAGACTTATTTTCATTTCTACACTGAAAGTTGTATGTAAACAAATATTTACAGTGTTGATATATTGGAAGCACTTTCCTGGTTTGCGGATTAACAGCTGCTATATTTCCAGTGATATGTGACAAATCATGATGTATATTCTTCTTATGGTCAACCTCATTCCTTCAGAAAATAAGGGGCTTTTTGTTTCCTAAAATGAAGTGGGTGGCTCCAAGCAACATTCTCTCCTGACTGATATACTTGTGATTTCAGAGCTCTTTGTTGGAGTTGATGTAACTTTTCTTGAAAGGCAGAACATGAATGTTTCCAATAAAACAAATAAATAATGGGAGGAGGGAATAACAAGACAGATGCAGGGTGGGAATTCAGATTCTCTGAAATAGATATCTATAGCTGTACTCCTGGTTGACATTAAAAGATGAACCTTTGACATGTCACAGTGAAATGCATGAGTAGCATGAATGTATCTAAGTGGGAAAAAACCCCAACATTTAATATTCAAACTTTTCATTCATATACTTATTTCCCATTTTCTATTCACAACTGCAAGGAAGGATATGTCAGAAAAATGGCTTGCTGTTAATTGTAATTATGTTCATGATTATTAAATCAGTTTGATCCAGTCAAAATGGTTTAGTATCTCATTAAATAAACTTATTTTTCCTTGAGTCAAGAGAAGGACTTAACCATATAGCAAGCATATGTTAGTAGTATTTAAAATTTAAAATGTGGAAGATGGGACTAAAATCTTAGAATGTGAAATTGCTTTGTGTGAAGTACATGCAAACTGGTGTGTGGTGGAAGCAGATAAAAAAAACCACCAAAAGATTTGTTGATCCAAGGAAAACAAGGTTTTATTCACGTGTCTGCAGAGACGGGTTCCCTCAGGCATTGAAGGAACACAGAGCAAAATTCAGGCAGCATTTTTATACCCTAACTGTCCACCCCCTTGTACAAGGGCTTGGCTCACATTGTTCTAGCCTTATTTTGTTTTTTTCTCTTGTGCACAAACTGGAACATGCAGGTGGAGGTGGAGCCTGGGCAACTGGAGCCGGCAGGGGCGGTGGTGCCAGGACTGCCGGAACCGATGCCGGTGGACTCCCCATCCAGTCCTCAGTTTCGCTTTCCTCCACCTTGCTGACAAACTGTCCTACTTCTGTTTCTGGTGGAACTGGACCTTCAAAGTGAACATGATACCATACCTCCACATAGGGTATTTGCTCCTTCATCCGGTGTTTCACTATATACTCTTTCAACTGAGTTATCCAGTACGTGCTGGAATTCCCTTCGGGATCCCAGTGGTAAGGAAACTCAGGGTCTACTAGGGGATACTTCAGCCACTGATATTGGCATAGGTAGATCATTTTCTTTTTCTCTAGACTCCGAGTGTAAGTCCTCAGATGGGGCAATGACCATTGTTGTAGTAGTTGACCCAATGAGGAGTCAGTCGGAATCAGCCTTCTCAGGGTCTTTTCTATCTCAATACCTGTTCCCTCTTGGAACGTCTCACACTTGCTTTGTCCCTTTCCCATTCTCCACGCTGCCCACCAACAATCTCCCAGAGATTCCCAACTCAGGGATTTACACTGTCCTCCAGCAGTCGCTGGATTCCCAGAGTTTAAGGACAGTTTATCCCTTCTTCTATCCCGAAAGGCAACAAACTCACCTGATACACTCCTGGTCTCCTGGAGACGAAAGGAGTGTGGGCGTCCCCACTTCAGGTGATCAACGACACTCCCAGAGCGTCAGGCCGGCTTCTCTCTCACTTGTTTCCAAGGATCGTCTGCTGACTGCAGTTACCCCGGGATTCAACTGAGACAAGGGAGGGGCCCCTCTACAATGGGAGGCGGTGGCGCCATACTTACCCAGTCTCTTTTCTCCAGTCGTAATTCCATTGCGCCCCACGTTGGGCGCCAAATTGTGAGGTGGAAGCAGATTAAAAAAACCACCAAAAGATTTGTTAATCCAAGGAAAACAAGGTTTTATTCACGTGTCTGCAGAGACGGGTTCCCTCAGGCATTGAAGGAACACAGAACAAAATTCAGGCAGCATTTTTATACCCTAACTGTCCGCCCCCTCGTACGAGGACTTGGCTCACATTCTTTCTGTTTTCAAATGGACACATATATTTCGAAGGTTCATACTAGCTCCCTATCTAGCAAAAGTAGTTACACGGTTTCTGACATCACAGCACTTTATTACAGTTCCCCATTGTTCTAGCCTTATCTTGTTTTTTTCTCTTGTGCACAAACTGGAACACTTTCTTATTTAGCAGAGCTACTGAGTTTGAGATACACTTCCTTTTTTAATTCAATGGGTCATCCAACATGACTTCAGTTCTGCTCACACTGGCCATGAACGTAAACATCTTACAAAAATAATATATTTGCAAAAAAGAAAGAAATTAGTTTTGCTTAAATCTTGACTTAGACATCTTAGGTATTCTAATGCTACTGTTGGAATGTTTTTTTTTTCATGCTTTATAGTCATGTTTTCATCATTGTGAATAAGAATGGTAAGATTTTGAAAGATTTGTTTTAAGCATTTCATAACCTGGCATTTTCAGTTCAGATGCATAAATATATTTAAACTTTGGGGAGAGCTTAGAATAAAAGCAAGGGCTTTTTAATCACAATCCTGGAAATTAACCCATTGAAATGCTTTTGGTAAGCAATTGCTCAAATTGAAAAGTGTGCCAGAACAGGAAATGCTTAAAATTATTTGTCTAATTAAAAATGTCTATCTTAGATATTGTGCTGCTATCTTTACTCCTGCTGCATTTCAAGAAACTTTCTTTTATCACCATTTCCACTGGTGCCACCTCATCTCAACCAGCATGTTGGGGTAAAGATAACCTGATCAGAACAGATACTTCAACTGTGAACCAGGCATGAAGGCATCTATCTGTGGAAACATCTGGGAAAGTGAAGGAAAGACATGGGGATTACTGAGGACGGAACATATACTAAAAAAAAAAAAGACAAGCACTCAGATAGGAACCAGATAGTGAAACATCTCTTCCTTTCATGGATGGAAAGAAGCAGAAGAATGAATAGGTCTTGTGGTGTCCAGGCAGCAGGACAGATCTACACTCAACTCACTGCAAGTAGGCTGCAATTTCCAGCCTTGGATTAGGGAGAGCCATGGGAGACCAGCAGCTTAGGCTGTAATATGGAATTCCCCTTAGAATTACTCTAAGTCTAAGGAAACAACAATACATTTTACCTTTCTGGATACCAGAACTGTATTTAAATTGCTTTAACACAATTTAGATTGTGGGCACTGCCAGGAAAAATCCTTTTATTCAGATCTCCATTTCACTCTTTGACAAAAAAATGAAAGAAAATATTGTCTTCTGACATAACACAGAGGAGTTAGTATTGCATCTCAAATATTTAATATTTCTTTTCCTATCCACAGCACAACAGTTTTTTTTTAAATCAATGTTAATGTTTAAATGTCTGTTCATTTGACTATTTGTTTTAGTATATATTGTACATTGAACATATAAACTGGCATTTATTTTAACAAAAGATGAATAAAAGTACCACAAAAAAATTAATGAACCAAAACCACACTATATTAATGTATTAAGTTAATTCATATAGATCTGTGGATGTGTTTGTATATGTGTGTGTTTTGTGTGTGTGTGTGTTGTGTGCATAATATCTGTATTTCTGTTGACAGTTCCAATGTTTGGTTGTGTCATGTGTTAGTTGCAGGTGCACAATGGACACCAGATTGATTACATAAACATTTTGTTCAGAATACTGCTGAATGGGAAATGTATTTGATTAAACTGATAGTTGTCCATTTTGTAGCTTAGCTCAATGAATCCTTGTTTAACTGTACTCCCTGATGGGTAGTACTGTTTCATAAATAATTATAATGAACAGCAGGCAAGCAAAGGGAGGTACAAGGCTGTAGCCACAATTAACAATGTTATGGATGAGAAGCTCTTACGTAAATTAGATTGCTGTTTTAAAAAAGATGAAGTGGTTGATGAAGGGGATATATTTTATAGGATTCTATATTTTACTTGTAAATATACCATTCTTTTTCTATAATATTTTCTCTTTCTCTCTTGATTGATAGACAGACAGACGGAAAGACAGACAGATAGATAGATAGATAATCCACTTGTTTGACACAGCATACTAATTCATTTTTATTTGCTAGGATCATTCTAGTTCTAGTTTCTCTACTCTTGTCCTTAAAATGGCCTAAGAATATTTAAGCAGGGCTGTATATTACAATGATATGACATCTAATTAAACTGATGAGGTCTTTTTTAATGATTCAAAAGCCTTGAGTCTTGTTGGAAGAATATGGGCTCCATCATCCTTACAACAGGGAAAAACAATCTATATGTAGCGGTGGGCAATGCAATTTCTAACTTGGAATTTTTCCCCTCCTTTCCCTCCCCTCTCCATGAAAGTATCAGAAGCCAGAAAACCCTCCTCTCCTTATTCCTAAATCAGCTAGAAACCAAATACCTATTTAAAGTCTCCTCTGACACAAACATAATTCTTTGCAACTTCATGGACTTACCTGAGTTCTTGGTAGCAAATCAGAAATGATTTGCCATTTTTTAAAAATTTCCAGTTTAGCCACGAGTGTTGGAACTCCTCAGCTCTTAACCAGATTCAACTTTGCTAACCTCTGAGCCCAGACAGGTCAGCCAGATGTTGCTCCTACTGAGAGAGATGTCCAAGTACATCTCATTTATTACCCTGCCATTCAAGACAAATGTTAAAAAGCAATTCTGGCTGAAATCAAGCTACCTTTCTAGGCAATACGCCAGTAGGTCATTAAAAATAAATTAAAGGAGGATGTAATTGTTTAAATCAAACACTTTTCACTGTCAACTAGAAGAGGGAGAAATTGCCTTTGTATGTTGAGTATTGGCAACATGTCCTTGTTGCACATGAGATTGCAAAAGCTTGCTTTTTGCAAAGCTTATTCTGCATTTTTTAATTCCTTCAATGGATCTCCCCTCCAATAATTCAACTCTTGAATATTAATATCTCTTTACTTGATGATAAAAGTAAGGTTCTCTTACCACTTAACAAAGAAGTGGAGGATATTTTGTTTCATCTTTTTTATCTTCCATAATAGAATTAGTCTACTTAATCTTGGCTGGTAATTCTAGGTCATCTCTTTCCTTAAGAAAGGGAAAAAACACCAGGATACCATATAATTCAGTCCAATGTTGATGACTGTGTTTACCTACATCACTCAACTAATGCATGTAATAATTATATAAAAGATTGATTCTAGGACCCAACCATTCATCTGTGTCAGATAGTGAGGTAGAAGAATTCACCTTGCTACCTTTGGTTATTGCCAAAGACAATTTTAATAGTATCACATTATGTTGTAGAGCGGCGGATAATGACTGAGGTGGACACGGAATAACAGGCAGGAACCTTTATTTAGAAACAAAGGGGTTGCTGCGATTGCTGGGCTAACGAGCAGTCAGCTAGTGGCAACAGCTGATGCTGTTTGACAGCGCTTTATGTAGCCAGCTGTCAAAGTGCATCAACCAATCAGAATGGTCCGCGCTCCCACCAGGAATGCGGACCAGAGGGAGAACTTCGCAACAACACAACACTCCTTTCCCCCAGCAAGGAGCATGCGTAGTCCGGCAAGCAAGCTGGCCGTCTTCTCTGGCGGTCGGAACATCGCAGAACAGGGGCTTCTGTTCATTGGTCGAAGTCCTCTGCTTCACTGGCCTCTTCGGAGCTGGTTACCGCAGGAGCCTCATCCTCTGGAGCTGTTGAAGGGTCATCAGGCAGTGGAACAGGTAGGTCCCTCCGTCCACGGCTCTCCCAGGTGTCCTCAGTTGGCAGCGGCAGGCTCTCATCAGCTGGTGGTAGACTCAGGTCGGTGGGTAGTAGACCAGGTCCATCAACGGCCACTTTCCAACGCCTCCTCAGCTGGTCGATATGTCTGCGCCAGGTACGACCATCTTCCAGCAGCACCCTATATGACTTAGGCCCTGTCACAGCTATGACCTGTCCTGGCACCCATAAGGGGTGCATGCATAATTGCGGGCATAAACCAGGTCATTTAAAGCAAACTCCCTAGGCTGGCTGTCAGACCCAAGAGGAGTCACTGGGGCATAGTGGGGATGCAGCCTATCCAGGGCAGTCCTCAAGCGCCTACCCATAAGGAGTTCAGCTGAGGACTTATTGATAGTGGCACAAGGGGTTGTATGCTGGTATAGCAAGAATCTGGACAATTTAGAGTGCCAGTCACTTTGGCCAAATCTCCCTAGGGCTTCTTTCACTGACCTAACTGCCCTTTCAGCCATTCCGTTGCTAGCAGGGTGAAAAGGAGCTGTGAGGGCATGCCTGACCCCCAGGTTGGTTAAATATAGTTCAAATTCGCAGGAGGTAAATTGTGGCCCATTATCTGACACTACTGTGTCAGGGATGCCATGTGTCACAAATAGCCTGGTTAGGGCCTTGGTAACTGCAAGGGTGGTTGTTGTGGGCAGCAAGGCCACATCAATCCTTTTTGAGAAGGAGTCTACTACTACTAGAAATGTATGCCCCTGCATTGGGCCCGCCAGGTCAATATGCAGCCTGGACCAAGGGGCTCCAGCATCCTCCCACTTCCCAGGGGATGCAGTTGGTGGGACAGGTCTGGTTGTCTGACAAGGCTGACAAGTCCTAACCCAGCTGGAGATCTGGGCATCCATGCCAGGCCACCAGACATAACTACGGGCCAGGGCCTTCATTCTAACGATGCCCGGGTGGCCTTCATGCAGGAGCTTCAGAACTGAAGCTTGCAATGAGGAAGGAATGACCAGCCTTGTTCCCCACAACAAACAACCCTGAAGGGATGACAGTTCCAGCTGGTGTGTCTTGAAGGGCAGGAACTCAGGGGAATAACTCTGGCTACCCCCTTCCCACCAGTCAAGGACTTGGGCAATTACCTTGTCCCTTGAGGAGTGGTAAGCAATGTCAGAAGCTGTAATGGGTAGATCGAGTTTGTTGAATTCGAAAACAGCATGGATTGGTGCAGGGTCTTCAACTGGAACCGGCAAAGGGCAGCAGCTGAGAGCAGCAGCGTGTATGAGGTTTTTTCCGGGTCTATGGATTAGTTTGTATGAATAAGCAGCCAGAAACAGAGTCCATCTGGTCATCCTTGGGGATAGAATCTGAGGTGTTTGTTTATCAGCAGACAAAAGGCCTAGCAGAGGCTTGTGATCTGTGATTAGTTCAAAATGGTGGCCATAGAGGAATTCATGAAATTTCTTTACAGAGGCAACTGCAGCCAAAGCCTCTTTGTCTATCTGGCTGTAGTTGTGCTCAGCTGAAGAAAAGGTTCTGGAGAAAAAGGCACTGGGTGCCTCAGAGCCATTTGGCAGTCTGTGACTAAGAACAGCCCCTATGCCAAAAGAGGAAGCGTCTGCAGCAAGAACTAATGGAAGATGCTGGTTGAACTGAATTAAAACTGCTTTAAAGGTGATCAAGGATTTGACAGAGTGGAAGGCATGGGCTTCCCTAGGTCCCCAACGCCAGGGGGACTTTTTGTCCAAAAGTCTATGTAAAGGCTCTGCGATTGAAGCTTTGTGAGGGAGGAATGCAGCATAGAAATTGAGAAGTCCTAAGAAGGCCTGGACCTTGGTTTTGTTGGTAGGAGTAGATGCCTCATGGAAGGCCCTGACTTTAGATTCTATAGGGTGTATGCCAGAGGCATCAATTCTATAGCCCAGAAAATCTACTTGCTTCGTGGCAATGGTGCATTTGTCCTTTTTAAGTTTGAGGCCATTTTGCCTGAATCGATCTAGAACTGACCTTACTCTTTGTAACAACTGAGGTTTGTCTGTGGCTGAAATTAAGATATCATCGAAATAGGGGACTACCCCTGGGAGATCTTGAAGTAGCCTCTCCATCTGGGACTGAAATATCCCAGGGGCTACACTCACACCGAACTGAAGGCGTCTGCACCTAAAAGCTCCCCTGTGAGTTACTATTGTCTGCAATTCTGCTGTGTGGTCATCTACAGGGAATTCCTGGTATGCCTGGGACATATCCAGCTTTGCAAAAATAGACCCAGGTTCAAAAGAATGTAAAAGGTGCTGAATGATGGGAACTGGGTAAGCACTGAATTGGTGGTGTCTCTTCAGGGAAATTTTGTAATCAGCACATATCCTAATGCTACCATCTTTTGTAAGAGGAGTTACTATAGGGGTTTCCCATTTAGCAAAATCTACAGGTTCTAAGACTCCTTGTTTGATTAGTTTGTCAAGTTCCTTATCTAACTTAGGATGGATTGCAAAAGGCACTCTATGAGATTTCAGGCATACAGGAGTTGCTTGAGGGTCTACACTAAATGATATGGGGGTGCCTGAGTAACATACCAAATCTTCGCTGAATACATCAGCATAGTCTTTGAATAGGGAATCTACTTCAGCATTTAACACAGAGTGGATGCCTGTTATATTTAGGCCAAGGGCAGGGAACCAATCTAAACCCAGTAAACTGGGGAGAGCACCATCCACTATAACAAGAGGCAAATGGCCTTTAAAAGTTTTGAATTGAATGAGGAACTTGCCTTTCCTGAGGACAGGAATATTCTTGCCTTGGTAATCTCGCAAAGTCAGGTGGTAGTCAAGGAGTTTCTTCTTTGGAAATCTGGGCAGCAGCTTCTTGAGGGTGTTCCATGAAATAATGGATAGAGCAGATCCTGTATCCACCTCCATCTTGCAAGGTTTACCTTCTAAGGAGACAAAAATACTGATTTTGTTGGAGCTGTTGTTGGACTGGTTGAAGTGGTAACAGGTATAGCAGTCTTCCACTTGCCTTTGAAAGATGGGGTTTGGCTGAGGTCTCTGAGTAAAGGTTTTCCCAGCTTGGCAGACCCTCGCTAAGTGACCCTTCCTCTGGCAATTTAAACAGATGGCATTCCTGAACCTACAGGATGCTCTTAAGTGATTTCCTCCACAGCTTAAACAAATGGGTTGCTGCCGGGGAGAAAAACTAGCTTTTGACTTTGAGTCTTCTGGAAGGGGTCTCTGTTGTCTAAGAGGATTTACAACAGCTGAATCCTCAGAGTCCTCATCAGGAGAAACCTCATCAAAATGGACTGTTGAGCTATTTTGTTTGATTGTGTTTCCCTGGATTTTAGCTGCAGATTGAGCAGAAAGCTCAGCAGCCTGAGACTCTTCAATGGCTATTGCTAGGGTTAGGTCCCTTTTGGCTAATAGCCGCCTTTGCAGCCTTAAGTCTTTAACCCCACACACTATTTGGTCTAGGAGCATATCCTCTAGATAATCCCTGAATCCACAATGTAAGGCAGCAGACCTCAGAGCAGCCATGTATTCACTGATAGTCTCTCCCTCACCCTGAACTCGCCTCCTAAAGGCATGTCTCCTTGCAATCTGTGAGGGCTTGGGTGAATAGTGATTAGAGAGGATTTATTGAAGCTCCCCCCAAGGGACTTCTCTGACAGATCGTCGGGCTACCAATGCTGTGGCAGTGTCAAACACTGTAGCCCCACCAAAGCTTAAGAAATAGGAGTTTTTTCTATGGGCTGAAGCTTCAGTGAGGTCTATAGCATCCAGGAAGCAGTCAAAGCAGTTCCTATAGGATTCCCAAGTCTCTGCCGCTGGTCTAAATGGTGGGAACGCAGGGGTTGAAGACATCCCTTCTCAGCGATGACAGTCTATTCGGCTAGGAAGTTGAATTTCACGCTCGCGAAATGGCGTCAGCGGCTTGTGACAGTCAGCTCGTAGTGGCTTCAGCTCTTTGCTTAGTGACTCCGGCTCTTTAACAGTGACTGCGCTCAGCTGTGTTGTCCGGTCGCCTCTTATTCGTATCCCACCTTCATCGCCAGTGTGGTAGAGCGGCGGATAATGACTGAGGCGGACACAGAACAACAGGCAGGAACCTTTATTTAGAAACAAAGGGGTTGCCGCGACTGCTGGGCTAACGAGCAGTCAGCTAGTGGCAACAGCTGATGCCGTTTGACAGCGCTTTATATAGCCAGCTGTCAAACAGCATCAACCAATCAGAATGGTGCGCGCTCCCGCCAGGAACGCGGACCAGAGGGAGAACTTTGCAACAACGCAACACATTACAAGCAGATGGAAATGCCAGGAGTATTTGCAGAGGTATTGGAGATACTGTAAATCAGTTTTTTTCTCGCTTGGCAACTTTATATGGACATTAATTCTAGAATTCCTCAGCTAGCCTGAATTCTGAGAATTGAAGTATACATATCTTACATTTGCTACTTTTGAAAAACATTACTGTAAACTGTAGAAGTGTAGGTGGATTTTAATAGTAGATCAAACTGATTATTGGGGTGCTGGGTTTGAAACAATTTTATTTGATTGGAAAAAACCCTATGAAATGGTGCACATCTTGATCTAGCACATGTAGAACTGACTAGCATAGAAAAACAATAATTTTCAAAATATTTGTGCTGGGTTTTGACCAGTAATCTTCTATATAATGAACAATGCACATAGCCACTGTCCTATTTCAGCAGTGAGTTAAGAAGTTCCAAAGTCATTAAAATAAACTATCAAAATACAAAAGCAATCATGTCTTACGAAATACAGTAACACTGTATGTGCCTGTTACCACTGTCTATCTATCTGTTGCTGGAAACATACAATTTGTGAATATTTGTACTGAAAGGGACAGTTCTGTATCTCTTAGTCTTATTCCTTTGTTTCAGAGTTCTTTGAAAATGGCAGCTCCTTTCATAACAAATAATTTTCCCAAGGTTCCCAATCTCATTAAGATTTACATAACCTGTTGGAATGCTTGAGGGAATAAGATAAATATTCAGAGGAATTTCCGAATGATGGGAAATTTTTTAATGTAGAAGAAATCATTGCTGGAATTGATAAGCTATATGAGTGGTGTGTGAGTGTGTGTGTGTGTGTGTGTGTGTGTGTGTGTGTAAATTAAAGTGCCAAAAATCAGCATCCTTATCAACACTTCTCTTTAAAATAAATGTATATCCATAACAACAAATGACTGTAATGGATCATGCTTCAATTTACTGTTATATGTATATCTTTAAATGTATATTTTGTGTACTTCTATGTTTTTGTTATATACTGTATTTTATTTTTGTTTTTTTTAATCCAGTTAATAAAAATGGATTAAAAACTAAATATGCATGTGCAATTTTTTTCTAAGGGAAAAATCACTTGGATATGGCTTGAGCAATTAAAAACATCAAAATTAGATTATGAATTATTTGTCTTAGCTTTGTTTATTGTCAGCAGTTGTATCATTATCAGGCAAAACACAATTAGATTTGCAAAAATCAGAGAAGCAGAAGTGCTGATCATCAGGCTTCTAAAATATCTGCACCATTTATAAGAAAAACTCACAGTACTTTTTGGTTCAAATTTGGAACAGAATAATAGGAATGGCAGAAAGATTTTGTCCACAAATTAATACAGAACATTTTGCAGACCAAAGAGAAGTAAAATAGACTGAGCTATATTTCTAAGTAGCTTCCTGCCATCCTAATACTAGAAAGCTTGTAACAAACAAGACAGCGAAGAATTTCTTAAAACCACATTTATCTAAATGTTTAGGAAAGATATGATGGATTCTACAATGTGAAGGTTACTGACTCTTGTAATGGTAAGAAATGGATATCATTGCATAACTATTCCTGCATATATAATACTGAAAATTATTTTAAATCTTATTTTCTTACTCTGCATATTCCAGAGTATAGAAATTTGATTTACTTGCAGTGGTGAAAAGGATGATGTCTAAAAGCTTATTGATTTGGTAAGGAAAAAATTCAAAACAGTGTGTTTACAAGGAAAACAAAATATTGGAATACTGGATGTGAGGTGTTGATTGACCAACTGAACAAATGAACAAATGAATGAATGTACATATATACACAAACACACATTCAAATATCTACACCTCCTTAAGACAGATTTCAGCTGTGCACCTCAAAAAAAAAAAAAAAAACTTTCTATGTATGGTTAAAGCCCATGTCACACTGGCCAATGGATGCAAAAAGGACACAGCGGATGAGCAAAATGTTCCATCCGTTGTTATCCGCTCTCAAAAGGGGCAAAAATTTGTATAACCAGAGCAGATAACACGGACGCGGGGAGGACGCAGGGCGGATGCAAAGCGGATGCGGAACGGAAGCCCAGCGGATGGAAGTGGATGGGAGCGGATGGCGCAACCGCAGGGCTTCCGGGGGGCCTCAGCGAAGCAGATGCGGAACAGATACAGCGGATGCAGAACGGATGCCGAATGGATGAAGCGGATGCACAGCGGTAGCCTAGCGGATAAAGCGGATGCACAGCGGAAGCCTAGCGGATGCACAGCGGAAGCGGAACGGATGCCGACCGTTAATTTCGCATGCGGGGGGGAAGTATTACGTAAGCCCCCCAGATATAAAGGGAAGCAGCTCGCACGTGGCCAGCAATCCAAGGAAAGACCTGCTGCTGGACACTTCGAGTTCCTTGCCTGCCCTGCCAGCCTGCCTTCCAGCAAGCCTTGGTGCCTGCCTGCCTGCCTGCCAGGCTTTCTGCCAGCCTTCCTGCCAGGCTTCCTTCCAGCCTTCCTGCCAGCCTTCCTGCCAGGCTTTCTGCCAACCTTCCTGCCAGCCTTCCTGCCAGCCTTCCTGCCAGCCAGCAACCCCACAACCATGGGGAGAAAGCGAAAGCCTCAGCAACCTGCCACCATCCCTGGCAAGAGGGACAGGGCCAACCTCCTGCCCCCTGCCCCTGACTCTGCTTCTGCTGGGGCTTCTGCTGAAGCTGCTCCTGGCGGTGGTGCTTCTGCTGGTGCTGGGGCTTCTGCTGGTGCTTACTCTGTTGAAGCTGCTCCTGGTCCTGCACGACCTGCTCGTGCTCCGGGACTTGCTCGTCCTGCTCGTGCTCCTGGTCTTGCTCGTCCTGCTCGTGCTCCTGGTCCTGCTCATGCTCCTGGACTTGCTGGCCCTGCTGGTGCTTACTCTACTGCTGCTGATCCTGGTCCTGCTGTTCCTGCTGCTGCTGCTGATGATGATGATGATGCTGATTATGATTCTGCTGGTGAGGATGATGATGCTGATTATGATCCTGCTGGTGAGGATGATGATGATGATTCTGCTGGTGCTGGTGCTGCTGCTTGTGGTGTGGAGGAGCAGCCCCTACTACCTGGGAGCCCCTCTGATGAGGGCCCATCTGGTCCAGTCAAAGGGAGGAAGAGGCGTATGCAACAACGGGAGAAGAGGCAATACTCCATTGAGGAGACGCACGAGGATGAGGTGCTGGAGTGGCTGAGAGAGAATGACTATCTGTGGCGGAAGGGACACCGGCTGTACAGGGACACCAAGCGGAAGCAGGCTGCTTGGAGAAAGAGGGCGGAGAGCATGGGCTACACTTCGGAGGTGCTCCTCGGCTGGTGGAAGCACATGCACACCTGGTACGGGAAGCTGCACCTGAAGAAATCTGGCCAGGCCACTGTGAAGCTGACAGACAGAGAGACCTACGTCATGGCCAGGTGCAGCTTCCTGGAGGGTGAGGTCCGCCACCGAGGAGCACCAGCAGCCCCTCTCACAACCCTCTCTCTCCGGCAGCCTGCTGCCACCCAGTCCTCTTCCGGCCGAGAGTCAGTCCCTGTCTCCAGGCAGGTTTCTGTGGAGCGTGCCATGGTGGAGAACCCACAGACAGGTGTGGTAAGCATGGTGGAGTGCGTAGAGGACTCCCTGGTGCGGTGGGAGAAAGGAGACATCGAGTCCACCACACTCCTAGCCGCATCCACCCCCCCAGCTCTGCCTCCGCAGAAAGGCAGAGAACCGGACAGCTGGAGGGGCAGAGCCACAATGTCCTGCTGGAGATCAGGGACACCATCCGCACCAGCATAGATCTCCTCTCTCACCTGGTCCACACCGACTCCTCATCCTCCAACCGCAAGTCCTTCCTCACCTATGTCAAACAGACCCTCAAGGAAATGGTGGATCCACAGTACCAGCTGGTGAAGGACCGGATCACCAAGCTGCTTCACAGCTCTCCAGACCCAGAGGAACCTGCTCCCACCCAGTCCAGGCCTGCTCCTCCACCCCAGGTGATGTCCCTCCCATTCCAAGCCTTCCCACAGCCCCTCACCTACCAGGGCTACGGTTACCAGGAGATTCAGCAGCACAGGCAGCAGCCCTTCCCAGTCCAGGCACAGAATCATCGGGCGACACCGTTGCCACCTGTTTCACTGATCCCACCGATGCCACCCACGCCAATGATGCCACCGACAGCGATGCCACCCACGCCAATGATGCCACCGATGACAGCGATGCCACCCACGCCAGTCCTCACCCAGCTGCAGAGCAGACAGCCCCACTACACTACTCCTTCCTCCACCCCACAGCCAAGCCCGGCCTCAGTACATGTGTCATCAGTACTGGGGCTGACACCCCATGGCATGGAGGAAGGACCTCTCAGCATCACAGGGCTGAGCCAGATGTCCGAGAGCTTTCTCAACACACCGTCCCCTGTTGTCCTCTCAAGGCCAGGCACTCCAGCACCACCCACCACCACAGCACCTGGACCCTTCACCCCTGAGACTGGGCACACCTCCGAGTGACCAAGAAGAGTGCCAGAGACCGGGTAGCTGGCTACCTGTGGACTTTATTTGGACACTTGACTTGGGTCATTTTTTTTTTACAGCTTGTTGTTCAATAAAGTTTATCTTTGATTCACACACTTGCTTCATTTGTTTTTTTAAAAAAAGTCTTGATGGAAACTTTTAGAATTGGCTTAAGCCTTTGCATGCTTGTGGGATGGGTTAAGATAGCAGTGGGGTGGGCAGGGATACCTGTGGAATGGGCATGGATACCTTTGGGATGGGTAATAGCTGTGGGATAGATAAACCTCCAGTGCAAGCATAGTGAGACTGTATGGTCCACCCTCCCAGGTGCCACACCTATGGCCCTTTATTATCAATAATAATGTAATCAATCATCCACACATGTCAACATAAACACAACTCTTTATTAAACGCCCTGTTTATTGTAGGCCCACCCAACATACATGGCCCAATCTCATCCATGTGATGACACAGGCTGAAGGAAGCATCCATGAAGCATCTACCATCCTGTCTTGCCACTCCACTGCTCCAGCTGGGGAGTTGCACCAGTGTTTCAGGAGGTTGCGCTGCTTCTTCCCTTCCCGTGAGGCTCTGTTGTGGCCTTGCACATCCTGAGTGTCGATCAGGTTTCGCCCTTGCCTCCATTCCCCAGGCTCCATGTCCCCATTGCCTTGCTGGAGGTCCACGAGCCTGTTCTGCAAGACTGGGTAGCGGGTGCGCATGAGATTGTGCAGGATGCAGCAAGCTTCCATGATCCTCCTCACGGTCTGTGGGCGATGGTGCATGGTGGTGAGAAGTATCTGGAACCTGTTGGCCAGGATGCCAAAGGCGTTCTCCACCACCCACCTTGCCCTGGATAGCCTGTAGTTGAAGATCCTCTCTTCACGGGTCAGGAATCTGGAAGTGTATGGCTTCATGAGGCAGGTTCTGAGGGAGAAGGCTTCATCCCCCACGATGAAGTAGGGCACATCTTGCGTGTCGTTGGGCAGGGGGTCTGGATCTGGGAAGCCCACGATGAGGTTGCCTTCCAGCCCCTCCTTGAGGTGACTGGCATTGTATACCTGGGCTTCTGAAGATGAGCCGTAGCCTGAAGCATCGATGTACATGAACTTGTAGTGAGCATCGACCATGGCGAAGAGGATGATGCTGAAGAAGCTCTTGTAGTTGAAATAAGTGGACCCCGACTTGGCTGGAGCTTTGCAGGCCACGTGCTTGCCATCGATGGCTCCAACGGTGTGTGGGAAGTTCCACCTCTGATACCACTGCTCTGCAACTTTCTTCCATCCTTCTTCAGTGGAGGGGCACTGGAGGAGCTCCTCCTTGTATTCTTCGATGATGGCCTGCACCACTTCTCTGACCACAATGCTGATGGTGTTGTGTGGCACCCTCCAGCCGTACTGCATGCTTTTGTAGGTGGTCCCTGAGGCCAGGTGGCGCAGAGTGAGTGCCACCTTGAGCCCAGGTTCCAGGCTGGGCCGGAAGTTGGTGTTTGCCTTGGTCAACCTGGGTGTCAGCCGCTGCACAACTTCGTCAAACATGGCTGGAGGCATCCTCATAAAGTTCTGAAACGCTCGAGTGTCTTTGTTCCTGAGCTCCACCACCAGCTTGTTGTACAGTCCGTACTCTGCTCTTCTCCCGATCCATTTTCGGACCCAGATGCTTCTTGGACGCCTCTTTTTCTTCCCATAGTAGAGTTCACAGAGCCTGCAGATGACTTCGTACTGTTGCAGAAGGATGGTGGCTGCCAAAAGGACTGTGGTATGATCCACGGTGGACATGACTGGATGCTGTGGAAGAGGAAGAGTCAGATGAAGGCTGCAGAGGTCTGCACAGGTGGGCTGCTGGTCTGAAAGTGAGATGCAGACGAGTTGCTCCCCCTTTTTATAGGCAGTATAGGTGTCCCTTTGCATCCTCTAGGCATCCTCTAGGCATCCTCTAGACATCCTTAATATCCGAGATAGATCCCCTCTGCGAAAGTTTTTTCCATTTTAAACGCTTTGTTTCCATGCTGCATCCGTTCTGCATCCGTTCTGCATCTGTTCCGCATCCGTTCCGCTTCCTCCCTGCGTCCGGGCAGATGCAAGTTGCGCGGATGCGCAGCGGATGCCTAGCGGATATAGTGGATGCGTAACGGATGCGTAACGGATGCGTAGCGGATGCAGAACGGACGAACTGGATACATTTTCCACACAAAAGTTTTGGGTAGCCCAAAACCTTTGGAGTGGATGAAACATCCATAAACGGATGCTGGACGGATAGAGAGGAAGCCAAATGGAGGCAGTGAGTACATCGCGTTTTCGAATGGATGGCAAGGTTTTTTGTCCATTTTATATCCTCTTTGCGTCTGTTGGTTCAGTGTGACATGGGCTTAAATAGCCCATTTTATAAGTAAAAGGATTGCAGAAATATCTAATTGAAATGTTGGGATAGGTAGCCTTTAGGAAAAGGAAATAATGGCCCTTTGATCTGGTTTTGTTGCTTAAGAGAAAAACATGAAAGAATACAGAGTGAGGAATGCCAAGTTCCCAGCAAGTAAAATGACATATTGTGGGCATTTTCTTAAAAAAATGGGTTTATGACTCGTGCCTGGAATTTTGGTCATTTCAGCATCCCACGGTCATGTGATCAAAATTTGGGTGTTTGATTGTTTGACAACTTAGCATATAACACAGGGACACTGCACTATTTCATCCCCCACACATTTATATCCTTTTGGCTGACCTGTAGAGCACATGTTTTCATACATCGCTGAGAGTGGGAATGAAGTAAAAACCCAGGATCTTCAGCAGTCTCATCTAACTGCCATCTCACCGAGGCCTCTATTTCAGTCTAAGCACCATTATTGCCACTGAGAAATACCATTTCAAGCCCACACCACTGCCCATTGCTATCACCAATGAACTCACCATAGCAGGAGTTCTATATTTAGGTGCTTCAGAAAATTTCATTCTGTAAGTTGAATATGCCATTCCACCTCTAAATAGTACACCCATTCTCTCAAGGCTTGGGAAAGACTCAAAGGTTTCTGAAGGTTTGCAAGAATGGAACATGTGGCTTGGGAATAGTATGGGTCGTGTGGCTTGGCAAACAGCATGAGTTGTAGAGGTCAATAGTGTGGGACTTCAGGTGGCATTTCTCATCAGCCACAATGATGCTGTGGGTGAAGTAGAGGTCTGGGTGTGATGTAAGCTGGCTGACCCTGTGGAAGGCCTTGCACGTTTGCTACTGTTACTTTAGGCTAGTTCACATCGCCCACCGGATGCAAAACATATGTAAAAGGACACAGTGGATGGCCAAAAATCCGGGGGTGGCTCCATCCGTTCTTATCCGCTCTCAAAAGGGGCAAAAATTTGCATAAAGAGAACGGAAAAGAACAGACCGGGGGAGGACGTAGCGCGGATGCAAAACGGATGCTCAGCGGAAGCCTAGTGGATAAAAATGGATGAATCCTCCAGACATCCTCCAGACACATCCCCTATACGAACGTTTTTTCCGGTTTAATGCTTTTTATCTGAGCTGCATCCACTTTCATCCTTTCTACGTCTGTGCTACTAACGCTGTGTGTCTGTTCCGTGTCCGTTTCACTTCTTCCCTGTCTCCGTTTTCTGCTGGAGCGGATTTGAGTTGCGCGGATGCGCAGCGGATGCCTAGCGGATATAGTGGACGCGTAACAGATGATGACGGACGTATAACGGATGTTCCCCGTATGCGTAGCAGATGTATAATGGATGTGTTGGATACTTCATCCGCTCAAAAGTTTTGTGCAGCTCAAAACTTTTTGAGCAGATGAAATCACAGTAGACGGATGCTGGACGGATAGAGAGTATGAATCACGGACGCAGTGAGTACACAACGGATGCATTGCATTTTCCAATGGATGGCAAGCGTTTCTCTCTATTTTACATCCTCTTTGCATCCGTTGGTGCAGTGTGACATGGGCTTTTGCAAGGGCAGCCAAAAGAGCAGAAATGGCATGAGGAGATATGTGGGTGGGAGTGGTTGCAGGAATTGTGACATGGGGTGTCTGAGACTTCCAGGGGTGGATTTGGTTTTGCACCATACTGCAGCACACACACCCATCTCATGCTCAGCCTGTTCCCAGTTTCCTAGGGCCTCTTCGTCCCCCTTTAGCACCCCTGGACTCCTTACCCAGGACTCTCTCTGTTTGACACATGTTTCTTGCTTAACAACAGCAGCTAGAAGTGGTGAGATTGAATTTGAAGGATCTAATCCATACATAAAAAGAGTAATTATTAAAAAAAGGAATATATATATAGCGAGATGTACTTTTAATAATCATATCATTGGTTCAGATAACTTGCTAAGAGTAAAGCTGGAAGTTATCCAATAAACCAGAAAATTCAGGGTAATCACGCCATTTTAGCACTGTGCAATGTGTTGTATCTATGTTTGGTTCCCATCATCAGTGAAACGGTACTATGTGCTTGTGTATATACATGTACAATTATGTGTTGTGTTTATGTATATATGTATGTTTATATTTGACTTCATGTAGTGTTTGTAATGCAATTTTATTGTAGTATTGTACTTGTTAGGGATAACATTGTTCACCCTAACTGTTTTAGGTGAAATACTAACTATGAATCATAGTTAGTGTATGCAGCTTTAACTGTAAAATAGCAATTGTGGGTGTGGTTATGAAAACCATATAAAAGTAGCAAGGCTACAGCTTGCTCGCTCTCTCTCTGGCTTTGATGATCCCTGATTACTGCTTGGAAGCAAGACTGAATTGCTCGAACGGGAGAGACAACAACGGACTGATTTATGAGAACTGACAATAGGATATTCTACATGGACTTTGCTAACTGAATATCCCTGAATGGACTGACTACATGGTAAATGAATATTGGACTGTTTTTGACTATGCTATAAACTTATACTGGAATAAAATATATTCTTGAAAGCACAAGCGTATCTGTTATTTTTACTGTATGTTAATAAACATACAAGCTTAGCTCACTCATTTATCTGTGTGCCTATCTGACTAACGCTGCACATTCTGTTTAGCTTGCCTACCTAACCCTGGTTGGGGAACTCAGGCTTAACAGTACTAATGAAGAGTCACTTCAGATTCTCACTGTTGAAATGTTTTATTTTTGTTCTTGTCCTTAATATATTTCAAGTAGTATATTTGTATCCAGGATTAATCTTATTAGCTATAATGCTGCACTGTACCAAGCTTTTTTTGATACACATATATAAGTGTGCAATATTTATGGCATGTAATAGAAAAGAGAGAATATATGTGGTGTATATTAAAGTATGTGTGTATAAATAATATAAGAGATATATAACATATTTAGGTATACAAGTTTTATAATGTGCTTTTTTTCTTCTTACTATCTCAAGAAAATCTTTTATAGTCACTCCCCAGTTTATATAACCATGCAATTTAAACAATAAAAAAAATCACATAGAGCAGCTGCTCCCAAACCAAATTTACAACCATCTTGAAAAATGATTAGGTAAAAGATGGTATAGTCAAGGGTGGGATTCTACTGGTTCTGTCCAGCTCTGTAGAGCAGCAGACATAGAACCAGTTCTTTCTCTGCTGCTGTTTTGGCCTGCCTGCCCGCCCGGGCTCTTACCTTACCTTTATTTCCTGCTTTTTCAACCTGTACAAGGCACAGCTGCAGTTTAAAAAGCCAGGAAAAAGTGCCTTTTCAAACGCTGCTTCCCTGCATGCAGGGCTGCTCAGCTGTCCAGGCAGCAAGCTGATGAAGATTGACACGTGCGCACAGCATGCAGGGAAGCACATTGTAAATCACTGAATCGGTAGTTAACCCTGTTGGATCCCTGGGTATAGTGGATAGAAGGAATGGCCTCAAAGACAAGAGATTGCAATATTTTGTTATTATAACTTTATAATAAAAATAATGTATCTGCATGACTTTGGTTTTCTAGTCTGATCTACCTTGAAGGTCTGAGGTCAGCAGGGGAAAGTCTGTAAATAAGGGCTTCTTGTAAAGATGTTGCCCAACCTAATATCTCATTCTGTAGATGCATATGTCATATGCCCCTTCATCATTCTAGATCAGGCGAGTGGGACAAATTTGTTTGATTTATGGCTTCTTAGGAAATAAATTTATTTTGTCAAGTTTATGCAAATTAAGTATTATGGAACCCAGGAAGCATCTGTACATCTGATTTTCATGAACAAAACTCTACACTGCGGTTTATGGACATTTCCATATTATTTTTGGTAGCAATATAGAACTACTTTTGCTACCTCCAGAAAGCTTTAAATCAAAACTAAGCCTAGCATAAATCCCTGAGTCTCCTGATCTTGCTTAGCTTTTCTGATAAATCCAAGGTTGCTGCATCCATTCATCAAAAATAATAGAGGATGTAGCTGTACTGTGAGGCGTCGCTCTCCCGGAGGGCTCCCCACGAACTGCCGAATGGGTTTGAGGAAAGACATGACACACGTTTTCTCCTCGGGGTGAGCGAGCCCCGAACTAGCTCGAGACAAGCTCTTTTATTAAGGTTTGGATGGGTTACAAAATATCAGAAGGCAAGCATGTGATCCTGATTAACCATACTCAAACTGACACATTGGGTTGAATACATATATATGTAACTACATATATGTGGCAACTATGTTTTGCAAACACAATTGAGTGGGATGGATATCCATATTTGGGTGTCAGTAGATGTCTTCTATATGTAAAAAGCAGTTTCTACATCATGTCCAGTATTTTTCGGATAGGCCCTGTGGTTTAGCGTTTCTGAGCAGTTTGCAACAGCAGGTGTGGTCATATTTCTACAGAGCTTTTCTGTTGCAGAATGTCATATGCAGCGGGGTAGTTCGTGGTTGGAACAGGATATGGACAAACAATATAGCTATAGCTTATTCAAAAGATTATATGGCTAATGCAAGGCAAAACTACCTGATCATTGCAGTAATATTTCTCCACAGTACTGGCTGAGATTACTACCTGTTACAATTTGTTGCAGAGAGGAACTTTAAGATCACTTGTAGATTGATTCTGAAAAATAGGTGGTCTAAATAAGTCTGGTTGAATCTAAGCTTAACACTTTGTGAATTATCACCAGAAATTTACACAGCATAAGGAAATACATTTCAAAATTAAAATGCCAAATTTCTTCCTAGAATTTTAATTCCTGAAGCATCTGTTTTTCTACTTTAGATTTCCTGGACTCCCCCTTTTACTGGAAATTAGAAACCTTAATCCAGAGGTTTGGGAAAACTTACTTCCTTTATCAGTCTCTGCTTAACAACTTCGATCTTGGTCTTAAAATATTATTTTTTCCCCTTCCAAAATATAGAATGGAGTATCTATCTCTGCATGTGACAGAAATATTTTATACCTGCATCTGTCTGGCAGTTGGTTGGCAAGCATAAAGGTTGAGAATTAGAAGAGAAATTCATTTTTGGATAATTTTGGCCTGGTATTTTGCTCCTCAATTAAAATTGAATTTCTGCCCGCCTAAGTGACCATACCAATATTGACTTGGAGATTACCTTGTATCTGAAAGCCTTAATTATATTGTATATTTGGGTTTTTCATTGTGGTATTTGGTTGTCTTTCTTACATGACAGGTTGGCTTTTGGTTTCTAGGAGCTTCCATAGTATCTTAAATTCAGATTTTAAATCAATAGCTGCTTAAAAGATTGGGGATTAAAAATGCCCAGGTTACATTTCTGGAATTTCCTCTTTCAGTTAGTGATAAATGCAAACGCTAACTCATTAACAAGGGATCCAACACTTTCTCACAGCAATTCTATTCTGTGAATGTATCAGCAATTGGTACAGCAGGAAAGGTTAATAAACCACATGCCTGCTGTTATTTCCTAATTCTTCCCTTCAATCATAAAGTTAACTAAATAACTTCTGTGAGCATCATTTTAGTACATGAGAACAACTACCAGTACTGCTGTAGAAAGGCCAGTTGAGAATAAATTGAATATGAAATGTAAGAAGAAGCAAGAAATCTCTATGTGCATCATCTCTTTCAGGAACTGATTACAACATACACACTTAAGGCCCTGTCCCACTGGCCGAGGGATGCAAAACGTATGCAAAAAGGACACAGCGGATGAGCAAAATTTCGGGGGTGGCTCCATCCGTTGTCATCCGCTCCAAAAAGTGGCAAAAATTTGCATAAACAGAACGGAAAAGAAAGGAAAAGAACGGACGTGGGTAGTATGTAACGGGGATGTTAAACGGATGTTTATAGGAAGCCGAGAGGATGTATATAGGATCCAAACCGTTCACTGTGCATCCTTTCTATTTCCGTGCTATTAACGCTGTGTAGACGTTCTGTGTACCTTTTGTTTCTTCCCTCTTTCCGTTTTCAGCTGCAGCGGATGTGAGTTGCGGGGATGCCCAAAGGATGCAGAGAGGATACAGCGGACGTTTAATGGATGATAAATGGACATAGAACTTTTGTTGCTCGGATGTCACGGATTTACATTGTACACAGCAGAAAGTTCATCCGTTCACAAAGTTTTGTGCAGCTCAAAACTTCTTGCGCGGATGAAATCTCAGTGGACGGATGCTTGAGGGATAGAGCGTATGAAACATGTATGAAATGAGTACACAACGGATGCATAGCGTTTTCCAACATTTTTTAACGTTTTACATCCTCTTTGCATCCGTTGGTGCAGTGGGACATGGGCTTTATTTAGTACCAGAAGCAATCTAATGAGAAGAGAAAAGGTTAGCTGGCTAACAAATCATCATCTTAAAAACCTAAATGGATAGCCTGATGGCTCATTTCAGGCACAGACTGCTGAGATTAAGAAAGATATGTAAACATTGTAAGTATTAACTTGGACTCATCTGTTTCTAATTCCCTGGTCCATAGGACTTGGAGGATTTATTTATTTACTTGGGTGAGTCATTTAGTAGTGCTAGAACCTAGCTTCAACTATTTGCAGTTCTTTCTTTTAATTAGCAGATATAGGAAATGGACAACTACTGTTTCCACCAATAATAATTAACCCAAATGACCTGTGGCTTTGGACAACCATTTGTCTGAAATAATTTAGGGTGTCCTCTTTGAGCAGGGGAAAGGACTTCCATAGTCCTTTCCAATTCTGTTAGTCTGTTAATTAAATGTGATTAGACTCTTATGGCCTTCTTTTCTGATTCTTCTGAGAAACAGAAGGACAAAGTAAAATCTAGATGACGTACTATTGAGTTAACCAGGCAGTAGCACAGGAGGCAAGCCAGAATCAAGGCTTAATATTCCAGACATTGCAGTTATGGATTTTGACTCTATCGTACCAAGACACTAAAATGCTAGATAGCTTGCAGAACCCTTTGTGATTACTGATTATTGAAAGGAATGGTCTATTTCAGTGGTAGTCAACTTAGTCCCTACTGCCCACGAGTGGGCATTCCAGCTTTCATGGTGGGTGGGTGGAGTTTGTCCCCTACTTTATAAATCACCATTACTGTGGAACCAGTGGGCGGTTGAAGAAAACTTTACTCCTAACAGAGATACAAAAGTGGGCGGTAGGTATAAAAAGGTTGGCTACCTCTGGTTTGTTTGGTCATATTTTCTGAAAAGATCACTTCCTGCAACTAATTGTGATCAGTGCTAGCTGTACTTGGATGCAGCCCAGCTGGTACTGATCATAATTTCCAATATTTCAAAGTCTGTGTGAATGTCTGAGAGCAGGCAAATGCTTGAATAACTTATGGTTGTTTATCTATGTAGTAGGTTGTGCCACACTTTGAATTGAAGGCTTTAGAATGTGGGGGAAGGGCACATATAGGACAAGTCTACCTCTTAGTGCCTTCCTGGAATTATGCTGCTGAAAGGCAGATTTATGATCTCCACAAGACAGTTTATATAAAGAGCTGCAGACAGGTGCTATATGTCTGTACCTCTGTATCCCAAAATAACTTTTTGCCTTTGAATCTAAAGCTTTGCAGAATTCTTTTAGGTATTAACTACCTATGGAATCATATTTTACTCCTCTACACTTAGGATCTTGCCTGATAATACAGAGATTATTATGAGAAAAGAAGCATTAACAGGGCTGTTGAATGTTGAATAAATTTCTTGCATTTCTGAAACAATTAGAGAACATATCTAAAAAGAAAAAGTTGTTAAAGGAGGCCCAACACAAATATTGAGAAACTTATTTTATTTATGAATATCTACAAGAGAAATATATTGATAAAGATACTTGATGCAAGACAATTTGATGATGTGGAAGAAAATACATTCTCTCAGGTAGTTCTGTTCATAAATATCTGTCAAATGGGAGACAGGAACTATTAAGTCTGTATTATATCAGAAAGAATGTACTGTAAAAGGCCAGCTCAGTTCCTTCATGCTTATGTCTAGTTTGGCCATACCTATCAATAATTTACAAGCTGAGATGTAGAAATGCATTAATGATTTGATTAAGGGAATGCTCTGCCATGCCTGAAATAACTTTAAAATGTTTTGATATTGTTTTGTGTTTAACAACCCATAGAGACATAGATCTCCAGGGAAGTTTGACAGTGTACTTTGGAAACATTAAGCATGCCTGGTAACTGCTAAGCTTTTGTGCCTAAAAATAATAATAATAATAATAAGGGCCTTTGAAATACAGAGAAAAATGAAAATAAAGGAAAAATAGAGGAGAAGGGGAAGAAGAAAAAATAAAGGCTTTTCTTTTCCTTCTCCCCTTTACCTTATACAATATACGTGAATCCTAGTGATCCATATCTTTGGCTATAGTTGTTCTTTGAGCGCCTCATATAATACTGGCCATTTTGTTTACTCCTTGAGTCAGTTTATGGACATCAGATTCTTCCCCCCCCCTCCATATTTCTATAAATTTAAAAATTCTCCCTTAAATGCACATATTGGATGTGCTGCTCCAAACTTCAGATTGTTCTTGCCTAATTTAAATCCAGTTACTTTTTGCTTCTTCCTATCCATTATATGGACTGACATTAGATGTGTCATATGTCATTTTTCTTCTTGACTCTCAGCATTTTGTCCACAGGTTTTAATCAGCCTCATTTACACTTTATAATTTACCTCCTCTTGTTCTGCCACCTTTATCTGAAAACGGCCGACATCGATTTCATAACATACACCTAGAGTGTTGTTATTTGGACAGCTATTTTTTTTTGTAATAGTAAAACCAACAATATCACTGCCCTTTCAGTGAGCAGAAGAGTGGTAATTAGTCCATCATCAGGATAAAAGCTATTCAGCATCTGCTCAGTTTCTTTTTAGTAAAAGTTCTGCATGAACAATGTAGTTGGAGTTTGATTCTGTATCGGTACTCTGATCTTCTAAAAATATTTAATTCTTGATTCTGAAGAAAAATATAGACCTGTTCTCCTAGCTGTTAAATTCTTAAATCCACCTAAGTCAACAATAGTAAGATCATAATACAAACTGCTGCTATGCAACAGACAAAAAGCCTATTTAACTCAGCATCCCATTTTTATTAGATTATAATCCCTGACTATTTAACATTTAACAAAGAAGGAAATATGGGTGGCCATTGTTTCCCCTATTCAAGAATCTGCTACAATTCTTTCCCTATTTTAAGTCACAGAAACAGAAGATGAAAACTCTAAATTTCATTTTCATTTATATCAGCCACACAGCAACCAATGTTTAAATCTAAAGGTATGGTTGTATGGTCCTTTTTAAGTAAGTAAGGATGTACTGCCATTTGTACTGTTAAGAGCTCAGTTGATTGCAAATCATTGCTGAAGCAACTTCATAGAAGAAGTATATAAGTTTTTTTTTTAATTTCCAATCTCTACATCCTCCAATTTGTTTTGTTACAAACTCTGGTTTCAGTTTTGCATATTGTAGGCCTGACTTAATGACTATCTTGTTTAGTGATTATTCAAAGTGTTGACAGTGCTGAAAAAGTATCTTTATGACCAGTTCTCATATTTATGGCCATCACAATATCCCCTAGTCACATGATAGCCATTGTGTACTTCACAACCGGCTTCCCACAAGTAGAGTCAACAGACCTATAATACTGCAAATCATAGTTGTGGGATGTCTCACTGTATCAGGGATCAGTTAGGTACCTATGAGAAGACCACATGAGAGGGGGAGAAATTTTGCTCTGATTTCCTTTATAAGAATTAACTTCACAGCTTCCAAACTGTTACTCAGACTGCAAATGTGTGTATATGAATCTATTCTATGTAAAGAGCAATGTTAATAGTGGAATCAAAATGTGAATGCTTGGCAACAGACAACTATTTATAATTTCAGTGTCTCAAGGTCAAGTGATCACCATTTTAATAATTGAGGTGGCACAGTGGTTAGAATGCAGAAAAGGAGTATGAAGAAATGCTAAAGAAGTTAAAGATAAGAAAATCACAAAAAGAATAAGAAATATTGCTATCTAGTTATATTGATACCATTAATCAATTCACATTAATTTCATATCAGTATTTTTTTATATTATTCACTGCAAATTATTTGAGTTCTTGGTCAATGACACAGCAATATCTGCATGCAAAAGTATACATATATTCACATTCCAAAGCAACACTAATGTCACCTCAAGGGTTTCTTATGAATTTATTCATGAGTATATGGAAAAACAAAGGAGACATCACATATTTTTGTCTTACAAAGAACTGAGGTGGCACAGTGGTTAGAGTGCAGTTCTGCAGGCTAATTCTGCTGACTGCTGGCTGCCTGCAATTTGGCAATTCGAATGTCTCCAGGCTCAAGGTTGACTCAGCCTTCCATCCTTCCAAGGTTGGTAAAATAAGGACCCAGATTGTTGGGGTAATATGCCAACTCTATAAACCACTTAGAGGGGATTGTAAAGGACTGTGAAGCAGTATATAAGTCTAAGTGCTAAGTGCTATTTACACTCTTTCCAGGAGCTTCCAACAAGCAAAGTTAATAGGAAAGTTGGATTTGCTTAATAACCATGTGACTTGCTTAACAATCATAGGAAAAAAGGTAAAATTGGGCATGACTCATTTAATGACCATACTTCTAAGTGCCTGAAGTTCCTGTTCCAATTATCATAAGGTCCATTTTTGTGCAGCTTTTGCACCCTAATGCAGGTAGAACTTGTGAGTGAGAAAACAAAAATTTTGGTAAAAGAACATTGAAATATATTTTCTGTCCACAAGCTGGACATGAAGACAATGGTCCATTCTCTAATGACAGCTTCTCAGCTTCTAATCTTAGAAATAACACAGAGAAATCAAGATTAATTATTTTGACTTTGTGTTCAGTCTTTTAAATTACACTTTGGTATATATTTGGTCTTCTCCCTTTGTTTATAAAAAAACAACAACACTTTAAGACAGATTCTAAGAATATAACATTACCTGAGTATTAAATACTTTGAGGAAAGATTTATGCTGCATAAATAAACTATGATACAGTGTAGTTAAAAAAGACTCTCGTCTCTTATTTTAGAATTTAGAATCACTAGAATTGCAGTTCATAATAACAGAATAATAGAATGACAGAATTGGAAAGGTCTGGGAGGCCTTCAAATCAAACCCTCCACTTAGGCAGGAAGCTCTACACCATTTCAGACTGGTTCAATCTCTGGAGTATTGGCTATTCCTGCCAGCTTCTTGTTGTCTGTAAATTTGATGAATTCCCCATCTATCCCTTCATGCAAATCATTTGTGAAGATATTGAAGAGTACTGGGCCTAAGACAGAATCTTGGGATATCTCACTGCATACTTCCCTCCATGTAGATGCAGTTCCATTGAGGACTATGTGTTGAGTGTGGTTGATCAGCCAGCTACAAATCTATCTGGTGGTGGTGCTGTCTAACCCTTATTTTTCTGCCTTATCAAGCAGTAGTTGAGGTCTACTTTATCAAAAGCCTTACTGAAATCCAAATAAATTATATCCGCAGCATTTCTCTGGTCAACTAATTTAGTCACTTTGTCAAAGAATGCAATAAGATTTGTCTGGCAATATGTCTTGATATGACATTAGTGGTTTATGGATAATGGAGTGTGAGGTGACACAGTTGAACTGCATTATTTTTTATAGAGTTAGGTGCATTAAACTGTAATTTATTTCTTTATTCTGAATTGTAGTTTTCTTAAAAACTGAAAAAATTCCTAAAATTGGATTATTTCACTGTAATATTGGATTCTTTAAACATGAGAAGATTCATGCATATAGTGCTTCCTAATTGTTGCAGTTTCTCACACGGAAGAGGTTCACGCAGGGTCACTACAGCTTGATATTCAAATTGCATTCTGCACAACGTCACTATTGGAGGGCGAATTAAAAATAATTCCAACCCCTCCCTGTAGCACTCTTCTTTATACACAGAAAGAATCCATGTGAAGAAAGAAGGAATATAATGTTTTGAACATTGAAATGAGAAAAAAAATTGCCCAGGGGGCTGCTAAATGGAATTTTATACCATGGAACTTTGAATGCTGGCAGCTACCCTGGTTGTACAAAACATATCTGGTGACTACACAGCAGTAAGGGTAACCTAGTTACCCTAGTTTGCTCTCAAACTCAAAAAGAAAAGCTCCTCCAAATTACTTGAATGTTTGGAAAGATTTTGATTGCTGAAAAGGTAATGTAAAAGAATCTTAAAGTCTATTGTCACAGGTTCTTTTTTTTTTAAATGTACACAATTAATTGGCCCAAACTCAAAAGAGACACAAAAGCACTGAACCCTGGACAGATATCTCCCCAAAAGGATTGAAGAGATGTTTAATTTATATAAACAAACATTAAAAAGTTATGTGTGATTGCTTCCTATATACTTCCCATACTTCTATGACAATTATTATATTCCAATGTCTTATTATTCAATTATTATTACTATGACAATGCTTATACTATATATTCTTCAATGTACTATTTTACTATTAACTATTACTCTATTACAATTACCTGTAGGCTATGACCTATACTATTACTAATACATCAATATTTCCCATCATAAACTTATTCTGTCTTAAGCTCTCCTTCTCTGAGCTTTATCTCTGAGATTTTGTTTTCCTTTTCTGTTAATGGTCAGCATGCAGAGCTCTTGAATCTTTTTCTTTTTTTTATGTTGTGCTTTGTCTGGCTATTTTTGTTCCTTTTGGGGCCACTCAATCTTTCTGAAGGAAAAACTTCTTTCATTTGGTTGCTATACACAGTTTCCTGGTGTCTGAGAGCCCTCAAACAGCCACATTTCCATCCACATTTGCCTCCAGGTAATTTCTTTATTGGCAACTATGCTGTGCTGGGTTTGGGAAAAGCCTCCAATGGAAGAGAAAGAAGGGCCCTGCATTTTTTCCCCAAGCAGTTTGCTGTATTACAATTACCTGCACAACTGATACTTAATATAATTAATAATATTACATTAAAAGATGAATCTCTTTCTCTATCTTTCCCTCTCCAGTCCTCATTATTTTTCTTCCAAATACATAGATTAAAAGGCATGAAGCAAATTAGAAGGGTACACATAAGAGGTTCCTGTTGGACCTCTTCATCTTTTTGTTTTCTTATACTCAATAATAAAAGATTAAATCAATGCTGAACTCATTTCTTCATAAATATTCTTCAGTTTTTAATTACAACCACAAAAGGGAGAGGACTTTAAAAGCACTATAGAGCGATACAAAACTACTCTATTCAAATTATCTTTTGAAGGATTCCTTCAAAATGGGATAAAAATGAAATAGAAAGAAAATTATGTACAATACTTTAAAAATTGTCTAGAATGAATGACTGGCATCTACCACTTTAAAAACGACAGTACAAAACAGAGCAATTTAGGCTACAATTCAATATGACTCATAAACTAGGAGGTAAATCCTCCAGAATAGGAAGTAAATTCTATAAATGTATATTAGCAACAGCAGGCTTCAAAGAACAAATAATGTATAATTTTAATGGTACTTTTTAACAAATATTAAGATGCATGCTATTTTTGCATAGCATGTGAATGAGAGTTTGATAATTATTAGGAAAAGACAGTAGCTACCTAGAATCTAGTTAGTGGGCAGCATGTAAATTGTTGTAATCAATCAATAAAGCATGTAAATCTTTGTCATCAATCAGTCAATCAATCAATAAAACAAAAAAGGAACTAATGCAGTTTTTTCTGAGCTATTATTGATAAAAGGAGAGGTGGTATAGAGAATAAAGATGACTTTGACAAATATAGATGAGATCTATTGCCAAAGTAATAAGAAAACTCTGTTCTAAACTCCAAAAATGCAGAAACAATTTGAGAGCAGGTTAGACCGACACCACCATTCTCATGAGAATAGGAGGAGGAGGAGGTACAGGTGGTTCTTGACTTATGACCACAATTGAGGCCAAAATTTCTGTTGCTAAGAGAAACATTTCTTAAATGAGTTATGCCCTATTTTACGACCTTTTTTGCCACAGTTGTTAAGTGAATCACTGCAGTTGGTAAGTGAATCTGGCTTCCCCCTTGAATCAGAAGGTCACAAAAAGGAATCACATGACCCTAGAACATTGCAACTGTCATAAATATGAATTGGTTGCCCAGTTCCAGAATTTTGATCATGTGACCATGGGGATGTTATAATGGTCATATGTGTGAAAAAAGGTCTTAAGTCACCTTTTTTCAGTGTTGTTGTAACTTTGAACAGTCACTAAATGAACTGTTGTAAGTCCCTGTTGTAAGGACTACCTGTATCAGATTTGCAAGATTTGCAAGATTCTGTTATTTTAGCCAATCTTTATAAAAGCAGTTTTAGTTTTTGTGTGGAGTTGATTTCCTAGTCTGGTTTACGTAGTAGAGCTGATGAGGGATATTTTCTATCCAAATTAGACACATTTAATAATTGTGCTTTGTGTATGTTAAAGACTGCTTCCTTGATTTCTCAGTAACTTATAAATTTTAGCATTTATCCCAGGGGTGTCAAACTTGTGATGATACATTGTCATCATGTGATGTATCTCAACTTTTCCCCCTTCACTAAACTGGGAGAAGCCGTGGCCAACCTGTGATACATCCAGCCCATGGGCCACAAGTTTGACACCCCTGGTCTATCCTATTTATCTCTGAGGAATGCTACAATAATTTAAATGAGAACAATTGTTTTCAATAAAATATCCAGTTCTTTGGTAGTACTAAGGACAAGTTCTATCACTTTTCCCCTTCCAATGAACTCTTCTTTTCTCTAATTAGTAAAGCATACTGCCCATCAGTGTGGTGCACGGTGTTTGTCAATGTCAAAAGAATTATAGTTTTGTTCAAGGTGTACTTACTCTTTGTGGAATGACAAACCATTTGTTCAACAACAATTCCAAGCATATAAAAGTCAACAATCTACCATTTAGATAATTAGATGTGCAGATGAACAGAAGTTTCTCACTTTTGTGCTATAGAAACCTCTGTAAATATAATAATAGTATAATGTATTGCATTTGCAAGTAGTTCTTATATCAATCATAAACCATTAGAACATGGTACCATTAGTTTGAATATTTTGTCTGATTATTCTTTGTAATATTCATTGCTTCATAATCAAGCATATTAAGTGCCATGAATGGAATTCAATTCCTGGTCACCAAATGAGTTAATGTTCACCCTCAATTGTGTCAAAGCAATAATCTGTTTATCATTGAATGTTGTTTAGATAATCACTCCTGTTAAAGTACATTTTATTCTCTAAATAGAACCTTTTCTATCCTGGCAATTGGTACCTGAAAATTGATACACTGTAAAGATAATAGATAAACTTGTCACATATTCCTGTACTTAGAATGAGATCTGTGCCTTTAGGAATTTAAGTACGTGGTATCATGTTTGTAATAACATGGTAGTAGTCTTTTAAAAAGCTGTTCGAGTCTACTAATATAAATTTGAAATGATGACATCTGTTTAACAACTGATAGCTTTTCTGTCATGCAAAATTGGTGAAAGTATTTTAGAATACAGGTTTTGAGTGGACTGATTGTTAGAAATGTAAGTCACGCAGTAGCTATTTGGGTTGGAAATATATAAACCAGGATAGACATTGTAATATTGTATCTTTAAGAAAATGTAAAACTGTAATTGGGTGTGGTTTTTCAAATGGCCATAAGATGGAGCCAGAAACCTGGTTTGTTTAGTTTTAGTTTTAGTCTTAGTCTCAGAAGAGAGTGTGTCTCAGTGAGTCTCTCCGTTTTCCTTCTGTTGGAGAATATTGCCGTTCCTCCTAAATGACTGTTATTCATGGATTTTATGTAAGTCTGTTACTGAACTGTTTTTTGACACTGGACTTTGTGATTGGATTATCCCTGAATTGAACACTGACTGCCTTACCTGTGAATAACTTTGGACTGCTTACCTTGAACTTTGCTTGAAAGTTTCTGGAAGTAAAAATCTACATTTACTATATAGTGTATCTGTGTGCTGTGTGTGTATTATTCAAACGCTACTCTCAATTACGTCTCCCTGTATACGCTCATTCTCCTAATGGGAAATTACCTCAATACTGATGATTTGTAATTAATATATTGTGAATGGATGTTGAGTAGATATTTTTTTTCTGATGAGATAATAATGCAGATATGAAGTATATGAGACTCCACATTTTATAAAATATCTGACAAGTGATAACTATCATAGCTGAATAAGTGAAGTCTTGATGGTGTTGTAGATTACTCACTCTTGGAAAGCCTGAATGTCCTACATTATTGATTGATTGATTTATTAAATTTCTACATTGGCCATCTCATCTAAGTGACTCTGAGTGGTTGAACAACAGCATTGTAATAATATAAATACATGACTAAAAATCCAATAAAAACACAGAATTAAGAACAAGTTAAAAATGAAAAACAAAGATAAAAAAGAAGAATTGTTAATACATATATACATACAAACACATACACACATATAATACTTATATGTATGGACTCTAATCTCTGCATTCATCCACTGTAAATCTTTCATGGTGAAGACAACTCCTAACAATTAATGTATCATTCAATATTGTTTAGAATAATCCCTAAATTGCCAAAATGTTGCTTTGACTGTATGTAGGAAAGTCTACTTAATGGTCATGAATCAGTCAGTGGTTTGTGCCACCCTGATTTGTAAATTAGTACTCTTTGGGCTAAAGCATTCAGTATACTAGGCAAAAGGAATGTGAAATATCAGGTTTTCACAATGACATGAAGAACCATTTAATTTATCTTCTTTTGTATGGCAGTTTTGGTGAATACAAGTTTTCTTATCATATACATGTACAACATGGAAGAAACTATGGAATCATATCTATTAATTCAGTTTCCTTTTTGAAGTACCTCTTAATCCCTCCAATGATGTACATATGTTGCACATCATATCTTTAAAAAGTTCATTTGCAGGGGTCACCAAACTTTTGGACCTCAGGGACCACCAAACTCATAATTTTAAATCCCGTGGACCAGAGACCCTGGGAAAATCCCCCCAAAAGTCTGCAGGAAAATTCCCCACCCCATTTTCCTACTGATGGATCATTCTTTATTTGGGATCACAGGATACCGTCACCAGCTCCATTTTCAGGGGGAAGAGAGGGGGGGGGGGGGGAAGGAGAGAGAGAGAGAGAGAGGGACTGACTTTTGGTTTCATGTAAGGAAAGCAGCAGAAGCAGCAGAAGTTTTTCTTTTTCTCCCCCAAACTCCACCAGAAATTAGTCTTTCTGAGACTTGTCACACCAGCACAGCCTCTTGGAGCAGGATGCCTTGCAGGGTCCCAAAGACTCATTTCTGGTGGAGTTTGGGGGGAAAAAAGAAAGACTTTTGCTGTTTTCCTTGTATGCAGCCAAAAGCAGAAGAAATAAGTGAAAAGAAGCAGCCTAGTGGTCAGGTGAGGTGCATGGGGCAAGTGGGGCAAGTTCCCCCACTCTGTCCTTTTCCCCCTCCCCTTTCTACTTCTTGTTTTTCACAATGCAAGCGACACAAGCCTTGTATACCTGCAGGACATGTGGGTGGATTAAACAGCCTGGATTAATTGCTTTGGGGGTACTTTGGGGGTGACATTTCTCTACAGACCACCAAAATTTTATCACGGACCACCAGTGGTCCCTGGCCCACTGGTTGGCAACCACTGCTATAAGCTATCAAGAATCTTACAAGGTCATGTTCCATTGGATAAAAATGGATAAGAATGAAATGAATATCTATGGCTGTAGATATTCCATTCAAACAGTATCATATAAATCATATCCCTTGGAAGGGGAACAATAGAAGAATGACATGAAGCCATGCCAAATAGATATAGAAAATGTGCCTTCTAGCTTTTGTTGCCAATCAAGTCCATAAAGGTAAGGCAGCTTCAAATATTTGCTCCTGAATATGGCAATCAGAGATATTTTGCAGGATACCAGGATCATGCTATTCTGATGTTGAAAGACCTGTACTGGTTTTTCAATTTAAAGACTGCTTCTGTTATAAAAAATCAGATTGATTTAGGCACCCATATCTGATGGGTCATATTATCTACAGAAATCTGTATATAAAGTAAATAATTGTGTAATTGTAATGGCATCTTTGTTCTTCCAGAACTCCCACTGAGATGACCATTAAAAAAAAAAATTGCAGAAGAATTTGCTGCTGTATATAACAGTCACTTATGCTATTGTATATAGCTGTCAGTTGTGCAACACATTCATAGACTTACTCTTCATGTCTAGAGATTAACTGGTAAGATACAATACCTAAATCCGTAGCCTTGTATAATACATTCTTTGTCATCAATGTGATGTCTTCAAAGACAAACATAGACAAATGGGGTTAAACGCTTGAGAGAAGTAAGCATGCAAACAAACAAGCAAACAATTGAAGGATTTATCAGAATTGTTTCCACTATGTTAAATGTAAGCTAGAAATTATTTCTGACAGATTCCATGGGTTGCACCAACATGGATTCATTCTCATTTGCCAAGGAAAATTCTCTGGTTTCTTGACCAGGATATGTTGGATAATTGACTCTGATCTCACTATAAATTATTCCAACTCAGAATGATTATTTTTCTTTCATACCTTACCATAATCATATCGTATCAAAGGTTACATTTTACCATGAACTACCCAAGCAATGTAAAACATTCATAAAATACTAGTATTTAGATTCATATTTGTTCCATTGGTACATTGGACTTAAGTGATTCCTTAATCCTTGGTACAATGTGCTATATTTTTTTTTTTTATATTACTTCCTTCTTCCATCAAAAGATATGTGTCATACATTCAAAGGCTTGTTAGTTTTCTTCTCAATAGTACTGTTGCTTGTTGAGACCTTTCTTCTACACAATATATCGAGATTTTGTGGAAGGTTTGAAACTGTTTCAGGGAGCAAATGCTTATTCTTCTCTCAAACATGTCTTGTCTATAGAAAAACTGTCCAGACATTATGTTAGGATTTTCTGAGCATGACCATATACAATATTTTAACATGGCATACAGGTAAAGACTTTTTTGAGTTGACTTTGAATATGAATATGTCAATCTCATGTAAGTGTATTGATGTTGTCTTCTTCTAAGATGTCTTTCAGCCACCCTATTGCTTCGCTATTTTCTAATGATCTCCCATTCCAATACTAAACTGGGCATATCCATGATTAGCTTCAGAACCTAGACAAAGGGGGTTGGAGTAGAGGACTGCAAAGGTCTTTTCCAACCCTATTATTCTGTTCCAACAAGCTAAATAACAGAGGCAGCCTCCCAAAATAAACAATAATGTTCTGCTGTGAGTTGACAGAATCATGAGCAATGTGTTTGCATTAATCAAACCAAGCGTATATTGTACATAACAATAGCACAGCATCTTCCTTTTATTTTCTCCTTTGAGTTATGAAGTCTCCATGGTTATGGGAAAAGGAAGCAATATATCCTGTGTTGATATCTCTACAAAATAAGGGAGATTAGCTTTGCAAGTCTAAGCTTCTTTTCAATATGGGCTCATCAGTTTATGCAAATTAGGTTTCATTGTCTCCTCCCCACCTTTTTTTTTGGTAACTCAGCCAATACTGCAGCCATTGCTCACTTTCTTCCTACAGTGTTGCGAAGATAATTTAAGAATGTCCATTGTTAAGAACTTCAGTGAAATTAAAATCATTCCTTTTAATTACTGCTAAAAATATTCTCTGTAGCCAGCTGACAAATATGAAAAGTAGAACAGAAGAAGATTATATGTGGGGAGGGGAGAGCAGTTCTTTGCTGCAGTCTTCACAATCATGGGAAATCATGAGCTAATATTAACAAGAGATAGAATGGTAGAGTGAGGAAAAAAGAAGCAATGTAAGTATTAAAAATAATATTGAAAAGTATCAATTTAGTTTTGTTAAGCCTGGGTTCCCCAACCAGGGTTAGGTAGACAAGCTAAACAGAATGTGCAGCATTAGTCAGATAGGCACACAGATAAATGAGTGAGCTAAGCTTGTATGTTTATTAACATACAGTAAAAATAACAGATACGCTTGTGCTATCAAGAATATATTTTATTCCAGTATAAGTTTAATAGCATAGTCAAAAACAGTCCAATATTCATTTACCATGTAGTCAGTCCATTCAGGGATATTCAGTTAGCAAAGTCCATGTAGAATATCCTATTGTCAGTTCATATAAATCAGTCCGTTGTTGTCTCTCCCGTTCGAGCAATGCAGTCTTGCTTCCAAGCAGTAATCAGGGATCATCAAAGCCAGAGAGAGAGAGCAAGCTGTAGCCTTGCTACTTTTATATGGTTTTCATAACCACACCCACAGTTGCTATTTTACATTTAAAGCTGCATACACTAACTATGATTTATAGTTAGTATTTCACCTAAAACAGTTAGGGTGAACAATGTTATCCCTAACATGTTTTAAGTGAGAAGGAGCTGGAGTCAGGTCGAACATGTCCTCAGGTATAGGTCTTAAGAAATGTGGGTAGGGGGAGGAGCTGGCGTCGTGACGATACTGCATGCAAAGGTATACCTATATGTAAAAAAGATAGCTGTTAAATCAAATATAAAATATGTCAAAGGAAAGTTTCCATAAAAAGTATACTGGTGTTAATTTTTTAAAGTAAAACAACAATAACATCAGAGGTGAACTTTATGAGATTTTTGAGATTTTTTTCCCCAACAGAATCAACAGTAACATCTTAAAATTATGTTTTTATACAATCCTGATTCTCAATGAAAAGTATAATGTTTTACAGAAAAGTGCCAAGTTTTTTTAAAAATTAGTTTTAGCTTTGAAAAAAAATCACATCAACCTTCACAATGTTGTCTTTGGGCAGCAATCTGTCCATCAGGAAAGTAAATTGGTTATTTAGTCTGCCATATGCATTTTTGTCCATAATTAATGTATCCATTATACAAGAGAAACATTGGATATAGAACTGGATTGTCCACAATTAAATCAATGCAAAATGGTTTCCTCTTCCATGCAAAACTTTTTATTTTAGGCCAGTGTGCTCTTTAGCCATTATTCCTAGTTCCTAAATCCATCAAATTGTATATTATGAAAGTAATATAGAAGTGCCATCCACTTTAACAGTGGTGCCCAAGTCACTCTCTGCTTCTAGAAATTTTTGTTCTCAATGTCTTGCTTTTGCAGAACATCATTCCAAAAGATGAAGATCAACATTGCGTTATTTGCTAGTGATTTTGCTGCATGGATAGCTACAAGTAATGGCACATCACTTTCAAATTTGTTGAATATCAGACTAATGTTTATATCAAGTTCCAGTTTCATTATTTCTTATGAATCACCTTACTTCTGATAAACTTTAAATGACATGAGATTTTTCTTTATATTTGTCTTTAACCTTGCCATTTTTGATGAATAAAAACATATGCTAGTAATATGGAAGTAAAGATTGCAAAACATACACACAAAGCTTAATTATCTATACTTAATCAATATAGTTTATTTACTAACTAGAATCTTCCCATTTCCTGAATGTCTATTATTATTTTTTCTTTATATTTCTTGCCATAAAAAAGTAGCAATATCAAAATTCTGAGATGGGCTGACATTAGTAAAATCAGATCTCAGACTGATACAGTCTTCTTTCCAGAACGCAAGATCAATGGGGCACTTAAGCCAACCAGAAAAATAGGCATCTCATTTTAGCATGAGAGTTTTAGTAGATGAAATTGGTTTTCAGAATAATTGGCCTATTTTTATTTGATCTCTGTATGACAGAATACATTTCTACTTCTTCACAAAGATTGCTATCATCCTGATCCCAACTGCATAATTAATGGTGATGTCCATTGGGGTTTATGTACCTTGTCCATGAACTTCAAAGGAGATGCTTTGATCCCTTCAGTGCCCTCTTCTTCTTTTCTCATTTCTTCATCCTACATAATACATTGTAACCCCTCTTTCTTCAGTATTCTTTTTGCATTCAATAATGTAATTTAAAGTATGTACAAATAAGAATATTGAATTGTTATGGCCAATTTAAAGGCCCTGTCACACTGCTCAACGGATGCAAAACGTTAGTAAAAAGGACACAACGGACGAGAAAAATGTTCCATCCGTTGTTATCCGCTCTCAGAAGGGACGAAAATTTGCATAACCGGAGCGGATAACACGGAAAGGAACGGACGCGGGGAGGACACAGGGCGGATGGAAAGTGGATGCGGAATGGAAGCCCAGCGGATGGAAGCAGATGAGAGAGGATGGCACATCCGCTAGGCTTCCGGGAGACCTCAGCAAAGCGGACGTGGAACGGAAAGAGCGGATGCAGAGCGGACGCCGAGAGGATGAAGCGGATGCAGAGCGGAAGCCTAGTGGATGCACAGCGGAAGCCTAACGGATGCCTAGCGTTAATTGCTCATGCGGGGAGGATGCATTGTGTAAGCCCCACGGATATAAGGGAAGCAGCTCGGAAGCAGGTCACCATTCAGAGGAAAGACCTGCTGCCGGACGGATTGACAGCCTTGCCTGCCCTGCCTGCATGCCTGCCTGCCAGCCTTGCTGCCAGCCTTGCTACAAGCCTTGCTGCCAGCCTCCCTGCCTGCTTTGCTGTCTGCCTGCCTGCCAGCCTCCCTGCCAGCCTCCCTGCCAGCCTTGCTGTCTGCCTGCCTGCAAGCCTTGCTGCCAGCCAGTCTGCCTGCCAGCCTTGGTGCCTGCCTTTCTGCCAGCCTTGGTTCATACCTGCCTGCAAGCCTTGGTGCCTGCCTGCAAGCCTTGGTGCCAGCCTTCCTGCCAGCCTTCCTGCCAGCCTTGATGCCACCTCTGATACCACTGCTCTGCAACTTTCTTCCATCCTTCTTCAGTGGAGGGGCACTGGAGGAGCTCCTCCATGTATTCTTCGATGATGGCCTGCACCACTTCTCTGACCACAATGCTGATGGTGTTGTGTGGCACCCTCCAGCTGTACTGCATGCTCATGTATGTGGTCCCTGAGGCCAGGTGGCGCAGAGTCAGTGCCACCTTGAGCCCAGGGTCCAGGCTGGGCCAGAAGTTGCTGTTTGCCTTGGTCAACCTGGGTGTCAGCCGCTGCACAACTTCGTCAAACATGGCTGGAGGCATCCTCATGAAGTTCTGGAATGCATGAGTGTCTTCGTTCCTCAGCTCCACCATCAGCTTGTTGTACAGTCCGTCCTCTGCTCTTCTGGCAAACCATCTTCGTACCCAGACGCTTCTTGGCCACCTCTTTTTCTTCCCGTAGTAGAGTTCACAGAGCCTGTAGATGGCTTTGCACTGTTGCAGAAGGATGGTGGCTGCCAAAAGGACTTTGTTACAATCCACGGTGGAAATGACTGGATGCTGTGGAAGAGGATGAGTCAGAATAAGGCTGCAGAGGTCTGCACCGCAGGGCTGCTGTTCTGAAAGTGAGATCCAGATGAGTTGCTCCCCCTTTTTATAGGCAGTATAGGTTTTCCCCTAGGTGTCCCTTTGCATCCTCTCGGCATCCTCTAGACATCCTTAATATCCGAGATAGGTCCCCTCTGCGAATGTTTTTTCCATTTTACATGCTTTGTTTCCATGCTGCATCTGCTAGGCATCCGTTCCGCGTCCGTTCCGCTTCCTCCCTGCATCCGTTTACTGCTGGAGCAGATGGAGTTGCGCTGATGCGCAGCGGATGCCTAGCGGATATAGCGGATGCGTAACGGATTCAGAACGGATGCCTAGTGGATGCGTAGTGGATGCAGAACGGACGAATTGGATACATTTTCCGCTCAAAAGTTTTGAGCACCTCAAAACTTTCTGAGCTGATGAAACGTCAATAAACGGATGCTGGACGGATAGAGAGGAAGCAAAACGTATGCAGTGAGTACAGAACGGATGCATCGTGTTAATCAACGGATGGCAAGTGTTTCTCTCCGTTTTACATCCTCTTTCCATCCATTGGTGCAGTGTGACAGGGGCTTAAGTATTTCTATTTTAAGTAGAAAAGAAAAAATATACAGTATAATCAGCCTCAAATAAGCTGTTAAGTCTCGCCGCATATTGTAATATTTGGGTATCAGAATGATAAACTCTATTTCATATCCTCACTAAACATTATCCAATTTCATTCATCTGATGTAACATCTATTAACCATTCTAAAGATGATGACACATATTAGGTACCAACAAAGTATAATATTTTTGATACAGTATATTATTATATCACATATATAATTTTGCTTTGTGATTGAGATCTTTTTGCTAATTCGTACAATTCAACAATGCAAAAAAGTACATGGAACAGAAGTGCTATTACTACAAACATCTTACAAACCCTTTCCCAAAAGATTCCTACCCAACCATTCTTTATTGTGTTTAGCTTCAAAACTCAGACACAAACAACCATGTTTTTAAAGGTAGAAATCTCTTGTTTATTTAATAATAACTTACTTGACTGGTCATTTACAGTATACTGAAGTAATTTTGAATGATCAAAAAACTGCCCTGAAATATTTCTCAGGAAATATTCCCCTTAGGCTTCCAATGAGTGTCACAGCGAATGGATGTCCTGTTGACTTGCAGTACCATGTATGTGAGGAAAATAATGGTCGGATGCTAGGCTATTGAAGGATCCAGACCAGTCAAATATTTTCATGGGAAGGAAAGATCATTGAGATCATGCACATGACTTTGGAATGAGAGTCAAAATTAAACTAAGTTGACCTGTACAATACAGTCTTCTACAGACATTAAGCTCATTTGTTAATCATTTTCTGGGTTTTTAAAAATGGTTATACTGGAGAGATTAATACTCTCTGAATTGGCAAATCTTTTCTTTATTTATTGGGTAAATCCTCATTATTTTAGAGAAAGTATACTTTAGAGGAAAATACAATTTTGTTTTAATTAAAATACATGATATTTTTGGATTACACCACAAAAGGATGATTAGAATATGAATTTCAGAAAATTAATCATAGTTTAAGGGTGCATGCTGATTTAAAATTATAGTTTTCATTTAATTAGAAAAAAAATCTCATGAGAAAATACCTTTTTTGAGGTTTTTATGACAAGGGGACCATGAAGATAGAACACTAGAGGGAGCAAGAGAATGAAGAAAAGAATGAAGCAAACTTCTATAACAGAAACAATTGAACTTTTGTTAATCATTTTTTTTAAACATAAACTTGATAAAATGAACAGAGTATATTGCAGTTAAATTACAGAACAAGAACAAGCTGAAATAGATAAACTTGAAATTACTTTGAAGGGGACTTAACTATGATAATGGATAAAAATATGGATATACAAATGAATTGATGGACTTTTTTTTTTCTCTGAAGATGATGTATAGTTATTGAGCCAGGAAATGGATTTGGATCAGATGTGGTATTCAGCAGGTTCTGACCAATTCTGGAAAACCAGTAGTGGAAATTTTGAGTAGTTTGGAGAACCGGCAAATACCACCTCTGACTGGTCCCGCCCCCATCTATTCTCTACCTCCTGAATCCCGGGTGGTTGGCTGGGTGTTCTTTGTTGCTCTGTACAGAAGAATGGAGCTAGAAAACAGGTTAGCAGGGTGGGGAGGGAATGGGATTATGCAGTAAATCTTCCCCCAGGAGTGGGAAGAGAATGGGGATTTTGTAGTATCCTTCCCCTGCTCCGCCCAACCAAGCCATGCCCACAGAACCAGTAGCAAATTTTTTTGAATCTTACCACTCATTTGGATACTTTTTTCCCTCATCAGATATACTAAGAGTTAAAGTCTTGAAGGATTTAACTGGAGAAGGTCAAAAGAAAAAGACCGTGTTACAAAAAGATAAATGGCATGACATATTTGCCTTGAATTATGGGACAGGGCAAAACAAATTGCTATTTTGTTCCACTCCATATGTTTTTGTAATCCAAAATGTGACATATTTAGGTTTGGCCTTTCATATTGTCTTTTGTTAACCATTGTGGTGTTGCTTTATCATGATTTCCAGGGTTAGTGAATTGATGGAATCTAGCTAAAAATTAAATCTGGTCTCTTCAATGAATGATAACTATGTCTATGTTCTATGGCTCAGTCCAACATGAGTATCTAAACAATATTCTCTTGTGTATCAAGATTACAGTGAGAATTCATTGAATTGGATTATTGATCTGAAAAGACTCCTTTTAGTTTTATTATACATTCTTCTCTGAAGGAACATCAATAGAATTGAATTCTGACAAAGGTAGACTGTATAACCTTGGTGATGAGCTAGCATAGGTGGATCTTTAAAATTATACAACCATCTCCTGAAGCATATTCACAGTTAAGGTTATTTCTGGTTTCCCTTTTCTGATACTACAGTTATAGCTTCTGTCTCAATTTGCTTTGGCAGGAAGGATTTGTGGTGATCAGTCTAGATATTTATATAATCTTCTCTTTTCAGCGACTTTTTCTTTTTCTTTTTTTTGAAAATTTTATTGATTTTTTAAAAACAAACATAAACAAACAAAACATAGAACATAAAAACATAAAACATCTTTTTTGAAAGCAGCTTGATCCCAGGTTACATCTCTTTATACAGACACAAATTCAAGTTCATGCTCATTTTTATATACCATTCCTTATCTTGTTACCATTCTACATTTTCTGTATAGCTTCTCTCCTCTTTTAATTTTCTTAATTTAATTTTATTTATTTCATCTCAATTCAGATCATTGTACTTATATTCTTTATCTCTCCTGTTTCAGCTGTCTATTATCTTCTCTCATTAAACAACATTTCTCCTGTAATCTTGAATTGGAGTATGACGCCTTTATATCTTTCCCCTAAAGTTATAACACTTTATATAATACACAACTTCCGTTCGGATTCTGCTTGGTACATTCTAAAACTACACAGTACATTTAAAAAAAAGAAAAATATATAAATATATAATATAATTAAAATGACAATCCAGACCAATTCAGTTCTATCATTAATATTAATTTAAATCTTAAACATTCTACACATTATTTTTCAAATAGATATCATACTTCGATGGGAACACATAAACTTTCCATAGTTGCTTCCCCCCCACTTCACTTAGATTTTATAAAACATTGAGGAGTTAAAATGTTCCCATTCCTTCCTAATTCAATTCTCCCATTTCCTTTCCTTTTTCTTTTATTCACAAAAGTTTCATTGAATTAATGACTATTTTAACCCACTTTTTAATCATATGTTATTTCCAATTTTCTAACATTATTTCTCATACAAATATAACAATACAATCTTATGTATCTTTACAGAATCCCTTTTTCAGTTAATTTTTCACCCATTATCTCTGAATAAGTCCTGTTTCTTTACATCTTGTTCCAAACCTTTGTAACTTCTCTTCCCTTCCTTCTTCCCTTTCTTCTTTTCTCTCCCCTTTTTACCCCCTTGTCTCTCCACCTCCATTTCCCTCTTCTGTGTTCCCCTTTTCTGTTGCTTTCCAACATTATATCCACTTTTTACATTATTTTTCTCTTTTTTGGCTGTTTTTTTAAGTCTTAAATTCTCTATTCTCTTTTCCCCTTTCCCCTTTTTTCCCTGGATAGAGTTACTTGTTCACTGAAGATGGCTTCTTCTTTGTCTCACTCTTCTAGTTGTACAACAATCCTTTCTTGTTGTTTCTCATAGGTACAGATCGCCATTTCTAAAAATTGAAAAACAGAGCCAAAGGAGCCCTTCCTTTCTTGTACTTCTTCTTTATATTTTTTGGATTCCATTTTCAGTTCATCCAGAAGTGATGCCATTGTAAAGTTTTTTGAAACAACCACCCATATTGTTTTTAGTCCTTCAAATATAATTTCCAAAAATTTCAATTTCACCAAACAGTCTAAAATACACACAAGCTCTTTCTTTCAACACTTTCTTCTTTTTTCACTTTCTCTTCCTGGGGTTACTGTTTAGGTACAGAGTTCCAGCTGAAATGTATCTTTTAGAAGTTTTATTTAAATTCAACTTTTGATTCTTTTAAGTTCCAGGCAGACTCCTTCCAAATCCTGTCCTTATTCTTTTCCTCTCCCTTCCCTCTTATGTATAAAAAAAGAATTTTTTTAGTGTTCAGAAGTCTTTCTTATCCCCTTGGCATTTAATTATATTTCCAGTTTAGTTATCTATTGGTGACAAAGCAGATTTTTCTGATTTCTCATTCAGCTCTCTTCGCTGTCAACGTAGGAAGGAGAGAGAAGAAAAAAAAAACTTTCCCTTTTCACTTTCATTCACTGCTTCCAACTCTTCTTTGGGAGCAATGTATCTTTTATAAAATTTAAATTCCAGGATACCTTGGTTGTTGTTTGTTGTCCTGGTCAGCCAAAACTTTCATTTCTTAACTTCCTCCTGCACTTTCTTTTCTGGCTGAGTGCATCTTTGAGGTGGCCATTTCTGACCACCGCTCTTACCACCTTTGGGAAAGGGAATTTAGTCAGCTGAGGAGAGATGCAGCTCCCCTCGACCCTGCTGGGGCTCCCCTGTCTTTGTCACCTCTATGGGGTGGCTTAGCCCTGAAGCCAGCTGGCTCAGGACGCTCCAGCGGCGAGCCCAGACAGAAACCGCACATGATTGCGGATTCCTGCCTGCCGACGAACCCTGCAAACCTGAAGTCTTTTCAGCAACATTATCTTGCCTTTGAAATAGATCTTGGTTAAAGCAAGGCACAGTCCTCTCAACAACATTGCATGCAGATTACATCAGTGGGAATGGATAGAAGAAATGCCTGACCTTTTTTCAAATTATGTAATCACTGTGATGCATCCCCACGTAATACTTTCTACCCAGGGGAAGATAAATTCTATCATTTGCAGAACCAAATTGCTGCTGGAGCTTAATGCCAGTCAGGTAGCCATCCCTTAAAAATTCAGGCTGCATTTAAGGGGCCTCCTCCTGCTCAGGATATAGCAACACTTGTACCAAGGAATCTCAGATATTTGCTTCATAAAGCAATTAAGTTAGTGACAGCAGCAGCATGTGATTTCCTGTTTTATCTAAATACCCACTGCTATGATGCCCTCTAGAATGAAGATAATAGGAAAAAAGACAAATGCTCTTTTGCCTGTTTTGATCATGGATTGTGCATCAGAAAGGCTTACAAAGGAGGAACCCCTCTGTACCTATTTGAATATTTAGCTTGTACTATAGTTTGACGACTAGCAATAGGACTTATATTCTGCTTCACAGTGCTTTACAGCCATGTCTAAGCAGTTTAAAGTGTCAGCCTATTGCTCCCAACAATTTGGATTCTCATTTTACCAACCTCATAAGGATGGAAGACTGAGTCAACCTTGAGCTGGTGAGATTCATACTGCCAAATTGCAGGCAACTGGCAATTGCACTCTAACAACTGTGCCACCATGACTCTTAATAGTCTATATATCAGCCAGAAAGCCAAATTGTAGAGGTTTTTTCTACGTTGAAGTAGTCCTCAAGATGTGACTACACTTGGGACTAGTATTTCTCCTCCATGCTGCTGCAAGAGCTCAGGATGGGTATGACCCCTCTTGATGACATCATCAAGCTGGGTCCGTCTAGTATAAAAGTAGCAGCCTCTGGGAGAAACCCCCCAGCTTTGACTCAGCTTCTTTCGATGACCATAAGCTGGTCTCTCTGAAAGCAGTTTAGTTAGCAGCAAAAGCGAAAGTTCTATTTTCCTGCAATGCCGAGGATTTGACGTTTTCTTCACCCGAGGGAGACTGTAAGTAGGGAGTAACCCTTGATCCTCCCCCACAGTCTTCCCTCAGTGATTTCGGCTGCCACGATCTTAAAGATCGCATCAGTGATAACAGTGCCTCTCAGCTGATCGTAAATTTTTACTTTATTGCCGATTTCACTGTTCAGGGCTGTTTACAGCCAAAGGAGTGATTTAACCCCTGCACAGCCTCTAGCTCTTGCGAGCAGCCAATTCAGAGGCTTCTTCTTCAACTACACGTGGTGAGGCCATTTTGATAGGTTCTTCTTCTAAAGAAAGTAGCGACTGGCCATTTTAGGTGGCATCATCCCCCAAAGGCCAGCTTGTACTATTCATAAGCTCCTATTCAGGCTACTGCATAGACAACACATAGTGAGGATCGCTTTCAGCACCTTTGTGTCTGTTTATGCATACTATGAATCAAGACAAGGCCCACACAGAGCCTGTCAAGGCGCCCAAGCTAGCAAAAGAAAGAGAAGGAGACAATGCTCCCAGTCTGCTCAAAGGGAGGTGGCGGCCAAGATTAGGGCCAAAGCTTTGGGCCCTAAGAAAACATCCCAGGCCAAATTAAAGGCAGAGAAAAAAGACATGCAGCCTTAGAAAGGCAGTTCAGCAAATCTATTGAGCAAATGAGGGGTCAACTACAACAGGTTTTCCAACCAGCCAATCCTCTAGTTTTTCAGCAAGCCACTTCTAGGGAAAAGGAAGATACTTCAGCTCCTCTTAGCCACCTCCAATCCTGGTCCCCAGAGCAATCTGAAATCCAACCAGGACTTCAAGACTTGAGCAGATCAGGTCCCAACTTTGTCCAGATTCCTTGGGATCTTTTTTCTTCATCTATCCCATTACTTCAGGGTTGTGAAGTAAATCCATTTTTCCCCATTGGCTTTCTTTGTTGGAAGCCAGGGAAGATCACAAATGGCAATCACATGACCACAGGATGCTGCAAGCATGGTAAATACATGTTGATTGCCAAGCACCCAAATTTTGATCAAATGATGTGGGATGTCATAAATGTAAGGATTGGTTAATTTTTTCAGTGTTGTTATATCTTTGAATGGCTGCTAAACAAATAATTGTACTTCAAGGACTATCTGTAAGTATAATTTCTGTAGGAGTTTACAATCACTTAAGTGTTGTGGTTAGCTGGCAGCAGGTGCAGATGGCTGAGGAGAGTGAGGACTCAAATGAGGGGCCAGGACCATTAGGGAATGGACTGCTACCTTCTGTTCTCTTTGGTTCGTGTTTGTTCTATTGCAAAAGGGTTTGGGTCAGAACATTAAGGCTAAATAGCAATAGCAATAGCACTTAGATTATATACCATTCCATAATGCTTTGCAGCACACTCTGAACAGTTTACAATGTCAGCATGTTGTTCCCAACAATTTGGGCCCTCATTTTACCAACCTCGCAAGGTGTCCTTGGTCTTGATCTGTGCACTGTGTTTTAAGAGGAACCGGAAGACTTTTTTGCTGCAGCAGATCTGGGAACTTTGTATTTGTTATTCTTGGCTTGGAGGAAAAAAAAAAATCATTTTGATAGATTAGAAAGTTGTCTTATGCTGAAGACAGCAGAGAGAAATTCTTTTTGTTCCAGGATGTAGAACCAGAAACACGATGTGGAAATGAACCTATCTCCTAGAAAGAAGTGATTGATGATCAGATAAATACTTTTTAGGAGACTCTCCAGAAGTTTAAAGGCTTAATCATAAGCTAAAACACCATCTGTCAAGAAAGTTGGTTTTGCCTTGGGCATTGCAGAGCATTTAACTGAGGTCCTATCTGGATTATCTCCATAGTCCTTTTTAAATTTTCTGATTCTAATATCAGTTTAAATAAGCCAATACACAAAAGAAATGTCTGTTGTTGCTGGTAACCAATGACATTATTACTTTTCCACATTAAAAAAAAAAAACCCTTAAAATAGTTTGTAAGTAGCATAATGTCTGGGTTTGCTTCTTTTCTCAATGCACTTTAAAAAAAAATTGGTAAGAGAATAAAATGTATACTTCAGACCACAAATCTGTGGCAAACAGTGGAAGGCTCTTTGGAAGCAAATGTAGTCTTCAGAACCTTGCTTACAAAGAGGTCAGAGCTGTTCAGTGACCTGATTTACCATCTGGCACTTCTGATCTGAGTACTTAAGATGCTAGGAGATGCAGGCAAGATGCAGGAGATGCAGGCAAGATGCAGGAGGTGCAATCTGAGAAAAACAAATCTTTTCTTTTTTTGTACCATCAGCATTACCTGAGCTGCAAATTGTCTCTCCAGCTAGCATTACTGGTTCTGAATTGAAGCAGGAGATGAAATTAGCTCTTAACTAGCTTGGCATATTTGTGTGTTTTCTTTACCTCCCTTTTGTGCAGTTTTCATTTGGGCATTCTAAGTATTGTTGGAAGAAATATACATCTGGTTCAGTTCCAAGCTGGGAGAAAGACACTGGAAACATGGAGGCTGATCTGCATTTATGGTTCTGACAAAATGGAGTTGAGAGTAGAGTTTTTTAATACCTTCTTTGAGCTTTGTATTTGAGCTTCCTGTTCCTGTGCAAGAACATATATTCTATTGGCTGTTGTCAGATTGCTGTGGGGGTCATGTAGGGGTTGTGTAAGGATCATAGTTGGCTCTATAGGCAAAAGAGGAAATGCAAATCCTAGGTGCTTGTCTGAGCTAATTTGGTTGAAATTTGGATTGCTCTTGAGGTGGTGCAGTGAAGGAGCTTATGTTCTGAGAGGGAGTTGGGCAATTTCTATTGTGCCTTAGTGACTTTTGTCCTGTGATGGATCTTGAGTGAGAGGCTGCTTTTAATTCTACTATTCTGCCTTGTTTCAAAATATCCTGTCTTGAATGGGTTACCATATCTACATTTCTAAACGCTGCCTCTTCATTTTCTGCTTGGCAGCAGAGAGACCGGGGCTGCTTCCTGCCTCTAAAAATAATGTTTCTCCATTTCTCATTTAGGGAAATATAATAATCTTCCTTTTTAAATATTCCTCAAAATATTTCATTCTTGTAGGAGGGGGGAGGGCTTCCCACAGTATTCATCAGCACTTAGTTTATTGGATTGATGGCTGAAAGAAGACCAACATATTTTCACCTGCCAGTCACTTGCAGATTATTATGGAAGTGCAAATAATGTTGAGATGAAGATTGTTTGGTGTTGCTATGCAGACCCCAAATCTCTTTAATACGTCACATTCATTGTTGCTTTCCACAGCTCATGTTATCTTGAATGAGTAATTAAGCACTCTTCTTTGAGCATTCCCTTTACAAAATGAAAGCACGCCATGCAGTCGAGCAAAAGAAAGAGGATATTCAAAAATAAATGAGTAGATGTATCAATGGTCTAGTAGCTTGCTTCAGGGTTACAACTGAGTGAAAATGACACTTTTACTAGACACTTTTACTGGTAATCTTGTATTGCCTGCTTACCATTAGAACTTGAAAATGATGTCTCTACAAAGTGATTTTTAATCTTTCAGTTATTATATGATCAGAGCCAGGTGGAATGAAAAACCTGTGAGAGTCTTCTCTTTGGGTATAAACTTTTTATGGTCACTGGGCTTCATGTTAATTCTACTCTGTAGTCCTGGATGTCAGCAGCCTTATGTAGCTAAATTACATTTGCCAACTGCATATATTAAACATAACATTTGACTGAGAAAATAGAAATCCTTAGACCTCCTAGTAAAAAGGTAAAAGTTTCCCTGTCACTCATGTGTGACTCTAGGGCCTGGTGTTCATCTGTGTTTCTTGGCCAAGGGATCAATTACTTTTCACAAATACAAATTTTACAGTGGTAATTACAAATCCTGGTATCAATTACTTTTTTTTTAAAGCTTTTTCAGTATAATTTTAGAAAATGCATTCTAGTCATGCTGTTTTTTATTCACAGTGTTGATTGGAACATGAAAATGGACAACAGAGCAAGGTATCCCAATATAGCAATAATAGCTTTAATCATTTATTAAATTTTAATATTTAATCAATAGCTTCAATCAATTATTAAGTTGATTAAATGGGTCTTGGCTTTTCATTCATTCTGAGATTTAAAAAAGCTAAAAGAAAACATTGCAGGCTCTCTATATCTACCAATTCTAGGCATCCTTCATATTATGCTCCAAGTGATCTCAAAGCTTCTGAGCTTTTTAATTCACGTCACATTTTTATTTTTTTCCTCTGAAAGTCAAAGAAAAACCTGGCAGCTTTATTTTGCATATTTTATGGGATGGCTTTCAAGATCTGGGAAGAACTTTTGCTTTGGGCTCATGTAGTTATACTAATAAATTGTTTAATGGCTTTTTCATAGTGAGAACTCGACCAAATTATTCTGCCTATTACTTTCTATATTGTTGATCCTGCTGCCAGTAAGTAGATTTGGAAAGGTCAGCTTTAATTATAAATTAAACCTTTTAAAATGCTGTTCAGTTTTTCAGTGAACTCGGCTTGATTTGGGATATATTATTTAATTTAATAGTGGCCCAGATTGGATTTTATAATATTTGAACCTTTCTTGATAACTCTAGAGCTCACTGACCTTGATGGCACTGCAGATCTAGAAAACTTTGTAAAGTTTATTTTCCAACTCTCAACAGAAGATCAATTTTCTTGGATTAATTAGAATTAGACTAATGGAGAGAACAAACACACACCCAATTTCATATTTCCTAAATAAGCAAGAACCAAATCAGGCTCTGAATTTCTGATTTAATATATGATTAAAGTGATGATCTTGCTAATACTATTCTATTGGAGAATCATTTGGAGATTATTCCCCCTATTAAAAAAATAGAATAATTATACCCATTGTCAGATACCTGCTAATCAAACAATAAACACAATATTGACAGCAGAAATTAATGAAGAATATTATAAACCATCCATGGTAGCAGTGTAAAATTTAAATGTACCCAGTCTAAGCTGTGTGCTTTTTTGCTTGGTGTGTGTAATGGTAAAGTCATATTATATTCAGTAAGATCTTGCCTAAATCTGAATTAAAGTCAGTAATTAATATTTTTATGAAAAAATAAGGTAACTGAATTGTGGAGAGTGTTCCATGAATGCCATCAATATACTGGACTATTAAATTTGGGACAACACATGGAAAAAGAGAAATCCTGAGAAAGATTAAGAAAAAAGGGTACTGATTTAATAACGAGACAAATCATTGTTTTAAACTACCTAGAGTACACTGAAGCAAACAACATACAAATACTTATATTAAATACAAAGTAAATACATTTGCAAAGAAAAGGAAGAGCAGCTTATAAATAAGTATATGGTAGCACCATTCCTTCCTTCCTCCCTCCCTCTCTTGAACAGAGCTTTGCTTCAGAGCTGTGCTGACAGCTAAAGAGATAGAAAGGTCTGTTCAATATATGGAGCTTATTAGTGCATTATGGGCAAGGACTATCATTTGAGTTAACCTTTTAATTGGATTTTGGGTTTCTGCTGCTGAATTTATAGTGATAACTAATGCAAAGTGAGAATGGGGAAATATGTTTTGCAACTGCCCTGTGACATGTTCCTATAGCTTTCAGCAACTGTTGCACATAATGGCCATCAACAACATCAACAGGATCTTTACTTCAAGATATTCAGTCCATCTGCTATGCATGCACAGGACTAATGCATGCACAGGACTAGTGGCTATCTTGCTTGGTATTGTGAAACAGGAGATAAATTGGACAGATTTTGTTAAATTCTAATAAGGTTCCTTGAAGTAGAGTCTACCAAAGATATCCCTACCAAAAGAGTAAGGAGCAATAATTGCTTAGCATCACCCCAACAAGGCCTAGATTAATTTATCTTGTTTTCATGTTTCCAATATGTACTCCACATATTGTAAAAATGGCAAAGTTGGAAAACGCTTATATAGATTGGGAATCTTTTCATAATTGAGGTTATTATTATATAAATATCCCATATAACCACCTATAAAAACACCACTGAGATTTGCCTAGATAGATATCAAAGGAACAGTTGAAGAAATGCCCTGAAATATTTATATATCCATGTCATGCACAATAAATTCCATTTTGTCCTTTAAAATGGGAATTGTGACACAGAACCAGCTTACTTTTGGAAGCGTTTCAGCACCTGGATATATCCAAGACTGTGACACAGGGGAAAAGATTCCATGGTGTGCCATTAGAAAACTAAAAAAAACAAAAACAAAACACCAAACATTTTTGGCAGCTTTAGCTACCCTTAACTGAGTTCACAGTCTTAAATACTGTATATTTCACAGTGATTAAGTCCTGCTAAGTAAGGTTGCCTGGATTTACAGGTAAACATATGTAGAACTATAAATTATATCTCACTAATATAAATTTAGTTTGATGTGGTGACTAAGGCATCAGGCTGAGTGGTGCGGTGGTCTAGAAGTGGAATTATCACTTCACAGTCAGGAGGCTGTGAGTTCAATCCTAGATAGAGCAGATATTTCTCTCTCTGGGCACAATGAGACTATACCTGCTGAACAAACACATTGGTGACAGGAAAGGCATCCAGCCAGTAAACACTCAGCTTCATTCACTCCACCCCACAAGAGATTATGGGGTCATTAAAAGAAAGATTAAGGCATCAGGCTAGAAACCAGGACACTGAGTTCTAGTTCCACCTTGGGCACGAAGGCAGCTGGGTGATTTTGGGCCAGTCCCTCTCTCTCAACCTAGGAAGAAGGCAAAGGCAAACAACTTCTGAAAAACTTTGTCAAGAATATTTCAGGGACATCTCCAGATAGCCTCTGTATCAGTTTACTCATTATTATTATTATTTTTTACCCAACCAGACCATAAGAACCGGAGAAGTATTGAAATAGGGTCCCCTTATTCTCATTATTTTAAAAGATAGAAGAATACATCTTATTTGTTATTGTTGCTAATTGCGAAGTCAAGTCCGACCCATCACGACCCCGTGGACAATGTTCCTCCAGGCCTTCCTGTCCTCTGCCATCTTCTGGAGACCGTATAAGCTCACACCTACTGCTTCAGTGATTCTATCCAGCCACATCATTCTCTGTCATCCCCTTCTTATATTATAGCTGTTAGCAAATACAAAGTATCTGAATAAACAAAGTGTGATCTCAATTAGATCAAGTCTGAAAGCCTTTGCTAGAATCGAATGGTGATAAACACAGGTTTACAGCTTTATAGAAAGGCCAAAAGGCCGACATACAAAAAAAGGGTAGAATAGCTTCCCATTAGAGGAAACTTTAAGAGTTATAAAATATACAAAGCAAATGTGAATGGTTGCTAGGGAACACTGGCCATAGTTATTTAATTTTTTTTTTGTGGTTATGCTTCTGACTTTTTGTAACCCAATGGATGACAGTTCATAGGAATTGTCTTCTCAATAGGTGTGTCTTTCTGTTCTTTACAACACATGCATATTAGATAAACACCTCAGCAATTTAACCAATATATTTTATACTGCAGAAGGACATTTCAGAATAAGAATTTTTTCAAGAGATTTGTGAGTGCTCCATATACAGTCTGTCCAGGACTTCTCAAACAGCTTCTTAAGGTTTATTTCACAACAACCAGATTAATGGAATTTCAAAACACCCAATATGATTTGGTCTCCTCAAAAATATTGCATGGTAGAGGTGTGTGCAACTAACAGAGCTTCTGTCAAAAGAATAAATTGGGTGTTAGGATGTGACTATGCAAGCTTCCCCCCCATATATACTTTTCTGCAATGTCACAATGGAAGTTCAGAATTGGGAGATTTTATATTGAGTTCGCTGCAACTCACATGTCATAATTTCTCCCTCTTCCTACTTCATAAACGCCCATGGCCATAACGCCCATGGCCATAATGGTACATTTTGCACATTTCTACAATTTAATCCTTTGCTTGCCAGCTCAGTGTGTCTTACTGCAATTTCTCATAATTATTTTGATGTAATGCTTCTGTTAATGCTTCAGTACTAATTTAACTTTCATTTGTATTGGTTCAGCAAAAGCAACACAAAACCTTGTTTTAACTTTTTGTTGTTTTATAATTATACACACACATACACAAATGAAAGTGCTTTAATCCCATGTCACACTGAACCAACGGATGCAAAGAGGATGTAAAATGGACAAAAAAGCTTGCCATCCATTGGAAAACGCGATGTACTCACTGCCTCCGTTTTGCTTCCTCTCTATCCGTCCAGCATCCGTTTATTGACGTTTCATCCGCTCCAAAAGTTTTGAGC
>BLBF01000003.1:95301455-95392836 GCA_015471245.1 Laticauda colubrina | reverse complement strand
TCCGCGCAACTCCATCCGCCCGGACGTAGGGAGGAAGCGGAACGGACGCAGAATGGATGCAGAACAGATGCCTAGCGGATGCAGCACGGAAACAAAGCGTTTAAAACGGAAAAAATGTTCGCAGAGGGGACCTATCTTGGATATTAAGGATGTCTACAGGATGCCTAGAGGATGCCTAGAGGAAAACCTATACTGCCTATAAAAAGGGGGAGCAACTCATCTGCATCTCACTTTCAGAACAGCAGCCCAGTGGTGCAGACCTCTGCAGCCTTCATCTGGCTCTTCCTCTTCCACAGCATCCAATCATGTCCACCGTGGATTGTAACAAAGTCCTTTCTGCAGCCACCATCCTTCTGCAACAGTGCGAAGCCATCTACAGGCTCTGTGAACTCTACTGCAAGAAGAAAAAGAGGCAGCCAAAAAGAGTCTGGGTCTGAAGATGGTTCACCAGAAGAGCAGAGGACAGACTATACAACAAGCTGATGGTGGAGCTCAGGAACGAAGACACTTGGGCGTTCCAGAACTTCATGAGGATGCCTCCAGCCATGTTTGACGAAGTTGTGCAGCGGCCGACACCCAGGTTGACCAAGGTAAACCCCAGCTTCCAGCCCAGCCTGGAACCTGGGCTCAAGGTGGCACTCACTCTGCGCCACTTGGCCTCAGGGACCACCTACAGGAGCATGCAGTACAGCTGGAGGGTGCCATCCAACACCATCAGCATTGTGGTCAGAGAAGTGGTGCAGGCCATCATCGAAGAATACAAGGAGGAGCTCCTTCAGTACCCCTCCACTGAAGAAGGATGGAAGAAAGTTGCAGAGCAGTGGTATCAGAAGTGGAACTTCCCACATACCGTTGGAGCCATCGATGGCAAGCACGTGGCCTGCAAAGCTCCAGCCAAGTCGGGGTCCACTTATTTCAACTCCAAGGGCTTCTTCAGCATCATCCTCTTCGCCATGGTCGATGCTGACTACAAGTTCATGTACATCGATGCTTCAGGCAACGGCTCATCTTCAGATGCCCAGGTAGACAACACCAGTCACCTCAAGGAGGAGCTGGAATGCAACCTCATCGTGGGCTTCCCAGATCCAGACCCCCTGCCCAACGACACACAAGATGTGCCCTACTTCATCGTGGGGGATGATGCCTTCTCCCTCACAACCTACCTCATGAAGCCCTACACTTCCAGACTCCTCGCCCGTGAAGAGATGATCTTCAACTACAGGCTGTCCAGGGCAAGGCGGGTGGTGGAGAACGCCTTTGGCATCCTGGCCAACAGGTTCCAGGTACTTCTCACCACCATGCAGCATCGCCCACAGACCGTGAGGAGGATCGTGGAAGCTTGCTGCATCCTGCACAATCTCATGCGCACCTGCTACCCAGTCTTGCAGAACAGGCTTGTGGACCTCCAACAAGGCAATGGGGATATGGAGCCTGGGGAATGGAGGCAAGGGCAAAACCTGATCGACACTGAGGATGTGCAAGGCCCCAACAGAGCCTCACATGAAGCGAAGAAGCAGCGCAACCTCCTGAGACACTGATGCAACTCCCCAGCTGGAGCAGTGGAGTGGCAAGACAGGATGGTAGATGCTTAATGGATGCTTCCTTCAGCCTGTCTCATCACACGGATGAGATTGGGCCATGTATGTTTGGTTGGCCTACAATGAACAGGGCATTTAATAAAGAGTTGTGTTTATGTTGACATGTGAGGATAATTATTACATTATTATTGATAATAAAGGGCCATATGTGTGGCACCAGGGAAGGTGGACCATACAGTCCCACTATGCTTGCACTGGAGGTTTATCTATCCCACTGCTATCCTAACCCATCCCACAGCTATTACCCATCCCACAGGTATCCTAACCCATCCCACTGCTATCCTTACCCATCCCACAACCATGCAAAGGCTTAAACCATTTCCAAAAGTTTCCACCAAGACTTTATTAAAAAAAAGAAATGAAGCAAGTGTGTGAATCATAAATAGACTATTAATAACAAGCTATAAAGCAAAAAAGAGTCTCTGGCACTCCTCTTGGTTGCTCAGTCTCAGGGGTGAAGGGTCCAGGTGCTGTGGAGGTGGCTGGTGCTGGAGTGCTTGTCATCAGCTCCTCCAGAAGCAGAAGCAGCAGAAGCCCCAGCCCCAGAAGAGTGAGCCCGTGCTGCAGAAGCCCCAGGAGAACCAGAGTGAGGGCCAGGGGGCGGGATAGTAGCCCTGTCCCTCTTGCCAGGGCTGGCAGCAGAGGGCTGAGGCTTGCTGTGCTTCCGCATGGTTGTGGGGTTGCTGGCTGGCAGGGAGGCTGGCAGGAACCAAGGCTGGCAGCAAGGCTGGCAGGGAGGCTGGCACCAAGGCTGGCACTAAGGCTGGCAGGCAGGCAGGCACCAAGGCTGGCAGGCAGGCAGACAGCAAGGCTGGCTGGCAGGTATGAAGCAAGGCTGGCAGGGAGGCAGGCACCAAGGCTGGCAGGAAGGCTGGCAGGCAGGCAGGCACCAAGGCTGACTGGCAGACATTAACCAAGGCTGGCAGGAAGGCAGGCAGCAAGGCTGGCACACAGACCGGCTGGCAGCAAGACTTGCAGGCAGGCTGGCAGCAAGGCTGGCAGCAAGGCTTTGCAGGCAGACATGCAGGCAGGGCAGGCAAGGCAGCCAATCCGTCCGGCAGCAGGTCTTTCCTCTGAATGGAGACCTGCTTCCGAGCTGCTTCCGTTATATCCGCAGGGCTGACGCAATGCATCCCTCCCGCATGCACAATTAATGCCAGGCATCCGTTCGGCTTCCGCTCTGCATCCGCTTTCCATCCGCTCTGCGTCCTCCTCCCGTCCGTTCCTTTCCGTGTTATCCGCTCCGGTTATGCAAATTTTTGCCCCTTTTGAGAGCGGATAACAACGGATGGAACATTTTGCTCGTCCGTTGTGTCCTTTTTGCATCCGTTGGGCAGTGTGACATGGGCTTAACTTTGTGATCTCTATAAACAATTTAGATTTGTATAGGGATTTCAGTATCAAATAAGTACTGATGCTTGGCAACATCTGTCTTTTGTTGTTTTAATTAAGAGATTTGTTGGGTGGGCATTCTTTCTCTTCTCCCCCCCCACCCCAGGATTTAATACTTCACAGCTGAAGTAATACAAGTCATCAGAAGAGACCTTTCATGATACTATCAAGTCTAGGCCCCAAATTTATCTAATTGCATTGTTCTTCTTCGGTTATGATTCGGTTATGACTTCCCTGAGCTGAGGAGCAGTGCATGAAACTTCAAGATAAAATTTGACAAGGCTGTGAACTGAGCTTGTACAATACCACATGTTGGTGCAGTACAACTATATTTTGAATGCTTGGAAATACAAAAGGGTCTATGGGCAGATAGATCCCAAGTTACAAGAGACAGATGGCAACTAATGTGCTCCCTGCTGATGTACCATTTTTCATACTAAAACCAATTTAGAATAAAATAATAAGTGAAAAGAAAATTAACAATTAAAACCTCTATTTCAACAGGAAAATAGTCTTCTCTGAGAATATAGATTGCTGTTATTAAGCGTTAGCCATGAATGAAGCTACATAAATAATTGGCAGCTTCATAGCTATATTCCTGCTCTGCTTGTGTCCTTCATGATTTTTACCTCAAATATGAAAGATACATTTCTTCTTACCCTTTTAGCTATTCTTTTGGCCTTTGCCAATTTAGTCGTCCCCAAACATAGCCAGATTTCTTACCTTTTTAGAAAAGATATCTTAACCATATCATGGTGTTAAGCTGTATGCATGAATCATAATGGGTTCAAGTTATACATGGCCTGTGCATCATTATCACTGACTTCTAAGGGCCAAGATTATTATTCAGAGCTGTGCTTTTTACACCCCAGCCCACTCTCAGAAGAAACAGTTCTCTCTTAACATTTGCTGCTTATTGCAGGAGAGAAGACAGGTTATTGATTTCTTGTGAGGTAAATTTTGATATGTATATGATCTATCCAGAGACAGCTCGCTCACTCACTCACTCTACTCCTTTGATGGTTGTCATCTCTGGTTACCCCCTTCTACTCTCTTTAGTGCTATGCTAACGTTTCTTTTACCCTATTCCTTTTTAGTTATTTTGGGCAGCTTACTTCACAAGGAGCAATTTGTGTTTAGTTACTTGATGAAATTCTCTTTGGTGGGATATGGAATGGGTACATATCATGCACTTTTATGAAGTAGCCTAGGATCCTCTTTAGTACTCTGCAGCTCTGCTTATCTCAAGTTTCAATTAATTTGCTAGAAAGGATATGAAAAGGGAATTCCTTCAATGGGAGTTGAAGGAGCTTTATTGAATTAGAAACTACCTTGCCTCAAAGGAGGCTGAAGTACAATCCCCCTGAGCATGTGGCAGAAAATTGGAAGCCTTTCTTTTTCATAGGAAAGGCAAGTCATTAGAAATAGGAGAGAAAAATCCATTGCAGTTCAGCTGCTGGCATTTTTGGAAACATTTGCTTAGCTTTCAAGCCTTCTTTATGAATCACAGATTAAACTTTCATCCTATTTTAGACAGTGAAATCCATGTTGTCTGTACTATAATTAGCATTGCCAATTGCCTCTGAAGTTTGGAAAAAAATAGATGTTTGAAAGAAATATGTACTGTTCCACGTAGGTAAAATTACTCTTGCAATTTTGGAGACCATTAAGATTCTACAAGTGAATAACAACAAGGACAAATGTTACTGTTGTTGTTTGGGTTTTGTCCATATGTATTTGTTACTATGTTGCTTCTGGCAAATTAGGTGAAACAGCTACAAACATTTCAGAAAACAATAGAAGGGAATATCTGTAGCTAAGGGCTGAATTATGGAGTCGTTTGTGCTCTCTGAACTTGATTTGCTTGCAGATGTTTCATTACATGATTAGATCACAGCATCATTGCTAGTGTTGGGTTTGCTTGCCCTGCCAGTGTTGGGTTTGCCCTGCCAGTAGGAGTATGGTTTTCTCCTTGGTAGTGCTTTTATTAGGGTATTCCAGGGGTGGGATTCTACCGGTTTGGCCCTGTTCTGTAGAACTGGTAGCTCCAAAGAGCAGCTGACACCAAACTGGTTCTCTCTGAAGATCGTCTTTTCTTTGTTTGGGCCCACCTGCTTGCCTGGGCTCTAGGCTGTCCTTTATTCTTACCTTAGTTGCTTTGCGTGGCACAGCTGAGTGCCACACATCAGCAGGAGATGGTGATTGCTTGCAGAAGTTGTTTTGCAAGTACTGAGCATGTGCGTTTGGCGTGCATACATACTCACCAAATCAGTTGTTATACCAATAGGATCCCACGCCTGGAGTATTCCCTCCTCTATATTTGAAATAAATCTTACAGTTTGATTTTTCTCATGCCATGCATTTATCCTTAGTATTTCAATAACTGAATCATAAGAAACTTATTGATCATGCCTTGACCATCTATTTTTATGTAAGTATTTCCCAAATTAGGTTTCCTCCAAATGGACAGATTTTCAAATCCCAGAATTGAAACAAGAACTTACAGAATATGATTCTCAATAGTGGTTTGCCCAGCCTAATATTTGGCATCTAGAGAAATACCATGTTAGATTCTGGAGCACAACTTTATAGCTTGCATGAACACAATACTGTAATATTGATTACTAGTAGATTGGTTAACTTTTTACCTTTCCAAAAATATACTTCTTTTGATTCATCTAGTTGAATAAAATCAACATTCATGGGCCAACATCTCCCCCAGGATTTAATCATGAGTCTTCCCCACACCTTCTTATGGATTTGTGGATTTTTCAAATGGATTTCCATTTTGAATTGGAATGTGGAATATGTTAATATATGATAATTTTAGGCATATTTCCTTATTTTAGATACATTATGTAAATCTAAAATAAAGAGCACCAGGAAATCCTAAAACCATGTAAAACCCAAATATAATTTGAGGGTGGGTGGACATATCTTAGTCATAAATTATGTGTTTAAACACTAATTTGGCCTATCTTTTAGTAATGGGAAGAGCCACCCTGGAAGGATGGATGATGCTGAACTTTTTTTAAAATAATAATTATAGCCATTTTGGGCCATGAGGGAAAAAAGAACCCATAATAATACCATTAGAGCCAATCAAGATGACATAAAACAGTGGGCCAGTTTTTAAATTTCTCACACTTCATTATCAAGCCAAGTATTATAAAAAGCAGCAGATGCAGAAGAATGAGAAATTAAGCCAGGTGCTTTAGCCAAAAATCTTTTTTTCCTTGTCATGAACTCTTTAGCTCTCTCTTCTTGGGCATCAGAGTTCAGATCTAGAATCAACTTTCTTAAATACTGGTAATTAAGATTATCTTCATACCCGAGCATAGGCCTTTTCCTCAGATAATGTGCAGCTGAAGTCAAAGGGTGAGGGTTATTCTAACTTCACAACTTGGACTCTGAATTTTCCCTGGCATGTCTCCATTTTTCATTTTTCATTCTCATTGTCAAATGATCAACATATGTAATGTTAGGCAGCAGTTGACTCTGCCAGTACAATCTACTTTCCACTTACCTTCATCTGGACATAATCCAGATGAAAAATGGTGGTGAATGACTGACAGGAAAGATGGAGGTTGCTTTTCAGATATGAATAGTAAAAAGAATGGATATCAAAATAAGGATAATCTTTCATGGAATTGTCCATTTTATACTTCAGAATTTCCATTCTATATCATTTACATTCACGTTTGCACACTTTGAATTAACTGCCAGATGCACATGCGGTGAAGATACCTCTAACATACAAAATGAGCAAATTGGATGGACTACAGCCATGATAAGGTTTATTAATTTTTGTATTCTGATTGCAATAAGTTTTCACCTTATGTCCTGGCCCTCGAAGAATTTAAGACAATATTCTTTCTTGCTCATACTCCACCCCTGCCCTGTATTAGACTTTTTCATTTCCAGGAAGGAGCTTTATGCAGAACCACAATTTTGACATCAGCTTCACTCTTATTTTTCATTCAGTAAGTTCATTCACTCACTGATTATTGCTCCCCAGACCGTTTCCTCTGGCATCCCTGGAGACCTTCACCTTGCCATCCCAAGAGGTAGCTTAATCTAAAATGCAAAAAGATGTATTGATGCTTTCTCTATATAGATCTAACAAGCTTCTGGTTGCAGCTATAAAGGAACCAGGGCAAGAATTAGCTTGTGTGTTTGTGTGGCTCTGCTCCAGTAAATATTTTGATGCATTTGCTGCCAGCACTGGTCTGAGGGAATCTACCTAGCATTTAAATTTTGATGGCGAGCTGTTTTGAATAATAAGAGTGCAGCCGGCTGTGAGTCAGTGCATGTGTGTTGACTGAAAGGGGGGGGGGGGTCTAAAAGCTTAATGCCTGCTGAACGCTGAGCTGCAGTGCTTTGCTTTTGCCACCACCACCACCACCACCACTCCTCCTCCTCTTTCTAGTAGATATTACAAACTGATTTTTTTTGTCTTGCTCACTGAAGGGGAGGAACAAAAAATATCATAGCCCCTCACCCAAGTAGCAGTTGCAATGGGTGCTGTAATGGGCACGTTCTCTTCTCTGCAAACCAAACAAAGAAGACCCTCGAGAGGTAAGGACCGTTCCCCCTCCTTCTTTCTCCCAGGTGTTATTAGTGAGGACTCAATGTTACCCTTTTCCTTTAGAAACCGAGGGGATTAATAAATAAATAAAAAAAGACGGAAGCATGTGCCACTTGCAACTAACACAGCGAACGCCGATCGTTTGGAGAAAATTTGCAGCAAACGATGAAAGCTAGCATGCGTCTGTCTCTCTGTGTATTTATCCCTGTTTCTGTGTTAGGAGCTGCAGAAGGAAGAAAGGGGTAGTTTCATTGGGGTCGTCATTGTGGTTGTTCGGAAGAGGGAAGGTGTGCCTAAAATGTTGTAAAGCCAGCATACAAACATGTGTAAGGTGGAGAACTAGAGAGGGGGCCAGCTGTGCAGAGCAGTTGCAGGAGAAACCTGTTTACTCTGGGTCCCATGCTGTGTGGTTTCTGAGGGGTAGCATCAGCACAGGAAAAAAAAGCATTTACTTTCGAGGATCACTAAAAAATAAAAGGAATGAGACATTACTTCTGAAAAAGATGTGTAAGAAATGCTGCCCCTGGATGTTAAATGTTTGCCTTTTTGAAAAGGAAGGGAGAGAAGGAGTGATAGATTTGCGGAGGAGCGGAAGTGAGAGAGCAATCACTCAAGCAACATTTGAAGCTCTCTCTCTCTCTCTCTTCAATCCTTTTTCAAATCCTGAAATTGGCAAGATTTGTAAAGAGCATGCTAATATTCTGTCAAATGCACTATTTAGGAGAGGGTGGCTGCCCTGTTTCCTTAGTGGTATTAACTCCAGAGTTGAAGAGAAATGGGGAATCCAAAGTTGGAGGCTCACTAAGGAGTAAGATGAAAGAAAACAAGTTGTACAAGATGGCAGTGTCATTAATTTTGTTTTGTTTTGTTTTCTAAATCAACTTTATGTTTTCCATTCTTTCAAACTGGCTCCAGAAGCAGCATGAGAATGCAAATGCTCCGTGGACAGGACCATAGAGTTGTGGGTAGCTTTTTAAATGTAAGGGTTTCTTTTTTTAATGGGAAAAGATCAATTTCATGATGGCAGCTATGGGAGTACCACACTCATTGTGGATTGATAAATAAAGAAGTGTGGTGTAATGGAAGTATGAGGTCAACTTTTCCCCAGTCAGAAATCCTTTTTTAGATTTTGGCTACCATCCTTCCCACAACTTCCTCTATCCCATTGAAGTCACCATGATTTAAGTGGCTTGTAGGTAACCATGGTTGCTTCCCATATCTTTTTTAAAATAGATTCTAGTGTGAAGGCTATTGCTAAGAAATATTTAGAGTATCCCAATCCACATAATAAACCTGTTGCAGTGATAGGAGTGCTTTAGAATTTAGCTGAGCTTTACTGAAATAAATTTACTTGGTAAATACATAATATTTTGCATAAAATTGATAATCTTTGATACTAAAGATCCAAGCTAAAAATAAGAAGTGCTGTTTATTTTTCTGTGTGCATTCTGATTTTACCTGGAACAGTGGAGAATTTATTCAGAGTCACTTTGAGTTTGCATTTTCCTCCCTCCACCATTTTACAACAGGTGATCTTGTGGAGAAAGGGAAAACAGCTTGAAATGGCTGGTGACTATTTTACTGATTAATACTTATTCATTATTAATATCTGACCTAGGGGTACTTGTGGTGGTGATTCTCTTTTATTAGCAAGTATTGCCAATAATTTTCCTTAAAGTCTTTATTCAGCTGTGTTCTTGGAGATACAGTTTTAAGGCTGAAAATAATGCTGGGCTTTCTGAAGTCTGCGTAATTATTGTTTGTTGTCTATGGAGATTCTCAGTCATCTAGGTCATGGTTGTCCCAAAGGTGCTTTTTCAAGAGGCAACTTGACTTTCTTGTTTTTCTTTGAAGACATTTCACTTCTCATCCAAGAAGCTTCTTCAGCTCTGACTGGATGGTGGGGAATGGAAGGATTTTAAGTTTCTAAATAGATTGTTTGCTCTGGTCTGCAAAAGGGGTGGATCCAGATTTGTGGATTTTTATCCCCTTTCTTACATTTTTCTAAGGTGGTCAAGTTACCTTTTCTTGTTCCATGACTTTCAAGAAATCAAAATGTTATGCAAGCAAGGCAGGTTTATCTCTTGTCCTTATTCAAATAGGAGCCAAGATACTTGCCTAGGAAATAAACTGCAACAGCCTAATTGTGTCTCCCTCTTAACCTAGATATAGTCATGTGACTGCCCTACATGAAGTTGTTCATTACAGTAGAAATAGGGGAAGGAGAGCCCTTGCCTGTTTTCAAACACTTTATTGCCAGAACTCCATGGAGATGATAAGGAGTCAACTCTTTGACTTCATATAAGTAGAAGGACTGATGGAGTGAAGGACTGGGGGCTTTTCTTTCAACAGTCAACACAATTGAATCCAGTTAGCCGATTCTAGAAATCATCAATTAGAACAGTTTGCATGAACTAAGCAAATAAGTAGTATCACTCTCTGCTTTCAGACTGCTGCTTCACACTGTGGAGAACAACTAATGATGAAAAGTTAAATCTTAGCTGCAATTTCTTAGGAGGCCTTTGCTGAGGAAATATTTCATTTTGTTTCCTGCTGCAAAAATATAAAAACACCAGCGAGCTATGGCATTCCATAAAACCCCATATATTCACTTGCCTATGTCAGTGATAATGTTCTGGAGGCCTCAGCAGCTATTGACTGTAATGAATGTCAGGTTTCCCTTTTACATGAATTGTGAATGCTGGGAGAGAAAATTATAATCAAATCTATTCTTAAACCTGTTCATAATCAACATGAGGTAGCAGGTGCCATACACATTGGTGTGCAGAAAGAACTTCATATTAAAGAAGTCCCAAATTCAACATTCCATTATAGATGATGACTAGCATGGTGACTTAAAGTGGGAACATCCCAAAATTGTTTTGTTGCAAAGGCAAGGAATTGTTCATGGTAAGAATTTATTATTATCTCTTTAATTTTCAATATAAAAGAAAAATCACATAACTATAAAATCACATAAACTTTTCTTGTTCAACCTGCTACTTACACTAGAAGCTTTTGCTTAGATTTGCTTTCAAATCTATAAGACAAGAAAAGTTAGCAAATGGAACAAAACTCCATTTTATAAATTTTTCACTTAACAAATTTTGGGCTCAATTGTGATCCACAGTTGAGGACTATCTCTATTTGGTTTCAGGAATTTACTACTTAATGGCTTTGGTCAAACATAAAACACTCTTCCCCAAAAGTGAAAATCTCTTTCCTCAAATCCCCTCTCGTTTGCATAGTTTTCCTAATCTTTATTGATAAGTTGAAATCACTTGGCTGCAACCATCCTATTAGAAGAATTTATATAGAATCCAAAGCCATCTAGTAAATAAAGATGATGATATAACTGGTTCTTTGCTTTATATCATATCAATTTTATGTATTTAATTAACACAACAGAAATTAGTATACATATATACTGAACCAAAGTTAATGTTGTTTGTACCCCAATAGAAAAATGGAGATAAGTCTAGGCCAGTCTAAATAGTGCCACATCTTGAAGTCACCTCTGTCAAAATGTCACTTCTGTAAAAATTATAAGAACCCAGAAAAGAGACATTTATGATGAGAAATATTTTATAATGACTTCATGTACTTTGGCTTCCTTCCAAGCCAAATCCTAGCCTAGTTGTCGAATGGAAACTAAAATACATATTTATGCAAAAAGGGCCAATGTTTATGTTATGATGGACACACACATTTTATTGTATGTGTGAGATTTAAAAGACATCCAACTCCCATATCTTGGCAGGACTCATATATTGTGTAAAATTACTAAATTGTGTGTTTCAGGCTTAGCGTGACATAGGAATTTATCCATTATATTTTACCAATAACATTATGTTTGAACTTATTTACCAATAACATTATGTATGTTATTGGTTCAATAAACAAGTGTTTAAAGTGTCTTTGCTTAGTATTATATGTAACTGAAGCTTGAGTACCTGGTAACAATAGTAGTATCACATTGATAAACACTTTAGAGAGACATTATTTGGTATTTATGTATTATATGTGCAAACTCATATAGTAATCTGAACTCTTTAAGATCAGTCCTTACTGATGACAACTCCTCCATAACAGTGAAGTCCTAAATGTCATTCTTATGAATATGAATGATACATATGAATGATACATTTAATATTCATACTTACTGTTCTGTTGAGTGGCCCTCTTCAATCAACATTTTTCTGTCATCTTGATAAAATTATGCAGAAATCATTGAACCATAAAACTAAATCTTGGGTATTGCATACCTGTCGGTGGGCTGATTTTAAATGATGCTCAAATTAATTCATGGTTCTGCATAACAAGAAAATGTTGTCAGATTGCACTTGTTACCATTGCTGTTACAGTGTCAGACTTGTAAAATTGTGAAGTACTTACAACTAGAATTTGTAAATCAGATACTTGACTTTTATGTGCAAACAAGGGAAATTAAAAGAACTATATTGGCAAGCAGTTGCTGAGTTTGAAGAAATTGGATGTTTGTGAAATTTTGACTAAAGGGGATGAATGGAAACAGTCATTATGATTATCAGTCTCACCTGTTACTTAGGAAGAAATTAGAAATAATATTGTTTTTAACTGATATTCAAAAAGTTTGATAAAATTATTCTTTTTGTTCCCTCCATATCCTGTGTCAATATAAATTATAACCATGCAGTTATGTTTTCATTTCTTATTACTCATTAAGGATCAACACAAGTAAATAGTTTGTCCTGGCCCATTAAGCTCCAAGACTGACAAACATAGGGCATTTTTATGAATAATGCACTATGGGATCCAGAAAATGCTTTTTATTTTATTTTATTTATTTTACTTATATACTTATTTACTTATATATCACATATGCGATTCTAGGTGGCTTACCATAAAATAGATAAAACAGACAAAATACATAATATAAAAAAGAAAAATACATAGCAGTCAAGCTCACAAAATGACTATCCAACAAAGTCAAGAGATCGGCTTATTATACAACAAGGGCCAGACAAATAAAATTAATTTCAGGGCCTTGCAAAAGGTCAGCAAGGCCAGGGCTAATCTCAGAAGGAATTATATTGGGAATTTGTTGTGATATGAATTTAATAAATTATTATTTTCCAAGGAAAAGTCCAGGCCTCTGCCAGCTGACGCACCTTAGTTAGTGGCATCTGGGACCTCCTGCCAAAGTGGGTGTCACTTGAAGAAGAACTGGGAGAGATATATTTACATGTTTTCTTTAGTTCTTTAGATCCTCTTGTTGATGATAGATGCACCAAACTTGTAGTTCAAGGGGGGAGAACTTGTAGTTCACACAGAGGGTGAAGTTTTAGAAATAATGTGCTGCTTTTTTTCCTTGCCTTTGTCCAGTATTATATTGCAGTTCTTTTTCACATCACGAATGAGAACAACAAATAAGCATTATGTGATCTCAACATTTCTAGGCATAAGCACCTGAAATCAGAGCAGGTGAGATAGAATGTTTATAGAGCTGAATATCCAGTGAACCTCTCTATCTGACCAATAATTCATATTTTCCCCATAAGCTAGAGAGGAACTGCAATAGCAGTTGCACACTCTTATAACAGCAATGTTTCTGGAACAGCAGTCTGCTATTGCTGTTATATCAATTCCTTTTGATATTTTTGGAAGTCTTTCCCAAATTGTAACTAAATAGTGCTTTAAGGTATTAATTCTAATCTTACTGTTTTTTATTCAAGTTTTTCAAATTGTCATTCACAAAATCAGATCCTTGTGATCTCTATAAAACATTTTAGACTGAAGAATATATACATATCCAAACTGAATGAATAAAAGGAGTTGAAAGAATCAGATGAATAGACTCTAATAAATTTGGAAGTGATTTTCTAATAAAGATGTCAAGCATTACTCCTGCTTTTTCAAAAACTCTGGAACACACAAGCATCCCGAAACCAGAAACTGAATCCTTCAAAGGATGTCAAACTATCCAGATTAGCACAGTTTTTTTTTTATCTAATTATTATTGTCTTGTCTGTATTAAGCATCAACTTTTCAGCCTCATCCATCTTGAAGCGCACAGGTGTCCAATAGAGTTATTTAGTCAGAGGCAGTTCACTTGGCCAAAAGAAAAAAAAAAAAAAAAAGGAAAATCAATGGAAAAAGTGTTCCTTATAGTTATAAAGTTAGAAAGGCATGTTGTAATTTGTTGCTTTGTATCAGCTATAAAGATTAAATCCTGTTGCAAAATGTCCAATTTAATAGGTGTGAAGTTATCAAATACTGAAATAAAGTGTGATGAGACATCAAGTACAGATAACAAACCAACATTTTGCAACTATTTAATCACTCCAAATTTCTGGCAAGTTTAATATCAATTTTAAGATTCATATTCATAATTGTTATTTTTAACATTCAATTCACTGCTCTGTAAAGCTTTAAAAATGGAACAGTTGCATCAATGGTGGGCTGCTGCCAGTTTGGACCGGTTCTAATAAATCATTAGTTCTGATGATCAGTTGGCCATACCCATCAACCCCCACCCTATCTGTCCTATATATCTGTCTTTTTCAGCTCAGCTGATTCGCGCAGCATAGTGGATTTCCATGCCTCAGCTGTTCTGCTTACTAGGGTCGCCCTAGAAGGTAAGCTGTAGAGATTCAAATTGGTGTTTTTTGCATGCTGCGTGCGCACGCAAAGCACACATGTGTGCGCAAAGCACGCACTCACAGAACCAGTTTCAAACCGGTTGCAGCCCACTACTGAGTTGCATCCTTCAAGTCTAATCTTTGTTGCAGAGAAGATAGCATGCATTACAAGAAGCTATTCCTCCCATAGTAGCATCTGTTCTTGAATCAATGATCTGGGGACTGGGAATCAGAGTTATGGAAACTTTATCATGTAGTTCATCATGATAACTTTATCATGAGACCATCCAGTTGACATACTTAACAATTATAAAAAAAATGCTCAGAATAGCAGATGCAGTTATGAACAACAGAGAATAATACTAAAGTGTGGTCTTGCTTCTTGCATCTTTTATAAAACATTTTATTTTTTGGATGGGGGCAACTTTTAGTCATAGCTTTGTTAAATGTTGATAAGGCTTTCCAGGAGTTGATTACTTTGGACACAGTCTAATATGGAGATGGGCAAGTAGTCATTGCAGTTCCTAGTTTATTTAATAGGAAAACTATTGAATACAAAAAGAAAGCCTGCCACTAGATAGTACAAAATAAACCATAGCCCTATATATAGGGAAAGAAGGCAGCCTTAAGTCAAAAGTGTATAGGACTATACTTTTATAGTTAGCATTCTGTTAAATCCAGAGGGAAAGAATGAGACCATCCAAGGAACAGACCTTTGACTGTGCTTCCCTTTTTAAATAGGCTTTCTATTTGTTTAGAAGCACAATTTGTACTTGTGGGTGGGAATTCTTCTACCCACGGATTAAAAATGTATGAAAAGCAATTACTGATGGAGTGTTCTAAAGAGGAAAAACTGAATCAGAAAAGAGAGCACTAAGGAACAAAACTATAGAAGGGAAAGTAAAAGATTCCAGAAATGAGATTTGTAGTACTACTAGAGGTGGATTACAAAAATGTACTCTGGATAATAGCAGAAGGGGACAGAAATCTGAGTTCCCATCTAGCTGTTCAGTCTTTACAGGCCTGGTCTGGTAGCTTAAGATAGATGAAATTCAATTTTGAAACTGCCTTTGTTTTTCTTAGAGAGTTTAGATATATGAGTAATGTTTGTAGCTCAGTCTTGGTATTAAATTTAATTCAAAATCATAAGTTTGTTCTCAATATGAAGTGAAGTTGTGATAAAGACACTGCTCATATCTGTCCCTACACAACTCAGATTAGGGAGAAGAAAACAGAGATTTTCTGCTATGATTTCCATCAAACTAGATTTAAAAAAAATCAATGTAGAGAGCTAGCATGAATGCCATATGAAGCAATTCATTCCCTGTCCCGCCTTTTAAAATTTATATCCAGAAAATTTCATTACAAAGCAATGTTTTATAATATTAGTGTTTATAACTGATTGATAGTTCATCTTCCCAAAATTTCTGATTGTTTTTTCAAATATTTATCACTTATATAAAGTATATAGTCACATCTTTCACTGTGTATCCAAGTGATTGATATATAGGCAGATTTATTAATCAAGTGGCTGTCTTTTTCATTTAAATAGTTTTTGATAATTGCATTCTTTTTTTATTCTTGTTGGCAACCCAGAGTTCCATTTGGTAGATGAGCCGCCATTATATTTTTTTAATAAATAAAAATAAATTCATCAGTGATGTCTTCCTTCAAGGAAAATGAGTGAGAGATACTTTTCTGTAGACACTCGAATTATGAATAACAGTGAAAAAGGCATGATGTATTGGCAGTTAAATTCACAAATAGAAATTCACATCTAACCACCTGTGGAAAAATATATATTTAGTAACAGGCTATCCTCCCTATCCTTGGTATTGAAGCTGAGTACTCCCACTGAAATCTCACTGGCCAGTTCTTAGAGAAACCTTTCCAGCTGTACAGTCATGGCAAATCCTGTGGCATTCAGAAAATCCAATCCAATTCTAGGACTCTAGAAATCCAGCATTCAGGACCTTGGACTGAGGGGATAGAAGGAAAGGCTGGATCTAAATTTCTGATTCTCCTCTTTTAATCCTCAGCCCATCATGTCTATTTCTGCTATCAGGACTACTACTACCCCCCCCCAATATTTTTTCATCCCCCAAAGGGCCTCTCCTATTCTCCCTGGGGTTATCTCTGCTATCTTAGTGTCTCTCTGCTATCTTGCCAAAGTTACTTCAGCAGAATGGACTGCAGGGATTAACTGCAGAGATTGCCCATCTCACCACTCCATCTCCTGGCCTCCCTGTCTCTGTAGTTCTCCATGTCTCTCAGCCAAGAGAAACATGCTATCAGGTTCCTTCTTCCCACCAGCAAAAAGAATGCTGAGACAGCTGTTCTCTTCTCAAGGCCCATACAGTTGCTGCTCTGCTCTGAGAGCTGGTCTAGACCCAATTGAGTTGTTGTAAATAAAGTGGGAGAACAATAATAATCATCCAAAAAGACTTGCAGAAGATCTCTGAGGCCCAATGAAAAGAATGTAGATCAATTGATCAGATAGATTGGACTTTTCTTATCCAAGTCTAAAAGCAACAGAAGCAGCTGGTGATGGTGAAGTTGGAGTAATTTGACATTTGATGTCCAATGATACTTACTTGCTCTCAAGCTGAGATACAAGAAATTACTTTAGCCTTTCTTTTTAAACATTTAAAATGCCTTTTTACTGAACAGTTGACAATAGAAACCTATTAAGAAAATTGTATACAAACTATAAAAATATTCATACTTCATTGTTTAACAACAAAAGTTCAAATGTTTTCAGACTGGTACAGACAATAACTTTGCTTTAACAATGATGCTGTTAACTGACTTATGAGGATCAAAAACGTATTTGTTGATTTCAGAAAGCTTGCAAAAGATAAAATTAACTCTTCAAAACTGAACAATATGGCCAAAGAAGTAAATTTCAGAAATTTCAAATATGGAATTTTCTTTAGGAGTCTGGCCCATTTTTTTTAAAGATAGTTCATTCCTGAATATTTGACAGTTCTTAATAATATTGGGGTTTGGGTTACAATATTCTATCAGTATAGGTAACATTGGGATAATCCAAAGTATTTCAAAATATTTTATTAATGATATCTCTGGATCATATTATGTAAAAATCTAGCTCTCTAGATAAGGGTTGAATGCTGGAAAACATTAAAGGAAAGAGAAGAAGCAGATGAATAGCAACAAGATTCAGTTATGGTGGAATAAATGCACCACTGAAGACCTGAAAGATTAGGTTAGGTGCAGTTTGTCCCTATTTTTGTGAAAAGCTATGTGGTCACTATGAGTCAACACCAAACCTGATGGCTCATAATCATCCCTGGGTGAAAAATTATATTTGACTAATTATACAACAATATTGCAAGCTTATGTTGCCAAATTCCCATGTTCTAATAAGAATATGTTTATTTCTTTATTAACAGTATTTGCCACTGCAAACTTTAAAAGAATCTAAATGGTTAATTTTAAAAAATCACATTTGCATACCACATCAAATGTACTGCTAAATGTTGAATTATGAATGACATACTCTAGATATTTCATTTTGTGATTTTAATGGTAACTTGGGAGAAGCAGGCATCATTTGGGAAATATAGTGTACAAGTTATCTATAAAATGAAGTGTTTTTATATTTTATATATGTGGAAAGACTTGAGCAACAAAGAAGTGCAGAAATTATAGATGAAAAAAATGAACTATTGATGACATGATGAATGGTTCTACCCCACTTTGAAACAAACATATTTGACTATGTTAATTGAGTGAAACGATAATTGCATAAGAAGCCTCACAATGTATTTACTTCCTTAAATGAAACCAAACTTTTTCAAGACCAAGTGTAGAAAATGGTTAAAAGATACAGTAAATATGATGAAACCCAAGCTTTGTTTTTCATATTGAACCAGTTTAAAACAAAGTTATTTAAGAATTTAATATGAAATAATACCTGATTAATCTCAATCTTACACAGGAAAAAACCCAAATACACCAAAACCTGCATACCTGCACCCGTGAAAATCTACGAATATATATATATGTGTGTGTGTGTGTGTGTGTGTATGTGTGTGTGTGTGTTTTAAGTTATCGCGAGTACTTACATGTGTGCTATTCAGCTTCCTTCGGGTATTATCCCATGTCATTGTAGTGCTTTTAAAGTTGTAGCAAAGTTTCAGCAGAATCTCATCTGCCATCATCAGGCTTCTGTATTAAGATCTCCACACCACAAGCCAGGCAAAAACCTGGGCACAAACAGACTCCCTCTGATACCTCCAGCTCAAACACCCCCCCACCAGGCACCCAGATGAAACCTAGCTTCCTAATAGATAACAGCCGTCCTTTCACACGAAGCCAAGCTGCACTGAAAGCCTCCAATATAGGAACAGAGGGTTGCCAACCAATCAAAGCCACAAAACAGACAGAAGAAACCAGAAACACCAATCAAACAAACTCCAAGTCCAATAAACACAGACCAAGACTCCCAACCAATCAGGATAGGCTAGCCTCAAATTTAAAACCAACGGCTGTGAGACCCTGACCCACATTCAAACTTAATACAGAAGCCTGATGATGGCAGATGAGATTCTGCTGGCAATCGTCGCCGGAGTGAAACGCTTCCACGAATATCTATATGGAAGAACATTTTTGATAGTAACGGACCATAAACCGCTACTGGGAATTTTGGCGGGAAACAAGCCAACACCGCACATTTTGTCCTCGCGAATGACTAGATGGTCAGAATTCCTAGCAGCCTACTCTTATACTCTGACACATCGCCCCGGGAAACAAATTTCCCATGCAGACGCGTTGAGCAGAGCACCATTACCAACTATAGAGGAAGACCCGGCACCGACGATGACCATCTTGCAGATAGAGACATGCCCCGATCTACCAATATCTGCAAATGATGTCGCCAGAGCCACCGCAAGGGACCCATTGACTGCCCGTGTACTGAACTGGGTAGGTAAAGGCTGGCCGGAAAATAAAAAAACTGAGAACTTTAAATCTTTCCGGACCAGACAAACGGAACTCTCGATTCAAAAAGGTTGTTTGTTGTGGGGTGATCAGGTAGTTATCCCTTCCAAATTACAAACTAAGGTACTGGGTATGCTTCACGAAGGCCACCTTGGAATTGTTAAAATGAAAAGCCTAGCTAGAAGCTATGTCTGGTGGCCGGGTATAGATAGGGACATCGAATTCTGGGTAAATTCTTGCAACAAATGCCAAAGAACCAGGCCTTTCCCACCACAAGCACCCATAAAGGACTGGGAAACCCCACGAGGCCCCTGGTCATGAATTCACATTGACTTTGCGGGTCCTACTAAGGGACATACCTTCCTAATTGTCATAGATGCATACTCAAATTTGCTGGAGGTTAAAATTATGCCATCTACGACAACTGAAACCATTATTAAACAACTTGACAAACTCTTCGCAACCCATGGCCTGCCAGATGTCCTAGTGTCCGACAACAGGCCACAATTAACGAGTATCTAATTCAAACAATACCTAGCCTCCCTAGGTATAAGACATGCCCTAACCGCGCCAACCCACCCGGCTGCAAACGGTAGGGCAGAGAGAATGGTCAGGTTTACCAAAGAAGGGTAAGAAAAAATGGACATTGGGGATGTCCAAGATAAAATAAATCGCCTCCTCACCCTCCAGCATATCACACCCAGTACTATAACAAACAAAAGCCCGGCGGAACTACTAATGGGAATAAAACTTAGGTCGCAATTAGACAGATTGCACCCAAACTATACACCAGAAAACCCTCCCGACTCCTCCACCCATTTCACGACATTTGAAATCGGCGAACTAGTCTATTCAAAAATTTTTACCGGGGACCCATTATGGCTTCCAGGAACAATCACACAAATTACAGGCCCCCGGTCCTACCGACTAACCGTAGATGACGGCAGGGAATGGAAGCGGCACATAGACCAGCTTTGGTCCCGAAACATAGAAAGAAACACACAACCACAAATAATAAAAAACGATGAAAATCAAACCAAAGAGGGGGGGGGGGAAATATGAGAAAATAATAAAGAACCGTTTAAATTAAACACAGAATACAATAACAAACAAAAAGAGCAAAAAAGAGACAGTTAGAAGAAAAATGTGAGAAGAGTTCACTCGAAGGGGCCAGCCAGGCCAGCTTGACCTGCCCGGAGAAAACAGGAGGGAGCGGCAAAACCGCCGGCCTAAGAAACTCAGGCGGCAGTAAAATGGCTGACTCACCCTTCCACGCGGTTCCATGGAGAAGGACTGGAGAGACAGCAACCCCATCCGAACCTGTCGAAGTCTTCAGCAGAAATGAACCGCGCAAGTCCAGTCGAGTCAAAAGAAGCCCCACCTACCTGCGCGACTACGTCACCACATAGGACTAAACCAAGAGGGGAGGGGTGTTCTGTATGAAGAATAGTAGACTCCTAATACAGGATTCTGATTTGCTAAAAAACCTGAATTGGGATTGGTTCAATAGGAACCAATCCATGAAGCTGCTCAAATGCGGCAAAACTAAATACCTGTCATTGGCTACAAGCCAGCAGGCGAAACCCTATATAAAGGCTGCCGCAGCTTGAGCCAATGTTCCGTTTCTCAACTGTTGTTAACTAATAAAGACTTTGTTGTTGGAACCCGGTCTACCTCGCGTTTTTCCGGACGGAACAGTAATGCTTTTAGATCCTTTGGAAGTTTTTTTTTTTTAAATAATGTATTTTGATTCATTTTTTAAATGCACAGACAAATATAGACTTTCAAAAAATGGTGATTGCAAGTCATGTGGAGTTTGATAGATCCTGCTGATTTTTTAACTGTGTCTGCAATTGGACTGAAAAAAACACAATTATCTCACTATATTGCAATTTACAAAGCAGTCAGATGCTATATAGAACCAACCAAGTCTCTAGTCCAATTGTCAGTAATTTCAATCAGTAGAAACTTTCAGATATTTTTCAAAGTCAGTCGCACATATACAACATTTCTCAAGGACAATTTTGCTTCTGGAGCATTGCAATCCAAATGGAATGACCTACATTTATCATAGTGCTATATCCAACTTGTTGGCAGAAGGAATTAACCTTAGCAATGCAAGTATACTGTAGACTTGATCATTGCTGAATGTGGGAATCTAGATTGAGATTAAAATTCAAGAGTTCATCCAGATTCATGAGAAATCTACCAAGACGAATTAAACCCCTATTCCCCAATCTTAGTTTTAAATGGCCAGAAGCATGCCTGTATTTTTGTATTTTTAACAAGAAAAATTGCCTTCTGTGTCTCAAGACATCAGTAGCATTTGAGAATGGAGCTTGTTTGTTTCCAGCTCAGTTATAGGATATTTGTGACTGTATAAAGTAAGGGGGCTTTGTTTCGTGGACATGCTATGATCTCAGTTGGGAAGAATTTTCTCAACTTCTGAATTTCAAATCCTGTAAGTGAAATTTAGCACAAAACCAACAGTTTTTAAAAGATTAGGCTACTTCACTGCTCCTTCTCCTCTTCTTTCTCCTCCCTTTTAAATTTTAAGGCCCTGTCCCACTGGCCGATGGACGCAAAACGTATGCATAAAGGACACAGCGGATGAGCAAAATTTCGGGGGTGGCTCCATCCGTTGCCATCCGCTCCAAAAAGTGGCAAAAATTTGCATAAACAGAACGGAAAAGAACAGAAAAAAACGTATGGGGGTAGGATGTAGCGGGGATGTTAAATGGATGTTCATAGGAAGCCGAGCGGATGAAAGCGGATGGAAGCAGATGACACATCCGCAGGGGTTCCGGGGGAGAATAGCAAAGCGGACACATAGCTGAAGGGGCAGATGCATAGTGGATGACGCGGATGCATCACGGACGCCTATAGGAAGCAAACCGGATGCATAGCGGATGTATATCGGATGCAAAGCGTTCACTGTGAATGCGGGGAGTATGAATTGCATCAGCTCCATGGATATAAAAGGATGCAGCTCGCACGCAGTCAGTATTCAGAGGAAAGACGTGCTGCCACATACATCTTCAAAGAACACCATGGTTCTTCAGTCAGGGGAGAAGAGAAAGCCAGTGTCTACTCGTGCCAGCCCTGGCAAGAAGGCCAGAACCAGTACCCTGGCACTGACTCTGAAGCTGCTGGTGCTGCTGCTGGTGTTGCTGCTCATGGTGCTTCTCCTGCTGGTGCTGCTGCTGCTGCTGCTGCTACTGCTTCTGCTAATGCTACTGCTGCTGCTGTGGTGGACCAGCCCCAAGGCCCTCAAAGCCCTGCTGCTCAAGCCCCTGAAGGCCCTGCTGCTCAAGCCCCTGAAGGCCCTGCTGCTGAAGGCCCTGCCAGAGGGAGGAAGAGGCAAGGGAAGGAAAAGGGAGAGAGGAAACAATACACCATTTCCGAGGACCATGAGGAGGAGGTGCTGGAATGGCTGACGGAGAACGAGTACCTCTGGAGAAAGGGCCACAGACTCTATTGCGACACTAAGAAGAAGCAGGCAGCTGGGAGAGACAAGGCAGAGATCCTGGGCTACACTGCAGATGTCCTCCTGGGATGGTGGAAGCACATTCACACCTGGTATGGCAAGCTACATCTCAAAAAATCTGGCCAGGCCGCTGTCAAGCTCACTGACCGGGAGATGTACATCATGGCCAAGTGCAGCTTCCTGGAGGTGACCCTTCCCTCGGAGGGTCCATCACCAAGGAGCAGCCCCTCTGACACCCCTCTCCCTCAGACAGCCCACAGACAGCCAGTCCTCTTTCAGCCAGGAGCCAGCTGCCCTGTCCAGGCAGGTGTCTTCAGAGGGCCCCAGGGCAGAGCCCCCCCCTGACAGCTGCACTCCCCATGCCGGAGGACTTGGAGGATGACGCCCTGCTGTCACAAATGGAGGAAAAAATGGCAGCTACCAGAGACCAATGCACCCCCACCCCGAGCTCCACAGGATGCAGGCAGAGAGGCAGACTGGAGGGCCAGAGCCACACTGTTTTGTTGGAGATCAGGGACACAATGAGGACCAGCACAGAACTTGTCTCTCAGCTGGTCCACTTGGACAGAGGATCCTCTAGCCACCACACTTTCATCACCTACGTGAGCCACAACTTGAGGGATATACCTGAGGCCCAGTACCAGGTGATGAAGGAAAAGATCACAACACTTATGCACAGCCCTCAAGGCCCAGCTGAACCTGCTCTGACCCAGCCCAGGTCTGCTCCTCCACCCCAGGCAATGTCACAGCCCTTCCACGGCTTTCAGCAGCCTCTCACCTACCAAGGCTATGACTACCAGGACTTCCCACAGCAAACAGACCTTCCCAGTCCAGGCCCAGGTTCATTGCACGCCACAGATGCCACACCTCACCCAGCTGCAGACCAGACATCCCCACTACATTCCTCCTTCCTCCACCTCACAGCCAAGCCCGTCAACGGACAATCTGTCATTAGTCTTGTGCCTGACATCCCAGGTACTTGATGAAGGGCCTCTCAACCTCATGGGACTGAGTCAGCTCTCTGAGAGCTTCCTGAACACACCATCCCCTGTTGTAGTCTCGGGGTCAAGCACCCCAATGGCGCCTCAGACCAGCACTCAAGCCACAGCCACCTCCACAGTCCCTGCCCGCTTAACAGCTGAGACCATGGACGTGACTCAGGGTGACTGAGAATAGTGCCAGAGACTGAGTTGTTACTTGTTCATTTTATCTTTGCTTGAGACACTTTATTTGGTTCATTTTGCTTTTTTAATAAAGTCATACAGTTTACTAAATACAGTTATTAATAAAGGTTATCTTTGCTTAACATCCATTAACCATCTATCATCCTGTCTTGCCATTCCACTGCTCCAGATGGGGAGTTGCACCAGTGTCTCAGTAGGTTGCACTGCTTCTTCCCTTCACGTGAAGCTCTGTTGGGGCCTTGTACATCCACAGTGTCTATCAGGTTTAGTCCTTGCCTCCATTCACCAGGCTCCATGTCCCCATTGCCTTGCTGGAGGTCCACAAGCCTGTTCTGCAAGACTGGATAGCGGGTGCGCATGAGATTGTGCAGGATGCAGCAAGCTTCCACGATCCTCCTCATGGTCTCTGGGCAATGCTGCATGGTGGTGAGAAGTATCTGGAACCTGTTGGCCAGGATGCCAAAGGCGTTCTCCACCACCCGTCTTGCTCTGGACAGCCTGTAGTTGAAGATCCTCTCTTCACAGGTGAGGTATCTTGAACTGTACGGCTTCATGAGGTAGATTCTGAGGGAGAAGGTGTCATCACCAACGATGAAGTAGGGCACATCTTGTGTGTCATTGGGTAGGGGTTCTGGATCTGGAAAACTCATGATGAGGTTGCGTTCCAGCCCCTCCTTGAGGTCACTGGTGTTGTATACCTGGCTATCTGAAGCTGACCCGTTGCCTGAAGCATCGATGTACATGAACTTGTAGTCAGCATCAACCATGGCAAAGAGGATGATACTGAAGAAGCCCTTGTAGTTGTAATAAGAGGACCCTGAGTTGGCTGGAGCTTTGCAGGCCACGTGCTTCCCATGTATGGCTCCAACGGTGTGGGGAAAGTTCCACCTCTGATACCACTCTTCTGCAAATTTCCTCCAGCCTTGTTCAGTTGTGGGGCACTTGAGGAGCTCCTCCAGGTATTCTTCGATGATGGCCTGCACCACTTCTCTGACCACTTTGCTGATGGTGTTGTGTGGCACCCTCCACACATACTGCATGTTTTTGTATGTGGTTCCAGAGGTCAGGTGGCGCAGAGTCAGTGCCACCTTCAGTCTAGGGTCCAGGCAGGGATGGAAGTTGGCGCTCAGCTTGGTCAACCTGGGTCTCAGACGCTCTACAAGTTCTCAGACGCTCTACAACATGGCTGGTGGCATCCTCATGAAGTGATGGAATGCACGAGGGTCTTCATTCCTCAGCTCCACCATCAACTGGTCATACAGTCCAAACTCCATTCTTCTCACGATCCATCCTCGGACCCACACAGCTCTTGGATGTCTCCTTCTTCTCCTTGTGTATAAAAGGTGAAACAGTCTGAACAGGGTTTGGTTCTGGTGATGAATGATCGCAGCTACCATACGGATTGTGTCATGATCCATGGTGGAGAACAATGGATGATGTGGAAGAGCAAGACCAAGAGTGAAGAGGTCTGTATACCACGGCTGCTGGACTCATACTGAGATCCAGGTGATTTCCTCCCCCTTTTATAGGAAATATCGGTTTTCCGCTAGGTGTCCTTCTACATACTCTTGACATATTGCAGACATCCTAAATATCCGAGATACATCCCAGATACAAACGTTTTGTCTGTTTTAATCCTTTATATACGAGATGCATATGCTTACATCTATTTCTGTGCTACTAACGCTGTGTGGACGTTCTGTGTACCTTTCGTTTCCTCCCTCTTTCCGTTTTCAGCTGTAGCGGATGTGAGTTGCGAGGATGTCCAGAGGATGCCGAGAGGATACAGCGGACGTTTCACAGATGATAACGGACATCGAATGTTTGTTGCCCGTATATGTCGCGGATGTACATCGTACGTGGCGGAAAGTTCATCCGTTCAAAAAGTTTTGTGCAGCTCAAAACTTCTTTGACGGATGAAATCTCAGTGGACGGATGCTGGAGGGAAAAAGCGTATGAAACACGTATGCAGTGGATACATCGCGTTTTCCAACGGATGGCAAGCTTTTTTTAACGTTTTACATCCTCTTTGCATCCATTGGTGCAGTGGGACAGGGACTTTATATAGAATGTAGGCGAGGGCATTTTATTGCAGTTGTATCTGCAACAGGTTGGAGATAAGCCAATAATTTTTCATTCCTTGTCTCAGCTACCAAAACTGAGGACAATTATGTTGCCTTCAAACTGCTCTGGAGAAACAGTGCCATATAAAAATACCCTGCTTTAAGTTCCAGCTTTTTTATTGTTCTTGTGTTTTTATTTGTAGAAACATAGATTTAAAAATTGAATAACTTCTTTACTTTTAAGTGGAATAGATATAGAATGATAAGACATTATTATTAACAGATAATAGATAAATAAGCCAACAATACATACCTTTGCAGAATAAGGTAGAATTCTGATTTCATGGAAAGCATGAACTATATTGTTCAGTTCCTTGGCAAGCAATAAGAGAAAAACATTCCTCAAGATAAGCAGCTCCCGGAGGGCAAGTTGCCAGTTTCAGCAAAATTTGTAACTGCTTCAGCTTTGTGGAAGAAATCCATCTTTTTCCCCATGTTATTCAAATTTCAACAGTAAGAGTTTCAAAATCTTCAGCCACTTTTCAACCAACAATTGAATCTGGGACAAGTAAAACACTGGTAGATTGTGACTTTTAAAAATCAGCTTAGAAGTTACTTTTCCATACAACATAGATTTGTAGTATCGCATCACAGTCTTGCCCAGTAAAACTTACCTTCTCTTATAATGAACAAGCTTTTTATTTCTGACTCTTTATGAAAGGCTTTGTCCTTCCCTACTTTGCTTTTTAATGCCATTTACACCAGCTATTAATTCTAAGCTTACCAAATTATCTGCTATGGTGCTAGATGAACTGAAGAGGTAATAATAGTCCATTTAAATTGCATTTCCTGAATCAGCACTAAATCTCATTGGATGCAGATGACGCTGGCAGATATAATCATAATAAAACAGCAACCAATCAAAATATTGGCTAATAGCAGATGGAACTAAATAGCAGATGAAAACTAAATAGCAGATGAAAACACCACACTGAAGCAAAAGTTCAGGAAATAATGCTTGGGAACAAGAGTGAGACAGATTTTTTAGTGGATTATTTTAGAAAATGCCTGATCACAAGTAGGCCACAAGTCCACTTCAAGACCTTCAGAATGGTTTTAGATTTTAGTTAGAAAAATAAAAGAAGTGGTTTTACTATTTTGTTTTGAGATAACAGAAAATGAAAAGATTACACTGTCATACAGTTTATGTCTCTTCATAAATTATTTGTGAACTGTAGAACTGTGTGTGATCTCTAAAGATGTAGTTTTTACATGTGGCATCATAGAAAGGAACTGGCAATTTATTCAACATTTACATTTCTTGCACTTTCACAGGAAATGTTTCATTAGTTACTCTCTAGCTGGCTTTAACTCTGTTTAGATAATCATTGATTTTCTTCGAATATGTATAAAATTTATATCTTAGTGGGAAGCACTATCAAACATTTTTGTACACTTTCTAAGAAAGCAACTGCTCAACTATATAATTAGCAAAAAAACACAGTTTGCTGAAAATAGGGCAGATTTTTTCCCATATCTCCACGAGTCTCCTAACAATCCATTTTGACAATCTTTAATAGTAATAGCACTTAGACTTCTATAACCCTCCATAGCACTTTACATTACTCTGTGAGTGGTTTACAATGTCAGCATATTGTTCCCAACAATCTGGGTCCTGATTTTACTGACCTTGGAAGGATGGAAAGCTGAGTCAACCTTGAGCCAGTCAGGATTGAATTCCTGGCTGTAGGCAGAATTTGCCTGCAATACTGCATTGTAACCACTGTGTCACCATGGCTCTTTAAGTTTAATTTGTTGTCAAAAGTAGATGAAGAGAAGGTATGTGCTTCATCATCCATGTTAAAAGAAGATGAACGTGTCAGTTTGATCTCTGTGAATAAGTCTTAATTAGAAGACTCAAAAAGACATTTGAGTATATTAGGTAAAATTAAAAAAAAAACAAGCCAGGTTTGTTAAAGCTGTTTTGAGATTTGGTTCAGCAAAATATGGATCAGCTGTAACATGGGAGCATCAAAATATCATTTTTTTTTCTTTGGGCAAAATGAGATGAAAATAGTGGGGATGATAGATATTTTAGAGTCCATTAACTCATCCAGGTTTCAACAGATCTCTTCAAACGCTTCACTACAGTATTTTTTAATGATTCTCCCAATACTCTTTTAAAATATAGAGAGCAGAAATGAGGGAAGTACATCACAGCAGCCTTCAAACTATTCAACAAATTGTCCTGATCTGATGCACAAAATGTCCTGTTGCAACCTAAAATAATAATTTAAAAACCTTTCAAGCCCTGTTTAGAAAACAAGCATTTTTACAGTTGCTTTTGTAAAATGCCAGGCTTGCATAATGTTGAAGACCATTAATTTGTTCCTTTTGGACAGGGATTTTGCTGCCTTTGATCAGTTTTCCAGAGTACTAAGAAAGTTGGCATAGCTGATTAGTAAACTTGACTACTTCTGGAAAAGACCACCTCATTGCTAGCTTTAGTTGAGTACCAAACTAGGCAGGACATACTGTCAATAAATCTGGAGATCATTCATGGAGCATTTGAATTTACCCTTGTTGTATACTATATCTTCGCTGTGCCAGATCACTAGGTTTTATGGGGTGCAAGGAGGATTGGCCAGGACCCTATCATCAATGCCAGGGCTAGGATATGTTAGGTTTATGGGCAGTAATCTGTATTCATTAGTAGTCTCAGTCTCAGTCATTTTATTTCAATCATTGACCGGCAAATATTCATTAGCATGCATTTTAAAATCAGGGTAGCAAGTGGGATACAGTGACAAAGAAATAAATTGGCACAGCAAAAAATATCTTAAAAGTATTAAACTTCCAGGCTCGCATCTAGGTCTTTTTTCATTATTGAAAAACATACACATGTTCCAGTTACCTAGAATTTAAAACTAAGGTTTGAGCCAAGATGGCATACCAGTGTATTATTAGACTGAACAGCATGCTTACAGATAAATTACAGGCAAATACAGTTTGGAGTAGCATTGAAGATGCTGGCTTAGAAACCAGAAGATTATACATTCTAGTCCTGCCTTATGTATGAAAGCTGCTAGAAGACTTTGGGCCAGTTACTCTCTCTCAAACCAATTTACCTCACAGGGTTGTTGTGAGAGAAAAAAAAAACAGAACAAAGAAGTCCTTTTTAAACTATGTTTTTTATTCACCATCTTGAATTATTTTATTATTTATAAAAATTAAAAAGCCAGATAAAAAAACCCTACTCCTTCCCATTATGTATACAAGATTTAGGGTGGTGCAGTAGTTTAAACTTGAAATGGGGAGATCATAGTCCTGTCTTACCCTCAAGAAACTTACTGGCTGACTTTGGCCTGACTTAACCCTACCTATTTTACAAGGCTGTTGTGGAAAGAAAAAGGCTCTTGAGCAAAAACTTAAATGTAAGGGATTAGCAAATCCCACTACACTACAATATTTCTGTTCACCAGATCATCAGAATAATTTAACCAGATGACAAACAAAATTATGACAGATATAAAAACGAAGTTGGACTTTACATAATATCTTTATTAAGCAACTTTGCAAACAGCAAAGAAGCCACAGAATCTAGAAACACTATAAAATGTCTTTGGAAGCACCTTGAAACTGTCTGATTCAACAAGCTGCTTCAGACCCTGCTTTGCATCTCAGATCTGGTTCACTGGGGATAATTCCAACAAAATGCTGTTGAATCTAAGCATCTTTGATATTTTGCATCTGACTGTGCCCTAGTCCAGATTTGAAGGTGGAAAGTGATTTGTAATATGTCTACAGATTCTCAGTCATCCAGGTCATGGTTCTCCCAAAAGTGCTTGTTTTTCAAAGACAACTGGACTTGAAGACATTTCGCTTTTCATCCAAGAAGTTCTGACTGGAGTCGGAACTGAAGAAGCTTTTTGGATGAGAAGTGAAATGTCCTCAAGGAAAAACAAAATCCAGTTGTCCTTTGGAAAAAAAGACACCTTTGAGCATGCAAGTGTGGCTATATACATTTACCAGAAATCCTTAAGATATTTGTTTTAGTAGATTGTATAGCTACTGTCATGTGATCTTAAGACAGGACTTATTTAAGTCGATTGTTTCTATACAATAGAAATACTTTAAAATTTTGTGAACTGTGTGTTGGACTTTATTTTCTGTTTGCAAAAACAGGGATGGGCACTGGATTAATAGATTCAAGGAGATGCCCGCATGTACTAATTTGAACAGGCAGGCAACTCTGCCTTGGATCACATTTTTCTTCAATTCTGAATCCCTGGACAGTCTTTTTGTTTTTGCAACTTTGCCCAGCCTTGCTATTAGTTTATTTAGATTCTGTGGGAGAATGGGCAGGTTTCTATGCTTTCTAAAATGTTAATAATACTACCGTTCATTTCTTTCATGTTACTATTCTTCATTGCTTACAAACTAATGGAAGAATCAAGAGCTGAAAACAATGGCTGTACATTCTTTTGTACAGTAATTTGTACACTGAAAGTTGTTATGATATTACAACCAAGAACGAATGTTTATGGAAGCTAAATCCTCATGAGTACTTTTTTTTTTAGCTTTTTGTTGCTTTCCCCCCTTTTTTGTATCTTTTTTTTTTTAAAGCTTCTCAACTATAAATATGAAAAACAAACTCTGTGTTTTAAAGCTCTGGAACCATGCTGACGGGAACCAAGCACTAGCAACAACAAAAAAACCCTATATATTTTGCAAGGGCAACATGGAGAAAAGTTGTTTTTAATCTTACTATCAGAAAAGGAAGGCATTCAAAAAGCTGCTCCTTCACTGATCCTCAGGAGGGTGTTGTTCTTTTCCATCCCATTTTGCGTCTAGTGGCCCATACCTCTAACTCTGAACTTCTATTTCTTTCTCTTTGAAATTCCTAAGAAAACATCAGTGGATTAGGTGAAGACCTCTGATTGAAACCATTTGCTTAAAAATGGAAAGAAACTGCAGGCATGGAAACTGGGCTCCAAAAAGGCTTTTCTGGAAGTGTTTCAGTATTGCTGGAAGCTTTCACGAAATGTTGCTGACATTCTTTCCTATTAGGACAATACAGCAAACCTTTGGCAGTAGCATCTGGAAATTAGTTTAATTCCTACTCCGGTAATAGCACTGTAAAAAGTGTTTTGATGCTTTGTGCCCAGGACAGAGAGATTCGTGTGAACGTATCATCGCTGTGGATTGCACACTCAGTGTGTGGAAATCAGATTTTTATATGGTGTGATTTTTATATGATTTGAGTTTCTCGCAGTTATTCACGGAAATAATATTAAACTGCAGAATATTAAATATTGTGATAGCATAAGTGTAATTATTGCTGTGCTGTTTCCAGATTCAGATAGGATAAAATTTGAAAGATTTGGAAGGTGGAAGTTAATATGTTTGATAGTTAACAGTTTTCATTTCATTTGCTTAATTGTGTGATTCAGCTCCTCAGTGCTGACACTTGAAAGGGGTCTTCGAAAGCGCAGCTTATTTTATTTTAAGAAAAATAATACCTAATATTTAAAAATATACTGGGAATGATGGGCACAAAATCAGTGTTATTAACATGTCAGAAACAGGAAATACATGGCCATATGGTAATTGGTGGGAAAGTGGTGAAGGCAGAAAGCTTAATCTGCTGTAAGTTCAGTAGCAGAAGGTAGTGAGCGAACAGTTCAAGAATTTCAAAGCTAAATGCACTTTTGTCTGCACTAGTAAAAATACTGGACATCCAACCTTTTGCCTTTTCATTTATGTAGAAATCAGTGACATTGTAGGCAGTGAGTGACCCAGCTCAAGCTGCAATCCTGTTCCTGTAGCCAAACTCAGGCTGCTGCTGACTAGAGAGGAACAGTTTTTGTTTACTGACAATTCTTTGCTCCGATGGAGCTGTTTTTAGCATCTCTGCAAGTTGGAAAAGCTAAACAATATTTTTCTGGACAAAACCCATTCAAGATAAAAACTAACGTGTTTCCCAAGGGACTTTGCTGCCTAATGCAAAGGGTATGATAGCATCCCTTCCCCTACGGGTAGCTGAAATGACAGTCAAAAATGGCATTACATTAGGGCTTTTCACCTCACCTGAGAATAGCACATTAGTTTAGAAGGCTCCGGAGGGACTGTGTTCGAATAGTTGGCAGGCTCAAAAGAATAGCGGGGAGCTCTTGGTGCTGCCTTTAGCATCTGCTACCTGAAGCTTATCTATCCATTATTGCCTTAAGGCCTACAAAACCAGGTTTTAAGAAGCAGCAGTTACAGAGGATTTACTGAGCCTTATGTTCTTTTTTATTTGTTTTTAAAATATGCTGAACTTTTCTTTGAATGTATGTGCCATCAAGTGATTACTGTGTACCATCTACCTTATATTTGTGTGAAGGTATAATCAAACAGTAAGATAGGAAGATTTTAGTGTGTCAGTATGGGGAAAAATACCAGGATGATGAGGACTTCTAACATGGCACATCACAAGATTTGGGGAAATATGGTCTTCAGGATTTTCACAAAAGGTTCCAGTTTAGTATTCCTGGGATTCAAACATAGCCTGTTAGAGTTGAAAACATACACATGACATCCCAAATTCATGAAATAGAATATAATTGCTTGTACCTCCAAGATGCTGGCATATAGCTTGGCTTCGTAAGGATCCTAGCTTGCATAGAATAGTGTTAGCTTCATTAATAAAATTGGGCTAAGATTTAATTTTTAATATGCTGGCCAGGATTGCCAAAATTCACTGATACTGTCTTCACAATTAGCAAGGAATGTAATTTGCGACACAGTATGACCAAGTTTAGTAATCTAGTTTACACATTATACATATTATTAAAAAATACCCTGTATCTCCAACAATACGGCCTCCCCCAATAGGAAGTCCCAGCATGTTTTATAGGCATGAAATGAAATTAATCCCCTCCCTACAAATTAAGGCCTATATTAAAACATGTGAAATGGGGGGGAATGGTGGAGTAGCTTGCCTTTAGGAAGTACTCTTGCTGCACACCTGAATATGGTGCTGCCTGCATTGACCCTGATACGAAGTGCCCCACAACGCTGAGGTCAACATCCAAGCCGTCGCCGCCCACCCAAAGATGCAAGGGGGGGGGGGAATTAAGGCGACCTAGCCATTTTTTTCAGGGCTCAAAAAAAAATAAGACCTGGCCTTATTATATGAGAAACACGGTAATGTGTGTAAATCTTAACTAACAAAAGCCATGAGTGGCAGCATTCAATTTCTATAGGCTCATCTAATGATAGGACATATAGAACATGGTGATTTGGAATATAAGATGAATACAAAGAAAACAAATGAATTATTGAATTAAAATAAATGAAAAAAATAGATTATTTTTTAAAAATAATAAAAATAATATGTGAAGCGGTGTACAAATATGGTGATAGGAAATATAGTTCATGAGTGTGAACATTTATAGGGAGGTTTAGTGAATAGTGTTACATGATTACAGTTTTATTTTCTCTAGTTTATGTGTTTATTTTGCTCATGACCTCTTTACTGTTTTTCTACACTTTTCACAACACTACTTACTCCAAAGGGGAATAGCATGATGAGTATGTAGGTGAGTATCCAGGATTTGAAGCTTTTAGTTCAGAAAGTAAACAAAAAGGATCAACAATCTGCATTTATCTTTGAATGTCCGTTGCATCTGGATAGACAAGTAACATAACAAATTAGAATACATAAGGTATGTCTTTGCAATGCTGTGTCTGATTGTGGAAGAGAAAATAATGTCAGAATCTGAACAGATGCTTTAAGAGAAAGCAGAAAAGCAGAGCCATTGGCATCAGAGAATTACAGCATGTCCTGCCTATGCTTTGAGAGGTTCCAGTAATCCTACTCTTGACTGATAGCCACTTGAAAGAGATAATGTACATTAGATAACAGCTTTTGCTCTTCTTTGCACCCAGATGCAGACATACATGTCTGTATGTCTGCATCTGTATTAAGGTATGCTGGCATTTGACTCGGACATTGGTTTGTTTGAAATTGATGTGGTATTTTTTAGCTCTCTTTTTTAGCTCTTCTTATTCTAGAGAGCTCAGTTGGTACTCCTGCCTTTCTGCAGGACATAACTCAGAAGCTAGTATGAATATGAACATTGTACGTGATGCTGCCACCTGTTGCAGATTTACCCATTCAAAAATATGACCTGGACTCTCATTTTCAGGACCATTGGCTGCTTCTCTTAGTCTGAAGGACTGCCACATTGCAGCCTGGTTCCCATCCCCCTATATACTTTCTCAAGAAAATCTTCCCATTATTTTTCAAACCTGGCAAATATTTGAATAATTAAAAGCTCATCTACTTCTTTGTGACACTAAAATAACCCAAGTGATATTTTATTCTCTGTGAAGATTGCAAAGGTGGGGAAGAGCCATGCTCCTGACTGAGGGAATTCAGTAGAGTGGGAAGGTGGAAAGTGTAGCTATGAGACAGGAAGAAATGCTCCAAATTTTTTTTCCTCCCAATGACATCCATTCACATCTATTTACCAGTAATGAACTGATTCTACAGAAGATGAACTGATCAATGAACTGATCTACATAAGATGGAGTGAAATATTCATGATTAGTCATTAATAACTCCTGATGGAAAAAGTTCCAGATGTTTTTGATAGGATCCTGACAGTTCCTTAAGAATGGCTTCCTTAATAGTCTGCAATTTCCTGAATACATTGTTCCTTCATTTTGGCTTCCTCCCTTTTCCTTATTTCTACTATTTGTTCCCTTGTTTTTTTCTTAAGCCTCAACCAAAATGAATTGAATGCTTGATAATCTGAAAACAAGACAAAATTGGCCATTTTCAGGGATTTACTTAGTCATGAGTGTTTCTATTTTATTTTATTTTGCTGAATTCATGATGTCCTTCACTATTCGCTAGTAAATATCTTAAATAACAAGACAGACACAGACTTCAGAAAGTTATTAGAACTGCAGAAAAAAACAATTACTACCAACCTGTCTTCAGTCAAGGACTTGTATACTGCATGAGTCAAACAAGAGGGCTGAGAAAATATTTAAAGATTCCTCACATCCCGGACATAAACTGTTTCAACTCCTACTCTCAAAACAAGTGATAGAGCACTGCACTGCACACCAGAACAGCTAGACACAAGAACAGTTTTTTCCCCAACGCCATCACTCTGCTAAACAAATAATTCCCTCAACACTGTCCAATTATTTACAAAGTCTGCACTACTATTACTATTAATCTTCTCATCACTCCTTAACGCCCATTCCCTCCCACTTGTGACTGTATCATTGTCACTTTGTCACTTCTATACTTACGATTTATATTGACTGTTTCCTAGTATGATTTGATTGCTTATTGTACCCTCTAATTATTTTTGTTGTACCTTATGATTCTTGATGAATGCATCTTTTATGTACACTGAAAGCATTTGTACCAAGACAAATTCCTTGTGTGTCCAATTATGCTTGGCCAACAAAGTATTCTATTCTATTCTATTCCATTCCATTCTGGAATCCAAGGTATCCTAATATAGCATTATGTCTTTGGAATTTTGCAAAAAATTGATTCCTTTATGCACTACATTTGTCTTCACATGCAAAGAATTGGGAAAGCAGGTATGCCGTGTTGAAAAGAAAGCTGTTTATATTCTTTTTTGAGCAATGTACGTATGAACCATTAGTGTAGTTTCAGTATTGATTTGCTTATTTGCATTTCAATATCCACATGCTTTTTGGCTGGGGAAATGTCAATGGCAATACGATTATCTTTTTTCGTTCCTTTGGTTGTATTCACAATAGAAAATTTATTCCAACTTTCTAGAGGAAATGCACCATCTGCATTTGTTACTTTCTTACACAGTACACAAAATGCACAAAATGATGGATTGTCACAGCAACTGTTTGTAGTTAGCTTTTAAGCTGTTCCTTTATCCTTCTGAAAAATAATTTCCTTATCCCATTTGTCTGATGTGTCACCATCTTCTAGAATTCACGCAGAGCTAAAACATGAATAATTAATACAGCAAATAAACTGTTTAGTGTGGCATTAACAGATGCTCACTTTCACATAGTATTTAAACCCAAACATTTGAACAGAGCATATCTGATGCCTCGAAGTTTGATTTAGAACATTTGCTTCCAATGGTTTTCATTACCATTTTTGCATAAGTGCTTTCATTCAGTTCAACTGCCTGTAGCTTCATTTCTTTTCAATCCCATATCTTCCTTTAGTAATTCCAAAAGCCTCCCTTTTCATGTACTTTTTAAAGTGTACCTATCTGTTCTAGTTAGAATCTCAGAACTTATCTGCTTTAACTTTGGAGGAGTGATCCCATGAACATTTTAGTTGTTTGTTCTTCAGCTGACTTCAGAAGTCAACCAAGATGGATGATGTTAAAATCTACCTGAGGATGGTATTAATAGCTGACAACTTGTGCATAGTCAAAAATAAGGGGAGGGGGAGAGTATATGATTGGAAAGGATAAATGATTTAGAAGTCTGAAGAAGCAGAAAACTGGCAAACAGCTAAGGGAAACAGAAAAGCAAAAGCAGTATCAAGCATGTAGACTCAAGTTACATTTCAAATTGATCAATTGATTCAAAACTCCTTTTTTTCTTTGACATATACTGCTGAATATCTGAAATTACAAAACACTAAAAAAATTAAATACCCTGATCAAGGAACTAATTAAAATACATAAAGCTAACAGTAAATTACAGTTTAATCAAGGAACCATGAATACCATTCCCACCAATAATGACAGGGCAAGATACTAGTGTATAAAATGAGAGCAAACTCTACACCTTTCTTGCACTGATGATATTACCTAGTTTGGTAATTAAACAAGAACACAACCAAAGTTAGAGAACACACGCACAAAAAAACCCCACAGTTCAACCCTGAGCTATAATTTTTCTTTTCTATTAATATTAGAAAAGTTCCAGCAGTCTCAAGTGAACTTCTATGGTAAGGCAAAACACAGGTACTGTAGAAAGTGCTGTCTCTGACATCATCAAGATGTTTTGATATATAAAATATTTAGATGCTTTTCTTCAGACATCAGGACTAATCTACCATAGAGCAATAATAGTTCATCAGCTTTATTCTTTGAAACTCCAGATCTCCTGGTAGGGCTAAAAAATAATCAAAGAGAGATTATTTCATTGCAACAACTTTTAGAATAGAATACTTTATTGGCCAAGTGTGATTGGACACACAAAGAATTTGTCTTGGTGCAAATGCTCTCAGTATACATAAAAGAAAAGATACATTTGTCAAGAGTCAAGAATCATAAGGTACAACACTTAATGATAGTCATAGGATACAATAAGCAATCAAATCATATTCGGAAACAGTCAATATAAATCGTAAGGATACAAGCGACAAAGTCACAGTCATACAATCACTAGTGGGAGGGGATAAGGAGTGATGAGAAGATTAATAGTAATAGTAGTGCAGACTTTGTAAATAGTTGAACAGTGTTGAGGGAATTATTTGTTTAGAGTGATGCATTTGGGAAAAAAACAGTTCTTGCATCTAGTTTTAGGATACTTCGATACCTAAAGCAGCATTTGGAAAGCAAAGCAATTTGCAAATATAGCATATCTCTGAATTGTCCACATGGTTTGCACCTTTTGTATCCATTTCAATCATTCTGGATATCACAGCACTTTGTATATATTTATTCTCTTCAATGTAATTTTGTTACTGTTGGTATTCATTGCCATCTCAGTTGTTATTTGTCTTTGAAAGAAACTTTTATCTTTGAAAGCAGGAAAAGCTTTTATTAAATGTCATTTCTTTCTACAAAGTTTGCATAATCTTCATCAAAGACACAGTTGGCTTCTTAAAAGAAAAGGAGATAGCAGCTGCACTCCTTACATTTGAGTATATCTTGAACAGATTCATCTGTGATTGGACTCATATCTGAATATGTCCATCTGTGAAAGTTTGTCATAGGTTTAACTTTGAGAGGTTATGAGTCAGAGCCAGGTTGATATACAAATTCCTTCCAAGTGGAAATTTTGTTAGAAAAGTATTTACAACTTAAAGAGTTTAATTTTCTTTTGATATGTTTAGAAGTTATTGTAATTCTTTAGTTTCTAATATGCATTTTTATAGAAATTCCTTGTTCAGAAAAGCTTTGTAGTTATCAAGGTAATAAAAAAACTTTGCAATCAGTGCCTGTATTTAGTCTTCACAGCACCTAACTCTTCATTATATATGCACCATTACAGTCAGTTAATACAAATTGTGTGTGCCCAACCCATTTTTTTTCTTTTTTTTCCTTTCTCACAGAATGGAGAGATTTCTTAAAAAGTATCTCTTTCTGTGTTGCTTTTTTTCATAGTGCAGGGCTTCCCTAAAAATTGCTAATTTCATGTTAACAATTTCAGCTTTATGACCTTAATTAGTTGGCAGCTACTTCTTGAAATTGACAATATCTTAATCAGTTTCAAACTAGAACATTCCTTTCCATGTGTATTCCCCATTGTTTGCCTGCCTACCCTCTTATAATCCATTCCTCTCTAATGAATATTAATGTAAAACTCCATATTTATTATTCTAGCACTAAGACGAACATTTCAAAGATCAGAGGAATCTGAATCTGGGAAAAAACACATTTGTGGTCATGTAATATTTCATATAACCACTTCTTTGTTTAAGTCCATGTCACACTGGCCAACGGATGCAAAAAGGACACAGCGGACGAGCAAAATGTTCCATCCGTTGTTATCTGCTCTCAAAAGGGGCAAAAATTTGCATAACCGGAGTGGATAACACGGACGCAGGGAGGACGCAGGGCGGATGCAAAGTGGATGCAGAATGGAAGCCCAGCGGATGGAAGCGGATGGAAGTGGATGGCACATCCGCTAGGCTTCTGGGGGGCCGCAGCAAAGCGGACGCGGAACAGATACAGCGGATGCACAGCAGACGCGGAACGGATGAAGCAGATGCACAGCGGATGCACAGCGGAAGCCTAATGGATGCCTGGTGTTAACTGCACATGTGGGGAGGATACATTGCATCAGCCCCGTGGATATAACGGAAGCAGCTCGGAAGCAGGTCGCCATTCAGAGGAAAGACCTGCTTCCAGACACATCGACTGCCTTGCCTGCCCTGCGTGCATGTCTGCCTGCCAGCCTTGCTGCCAGCCTTGCTACCAGCCTTGCTGCCAGCCTCCCTGCCAGCCTCCCTGCCAGCCTTGCTTCCAGCCTGCCTGCAAGCCTTGCTGCCAGCCTGCCTTCCTGCCAGCCTTGGTTCATGTCTGCCTGCCAGCCTTGCTGCCTGCCTTCCTGCCAGCCTTGGTTCATGTCTGCCTGCCAGCCTTGGTGCCTGCCTGCCTTCCTGCCAGCCTTGGTGCCTGCCAGCCTCCCTGCCAGCCAGCAACCCCACAACCATGCAGAAGCACAGCAAGCCTCAGCCCTCTGCTGCCAGCCCTGGCAAGAGGGACAGGGCTACCATCCCGCCCCCTGGCCCTCACTCTGGTTCTCCTGGGGCTTCTGCAGCACAGGCTCACTCTTCTGGGGCTGGGGCTTCTGCTTCTGGAGGAGCTGATGACAAGCACTCCAGCACCAGCCACCTCCACAGCACCTGCACCCTTCACCCCTGGGACTGAGTGACCAAGAGGAGTACCAGAGACTCATTTTTGTCTTATAGCTTGTTGTTAATAAAGTCTATTTATGATTCACACACTTATTCATTTCTTTTTTTTCATAAAGTCTTGGTGGAAACTTTTAGAAATGTTTTAAGCCTTTGCATGCTTGTGGGATGGGTAAGGATAGCTTTGGGATGGGTTAGGATAGCAGTGGGATAGATAAACCTCCAGTGCAAGCATAGTGGGACTGTATGGTCCACCCTCCCAGGTGCCACACCTATGGCCCTTTATTATCAATAATAATGTAATAATTATCCACACATGTCAACATAAACACAACTCTTTATTAAACGCCCTGTTCATTGTAGGCCAACCAAACATACATGGCCCAATCTCATCCGTGTGATGAGACAGGCTGAAGGAAGCATCCATTAAGGATTTACCATCCTGTCTTGCCACTCCACTGCTCCAGCTGGGGAATTGCACCAGTGTTTCAGGAGGTTGCACTGCTTCTTCGCCTCACGTGAGGCTCTGTTGGAGCCTTGCACATCCTCAGTGTAGATGAGGTTTTGCCCTTGCCTCCATTCCCCAGCCTCCATGTCCCCATTGCCTTGTTCACAGTCCACAAGCCTGTTCTGCAAGACTGGGTAGCGGGTGCACATGAGATTGTGCAGGATGCAGCAAGCTTCCACGATCCTCCCCATGGTCTCTGGGCTATGCTGCATGTTGGTGAGAAGTACCTGGAACCTGTTGGCCAGGATGCCAAAGGCGTTCTCCACCATCCATCTTGCCCTGGACATCCTGTAGTTGAAGATCCTCTCTTCACGGGTGAGGTATTTGGAGGTGTAGGGCTTCATGAGGTAGGTTGTGAGGGAGAAGGCGTCATCCCCCACGATGAAGTAGGGCACATATTGAGTGTCGTTGGGCAGCGGGTCTGGATCTGGGAAACCCACCATGAGGTTGCTTTCCAGCCCCTCCTTGAGGTGACTGGCGTTGTATACCTGGGCATCTGAAGATGAGCCGTTGCCTGAAGCATCGATGTACATGAACTTGTAGTCAGCATCGACCATGGCGAAGAGGATGATGCTGAAGAAGCCCTTGTAGTTGTGATAAGTGGACCCCGACTTGGCTGGCGCTTTGCAATCCACGTGCTTGCCATCTATGGCTCCAAAGGTGTGTGGGAAGTTCCACCTCAGATACCACTGCTCTGCAACTTTCTTCCAGCCTTCTTCAGTGGAGGGGCACTGGAGGAGCTCCTCCATGTACTCTTCAATGATGGCCTGCACCACTTCTCTGACCACAAAGCTGATGGTGCTGGGTGGCACCCTCCAGCCGTACTGCATGCTCCTGTAGGTGGTCCCTGAGGCCAGGTGGCGCAGAGTGAGTGCCACCTTAAGCCCAGGTTCCAGGCTGGGCGGGAAGTTGGTGTTTTCCTTGGTCAACCTGGGTGTCAGCCGCTGTACAACTTCGTCAAACATGGCTGGAGGCATCCTCATGAAGTTCTGGAATGCCCGAGTGTCTTCGCTCCTGAGCTCCACCATCAGCTTGTTGTACAGTCCGTCCTCTGCTCTTCTGGCGAACCATCTTTGGACCCAGACTTTTTTTGGGTGCCTCCTTTTCTTCCCGTAGTAGAGTTCACAGAGCCTGTAGATGGTTTCGCACTGTTGCAGAAGGATGGTGGCTGCCGAAAGGACTTTGTCACAATCCACGGTGGACATGACTGGATGCTGTGGAAGAGGAAGAGCCAGATGAAGGCTGCAGAGGTCTGCACCGCTGGGCTGCTGGTCTGAAAGTGAGATGCAGGCGAGTTGCTCCCCCTTTTTATAGGCAATATAGGTTTTCCGCTAGGCATCCTCTAGGCATCCTCTAGACATCCTTAATATCCGAGATAGGTCCCCTCTGCGAATGTTTTTTCCGTTTTAAACGCTTTGTTTCCATGCTGCATCCGCTAGGCATCCGTTCTGCATCCGTTCAGCGTCCGTTCCGCTTCCTCCCTGCGTCCGGGCGGATGAGAGTTGTGCGGATGTGCAGCGGATGCCTAGCGGATATAGCAGATGCGTAGCGGATGCGTAGTGGATGAAGAATGGACAAACTGGATACATTTTCCGCGCAAAAGTTTTGGCCAGCCCAAAACTTTTGGAGAGGATGAAACGTCCATAAATGGATGCTGGACAGATAGAGAGGAAGCCAAACGGAGGCAGTGAGTACATCACGTTTTCGAACGGATGGCAAGGTTTTTTGTCCGTTTTACATCCTCTTTGCATCCGTTGGTTCAGTGTGACATGGGCTTAAGTGGCTGAATTGTCAATTCCAATTGCAGTGGCTAAATGATAACTAATTGGATCTTAACTCTCTGTGATTGTCTGTTATCTTTTTTTAAAAAAAAATCTATATTCCTATCATATTTATGGGTTTATACTATGATCCACAATTTACAGCTTATAATTCTAATTCTATAGTTTTCAGTATTTGTAACCTTATCCTACTGTATAAATTGCTCCAAGTTTTCATCAATTTAATCTTAAGTCATCAATTTAATTTTTGTTTTTGTCTGTTTGGTTTATGACCGCCCAACCCAATTCACACTTAAATGGCTTCTGGTTGTTAATATGGAGAGTTGAAAAGTTGAAAAGCATGAAAAGTTTTCATTACTGTCAGATACTTCAGGTAAGGTGTCTTAGATTACTGAGATCCCTCCTGTAATTATTTTATCTGAATTGCTTGGAGACATGACTACACATGGGCCACTTACTGACACTTTAAATGTTATCTCTGAGCTTCTATTTGAGTAAATCAATTTCTAGACTGTGTGCATAACACATGGGCTTTAGTTGCCAGGATCTGAAGAACCTGCAAGAATCAGTGGACTTCCTATTGCTCTCTTCTCTTTCAGTGCAAACTTCTTTCTTCTTTCTTCATCTGTCTTTCATTCTCTGCCTTCTTTTTAAAGCACCCCCATCATCACAATCTTCTCTTTAAACACATTTTTATAAAGGTCCAGTTTTCCAGAAAGAATAATGGCATATTAAAGAGAATGGGGATGCAGGGAAGGAAGGATTATGAGTACTTTAGTCACCATGCATCCTTCCACATTTTTTTCTTCCAAAACATTTTTCTTCTTCCAAAACCGTTTCCAATAGACTTTGTGGAGCTGAGTTCTGCTAGCATCAGCCTAAATGCTTTTTTTTGTAAAGCCTGACTGTAAAGAAAAAAGAGCTACTTCTCTGACCTGAAAAATTCATTATGAAATGTACTGCCTTGAATATTTCATTGCATTTGCTTTTGCATATTTGTAGCCCTCCTTTTGAAGGCTTAGAGGCCAATGTATAAATAAACTGGAACAAAAATATAAGTGCTCATAATACCACAATATTAAACCCCACATAACTAGAATTAAGAAAATACTTCTCCATGTAGCTATCTCTCTGCTAAAAATGCCAATGCAAAACAAGTTCTGTCAACATTAAGGGTTGAAACAAATGGGCAACTGTTTTGGAAAATAAGACATTAAGGGGAGATAGGATCTCACTGGGATCTTCATGCTGAAAGACTTATCAAAGAGACTTGTTCCTTATTGCTTCAGAGCAGCCAATTTCTCCAATCTAGTACCTTTTGGATCTGTGAGATTTCAGTGCTCACTTTTCTATAAAACATGCCCTATTGGCTAAAAACCATGGGAATCAAAATCAAACAACACTAGAGGGCCCTATGTTAAGTCAAAAACTCTGAATGGAAGAAAGGAAAGTGACAGATGCAAATTTAATGGAAAGAGAACACTCTTAATTGATGGTTATTTGACAATAGTACTAAATTACCTTGGGCATCTTTCGATTCATTTTTGCTGCAATGTTTAATTAAAGGTTAGATGGCATTTCTATATTTCAAGATTTCTATGCCGAGTAGGTATTGCTTTGAATGTCTTTCCAGTTTTTGAGACTCTCCTCACTTATTTGGCAGCCTTCAGGGCACCCTTCAGAAGCTGTTTTCAAAGCCTTTCCAAGTTTGCCTGGCATACTAGCTCTGTTAAGTTCTGTGAAACATTTAGAAAGTATACAGATGCAACATCTGTCCCCACCTCACCCCATCTCCCTTCTTCCAAACAACTGGAGATCTTTATTTTCCATAACTTACGAGCCACAGTCCCAACATATCTGGGAAGATGGGGAAAGCTGCTTTATCATAGTCTCACACAATTATTCTATTGCCTCCTATATCTCAGTAGAAAAATAGGTGATGGAGCTATGATTAATACAGCACGCAACTTTCCTGGAAACATTGTAATTTATATGCTTGTGAAAATATATGGAACATCAGAACATTGACTTCTATTAAGTAGAAGTGAGATGAAGTGACAATGAAAGCAAATGATAACCAAGATTTGGCTATAAAATATAGTGCATGGCTGAATATTTCAATGGAACTGAAGAATTTATTCTCATTATTGTAATTTCATGAAATATATGTATTTACATTCCATTAGCATACTAATCTGAAAGTTGAGCCCATCATAAAAGCAGGATAAAATTAAACATTTATTATTTATTTGTAATTCCATGTGTAGGCTAATCTTAATTTATTAAAATTTGTTATCTTCTGTGGGAACAGATATTATTGTTCAGTCCCCAAACCAATTCCCCATGTCTACACTTTTTCAGCTGTATCAAAATAATTTGATTCTGATTTAGCTGCACAGAGAAAAATGGAAAATTTATTTAAACCATAAATCAAGCCATATTTTTTTTCCTTTGGATTCAGTGCTGCCTACTGCCAAATTTCCCATGTGGACTTCAGCTTCCAGAATTATTCAGCCAGTAGGGCTTTTTAAGTTTTTTCTAGTATTTGAGGTTTTCAGATCTGAAAAGTGCACAAACTGGGAAATATTGTCCTATACTGATTTTCAAATAAGATCTAATCCAGCCGTATTTGGAGCTGCTCAACTACTACTGAGTTGGGCCATTCTCTTTTTCATTTAGCATTTATTTTTTGTCATGAGACAGAATGAATTCTCAAGGTTATACCTAATATACCATTTATCTGTTGCAATACACAGAAGAACTTGTCAGGTTTAAAAAATGTGACTTTTGAAGACAACAAATTCCAAACTATTTATAAAAGTGGCAATGTTCAAATTTCATTCTGCACAGTTTAACAGCACACTTTTTGAAGTTCTTCTCTGGTTAGCTTGTACAGAACATTTGGCACAGAGAGGATTTATCTTTTCATTTCCTATTCATCCATTTCAGCTCTTGTCAGCCTGTCTGCCTGAGTTATCTGTCTGAGGAAGAGAGATTGATTAAAGCAATTGTTTCACAGCTCTACACAAGCTCATTTAAGCAATAATCTAAAAGCCACACAAATGAAAACAGAAAAGTCATCTAAGAATGAACAACACAGACATGATTTATTTTTCTTCTTCAGAATAAAATCTTCTTCCCTGTAGGTGTCATGACAGTTGTTCCACGTACCTTTTGTCTTCATGTTTAACACTTTCTCTGGTTCAACACTTCTCTATTCACTCTTGAGAAAAAGCGATGGAGGAATCTGAATTCTGTGAAACTGATTCCTGAATGAATAATTGAGAGTTATTATTCTCCTTCTAGGTTTAATGATAAGCATGTTTCCCTTTTCCAAAAGCCAATTGGAAAAAGTAAAGCTATCATTCAAATTTATTATTTGCATATATAAAAGCATGAAAACAATCCTAAAAATGTATCTATGCATTAATACATTCACTATCTTTCTTCATGAAACCCAGATTGTTCAAAACTGACTTGTCTTCCCAAGATTTTCCAGATTTCTTTCTCCAACATTATACAGGGTACACTTATACAAAGATATGCCTGCAAATGTGGAATAAAAGGGCATTGTTTAACTTTTGGTTTAATTTTAATGCATTTACTCCCAACCAGGTAGGAGAAAAATGTGAGTCTTTAATAATAGAGTTTAAAGTTATGTTTTTATATTTATGTTGTTGATTGAGGAGGCATTTATTTGGAAAAGTTAAGTTTTTCACAGAACCATGTTTATAAGTTGGTAGGTAAAACAGCGTAGTCAACGCTTTTTAAGGGGCAAACCTCCCAGTCCCAAAAAACAATCCTTATAATTTGACTGAATCAAATATTTCATTATTACATTCCAAATTAAATGTTTGTAATTTCAATATGGGCAGAAATGGCAGAAGATAGATGAGCTAGTTGAGCCTTTAAATAACATGAAGACATATAAGCTGTTAGAAACTGTCTTTGTTTGGGAAGATGTATAATACCTTTGTGATGAAAACTCATTATGAGAATAATAGTAGGTAAACAGGATTTACTTCTTACCACACTGTAAGCAGACTTTGATGGTCAATATTCTAAACAAAGAATAATGGCTACTTTTAAGAGCATTCACTTCTTTATAAACAGTGTAAATGTAATTGTCAGACACAAAAACCAGAAGCCAAGACTGAGTTCATCAAAAGCACTATAAGTTTATTACATAATTTATTTTATTCTTGTACAGCCTGTACAAGAATCTGATCTACTAACCATCAAGACAAATTGTTGAAAGATAACAGTCAATTGACTTCAAGGGAGGCTGGACTTAGGTCTCTTTCAAGCATGCATCAATGCTTGACTTCTGATGTGTTTGAACCCATCCTCAGGCTCAGCCTGGTCATCTTCTACAGTAATTTGGTCATGATGCTCAGGAGCATTGCTGTCTGTCTTCAAACTTTCTGAAGTTGTAGTTTTATGCCCATTTATTTCATTTGCTTGTTTAGGAGTAAGTGTGTGCAGTTTGGCTGAATCTTGTTTATTATGTTCATAGCGATCATTCTGTGCCTTGATGATATACTTCACTGAACACAGTTGGAGTTGTTTCTGAATAAGCATGCAGAAGATGGCACTTGGAAAGATTTTGTATTCGTTTTCTGCACTAGGAACCAGCAGAGAATCCTATAAACCTTAATAGAACATAGTAAATTGAATGATACCTTCGAAATACTCCAACAAAAGGGCATTTGTGCCAGCTGAGAGAATAATTGCCTTAATTTCTATCCTCTGTGGAAATATTCATGTTATACTTTACCAGAGAGCTCTCCTGTATTTGAAAGGCTGCTCTCTTTGAAAGATTGTTCAGTCTAAATCTAGTTTTTAATATAGTCATAATGAGGAGAAATATATGATTTTTGACAAGAAAATGTCTCTTGGATTGGAAGAAGACACATTGTTATGCAGTTTGTCTATAGATACAAGGGTTGTTTTGCAATCCCAGTTTAGAGAATTTAAAAGAGGAGAATTGAAAAGAGGAGAATTGAAGATGGGGCAATTGTCATTACCTAACCATAGGTAGGTATATCCATGGTCATCTCCTTAAAAAGATGGTGTTCCCTTCAAGATTACAGACACATGTACTCACAGTGACAATGGCCTGGAGTCAGGCCTCATTGTCTCCTTATTTATCCTTAGAAGCCAAAAGAGATAGGGATCTAACCCACAGGTGACATAGTTCATATTATCAAGTACTTTCTATACTTTCTTAGGATCAACTGGTTCAATCCTTATCCATCAGAATTATAAATGTCATCCTCGGGATCTCTGTTCACTAGCTTTCATGAATGAACATGAATGATTTTATCCACACATGTTCATCTTACAGTGGCCCATTCTTCAGGTCCATTTTTCTCTAAGAATAGTCTGCCTCACCTTAAGAATCAAGCTGCTAACAACAGTTTCCAAATAATTGCTTTTTTTGGCTAGATTTTCATTGCTAACAGAATATGAATATTTAGTTATCAGTCTGGCATCATTTGGAGGGCAAAGAAAAGTTTCATGACATGCAATTTTCCATTGTCATTATATATATTTCCTGTTGCTTTATTGCCATGAATTTAACATAATTAAAGCTTAAGTTAGGTTTTTACCTTAGGTTTAAAAGAGATTGCAATTATATTAGTATCCCCTAGGCTATCAAACCCAATTAGTCATTTTCCATTAAACATATAGTGGTCAGACACTAACACTTGAGGAAACATCCATAATAAATATATTTACTAGGAGTACATCCAATTGAGTCCTGCTGGACATAATGCTGGACATAATAAGTAAATATAGTTTTGAAAGCTGTCAGAACTTGCCAACTGGATCAGAATTTGCCAATAAAACTTGACTATAGAACTCACTAATCTACCCATCGTTATTGGAATATAAACTTGGATAAACCTGATATTAAATGTTGCCCGTGTAGTCTAAACTGATAATTTACTGCTTTGTAACCAAGAATGATTTCATTTCCTGTTATTGATTAATTAATTTATTAAATTTGATGTGTGTGTGTGTGTAATAAGAATAATAATTCAATTTATAATTAAAAGATGGAGAGGGAACAGGGTTTGTGAGGAGAGTGGGATCTACTATTGGTCCAGCATAATACTCCCCCATTGGGAGAATATTTATAAAAACTATGGCTTTAAGTAGTAAACAATATGATCTTCTTGTGTTTCACATCCCCACTGTATTTCAGTTTTTGCAGTTTCTGACTTTCTTTTCCTTCATCAGTAACTAGATGTCGTGAAGACTTTATCTGCATCATAAGCATCTTTGTTAGGGATAACATTGTTCACCCTAACTGGTTTAGGTGAAATAATAACTATGAATCATAATTAGTGTATGTTAGAGTGTATACAGCTTTAACTGTGAAATAGCAATTAAAGGAGTGGTTAAGAAAACAATATAAAAGTAGCAAGACTACGGCTTGCTCACTCTCTCTGGCTCTCTCTGGCTTTGATGATCCCTGATTACTGCTTGGAATCAAGACTGCATTGCTCGAACGGGAGAGATAACAAAGGACTGATTTGTATGTGAACTGACATAGGATAGTCTACATGGACTTTGCTAACTGAATATCCCTGAATGGACTGACTACATGGTAAATGAATATTGGACTGTTATTTGACTATGCCATAAACTTATACTGGAATAAACTATATTCTTGATAGCACAAGCGTATCTGTTATTTTTACTGTATGTTAATAAACATACAAGCTTAGCTCACTCATTTATCTGTGTGCCTATCTGACTAACGCTGCACATTCTGTTTAGCTTGTCTACCTAACCCTGGTTGGGGAACCCAGGCTTAACAATCTTCATTGCTCCAAAAGATTCACAGCTCTTCCTCAGTAGGTGAGGTGAATGCCACCAGACCACAATGGTGCACAATGTTGTTGACTATTTTATATTCTCTATCCATGTAGTTCTAATGGTAAAGTACAAGAATAGTTTACCTTCTCCTACACAGCACCAAATGATTTTTTTGAAAACTCTTGTCATCAAAATGCTCACCAGCCTCTGGAATCTTTTTGTATCACTGTTGCCCAATATACTGTAGGTGACTGCACTGGGCTAACAAAAAGCAAGCTATGTTTCATCTGATTATCAAGTGTGTGATGTCTGATGTCAAATGATCTCTATTATGTAGTTTTGTATGTATAATTTTTATATTAAATGTAAAAATTTCTGCACTTTCTGATTGTATTATAAATTATAGGATTCATTTGGCCTTCCATTTTCAGTACAATTTTATATTTAATTTCAAATCCAAATACTGCCCCTCATTCTGTAAGTTAATTTGTTTTAATGAAAATTCTGCTAGCCTTATAGAAAGACTTTTTCTACAGTTGGGCTGTGCTATATTGAGTTAGTAAAAGCTTATGGGTTAATTTAACTGTCATTGTTAGTAGTAATGAATTAAGGCTGAATGCTTTATTTGGAGGTTCGTAGAATTGCTCAACAAATATGATGCACTGACATCCTATATTTGCTTTTATCAGTCCTAATAACAACTTGGGTTCTTTATACTGTATATTTCTATTGATCCCTGAGTTCTTCCAATCCTTGATTGTTATAATTTTTTTTTTGGGGGGGGCATATTATTTTTCTTATTGCATTGCTTACAAAACTTGTTGTAGTTTTTGAAAATCCAAGGAATTGTCTTGGATCAGAAACTAATCTATTGTCTATTTCAGCAGAAAGCTCTGCTGATTAGAATATCTTATTGTGAACCCAACTTCCTTATGGTTTTTAATCTCTTTTTGTTTTTTAATTTAATGTGTTGAAGTGGCTTTGGTATCATATTGGGGAATGACTTGTTTAATAAATTACCCTGACAGAATTGGTTCCCCAGATTTTTGGAATTAATTGAGACTCAGGTAATTCAAATGTCTATGGGGAATCTAGTCATCCAGGTCATGGTTGTCCCAAAGGTGCTTTAAAAAGGCAACTGGACTTCCTTGATTTTTCTTGAAGACATTGCTGATTAATTGGTGGAGAATGGAAATGATTTTTGTTCTTTGCTTTCAGCCAGTCATTGACACTCAAAAACCATCAGAGTATTAACTCCTGGCTTGGCTGTAAAGAGTATAAATCCTTTCCATTTCCCATCAGTTAGTTAGAAGTGAAAAAGCTTCTTGGGTGATAAGTGAAATATTTTCAAGAAAAAAATGAAGAAATTCATTACCTTTTAAAACACCTTTGATATAGGTAATTTAAAGTTATATTGTAAATCATAACCATCACCATCATCAAGCATTTCCATGAACAACACAACTCAAAGAAAGAAAACTTCCTCTTAATATAAACACACCTTGAAGCTTTGTTTTTCCTGGACTACATGATGCAGAGCCTTCATAGTTGAACATATCAACATTGTTGAAGTAGAACCAAAGGTTTTTAAAATTGATATATATTTAATTAGCAACCACAGTGCAAAATTCTGTTCTATTCTAAAAACATAAAACAAGATGAAGCAAACACTGTCAATTCTATGAGCCTCTAAAATAAGCATTTAAGCCTTAATTCATTACTACTAGCTATGACAGCTAAATTAATCCACAAACCTTTCTGAGAGACCAGTTGTAAAAAAAAAAAACTGTCTCTTTATAAAGCAGGCAGAATTTTCATTAAAATGAATTAACTTCCAGAATGAGGGGCAATGTTTGCATCTGAGAGTTAATATACAACTGTATTGAAAATGCAAGGGCAAATGAATCCTCCTTCTATAGTTTGAAATAATCAATATTCTTTTGTGAGTACAGTATTTCTGAAAGTCAGTGATTACAAGCTTTTGAACTGGACAATATATGGCAAATGCCATAATGATTCCAACACATTGTATACTCTCAGAAACATCCAGGTTGAAAATACTGTATTACTTCTGTTTCAGATTATTTTATTTACATTGGAGGATAGCCAGTCAGATCTTAAATGCTATGCACAGCTGTTCCAGCATAGGATGGGATTAATGCAAACTGTAGAATGGAGTGGAATGGAGTGGAATGTATTTACATTAAACTAAATCAGAAACACTATATCAGAAAAACTGTTTCATATATTAACCAATAATATTATAGGCATCAATTTTGAGAGAATAAATATATGTATGCTTCAAAAATAATTCAGAAATATTAGGACTGTACATGAGCACAGCTTACCAATGCTATTCATTAAAGCAGTCTGCTTTTTGGCTTTCTTAAGTACTAGGAAGAAAATGGGCATTCATTCAAGTTAGTGTGACTCTTAAAACAGCAGCATTTTTTTCCCAAGCTACCAAAGAAGCATGCTGCACTTCTGTTAGCGTGCACAGTTCAGGAATGGCTGTGGTTCTTTTAAAGCATTCATATAGATCAGTGATGGTGAACATTTTGGGCACCGAGTGCTCAAACTGGAACGTGTGTGCATGTACATGCATGTACATGCATGTGCATGTGTCAGAGCACCAAAAACCTGAAGACCAGCAAGCCAGTGCATGCATGCCTGTTTTATGGCTGTTTTTCAGGACATTTTTGGGCCAATTTTAGCCTTTTTCAGGGCAAAAATGGCCCCAACATGGCTTGAAAATGGCCCCCAAATGGCCTGAAAAACAGCTGACATGGCCTGAAAAATGGCCTGAAACTGGCCTGAAAACCAGCCTGGTTTTTTGCCATTTTTGGGGGGGGCATTTTCTGGAGCTCCGGCACGCATGAAAACCAGCTGGCCAGCACTCTGGAAACCAGAGGAGTAGCTGATGAGAGCACGCATGCCCACAGAGAGGGCTCTGCATGCCACCTCTGGTGGCATAGGCTCGCCATCACGGATATAGGACATATAGAGCCATGGGAGCACAGTGGTTAGAGTGCAGTATTACAGGATGACTGTGCCCACTGCAAGGAGTTCGATTGTCACTGGCTCAAAGTTCATTTAGCATTTTACATTTAGCAAAGTTCATTTAGCATCAGGTCAGTAAAATGAGGACCCAGATTTTTGAGAGCAATATGCTGACTCTGTAAACCATTTAGTAGCAAAATGTAATGCCATTGGACAGCATCATCATAAAACAAAAAAATAGAACAAATAAAAATTAATAGCCAAATGGAACACAGTATAGTGATATACATATAACTTGGACTTTTAAGTTATAAAAAAAGGTCAAAAATCATTCTTTTTTTTTTTTCCCTCTTGTAAGGGAAGAATGTGACTGCAACTACTGAACAGACTCCTCTGGTCCATGACTGTAATAAAATTCAAAATTCAAAACCACTTACAGAGGGCAGTATATAAGTCTAAGTGCTATTGCTATTACTATTCTTATACACTGTATGCGTATGTGTGTGTGTGTGTTTGTAGTTTAGCCTCTTTTGAAAATAGAAGATAGAAATACTCAATTTTAAAAGTGACCAGGAATAGTTGCCACACAATTGTTCAATCGGTTTGTCCACTGTTACTATTCTCATCATGTTGTCAAAGAATATCTTAACTGACAGCATACAAAATAAATTTCACTTTGCCACACAAAATAATTTTCACTTAATAAGAATGCAGTGTTTGGATTTGATATCTCATGCTGTTGCAGTATGGGAATTCCATTTGTCTAGTAAAGGGTAAGGTTGAAGCTCAGAGACAATTTGTTATTTTCCACATACTTATTTTTCTGGTATTTCTTGATGTCTAGGTAAAGATTTTGCAAATTAAACCAAGTCCTAGTAAATATTGAAGGCAGCACTACATGCTATTTTAATATTTTTAAAATTTATACATATATTTAAACATGTAAATATATATATTGTTGCCTATTTCACATAGTGACATTTGCCTGCCAGTAAGTCCTACTATTTCAGTGGGACCTTTAACTAAGCAGATTGGTCAGCCTTTATACAGCTTTAGATATGTTGGGACTACAAATCTCAGAATCCTTAGCCAGTGTATAGTGGGTTGGGAACAGCGGTTAGAGCACTTGTCACAATGTACTTAAAGGACTGCCAAAGTAATGGCAATGTGCTCAGAATGCAGAGTAACAAGATATACGGCTGGCAAATAGTCTGTTTATAGCATGCCTATAAAGGAATGGCAGGTAGGATTGATGAAGATGCCAGCAGAAATAGGATAGAAATTGGAATAGGATGTCAACAGATAGACTTCATTGGAATCGGCTAGTTAAGAAGACTGCTAGATCTATGCTTCAGATTGCGAAACATAGCAGGAGAAAATATCCTGGTGTTTTAGGACTGACTATCTGAAGCTTCTGATTGGAAGGGGCTTGTTTGCTTAAGCAGAAATCATTTCTCTGCAAATGTATATTTTATTTCTATATTTTTAATTCTTATTTATTGCACCATTGTGCAAGATGAACACCAGGACAGATCTCTTTCAGGTACACCTGCTCACATTATTTTACCTTCAATGAAACAGGGATTTCCTGTTGCATTTAGGGTAGTATTTCTAAATGTAATTCTGGTCCTTTGTAATTCCGCTACCACAAAAGGACACCACTTTACCAAAATTCAACTAAGAGGAATTGATTTAAGCAATATATAAGCACCGGGAAAAGGTCTTTAACCTGAATTTTTATAGTTTTATATAATTGTAAGTGTGCTAGATTTCTGTACTAAAGTTTAATCTCAAATTCACCACTCTTAGTTAACTGTGAAATGGATATATATTTTCTTAGAGTTGAATATTGATGTATTTGGCTTAGAATCAGAAATTTAAAAAGAAGGCAGAGTTAGTCTGTTGTAGACAAATCAATTAATATGCTAGGAAATAGACCAACACTGTTTATTTGTGGTTTCCTTAAATTGGGGAACTTGGAGTAGGATTGGGCAAATTTCAAACAGCATCCCCCTCTTTTTTATTCCAGACTCTGTTCTGAAAAGTTGGCAACTGCTTAAAATGGATTCATTAAAGTTAATGACACTGTTAAAACAGCTGTACCTTTTCAAAAGTGGGTCTGATTTGATAAATAGCTGCAAGATATTATACTTTTCCCCATGGAAGATCCAAAGCATTCCTTCCAAGTGAAGAATGAAGCCCTATTCTGAAGTCCTCTAAACATCTTTGTAGTCATGCAAACTGGATAAAAATTTCAAAATGTGAAAATGGGTTACAAAGAAAATAGTTTTAAGTATATAATAAAATCCTACAAACATGTGCTATAAAAGCAGAGGTCCTCAACTCCAGTCCATAGACTGGCACCAGGCCTCAGCATGCCAGAAACCGGGCCACTTAAACAAGTGAAGTCCCATCCATGAGATGCAGGCAGCACATGAAACCATGCCTCCTCCAGTCCACAGAAAATTCTCTCTCACAGAACTGGTCTCTGGTGCCCAAAAGGTTGGGGGCCTCTGCTATAAAGAGAATTGTTAGATTCTCCTTTAATGTAATGTAGTTTCGAGATATTTGCCTTCTGAGATTGCCAGATATATTCTATTGTGTGATTTTATTTCAGTGTTTTTGTAGTTGAGAATTTTAATGTCTTTGTGTTATGTGCATGGGTGGTGTACTCATATCCATACCTGTGAATCAAGGTTGACTCCTGGCAACTGCCTTGGAACAGTCCCTGAAGTTTTCTTGGCAGTTGCCTGCTTCTTAGGAAAGCCAACAAAGCAAATATGCACTGTTGTGTTTTATACTAGACTCCGTTGTGATGTGCTCTACAACATACACAAAAAAATGAATAGAGTGCAGTAAATATTTTATCATGCTCTACACAACACTACTTGAAGGTCATGGTGATGATGAGATTATTAAGAACACACCCAAAAGCACTTCAGCAAACAACAGAAGCCTTCTATCACCAGACTGTAGTAGAGCTTACAGTCAATGTAAAGGCAATGGTCAGAGATGTAGAAAAGCTCTGGCTGAGCAGGAGTATTTTCTAAGGCGAAGATCATATTTGGTCTTCTGACCTTTCTAGGCAGTGATAGAAAATTCAAATGAATGGCCTGTCCATCATCCAGTTTTAATGCATGCATATAGAGTCTAAATAATGCTGTGGTCCTGCCTATGTCTTCCTCTGACTCATTAGTGATGGATTCTTCATTTTTCAGTGGATATTTCAGGCTCTTCTGAGTGAAATAAGATGGGAAAATGAAACTCAGCTTTCTTTTGGGGAGGGGAAGACTCAAACACTTTCTTTCCTGTCCTTAGAAAATTAGCACATGACTGTGGTCAACTGTTATTCATCTTTCTTTCTTTCTTTCTTTTTTTGGTTAAGTTTTTTTGATTTTTAAGGACAAACAAAAACAAACAAAACATAAAAACATCAACTTTCTTCCATAAGTGTCCAAACAGTGTGTCAGTTGGTTTACAAATTTTTTGTGCATCGATTTCATAGTCTCAATCAGTTACATAACATAATAACTCATATCATCATTCAAAAATTGAATATCCTAGTATTATTATTAATCAATCATTTGACAATAATTTTGTTCATTCATACTTTGCGAGATAGCTATACTTTACTTAGTTTATCTTATAACAATTCATATAGTCTTTCCAAATCTATCCTAAAAACATTTTATATATGTAATAATAATAATAAAAAGAAATACGTCTTTATATATTCATTATTTTCTATAATTCTATATATTCTATTACTATATTTTGTTATCTATCCATTGATAGAAAAGGTCCCAAATTTTGTAAAATTGTTTATCCTCTTGTTCTCTAATTTCAAATGTCAATCTACTCATTTCAGCACATTCCAGTATTTTCTTGATAATTTCCTCCTGCAATGGTATTTTTTCATTTTTCCAATTTTTAGCAAATACAATCCTAGCTGCTGTTAATACATTTACAATCAAATATTTTAAAATTTTGCTGTATGTATCAGGTAGAATTCCCAATAAAAATATCTCTGGTTTTAAATCTAGATGTTTTTTAGTCATTTTTTCCAACCACGTGTAGATTTTAGTCCAATATTTTTTTGCATCTGCACAAGTCCACCACATATGGTAATATGAGCCAAGTATCTGATGACATTTCCAACATCTTTCGGATTTATTCTTGAACATTCTTGCTATTCTTGTCAGGGGAAAATGCCACCTGTAAAACATCTTATACAAATTTTCTTTAAATGCTGTTGACATTGTCATTTTATAATTTTGAGACCACAATTTCTGCCATTTCTCTAGATCAATCCCATATCCAAAATTCTTTCCCCAAGTAATCATAGTTTCTTTAACTTGTTCTTCTTCTAGTTAATTTCTAATAAATATCCATACAATTTTTAATCACCTTTTCATCAGTCCCTGTCAAAATCTTATCTAAATCAGTCAATTTATTATAGAAACCTTCTATTTTAAAGTCTTTTTCATACCTTGAATGTATTTCCGCATAAGAAAACCAATTCATCTTTATACCTTGTTCCTCTAGTTTTTGCATCGATTTAAGTTTACCCTTTTCATTCAAAATTTCCCCATATCTGTTTATATGTTATAAACTTCTTATATGTTATAGGATATATATAACTTCTTATATAGGTATATAAGGTAGATCTAACTTCTATATAGGTATGTATATATAGGTATATCTAACTTCTTATATGTTATATGTTATAGGATAAGAAAATGCTTCAATAGTCGATAACCAGACTGGAATTTTCAAATAACATTGTCTTTTAATCTTCTCCCAATTTAACCACAGAGACTCCCGTATATGATGTCTTCTAAAATAACCCTGTATTTTAGTTCCCTTATACCATAAAAAGGCATGCCATCCCAACAACCAATCATGTCCTTCTAATGTTAACAATCTAGTATTTCTTAATGTTATCCATTCCCTAACCCATGTCAAGTTTGTAGCTTGGTAGTACAATTCCCAATTAGGCAGACCAAATGCTCCTCTAATTCTAGCATCTTGTAAGAGTTTTAACTTTATTCTCACTTTCTTATCTTGCCATATATATTTCAACACAATTTTGTTTAAATCTTCAAATTAGTCTTTTCCAAGCCTTATTGGTATTCTTTGAAACAAATATAGAATTCTGGGTAAAATATTCATTTTGATTGTTGAAATTCTCCCTATTAGTGACAATTGTAGGTTTTCCCATTTGGTCAAGTCTAGTGCTATCTGTTGTTTAAGTTTAATGTAATTGTTCTCTTTTAATGTACTACATCTTGCTGTCAAATGTATCCCCAAGTACTTAACCTTATTTGTGACTTGAATTTTCAATACATCTGCCAATTCTTCTTTTTGTCTTAGTAACATATTCTTTGTCAAAATCTTTGTCTTATCTTTGTTTATTTTCAGGCCGGCTACCTTGCCATATGCCCCTATCTTTTCCAATAGTTTTGGTGCTGTTTCAAGAGGGTCTTCTAAAATAAAGGCCAAGTCATCCACAAAAGCTTGCAATTTAAATTCTTCCTTTTTAATTTTCATTCCTTTTCATCTCTAATGTTTCTATTTAATACTTCCAGAGTTAATATGAATAGCAAAGGTGATAGTGGGCAACCTTGTATTGTACCTTTTCTTATATTGATAGAGTGTGTTAATTCTCCCTCTATAATTACCGTTGCCATTTGTTTATAATATATGGCTTGTATTGCTTGAATAAATTTTCCGGCAAAGCCCATCTGTTCCAATAATAATAACATGAATCTCCAGTTCACATTATCAAATGCCTTTTGTGCATCTAAAAATATCAAAGCCATTTGTTTTTCGGGGTGAGCTTCATAATATTCCAAAGTGTCCAATATTACTCTCATATTATCTTTAATTTGTCTCTTTGGCAGACATCCATTTTGGTCAGAATGAACAAAATTATTTAAATATTTTTTGAGTCTCTCTGCCAATATTGAAGCGAAGATTTTATAATCTGCATTTAATAAAGAAATGGGTCAGTAATTCTTAATTTGTAATGGATCAGTCTCTTCTTTTGGAATAAGTGTAATGTTGGCTTCTGACCATATTTTAGGTATCTTCTTCTTTAGCATAACTTCATTCATGACTTCTAGCAATGGAAGATTTAGCGATTCTTGTAATGTTTTATAGAATTCTGCCGGAAGTCCATCTTGACCTGGTGCCTTCCCATTATTTTGTTTCTTAAGTGATTCGATTAACTCCATCATGGTTATATTGTTTTCTAACATTTTTTCAGTCTCTTTAGATATCTTAGGTTAGATTAGCATTCTGTAAAAACTGTTTAACTCTTTCCTCGTCAATATTCTCTTGCTCATATAATTTCCCATAAAAGCCTTCTTTTCCTTCTTCTCTTTATTGCTATGGCAAACTGGACCTTGATCATCTATTAACTGCAGTATTTTCCTTGATTCTTTTTCCTTTCTCAATTTGTATGCTAACCATCTATCTGGTTTGTTTGCATCCTCAAAATAATTATTAATAATAATAGTTCAGCACTTCTAATTTTCTGTGCTAATTCTTCTTTCTCTATTAAACTCATTTTATGTTTAATTGTATCCAGTTTTAGCTTAATGTCTTTTTTCTGTGGCGTTTTCTGTAGTTCTTTTTTTAGTTTTTTATACTCATCTTCTAAAGCTTCCGTGGCTTGCCTTTTCCTAATGTTCCTTTTCCTTGTGTAGTCTATTATCAAGCCTGTGACATATGCCTTCATTGTGTCCCATACGTTCTGGATTGAAGTGTCTTCTTTTTTATTTTCACTAAAGAAAAAAACCAATTCTTTCTCCATCCGCTGTATAAAATCCTTCTCCTTTAGAATAGTATTATTTAATGTCCATCTCAATCTTCTTTTTTTGTCCTTTCCATTTAATTGTCAATGGACTGTGGTCTGCCCAAGTACTTGTTTCGATATTTGTTTCTTGAATATTAGATATTAATTCTGTTGAAGTCCAAATCATATCTATTCTGGACCATGTTAAATGTCTATTTGAGTAAAAAGTGTATTGTTTGGTTTTAACATTTCTTTCTCTCCATATATCTTTTAAATTTATTTCATCTATCATTTTAAAAAGGATTTGGGGAGAGTCTTCCTATTTTGCTTTGTTGTTGTTATATAGTCCAGTTTATTGTCTACAATTCCATTGAACTCTCCCATCATAACTATATTGACATAGTCCAGTTCGATTATTTTCATGTGTAATTTTTTAATAAAATTCTTCTTGTTTATCATTCGGAGCGTAAATTGCAATCAAGAGTGTTTTCATATTATTGTCCATTATTTCCACCATTAATACTCTTCTGTCTTCATCAGTATAAATCAATTTTGCTGAAATGGTCTCTTTGATATATAAAACCACTCCTCTTTTCTTACATTGAGTCAAAGAAGTAAATATTTTCCCTAATTTTGGCTGTATCAACAATTGTTCGTATTGTTTTTTAATATGTACTTCTTGTAGACAAATTATATCAAATTTTAGTTTCTCTAATCTGTGAAAAAGTTTCCTTCTTTTAACACCTGAATTAAGTCCATTTATATTCATTGTAATCAGTTTTTTTCTCTTCCATAATTATGCTTTATAATTAGGTTTGGCAGCTCTCGTAGATCTTGGTTCACATTGTTCTTTAGTCTCCACCGATCCACCTACTGCGCCTTCTTCTTTTTCAGTCTCCATTTGATCATCTTGAAATTCAATTAGTGAAATCTCTTTTTCTGCCTCCTCTCTCCTTCCAAAAAATTCTGCATAAAATAATTCTGCTTTCTCGATTGAGTCATTTCTATATCTCTATTCTTGCCATGTAAACATTAACCCTTCTGGGATTAGCCATCTATAATTCACCTCTTTTTTCAATAGCATTTTAGTCAAAAATCGATATTTTCTTCTCATCTCTCTCACTCTTCTAGGTATTTGCTTTAAAACCACAATCTCTTTGCCTTTGTATTTAAATGTTTTCTCTCTTACCATTTGTAATATTTGTGTTTTAATGGCTTTTTTTGTAAATTTGATATGAACTTCTCTTGGTAGGTTATTTCTCATCGCATACCTTGTAAAAATTCGGTATACCTCATCTACTCCATCCATCATCTTCCCTTCTGTTATTTCCAAACCTTCAGCCAATATTTCTATCATTATCTTAGCTAGATTTTGTCCTTTTTCTTCTTCTATGTTTTGAAATCTGAGATAGAATTCTGATCTGACCATCTCCCACTTCCGTATCCCATTTTTAACTTGTTCAATCACTGTTAATCTGATATTGATATCTCCAATCTTCTTGTCTCTTTGTTTATCTTCTTCAATTTTTTGGAATCTCATACTTCACCATCATTTGTTGAATATTCTCCACCTTTTCATCAGTTTTCTCTGTTCTTTGCTCAATGTTTTCTATCCTCTTTTCAATGGTATCTGATTTTATTTTAAGGTCTTGGATTCCTTGCATAATCATCTGTAGAGTCACTCTTGATCTTTATCTTGTTTTAACATTGTCTGAATTGAACGTTGTCCTCCAGATGGTGGGGAGGCAGAAGTAGAAGTTGAGGAGCCAGAAGCTATAAACTTCCTATTCATTTTAAACAATTCGGGATCTTCAGGTTCTTCTATACCCTAATTCAATGATGAAATAGCCAATTATAATCCAGAATGAAAAATAAGAATGGTAGAGAGAAAAATCCAATAATAATAAAAAGAAAAGGAGAAAAAAAAATTATTCAGATTCTTCTTAACCTTAATCCAATCAGTAATTAGGTAGAAAGGAAGGAGAAGAATAAAAAAAAGTTTAAAAAGAGCAAAAAGTTAAAAAGATTTAAAAAAAATAATAAAAGTAATTCTTCAGGTTCTTCAATACCTTAATCCAATTGAGAATTTTCAAATAAAAAAAAAAGCATATTGAAAAACAAAAAATCCCAAAGAAGAAAGGAAAAGAAAAAAGAAAATTTTGAGGCTTTCCCTTTAAAATAAAAAGCAAAGATGAAAATATTACAAAAATAAAGGTTTTTAAAAGAAAAAATGAACAGTACAGTTGGTAAGGGGGATTAGACCCAACTTAAGAAAATAAAAAAGACACACTGCACTTTATTTAATTATCCAAGGCTCTTGTCATAACTCGCTCCAAACTTCAAAGCCAAGTTTCAATTGTTGATAGAAATCCAGAAGAACACTTGCAGTAACACTCTTCCGTGCTCTTCCCTCTATCTTATCACGTAGCAATGTCCTTGAAAAAGAATTTCAGAGCTTTCTTTCACAGCTTTCTCAGCTTCGTCTAAGATATTTTCAAACCTCTAGTTGGCAGTGTTACAAAGTGTATTTACTCTCACTCTCCCCCTCCTTTCCCAGACAAAACAATAAAAGTTAAAAAGAATAAAAAACAAATATATAAAAATAACCAAAGGGAGCCTCTAACCTAAAATATTACGAAGTCAAAAAAGAAAAGAAAAAATAGATATAAATAGAGAAAAAACCAGTCCAGTTAGCAAGTGCAAATCATGATAGAAGTCCAGCCATAAGAGAGAAAAAAACATAAAACAAAGCCTTACTTTGACACTTCTGTTTAAAAACCGCCGCTTATTCAGTTCTGTCAAAACTTTTACAAATTCTTTTTCCCCTTAGGGTGTCCTTTAAAGTCCTTTTAAGTCTTAGAATAATAAAAGAACAATTCTCACCAAACCGACACACCTTCTCTTTCAACCTCTTCCATTCAGAGCTGTCCCAACTTCAGCAGCTTTGGTAGCTGCCTCTCTGCCACTGGGAAAAGGGCTTCTCCTGGATCAACCAAGGACTTTGTGATATCCCTGGGATCTACAGGGCGCACCCTTCACTATCACTGTCTCTTCGGGACGGTTTAGGTCCGTTTGGACTGTCCAGGGGCAAAGATATTGGCTGCAATCTCAGACCTCCAAGATTGCATGCAGTATCGTCGTGATGCCAGCTCCTCCACTCTAACTGTTATTCATCTTTCTTGAAGACCCTTCTGTGTGATCTGGAACAATTCCCTAGTGGATGAGAAGAATAAAATATCATAGAATATAAATGTTGATGGTCAGATAAAAGTGCACACAAGCCAGCAGATAAATCCTTTCTTAGGATAAAGCCGAAAGCCAGACTTTAAGTCAGCCCTGAAGGCACAAATCAGAGGACAGGGGGGGGGGGGGGGGGGGGGGGAAGCAAGCAAGCAAGCAAACTGTTAGGTAATTATTGCCCTGAGATACCATAAACCATCAAAATTGCTATTATCTGGCCAGAGCTAAAATAATTCACAATGAGTTCTTTGTGATCCTTCATTGAAGCAAGCAGTGAATGCAACAAGCAGCATTCCTTACTCCACCATATAGCTAAAACTCCTACTGCTTTTTGTTATACTCCCAATCACAAGGGTAGAAGTATAAAGGTAATCCTCATTTTAGGATTGGTTGTTAAGCAAAGAGATCATGAAGTAAAACTACAACTGTGCTTATGATCTTACTGCTTTCATTTGTTTTACAAACCTGCAAAGGTTGTAAATGCAACGACTGGTTGCAAGTTACTTTTTCATCACTGTCATAACTGCAAATGGTCACTAAACAAATCATTCTCTAAACAAGAACTGTATGTACACAGTATTATTTGCAGACATTAAATGTAAATGTATGACTGTTATAGGGTACAAGAAATCATGTATTATGTTCCTAAGGATGTACCAAATAACATTATCATAATCTTCTTCCAGAAATATAAATCTCTTTTTTTTTGTCTTCAAATCTCATGCTACTTTATAGGTAGCATAAGCAATGTATAGAAACTTGGGCAGAAACTTCAACTGCTTATGAAGAAGAAAATTAATAGAGAATCTAGGGATTATGAATGCTTAGGAAAACAACATGCATAATTTAAACAGCACTTTAATATGCCTAATAGAAAAGTAAGTAATAAAACCTTGTGAAACTGTCTTACACAATATTGGTAGTGAACATAAATTATTGAGATTTGAAGTGTGGGAAGGAATTGTAGAGGGCATAAGTTCTTTCTGAAATAATAGGGAATTTAAGCCCTGGTATATGCCATATTTGAATCAGTCATAATGTACAGATGTAAATAAATATACAGATAACCTTGAAGAAGGATTGTGTGGGTGGTTATGTAAATACCAATTTGGCCCTGTTGAAGAGGATGGTTTGGAAAGAAAATCAAGATTATACTACCTTAGTTTTGTGTGACATCAGAGGGAAAGTGACAAATTTCAGGCTTTCAAGATTCTGTTGCTATAATCTACAACAATAAACTAGATTTTCAATAGTCCTTATTAGTATTTGTTTCCTGACATTGATTTAAAACTTCATATACTTTAGCTTTGATTTAAAGCCGCTTATACTTTATAAAATTATAATCATAAAGTAACTTGAGAATGAGCTCTGGTAATTTGTTTTGTTATGAAATCAGTGTATTAACAGAACTTTGGATTTGTTCAAGGATACGTATATTTATCAGATGAGTAAGGTAAAGTTAGCTACCTAAAACTACCTCGCATTAAACTTGTTTTACTTCTTCCATATCTCATAGAATCAAAATGATTTCTCCATTAAAACTGTCATGTTTTATTACAGATTTTGGAAAACTACAAAGCTATACCAACTTTTAAGAAGCTGCTGTACCTCATCTTTAAGAAAATTTAATGCGTTATTTCTAACTGGTTGCACATCTTCAGTATTGCAAGCAGTTAGTGCACTCTCAAGAAATAGAATATTAAGAGCACAAACTAGATTATCCTGAAGGATAGTTAATGGAAATTGAGAGTCATAAAATCCACAACTGTGTCTTTTGAAGTATATGCTGGGTGGATTTGTAACATACAATCTACACACTTCTAGAAATTAAATATCTTTCTTTTAGAAAAAAAACGTGAAATTAATGAAAGACTTTTAGATGCCAACTGAAAATCTTTCTATTTTACCTGTTTGAATTAATGTGATTTTTATTTTCCAGACAAAAGTCATTTTCCATTCCACTGTGGAATTGAAGTCTATAGGAAGCAGATACTACTAATAAGGAATATAAGGATCATTTTAAGTACATGTTGGTATAGCAATCTCTTGAGCTTTTTGTCCTCCAAAGTTAATTTTTCTGCTCATTATTGAAATGCATGAACACAATGCATTTGTTATTCAATTTGGCTCCCAAAATGAGCCAAATATGCTTTTTTCCCAATATGCTTTTTTCCTACAAAATATAGTATGTATTTTTAAAAAATTGAAAAGCACTTTGAGATGGACACTAATAGATGTTGTGAATTATATATTTCTCTGTGCCATAATAAAGTTGGCAAGTGATAGCACTTCATTTGAAAAGAAATTAGTAATTGATTTTATATCCCAGCTGGTCATCTTTAGCCACAGCTATTTAGACTGTCACGAGAGCACATCTGGATATGTATATATTTCTTAAAATCATTTTAAGTATTAATAGTGCAGATATGACTATTAAATATTGAATGTAGTTAATTGAAATAAGTTATGTTATGAAATGTTTCTTGGACTGAGCACGTGGATTATTTTAACCACCAGGAAAATCAGAGCGAACACAGATTATGTAGTTTTTATTTCCATTGCAGCACTTCCTGAAAAAATTGTGCATGGACACTTCCTGAACATATGAGTGATGCAAGTATGAAGATCTTCTTAAAAATTCTTGTACTAAGTTGGATATTTGGAGACAGAGACCAACTCTGAGATTATGTTTCTTTCATAACTCTAATTCTCTCCAAAATTCAACTGAATAGAAATGTTCTTCCAATTCAAATGCCTGATGATGGAGAACACATTGGTCATCCCTGAAAATGTCTGCTTTCTCTGGGGAATTTTATGTCCAAAATCTATATGTCATTTATTCCTCCTTGCTTTACTGAAATACAGCCATTCTGCTATACCTAGACTCTTGGGGATGACAAAGATTGCATAACAAAGAGTAAGATCTGAATTATAGTTCCTGTTTGTTTAGCCATAGCTGTAGTCCATCCCTCTGGCCTATATGTTGGAACAGGGAAAAATGATGTAGGACACATGTATATGTGGTTAATGTATATTCTAGAGCAGCAGCCCCCAACCTTTTAGGCATCAGGAACTGGTTCTGTGGAGAAAAGTTTTTCTGTGTACAAGAGAGGGGCATGGTTTTGTGTGCTGCCTGTACCCCGTAGATGGGGCTTTGCTTGTTCGCATAGCCCAGTTGCTGGCATGCTGCGGACTGGTGCCAGTCCATGGACCAGGGATTGGGGATCCCTGTCCTAGAGAAACAGATGAGGATTGATTGATTGATAGAAAGACTAAACCAAATGATTTGGGAAATATTCTGTTTTTTCCCCACTAAGGTAGAGATACACGATTGTGAGAAAAGAAAAGAAATACTACCCATATAATAGTTTAACAAGTCTGCATTATGAAGTTACATAGCTGTAGCATTAAAACATTTTCACAAGACAGAAATTACAACCCAGCAATTTTTACATACATACATACATACATACATACATACATACATACATACACGAACGAACGAACGAACGAATGAATGAATGAAATTGGTCACTGATAATATATGTAAGGATTTTCTTTAGCATTGCTGATTGCAAAGGTGCCCAGAGGACAATGTTAAGTAACAGGATTGGGATGCGTTATGACAAATGAAGTAAATTGTTTGGATGAAAATAAATTAGGTGAAAAGGCAGTAGTAGTGATGGATTGCTACAAATGTGAAAGCTCTCTTTGTATGTGTTAGAGAGAGGAAGGGGGGAGGAGGAGAGACCAGCATAAAAAGTCATTGGATTTCACCTTTGATCTGAGGCTGATCAGTATTTTTGTACTGTTTAATGTTAGTTTGTTTTTTACTTAAATACCTTAACATAAATATATATTTTATAAGCAGGGCTTTTTACTTTTAATGGTGCTCACTAAATTAATTGTCTAAATTAATTAAACAATGACAAAGCTTTTGTGGGAAGTTGCTTGGCTACAAGCAGTCAACACAGGGCATTTTTATCTCCTTCTTAATAGGTCCTCTGTGAATTGCAGAGATCCTTTCATCTGTTGCACTGTTCTCTTTGCAAATCATTTCCCCAAATTACAGACTTAGCCCATCCCTTGACCTTTAAGCCTATGACAGCCTGAGGGGACCTGACAAATACGCATCAGGAATATTACAAAAAATAAAAGTCTACAAATGCCATTTCATTTTGCTTTGCTTTTGCTTTCATCCTTCCTGCTCAAATTCATCTGGCAGCTAAAGCCCAGGTAAAAGAAGGGAGACCTGGGAACTAGGCCAGAAATGAGCCTCCAGGTGGGTAGAGAAACAAATGAGAAAAGAAGCTTCAGTTATTTTCTCTTAGCTTTTTCCTCATTCTTTTGCTTTCTGTTAAAATTTATCTCCCAGCTACAATCCAGCTGAAGACATTGGGGTTGCTTTTAACAGTCTACTTTTGAGTCTGTTTAAAAAATCCATAATTGTAGTTGAATCCTTCTAAAAACATATTTATGGATGGCAGGGGCAGGGAGAGAAAAACTAATGAAAACGCAGGAGTTTCAATAGTCACTTTAAATTTTGCACATTTTGTGAATATTTCAAAGCAGTTCTGAGTACTTTGCAGAGGGAAAGGGCCACATGAATATATTAAATATTGTTAAGTTCTACAAAGAAATATCTGGCATTGTTATCAAGTGGAGGTTTTTAAAGGCAGAAACAACAAGCACTTTATTATTTTATATATCTATATCTATATATCAATATCCATAAATCTCTCTCTCTCTCTCCCCCTCTATCTATCTATTTATCTATCCATCTATCTATCTATCTATCTACTGTGTATCACACATTCATAATCTGGAATTGAGAGAAAAGCAATATTTTGAATGATGCGGATACTTGGTCTCAATTAGAAAACTAACTCCATTTCCATCTTTATGTTTTACAATCAACCTAAACAAACATTGTCTAGTCTGAATGGCTCAAAATGGAATCAAAATAGAGGGGAGATGTAATTATTGTGAGGCATAGTTCCAGGGGTGGGATTCAAAATTTTTAACAACCTGTTCTGTGGGCGTGGCTTAGGCGGTGGACGTGGCTTGGTGGTCATGTTATTGGCTGGGTGTGGCCAACTCAATATCACTCACATCAAGGCAAGCATCTCCTTGCCTGGCCTCTCATGACAGTGGGGATGCTGCAACAGTCGTAAGTGTGAAAAATGGTCATAAGTCACTTTTTTCAGTGCCATTATAACTTTGAACGATCATTCCACACAAGCAAAGTACCAGCAAAGGAGGGGAAAAAAGAACTCCAGCGAAGCTCCGGAGACAGGAAGTCTAGTCCTGCCAAGAATGTAATAAGGGTTAATGGAAAGGCAGTTTCTGTAAGCAACACCAGAATGTTTCCTTCCTGCCTTCCTTACAGGATTCAGCCAGTAATTTCTTCTAACAACCGGTTCTCCAAACTGCTTAGAATGTTAACAACCGATTCTAGTGAATAGGTGCGAACTGGTAGAATCCCACCCCTGCATAGTTCTGTTCCTTAGGTACTGGTTTTCTTGAATTGCAATGACTTCACAGTATGAGAGTCAAAAACAATTTCTCCCAACCTTACTACCATGATCAGTCTTCCCAACTCAATGGGTACATACACTTGATTAAATTCTATTATTAAATACATTTGTTTTTGCATCTGAATATTTTCCATTCCAGATAGGTTGTTTTCAACCTTTCAACAACATGGCTGTTGCTTTCTTTTTAGAAGTAGAGGTTTTTCACCTCTGAGTTCCAGTTTTGTACATGAAATATGGAAAGTACAAAGGTATTCATATGTGAATAGGAAACAATGTCAGTTGGAAAGACATGAGTTAGCATCTGTGTGTACATATTTAAATTTATGGATGCGAGCATTCATCATTCAAAAAAAAAGTCACAATAGAAACCTTTCCCTGTAGCCAAACAAAAATATTATATTAAAATATCAGAACAAAATCAAAGTAAAAACAATAAATGGAACAACTGATTCCCCTTGTGCCCAGACTGACTGTTGGTGCAAAACAAAACAACAAAATGAAAATAGGAAAGCACCTATGATGTCTTAAATAGGAAAGAACTTGTGACCTCTTAAATATTACTATGTCAACCAAGCTTTTGTAGATATTACTTTACTGCAACAGATGCATTGGGCAGAGTCAGAAAAAAGACTCTTGATGACTTGGTGATTGGTAAATAGATACCAATAGTATCTGGACTATACTAACTCTATAATTTATCTATTTCAGGATGCTTTTATTCAGGTTCCTATTTCCTCTGCCTTTAAAACATTTGTTTTTTAAAAAAAAATATTAAAGCCAATATTAAATATTAAAGCACTGTGAAGACAATCAAAAGTCTATTTTGACCCAATAAATGGCATTTAGGTTTTAATGGTATTGTTTTGGTATACCAGTAGATATTCTTCAATGAGACTAAGTAATAAAACTAGAATTGACACAATCACTGAAGCTACAAGAGATAAACAAATTTATTTAGCTTGAATTATTATAGACTTTATTTTAGTCCATGGGGGCCTTTTAAAAATGCATTTCCTACTCTTCCCCTGACAATTTATTGAATTTATTGACTTTGATTTAGTTTCAACTAGTTTATGATATAAGCAGCTCTGTACCAGCTAATACTGCAAAGATGTGTATTGAGCATTAATAGGTGCTAGAAAAAAAGTTATCTGTCAGATTTCATTACATATTTCTTGGAAAGAAAACTAAATTCCCTAGTGTGATTAAGATCTTTATGGTAACAAATGGGATGCATGCAAATTTTCAACAAAGATTTCATTGAGGGAATGAGCATATTTATCATAGCTCATCATTAGATACTTCACAATAGAATTAATAAACCTAAATAATTATCCCAGAAATAAAGAAAAAAATATCCAAACTATTGTATTTGCTACGGGTTTAATCAGTAACAATTGACTACCCTTTTCTAACTGATATTATTTTGGAATTAATATCCCATCTTGAATAAAGCAAGTTTGCAATATTTGTAATATTGCACATTAATATTCATTATGCAGCAGAATATTTGTCTTCAATTTAAAAAGCCATATTAGTTTCCCAGAAAGACTGATAACTAAGTTTGATAGTCAATAATCTTTTAAAAAATTGACAAAATGAAATATTGGGACATTGCAGTAGAAATACTTATTTACCACACAGGGATGCCAACTCTTGATATTAAATACTGGAAGTAACAATAAATGGGTTGCGGATTACTTTGATGTTTTTTTTAAAAAAAAATCTGAACACTTCTATTCATTTCTTAAATGCTGAAAAATGGCTGCTCATTCCTATAGTAGTAATTAAAGGTGCTGATAGCTGTGTATACAGTCCTACATATCAGGAACTTAATGTCTGCAGTGAATTCACAAGGTTTGAATGCCCCTCTGGCTATTGGTATTTCAAAGGGCCTCAGAAACATGGCTTTTGGCTCAGGCATTAGGCAAGGATGATGTCTTTCTTTTTCTTTGTTTCCACCTAAGTTTGTTGTCTCTGCCATCTTTGTCCTTTTGTTTTTGTATTATTTCCTTATTACTAATGGTTTTTAATAATCCAAAACCAACTAAAGTCATCGGGAGTCCAGTATAACTCTTATATATTATTGTTATTATATATGTAATAATATAATACAATTATTATTGTTATTTCAGTAACTATGAAAGTTTGCAACAAGTGATAAATTTCTGTGCTCTCTTGGCGTAACAAATGCTTTAAGAAATGTTTGGTCTGAAACATGTAAATGAAGCATGCACAGATCATGCTATAAAATATTCATGAATCAAGTCACCAAATGTAAAGTCACAGTGATATATATATAAGCTGTTGTGGTGGTGGTGTCTTCCCAAAAGGCAAAGGAAACCTTTTCCACATGCTTACCGAAAGATAAACATTGCGAAGTAGCAGAAGTGTGGCAAGATTGTTTCTAGATTGTGGCAAATGGTTACAAATATTGAAATTATTGTTACTATTGGTGAATGCTATACATATTCATTATTGACAGTAGGCATAAAAAGAATTTGAAGTTTTCTAGTTTTTTTTGTAGGAAATAAAAGAATCTTGTATTGCTACAGTTATTCCTCCATTCAGTTTAAGGCATATATTCACATAGTTATCTACATAATTATTTACATAGTTATACACAGTATTATTTCATCTTACCATAATTCCTACCTATCTTTCAACCATCAACTTTACAACTACCTTCTAACCAGGTAGAATCAATCTAACCATAGGTTCCAAATCTCCTAGTACTCTGTTTCCTCTGTGTCTTTAATTCTATCAATAACCTATCCCTCTGTGCATTCTAAAACCTTTGGGTTATATTTACATGAATATAGGAAATAGACTCTTGCTTTTTATACTGAAATCTAAAAAGTGTTTATATAGAAAAAAGCATTCTTGAACTCAATGGGACTTTTACCAAGATAAATGAATTGTAGTAATTAATTTCTAAGCCTCTAGTTACCTATGGGAACATATCAGTTGTATATACTTGGATGATTTATAGCAAACTTTGAATTTTAGTTTTTCAAGCATTGTGAATTGCTTGGTAGGTAAATGTTTGTAAAAAAAAATTAAGTTGTACAATAAATTTTGCGCAACACCCAGTTATTTTCCACATTTTTTCCCTTTGAGAAACCCAATATTCTGTTAAGTAAATTAGCCCCAAGCTGTTTTCTACCCTGCAATCAGCTCAGAAAAAATAATTTTTCACATTAAAAGTTTCTAAGCAGCTTCTCTAGACAGATTTAACACACGATGCTTTTAAAGTCTTTTAAAATAAATAACAAATAGGAGATTGTCATATTAGCTCATTGTACTGACATTGTGTTTGGAGTATATGAGCAATTGTAAAAGGCAAACAGAAATGTGCCTGTACCTTTAGTTAAGAAGCTAATGGCATTTGCAATATATATTCATTTATGAGGCAGATATTAAAAAGGTCAAACAGGACAGGCTTTTCCATTATGTAGAGTAAGTTGGCTGCCTGAGCAGCAAACGTGAGAAGATAGCAATGAGGTCTTAGAGGACAAAGTATTGAATGCTTCCTGAATCTTCTCAGCAATCTTGTTGGGTTTACATGTGTTGTAGAAACAGTATTGCATAAGCAAACATAACTTCCCCATATGTGAAATGTATGTATGTAAAATTTCATTTTGATCTTCACTTTGGGCAGAAAAATATCTTTGTATTGGTCTTAACTCCAAAGATGGTAAACATCTTTCCCTCTCACATGTATAAAACTTCATGACTGTAGCTAAAACAGATGAATCTGTTTTCAAGCATCTGATGAATAAAATCTAAAATCCTTGATCTAAAGTCAAAATGTGCTTCAGATAAAGTCTTCAAATTACATAGGTCCTTCTAAAATGAAAGACAACTACAAATATAGTTGTGATGGAATAAACATAGTATGGAGAATTCAAAGAAATAAATATATGTAAAAATTCTATCCTAGTGAGATGGAAACTCAAATAGATCTTCATATCCTTTTTCACCTTACAGTCCTATGGCTTATCAATGGAATATTAAAAGGCTTCATCTGAGAAGGGGAGGGAGATTCAGTTCTGGGGAAGAGACCTCAATATAATGTTCTGTTTGCCTTATCACAACAGCCTACTAAAGCTAATATTTTTGAAATCAGGAAAATGTACAATTGAAAAGACCTTGAGGGATTGAGCAAACCAAGACTAAAGATTCTTCTGCCATGCTTCCAAAAGGATAGCCATGACTTTTAATTTAAACACAATGACATCTTCAACAGATTGAATATCATTTGCCATTATTTGTTTTTTGAATGTTTGCTTTGATTTCTCTCTCTAGTCTATAGCCTATAGATTTATTAGTAGTTTCATCCATACAGATTTTTTCACCCAAAGCTGGCTAGACACTAACTTATATATCAACTCTATTAATTAGCTCAATAGACGGCATGCTGTTTTCTCTTTCTTAGTTTTAGGCTGCTTGAAATGTAAGAGCAGCCCAATGCACATTCAGCTTTGCTTGATTATGCTATTATTCTGAAATGAACATCTTTTAGATTATCTCCTCAGGTTGTTTAATTGGGTTTTAACCCTTTTCTGAGAGTTTATGCTTGTCACTTTTGAAATCTCCTCAAAAAGAGCCCAATAAGAAGGGTAAGCAGTCCCCGCCTTCCCTATGCTGAGCTCTGCTTCATTCAAATTATTTAATTGTATTCAACCAGATAAGAGTCGATTTTCTAAAGAATTTTTAATTTAAATATAAAAGAAAATCTGATTCTTAAGAGAATCTATTAATTACTATAAGTAAATTGAGTTGAAGAAATTATCCCTTACTTGGTGTAAAATATATTACATATTGTTTCTGGATAATTTTGTGCAGGAATTCAGGAGGCAATATTTTTTTAAAATGGCATTCCTTTAATTAAGCTTTTTTGAAGAATTGATAACTCAGTTTTATATAGATAATTCATATACATATCCATTACATAATTCCTTTCCTAATTAGATGAAATGCAAAGCTCAGAAAAGGAAGTATGAAGAAATGCTAAAGAAGTTAAAGATAACAAAATCACAAAAAGAATAGGAAATGTTGCCATCTAGTATGTATTTATACCATTAATCAATTCACATTAATTTCAGATCAGTATTTTTTTTTTGTATTATTCACTGCAAATTATTTGAGTTCTTGGCTAATAACACAATAGTATCTGCATGCAAAAGTATACATATATTCACATTCCAAAGCAACCCTAGTGTCATCTTAAGGGTTTCTTTTGCATTTATTCATGAGTATATGGAAAAACAAAGGAGACATCACATATCTTTGTCTTACAAAGAACCGAGGTGGTGCAGTGGTTAGTTCTGCAGTTACTTCTGCTGACTGCTGGCTGCCTGCAATTTGGCAGTTTGAATCTCACAGGCTCAAGGTTGACTCAGCCTTCCATCCTTCCAAAGTGAGTAAAATGAGGAGCCAGATTTTGGGGGGAAATATGCTGACTTTGTAAACTGCTTAGAGAGGGCTGTAAAGTACTGTGAAGTGGTAAATACTATTGTTATTGCTTCTCCCGATTCATTGTTGAATCGGGAATAGCAATTGCATTCATTAAGCATTGTCCCTATTCTCACCCAGATTTTATTTGCTTCACATAACAATTTTTACTGCATTCAGCATCTAACTTTTAACTCCATATTCATGCAAACATCCCACAATTCAAGCCTATTAAGTTTTTTACACAGAAGAGCAAAAATAGCATGGGGTTCTAAGTAGATAAAGATAAACAGTTAGTGTTTATAGCTTTATGTATAAACATGTAGAGTCAGTGTGTGTGGTTTTGTGTAAACAGGGGTGGGATTCTACCGGTTCTGTCCGCTTCTTTAAAACTGGTTGCTCTGAAGAGCAGCAAACAGAGCATACACAGAACTGGTTCTATGTTTGCTGATGTTTTGGTCCACCCACCCGCCCGGACTTTTACCTGTCCTTTATTTCCTGCATTTTCAACCGTAACTGCTTTGCACAACACAGCTGCGGTTGAAAAAGCAAGAAAAAAGGGCTTTTCCAACCACTGCGCACTTGCACGCAGCACTGTTCAGCTATCTGGGAAGCTCAGCAGGTCGGAAATTGCACTTGTATGAGGCGCACGCGCATGCACGCTCAACGCAGAGCAACAGAACTGGTAGTTATACCAGTTGGATCCCATCCCTGCGTGTAAGTGACTAGTTGTATGCATATGAGCTTAAGTTAGAGTGTAAGGCATCCAGAAAGTATCCATGATACTTTGTCACTCTGAGACATTTTCTCTCCAATTGATTTATTTAGAAACAGATCTGGTATGTCAAAGGCAATTTCCCAAAGTGAAATTATTTTCACACATTTCAAGAATCCACCTTCTGTCCTCCCTTCTCTCCTCCCACTTCTACATTTCATAAACAATGAGAACCAATTAACTGCAACTGGAATTTCTTAATATGACATACAGAATAACCTTGAACTGTTCAACTCTTCCAACCCCCTTTCATGAAATGTGACAGCTGAATTTTAAAACTGACAAGTGTCCCCCCTTGAAAACTCTTTCTCCATGAGGACCCTTCAGTTTGTGGGGAAGATCCTCATGGAATTGATTAACCAATTCATCAGCATGAACATCCCAACTCTTTATCCAACTAGCATCTGAGAGAGGGTATCCTTTCCATAAGGCCAAATATTGCAATCGGTCACAATGTAATCTAGAATCAAGAATTTTTTGAATTTCATAATGTGTTTCCCCCTGTACCATAAATGGTTTAGGGGGACAATTAGTGGTGGTCTTATCATTGATGTAGTAGCTGGTTTTAGTAAACTACAATGGAATAATGGATGAATTTTCCCCAATAGCGGAGAAGACTTAATTGGACAGTGACTGGATTGATTATCTTTGAAATTGGGAATGGACCCAAGAATTTTGGACCCAGCTTCTTACTGGCAGTTTCAACCTAAGATACTTGGTCAACAAATATACTTTGTCCCCTACTTTAAAAGGTGGTTGAAGGAATCTACTGTGTTTCTCCAACAATATGCCCCCCCCATAGGAAGACCAGCATATGTTGTAGGCATAAAATGAAATTAAGCCCCTCCCCCCAAATTTAGGCCTATTTTAAAACATGTGAAATTGGAAAGGGAGGGTGGCGAAGGAACTTGCCATTAGGAGCACCCCGCGGGCAGCCACACCTCGCCATGGCAGAGTGTGGAGGGCTTCCTACCCCTTCCAAGTGCCTTTACTACAGACCTGGCTATGGTGCCGGTTGCAAGCCAGGGCAGTGGGCGGGTGGCATTGGGTGGTCAGCGGACAGGCAGCAGCAGTGTGGGCACTTTAAATTGCAGGGCAGCAGCAGCGTGGGCACTTTAAATCATAGGGCGTCAGTGGCAGGGCACTTTAAATTACAAGACCTTTGGTGCTCACCGCTTCTGCTTCCTCCACCGCTGTTGCTCTACCTTCGCATTCCTCCACCGGCAGCTTTTCAGCCACTCCTCAGGCAGGGGAGCCACTTCTGTAGCTTCCACGATTCCCGCCAGCACTGCTGAGAGAACAAGCAGCAGCAATGACAGGAACATGGAAGCATTTCAGCTGCTTCTTGGGCAGGGGAGCCACCTCTGTAGCTTCCCATTTCCTGCTGGTGCTGGTTAGAGAACAGAAACGTGGAAGCTACAGAAGCTGCCGGTGGAGGAATGCGAAGGGAAAGCAACAGTGGTGGAGGAAGCAGAAGCGACGGGCGCCGAAAGTCTTGTGATTTTAAGTGCCCATGCCACTGCCGCCCACCCGCCCACTGCCGCCCTCCTGTTGACCCAGCCTGCGACCAGCACCATACCCGGGTCTGTAACAAAGGTGCTTGGCAGGGGTACAGATCCCTCCACGCTCTGCCATGATCGGATGTTAGGAGCGGCTGGTGGTGAGGTGTGGCCACCCATCGGCCGCTCTAGGCAAGGGTGCGCGGAGGGGAAAAATTAATTCACCCCCCGAAAAGACAGCCTAGCCATTTTTTCAGGGCTCAAAAGAAAATAAGTCCCAGCCTTATTTTCTGAGAAACAGTATATTTATCCGCCTATTTTTAATAATTTTTTGCAGCTTTGGTCAATTTTTTTTTGTATCTTCCCATCCTTTCTTTAATGAGTTCATCCATTCTGTTAGGGACATGGATGAGGGAGGTTGTCTAGGTAACTCTGGCATCGGGACAAAATCCAATACAGTGTTGATTTGAAATGGAGTCAATCCCGTGCTGCTATGCACTGCATTATTGGAAGCAACCTCTTCAAAAGGTAATAACTCAGCCCAATTTTCTTGTTGATAATTCACATAGCATCTAATGTATTGTTCAATCATGGCGTTAGCCCTCTCTGCTGCTCCGTTACAAGCAGGATGGAAAGCTGAGGATAACCCTTAAGATGAACCAATGGATTTCAGAAATTGCTTCCAAAATTTTGCAGGAAATTGTACCCCTCTGTCTGATATTATTCTACGAGGGACTCCATATCGTCTATATTGCAGGTTTTTTCAGATGGAAGTCCTTTGCAGGCTATAAAATGGGCCTGTTTGGAGAATCAGTCCATTATAGTCCAAATGATTGTATTCCCTTCACTCTTAGGTAATGCAACAATGAAGTCCATTGCGATCTCTTTCCAAGGTTGGTTTGTTTTAGCAACTTGTTGCAGGAGGACTGGGGGTTTTCCAGTTCTGTATTTCATTATGGCACAAATTGAGCAACTTTTTACATAGTCATCCACATCTGGTTTCATTTTTGGCCACTAGAACTGTCTTCTTAGTAAATGTAGGATTTTTAGGAATCTGAAGCAGCCTCCCAGCTGGGAGTCATGGCAACGCGTTAGTACCAGCAGTCTTAGGGTTGTGGGTACATAAAGCTTAGTACCATTCCAAGCTAGTCCATAATTCATTGTCAACTCAGTTTGATGGTCCAGGAACCAAGGATCAGTCAATAGGGCCGTTTTCAATTCTGTAGTCAGCTTATCTTCCAGGTGTTTGGGGTTGCGGTTGGCTTGGGCTTGAGTGTTCACTTGGCCTGCCAATTGAGCTTCTGAAATTAAGGCTTGTACTATTTCCTCTAGGTGGTTGTCAAACTGAGGTTTTCTGGACACAGCATCCGCCAGTACATTTTTCCCTCCAGGGATATATTTAATGTTAAAGTTGAATCGCTTGAAATATTGGGCCCAGTGGACTTGTTTGAGTGATAATCTCCCATGGGTCTTTAGACCTTCGAGGTTCTTATGATCAGTCCATATCTCAAAGGCTTCTGGCACCCCTTCTAGAAAATGCCTCCAAGTCAACAAAGCCCATTGTACAGTGAATGCTTCTTTCTCCCAGACCGCCCACCTTCACTCTGTGTCTGTCAGTTTTTTCGACACATAAGCACAAGACATCAATCACTCAAGAGTCTTTTTGCAGCAAAATGGCTGCCACCACTACATCACTTGCATCCGTTTGGACAACAAAAAGGCTTGGTCGCATCTGGGTGTTGGAGGATGGGCTCAACTGTGAAGAGGCATTTTAAGGTCTCAAAAGCTTTCTGATAATCCATGGTCCAAGCCAGTGATTGTTTTGGCTTCAATTTGGTGGGTGATGGCTCCATTTTCAATAAATCTGTTAATTTCAGCAAAGGGCGGAATGAATTGTCTATAGAAGTTAGCAAACCCCAAGAAACTTTGAAGTTGTTTTTGGGTTCTGGGGGGTTTGCCAGTCCAGCACTGCTTTCACCTTTCCGGGGTCCATTTCAATCCCCAGGTTTGTAGCCTAAGTAGTCCAATGACTCTTTGTGGAATTCACATTTTGAGAGTTTCACATATAATTTGGTGGCTAGAAGTTTTTCTGGAACTTGTCAGACCAATTGAACATGTACTTCCATGGCTTCACTGAAGATAAGGATGTCACCCAGGTACATGAGGATCCCTGGTAAAGATGCGGGTATCGCACCTAATTGATGAGCTACATAAACACTGCAGGAGCCCGCTGAAGTCCAAAAGGCATGACTTTGAACTGGAAGGTACCCAGAGGGCAGTTAAAAGCAGTTTTCCACTCATCTCCCTCTTTGATGCGGACCCGGTAGTAAGCTTCCCTGAGGTTTAGTTTGGTGAATACCTTGCCCTTTGACAGGTGGTTCAATAAGTCCTTCATAAGAGGAAGAGGGTACATGTTTTTGATGCATACAGAGTTCACACCTCTAAAGTCAACACACAATCTCAACCCTCCATCTTTTTTCTCCTTGAACAACACGGGGGCAGCTAGTCTTGATTTGGCAGGCTCAATAAAACTTCATTCCAAATTGCTGTTAATGTATTTCCTTAATTCAGTCATTTCAGCAGGCGTCAAGAAATACAGTTTTGGTTTGGATAATTTCGCCCCAGGTTCTAATTCTATGGCATAATCAGTGCCTCAATGGGGAGGTAAAACACTACACTCTTCTTCACTGAATGCTTTAGCCAAGTCTTTGTATTGGTCAGGTACCTGGGGATTATCTGGGAGAAGGTGGGATGCTCTGGATGCTGGCTCAGGCTCTGGGTTCAAGTTGACTGGTGGCTTTGTAGTAGGCAGAAGAGGGGGCAATGGGCCCTGTCCAATGAGGATTTTTCTGAATCCATCCTCCCATTTGATCATCAGGGTCCATTTGTCTAGCTATGCAAGTCCCAGTATGATGAATTCTGACATCTTGGGGGCCACCGTGAAGGGTATGAGTTCACGATGGGACCCTAACTCCATCTTGATCAATTCTGTCATTTGGGTGGCTGCTCCCCCCATTAAGGTTCCATCCACTTGCTCAAATTTGATTGGGCATTTTAGCAGGTTAGTCTTTATGCCCAATTGTTCAATGATGGGAGTCCAATAAGACATCTAGAATTCCCAGTATCAATGACAGCTTCCAACTCCTCAGCCTCCCCCGTGTTTGGTACCACTAACTTGACTTTGACTGTAAAAGGTATGATGGGATCACTCACCATTGGATCATCTTTGCAGGTTGAATTCTTGGGGACATGGTGTCAGTCTGGTGGTCCATTGTTCCCATCTGTGCATAGGGGGCTTCATCAGCTGTGTTTGGTGAACCCCCTCCTGCCCAGAGGTCTTTCTTGATTCTTCCAACCTCTAACAGCTGGATTAGACTTCAACTGTGGTGCTTGTGGTACAGGAGCAGGAGCAAGATTGTCTGATGCTCTATGGATGGCTTGGCCACATCGGTAACAATTCAGCACCTTGGTGGGTTGGGAACAAGCAGTTTCGGCTCATCCGGTTGGTGGTCTCCTCGTCACAATTCTCTTAGTTGGGGCTGCCGGAAGGGGTTTCCTGTGTGTGTTGATGCTGTGATCTAAGCTGAGAGAGGCAGCATACCATGATTATAAGGTCTCTGGAATTCCCCTAATTTCACAGGCCTTCTTTACTTCTGGATCAATGGAGTTTTTAAAATAGTATAAAGTCATTATTTCAGGGCAATCCATGAGGTGGCTTGCGACCCTTCTAAAGTCCCAAATAAATTCTGACAAGGATCGTTTGCCTTGCCTCATTTCCATTAACTTCTCTTCATTCTCTGCTACCCTGTCTGGATTTTTAAATCTGAGTCGTAATAATTGAATAAATTCATTTATATTGCATAATTCAGGGGCTTGTTGTGTAGTTGGGCCACCCAGTCTGAAGCATCCCCTTCATTCATCCCATCTGATATGGCCGTAATCAAATCGCAGTCTGTGGCATATTGATCTCCAAATTGTTCTACGTGGGATTGGATTCAAATGAGGAAGTAATTGAAATGTTCATGGTGGCCATAGGATATGGCCTCAAAGGGTATTTGTTCTGGACTGGGTCGTAGTTGGGGAGGTGGCACTGCAGGCCAGGTCCCTGCAGGTTGTACTGTAATGAAAGGAACAGGCCGGGTGGCGTATGTAGGCTGGGTAGGCCCCCTGAATCCTAGCTGGGTGATGCCTCTCTGGAATGGGGGTTCCTGTGGCCTCGCTGCTGGTTGGGACTGCAATTGTGGTTGCCAGGAGGAAGATGGGTATGGCCTGGTTCCCTGGTCAGGTGGAGGGGAAGTAGCTGCTGTCTGAAGGGACAATCACCCTTCAGACCAGGGCTGTGTTGGTGCTGACTCCCATTGGCATTGAATCCATCCCTGGTCTGGATAAAATCCCCACCCTGGAGGGATACTCTGCAGGGGGCAAAATTCCTTTGAAAATGAAGGGATTGCCTCAGAGGCTGCAGCATACCTTTCTTAGTTGATGCTTCTTTCTGGCTTCCTCCAACTGGCATCTGTATAGTCTCCTCCCTCCAATCAGACAGAATAGCAATATGCCTTGGGCTCCAGAAAAATTTATCTTCAGCCAGCTGGGTTACCTCTGGTTTATAACAACTTCTTGAATTGAAACAGTTCAGTATAGCTCCCAAATCTCTTTCCTCTACTGTCATTCTGAAAGCATCCATCATCTCCTCCAAACAAGGGTTGGCAGATCCAGTTAATGTTCTGGATGGATGGCCCCCATTCACTCCCCCTTGCATATCTCCAACCTCAGCTGATTGTTGATCTTTCTCCATGTCTGGGAAAAGAACTCTGGGTTATCAGCCAAGCCCCTTCAAAGAATAAAAGTGGACTTTGGGAAATAACTGTAAGGCATCCAGAAAGTATCCATGATATCAATCACTCAGACATTTTCTCTCCAATTGATTTATTTAGAAACAGATCTGGTATGTCAAAGGCAATTTCCCAAAGTGAAATTATTTTTCCGTGTTTCACAGAATCCACCTTCTCTCCTCCCACTTCTACACTTTATCAATCAGGAGAACCAATTAACTGCAACTGGAATTTCTTAATATGACATACAGAATAACCTTGAACTTTTCAACCCCTCCACCCCCCCTTCCATGAAATGTGACAGCTGAATTTTAAATTTGACATAGAGCAAGAGAGGATGTCCTGTGTGCCATGTCCAGTCATTAAGGATCTTTCATTGTTTTTACTTTTGCTTTTTACTTTCTTTTTTTTTTACTTTTGCTTTTTTATCACAGTTGGTCCAGTAGGTCTTTGAGAATCAGCACTTTGTTAATTTTTACTGACAGCACAATATGATCTCAATTCATTACGCAAAAATTATATGGAGAAAAGGAGAAAGAGCAACTAAAACAGAACACCTTATTAATGAACAAGGCATTTTCAACCAAGTCATCCCCTTTTGATGGTATCATAGCTGCTACAAAGCCTATTCTTCAATTTACCGCAATTAAGAATAAATGTATCATTTATAATGGATAGGAATGGAGTATTAATAAATTTCATAAAATAGATACAGGTGAATAATTTAATGCAAAAGATGAACAACAAATAAAAAAAAGTTTTACTTATTTATTTGCTCTATACAAAGAAAAGCAAAGAAGGAAGAAAGAGGTATATCTCCAAAAATATCATTTTCATACAGATATATAGCTGTCGCAGAACTAGTACCATAGGTATATGAATTATTAAGATTTAAGTCAACATACTTAATAGTGTGAGAGGAAAGGAAATTAATCATATAAACTAACATTTCTAGTCCACATTTCTAGCTTTAGTTCCTCTTAAGAATTGCAAAAAAGATAATGAATGATTGTTTTTCAGTACATGTTAAGTAATCAATGGATAAGAGATCACATAAGTACACTAACTAAACATAAATGAGAAGCCCATAGGTTTTTTTCAAAGATTTCTTTCAACACAGTTTTATTCTGTTCAGACTAATGCCATGACTGGCTAAGCTTTATATGCCCTTGACATCTCATTTAAACTGGCATTTACACAGGGCTTGAGAGCTTTAGATCTGTATTGATGGTTTCTAATTGAAGCTGGAGCTTGTGAATCAGTTGTCTAAACAGTGCATGATACTTGAGAACTAGATATTGCCTCCTCTTCTTATCCACAAAGGATTTGGAAGGCTTATGCAAGTGTGTGCAATTCTGCAGAAATACCTGAAGTCAATAGTAGATATAGCAAACACTGACATCCTCCTGGCTCCTTCAATGTTTACTGTAACTCTTCTATATACATATAGACATATATAGAACTGCTTCCATGATACATTTCAGCCCTTGTAACTTTATTCATAAACAACTCCCCAAATAACTCCAATTAGATTAATTACCACTGAAAAAATGCTTACTATTACTATTACTAATGGAAATATAGCTTGAAAATTAGAACCTCAAAAAAGTCTTCCTAACAACAGGAGACAAAATTGTAAATTAACTGTCACCAACATGGTGTTTTATGCAAGATGTTAGACTAAAAGTTCATGAATTCCTAGGTGGTGTGATGAATTGACATTATTTATGGTCCAAAAACAATCTGATTTTACAGTATATAAGCACTTTATCAAAATTTACACAATTCTAGAGCAATCAAAGAAGAACCAAACTGGTGGGTTTCTTGATAAAGGAAGACCAAGCTCTTCAAAACTTTTGGTGCATAATAATGCTATAGACCTCAACAATAATGTTTTTGACCCAATATCTTCTGAATTTCATTATAAATATTCTGTATAACTCTTTATAGATAGAATTAAATTCCTTAGATTTATGCTGAGTTTGATCCTCATTTGGGAATCAAGGGAATGTCAGAGCATCTTCTAATTCTCTTATTTGCCAATTAGATCTGTTTGCATATTTCCCTATAAGAGCTTACAAGTTAGTAGCACTTATTCTGCTGGAGGCAGAATTTCCAACCATCTAGAAGATGGTGAGTATAAGATGCAACCCTGTGAGTAACACAGTAGCTAAACTACTATATTGAAGATTAGGATTTTCTGTGTTTCTCTTCCATTCTAAAATTGGCAGGAAAAATTTATTTATTTCCTTCTTTCATTTGAAGTTCTCCAACATTGTAAAATCAGATTAATAATAAATAATAGAAGTCTAAACCATAATATAATAATGTCTATTTATTCTATATTTACAATGGATGTGATAACTGATGTCCATACAATTTTAACAGGCAATATTCTAAGGTTTGTGATTGGTTGAAATTCTAGATTTTTCATTATCCAGCCCATGAAAAACCTCCCCTAACTGGCATACAGAAAGCTATGCACACTTCATGCATTGCATTTCCACCCACCCCCCTTTACTTATCATTTAAAGTTTGTTTACTAATTCTTAAAACATGACCCAAAAGTGCTTTTTCAAAAGGAAACAACTTCATTTTCTTCTTGAAGACATTTTGCTTCTCATCCCAGTACCTTTTACAGCTCTGAAAAAGCTTCTTGAATGAGAAGCAAAACATGGGGAAAATATTCCTCTAGAATATAACACCTTAACACTTCCTTAGGATGTCTCAGATGAGGAATTACATTGAGATATGATTGAAGGAGGTGAACGTAGACCCAGGAAATCAGAAAATAGTGCTGGATAGAGCAAGGTGCCTGTGAACTATAGAGCAAACAAACATTTTAGAATCTAGATCTTTTTTACATTAGCCTTGGTGTTGCAGCAAAGCACAAACAAATGTCTGTATATTACTTCAGACATTGTAAAGCTTTCCATAGTAAAGTGACAGTCAACTAACACTTTAAAAAAAGAAACAAAAGTGATTAATAACTAAAATTATTGATGGATATTGTCTGGAGACTAATTTAGCTAAACATTTGGAACACAATTGTTTAGGGTGTATACATCTCTCACTTACATTGTGTAGAATATTTCTTATTCTGTTATAACTATAGAAATGCAGATTGTTGTATTAAACACAAAGTGGTTTTAATTTCCACTCATCATGCAACTGGATCATTTAATTTGATTTTGTGTTGGTAAAAACAGTAAGGACTGTACAACTGTAGGCTTTGTGGGCTTCTCTAAAGTTGTGTAGCTGACTGTCATTTAACTGGTTACATTGTTAATTAGATCTTCCACTCAGTTCTTCCTGAGAGATCTGTGCCCTCTAGATATTGCTGAATTTTGTTATTTGCAATATATCTAATTAACATGGTTTATGCTAGGGTTTATGACACAAGAAAATCTTTATTGTTGAAATAGATTTCTTAGGGTTCAACTACTGGTAATTATATGTGGTTCTGTCCTTTGGTTGTTTTTTTAATTTAATTTAATTCTGTCCTTTGGTGGTTTTTCACTTTTTTCCTTTAATTTTTTGTTCAGCTTTGATCGGTCTTTGTTCGATATTTTCTTTTGGGGGTTTAGATTTTAATTTTGAATAAAATAAATAAATTGTTTTTTAAAAGAAAATCTGGAGTTCACGAGTCTCCTACCCCTCTGAGAACTTTATCCTTCTTACTGTAAATATGAATATGAATATTCAACTCCTTGCCATTTATGTCAAGCTCTAAATCTAGACAGTTTAAGAAGATAATCTCCTCATTTCCTGTCTGTTACACTATTCACTATTCAATATTCAATGATTATGAAAAATGAAAACAGAAGGAATTCTACAAGCACACTTTGAGATTGATTTGTGAATGTTAGATGAAACATATGATGCTATGAGTGGACTTTTTGGCATATTCTTCATAGCAGAATTTATTGCAGAAATTAGATGAGCAAGTAGCTTCTATCTTCTCTCTGTGCCATAGAATTTGTGTTGACTTTATTATTAACTTGATTAGGCAGTTATAATCTGTGCTACATGCAATACATTTTATATTTTCTGAATGGGAATATGAAAATTTACCAACACTGAGCTTCAGCAATCGGGTTATCAAGCCATATTTTTTAGCATTTCAAGAAATTTAAAGAGAACATATGACAGAAAAGTAAACAGACAAGGTTCTAAATTAAAAGGGCAATTGAAATGGAGGCATTTGGAGTGATATTGAGAAGGGAAGTTACAACTCTCTAGAATAATGGGTGCCTGAGTATTCTAGAATTTCTAAGCATTTATAATTTCTAAGTTCAGAAATACATATGATTTCCAGAATTGGAGCTGTTCCTCAGTATGCCTAGAAGGTCTTCAACAGGCTAGGAGAAGCTGATAGCTTGAGATGTTCATGTGGGCTGCGGTAAATTTTGAAAATCTGGAGTACGCAGAAGTCTCTTCTCTAAATGAAGAAAGAGTGGGATATTCACAGTGCTAGCAGTGACAAAGAAAAATTAAATGAGTTTACAGCTGCATTTATATAATTCACAATCTTGTTCCTCATTAAAAAACTTGTCATCTTCCAAATATATTTAGAAGTTCCAAGTTCAGAAGGTTGAATTACAAACAACTAGAGGATTTCATTACATATCCTTGTCTTTTGATGTGGATAGGTAAGTGGTTCTTATAAATGAAGAGGCAGGATGTTCCAGAAGCTAGCATTGGTATGAAAATTAAAAAGATGCTAAAAGTGAGATTTCTATCAGCTGTCAATAACTTTCCATTTTCACATTTGCCACAAGTTTATCAAATGATATTATAAAATGGCATTTAAAACTACTATAGTGTTCCTGCTGCAAATTCTTTGCCAACAATAATAAAGTCATTTTGTTGCCTAAATTAAACTAACAGAAATTCCATTGTGCCCTTCTTTAATACAACTGAGATTTTCTACTCAAATCATTTGCTGCTGGGAAATGTATATAAGGATTGTAATCAATTATCTCTGGTTCTACCACCAACAATAACATAGAATATATATAGATCTTTAAGCTTTACGATATTTTCTGTGTTCTCAAAGAGCAACTTAAATTGGCTTCAAATTAGTTCTTGGTTTAACAAATATATAAAAATAAGCTCAAAAAATAACTGGAGGAGTATCTGTTGTTTCTGCATTAAACATTTTTTTACTTTGTTTTCTTTCTGCTATAACAATTACTATGATACAGTGGTTTCTATATTTATACGAACCCAGCTGATCAAAGATCCGTATTACTATATATACTTCATCTTGCCTGAATTTAAACATCTACCCCTTTCTCATAGCTTCTGGTGGTGTCCCCATGCCTGTAAGTGGCAAATATATAGATATTTAAATATATAGATGCTTGAATTCCATTTCACCAAGAAGCAATGCAAAGGATGCCCCCTCTTGCTTGTTCTGCCACTATCATCATCTATGTTTTTTCTCAACTTTGCAGTTTAGCCTATAGCTCTGAGAATCTCCCATCTTAGAACTAATCAGTCCTGTTCCTGCTTAGCATCTGAATGCAGACTAGGTTTTCCTGGTATGGTTTCTCACAAAACCAACCAGTACATACAGTATCCTAAATTAAAGGCAGAATGAATATGTATAAAAAATGGGAGACCCCATAATGAAGTGCCTATACTTCCTATTTAAAAAGATACAAAAGGGGTAGGAAAAATCCACACAGATTTGTGAAAATGTATATGACTTTAGAGAAGGCAAATTATTCCCTGCACCCCTTAATTGCAGTAACTGGATAGCACAACACAGAACTATTACAGAATTATAAATCCCAAAATTTTTCACCATTAATAACATTGATAATTCTGGGCATTTTAGAACAGCAGCATTCCCCCCCCCCTTCCACTTACCTACAAATTAATGACTGAATATAGTAGATGAGAAGATAGCAGGACTCAGAAGTGCTTTTCCAGGGGAAAACATTGGAGGATTTGTGTAATCCTGGTTCAATATTTTTCACATCCCTTTCCCCTTGGGAATAATTCTAAACTTACTTTGCCATGATTGAAGGAGTAATACCAAGTCCTTGAAAACTGGAAATAAATGCCTATGGAGAAAAATAATTGATTTCAGAATTAAGCTCAAAGAGATTGCAAAGGTTTAGGCACTGCAGAGATTTATTACCTCTGTCGGCAGACATATCAGTCAGTCATTGTATGACCTGAGACAAATAAGAAGAGTAACTTTGATAAGGGTCTAGTTGCAAATAGAAATGTTGATATACAGACAGCTTTATTCCAAAATCAGATGGCAGTCATTGGGAAGAGCTGAACAAAAAAAAGTTGAAATGTTAATTATCTAAAACAATCTCTGGTTTATAATAGATAACTATGTTACTTAAGTTGCAGCTTCCCTCAACCCAAAAATAATGTTTAGTTCAGGACACTCTTCAGGACACTATACTGTATGCACAGTATACGGAGCTTGATTGTGGCACTTCAAAAATCAAATTGGAATCTGCATCAAAAAAGACATATACTACACCCAATGTTGCTCTAATTGTTTTCGGATGCAATCTGAAAAATGCTGCCAGAAAGTAGGTATGAGTCACTTTTCAGACAGAATAACATTCATAGCAGATTTTGGCAGAGAACTTTGCACCAGTGGGTGGTTGAAGATTATTAACCGTATTGTTATGCCTCTTACAGTGCGATCTCTGTACTTGGTGTACACAAGCACTTGTAGGGGCAATCATAATTTCAATAAAATAAAATATAATTAGAGCCTTAAGAAATACATTTTCCAACCCTTCTGCCATCACACTGATTAAATCCAAGTATGTTAGCATTGCCAGTTTCTTGTGGGTGAAAGGTTTGTCTGTGAACAGGTGAAATAATTGGTTTCCAGCACAATATTTTGAAAATGTGTCTCACACTTTTTTTTCTCTTTCTCTCCCTACCCCTCTCACATTATTGATAATCAATGGGGAAGGAGATTAGCATGGAATCATAACTATATAACTTACAATAAGACCTTTTTATCCAAAAGAAAAGCAAGCATTGATAAAGGTATTTAACCCTGGGTAGTTAAACCTGAATACCATGGTGCCTGAGTGTTAAATCTGATCTACTTGTTCATGATTCAAGACACCATGGAAGCAGATTATGCCAGCCTTCTGAATAAGCCAATATAATTTACTGGTCTTCACTGGGTATCTCTTAAATACACAGTATTTCCAATTGCAGAGCAATCAAAATAACCTGATTGTGTATTAAAAGTCTGTAGTGTGTATTGAAAGGGAGGCAACAGAATAGCCAACTCTACTTCACTCTGCCTGATTGACTACATAGACTAGGGAAGTAAAAGCATTTACAATAAGAATACGATAATAGAACATTAATACTATATCTATAAAGGGTTTTTAGGATTGATTTGTTATGATTATATGATTTGTTATAGAATAAACTGTTTAAAGTATTGTTATCTCACAAAGCATGAATGATTAAAAGTATAGTCAAAAATTTTTTTTTCTTTTTTTTAGTAATATTAGGATATGGATTGACAATATGAATTGTTATGCAATATAACTGTAACTGAGACTACAAAATGAATGCACAAAACTGATGAACCAACCGACACACCGGAAGTATATACGAGAGCAGATGTTTTTAATGTTTTGTATGTCATCTGTGTTTGTAGAAAATTAATAAAATTCTTTTCAAAAAAAAAAAAAAGAATTTCCAATGGATATGCATAGACACTTGAAAAGCATTACTTGAAAGATGGAACCATCTTCACTGATCTTGAAAAATTAAATATAGCTTAACTTTGTTAGTACTTGGATTGGTGTCCACTAGGAAAATCTCAAGGCTACAGATTAGACTGAGAAGATAAGATCACATTCTGGAAGAGGTCAATAACAAATCACTTCCTTTTTAAAAAAAATATTATATTAATTTTCCATTGTTATCAACACCGAGACATCTTTTATATTTCCTTACGTTTTTCAATATATGATTACTTATTCCATTACTATTACAATTTACTCTTGTTACAAATCAGTATATTTCATCTTACACTTCAATCTTTTCTATAACATATACATACATATTTACATACTTCCTCATTCTTTTCCTAATTGCCATTTTATTTTATTTTTATTTCTAAACCACTCATCCCAGGCATCCCAGACTCTATAGTATATTGAATCTTCTTTGTCTTTTAATTCAACATTAGCCTGTCCATCTCTATACAGTATATTATTTTCTTTATAACCATGCCCTTTGATGGATGGTTTTCTCCATCCAAAGTTGTGCATATGAAATCCTTGCAACTATTGGTATATATAATATAATGTACCTATGTTTTTACTTCATTTTTGTGCGATTATACCTAATAAATTTTTTGGGATCAAATTCACTTTTCTGATTTATAATTTCCTCTAGGCATTGTCTGATTGTATCTCAATATTTCTTCACTTCCGGGCAAGTCCACCAGATATGAAAATAAGTGCCTTTTTCTTTTTTCTTTTTCACTTAGTGTGCAGAACAAGACATTTTGATTTGAGGGGCATTACTTTTTTTACTGGGATGAATCAAACTGTACATTTGATTCAAATTAGAAATGTAGAATAACAGAGCAGCACTGTTGTTGTTGTTGTTGTTGTTGTTGTTGTTGTTGTTCCTATCATTTCATGGATCACTTCAATAGCCTTTCCCAACTTGGTACTATTCACTTAGGTTGGGCTTGCCTTCCCCTTCCATGTCATGCTGATTCACATATCTAATGCCCAAAACTATGTCCAGACACCCAAAATTTAGAGATTGGCACACTTGGAGACCAGCAGGTTCAGGAGGCACCATAGGACATGCAGTCAGTAAATATTTATATTCATTTATTCATTTATGATTGATATTAAGTACTTCTGTGCATTGATTACATCAAATGTTCATTTTTTGTTCTTTCAAGTTGTAGAATGGAAAAATGGAAGTCTGACAGGCTCAATTGACCAGCTTCTCATTTCTGAAAGCCTGTTTTGTAAAATGGTGACACCTTACATGCTGCATTTTTAGAATTTAAATCTTAAAAATCAATATGGAAGATAAATGCACAGACTAGTTGAATAATGAATACTTGCTGAGGAGAAACTATAATATACCATGGAAGGAATACTGTGAATGGCATGGAATTATTTTTAAATGGTCAAGACATTATGTGGAACAAAAAAATGCACTTAAGGTACTAATGTGGCATAGTTTGGATCAAAGCAGGAGCATTTAAATTGTCCTGTATTCAAAGAAGTGAATAGAAACATGTCTTGGTCTCAATCATTGGGACCAAGATTGTAAAGAAGCTACATTCCCATTCCATATTATAGCAAAAGTGACACCCACTATTCTTGCAACCCAGAATCTATCTATTCCATAATAGTTTTTTCCTGATTGCGGAGCACTGCGAGCTGTGAATGGAGCACTAAAGAGCTGAAGGGCAAAGATGTTAAAGCCTCATTTATTGGCTGGAATAACTGTGGCCTCAGAATTATTGACCACTGGAGGAAAAAAACACAAATTATATTTTGGCAAGAGCTGTGTATAAAATTTAGCAAATTTTTCCTTTCTCTTTCTGAATGTGATGAACTGGTCTCTCTCTATGCTCTTTTCTCTTCATTTCACTTGCCTTTGTGAATCTTATTCTTACAGACAGTGAGCATCAATCCCCCCTCCCTTTAACCCCTTTAGGAGACATTAAGATGAAGAGATACTGATGATTAGACCTATTACAGCTTGTTTTAGGAACAGATATGGAACTAAGACATCATTTATCTCATTGGTAGGTGACCTTAGGAAAACAGATTAGGAATAATGCAGTCTATCTGATGATGCTTGATCACTTTTGATACTGTCCATCATGGTTTCCTTTGCATTACCTCTGAGGCTTGAGAGAAACCCACTGTTTTGCAGTGGTTTTCATTCTTCCTAAAGGGGTACCTCCATTTGATTGTAGATTGAGCCATAGGAATCTCATTGAGGGTTTTTTGCGGTATCGAAGCTCTCCTCATTCTTGTTTAACAAAGAAAGGTTATATGTTGACATGAGGTCAGGTATCACCAGTAGGTTGATGATACTTAGTTTTGCACACTGATCAAAATGCTGGCCCAGTGTATGGAGTGTGTTAAGGTCTGAATGAAATGAACAGATTTAGGATTAATCCCAAGACTAAGGGTTCAAAAGCCATCTTTAATTTTGTACTTGAAATTTATTTTCACCTGACTTTGATTCTCAGATCATGCAATGATATTTTCTAAAATTGTTCCTCTTCATTTTCTTCTTCTTCTAAGTAATCATAATGTCATCTGTGTTTTGGCATCAATATTTCTTATTTTCAATCTAAATTTAGCAACCATTAAAATCACACCATGTAATGTATCTGGAACAGTGCACAGTTCAGTCTGAATTAAGTTTCTTGTCCCAGCTAAAAAAGAATCTCAGATTGCTCATTATTGTTGCTTTGGTGAGAGCAAGTAATTGACTTCATGTAGGATCTGAATTTCCTGAAGTTCTCAGCTGGAAAATGGGAAGCAATTTAATTTGGTGCTAAGGTTGAGAAAACCACTGAAAAGTGGGAAATTTAGGATCTCTCTTCAAAAGTAACTGCTTGAACTGAAAGAAAACTTTACTGCCTCAGCAAGAATTTAGCCATAGCAAATTAAAAGAGTATTGATTTGAAGTACAATGGATGCCTTGATATTTTCATTGATTGAACAGAAAACCAATTTAAAGCAGAAGAGCAATTCACATTTTGCCAGGGTAGTTCATGAATTATAAATCAAGTATGTCAGTAGCAGCTCTCTCTCTCTTTCTCTCTCTCTCTTAAATATTAAATCAAGATTCAGGGTGGAGTGAGTTGTTCACTTAGTAATTTGGAACATGAATCAACACTGATACATAAGTTAAGAAAATGGACCTACAGTTCCTATCTCCTTTAATGGTGTGCCAATTAACGGAGAGATGATTCTAACTCACAGTAAAATTATCCTGCTTCTTTTATGCAATACCTTCCCTGACTCATTGAAAAAAAACCAGTGATGTGCACTGAACTGAAGGATATTGCATTGTTTCTATGATTCTGAACCCTTGTCAGCAAAAATCATGATATTCTGGAGTGAAAAGAAGAATCTGAATATTTTATTATGTCATCGTAGCTCTGATGAATATGACATTTTTCTTTGTGAATTGATGAGACCAGTTATTGAAAGTGCTAATATTGTACCTCTGCTATACATATAGAATTTGAAACAATTTGCTAGAAGTCATAACTTACTACTTCTGTGTCACACAATATACTTCTGTGTACTTCTGTGTACATCCAGGTGTACCCATATTGCATATTCTTATTTTTTATATCATGATAGAATCATCACCATATTGCAAAAATGAACTGAAAATTGTCAATATTGAGTGTCATTATTCTTACTGTGGATTAATTCAAAAATGGGGTGTTAGTAGTCTTTTGTAGAAGGTGCTTTTCTTTTATGTATACTGAAAGCATTTTCACCAAGACAAATTCCTTATGTGTCCAATCATACTTGGCCAATAAAGAATTCTATTCTATTCTATTCTATTCTATTCTATTCTATTCTATTCTATTCTATTCTATTCTATTCT
>BLBF01000003.1:95278762-95301445 GCA_015471245.1 Laticauda colubrina | reverse complement strand
CTATTCTATTCTATTCTATTCTATTCTATTCTATTCTATTCTATTCTTAACTGTTTGTTTACTGTTGAAAGAAATAAAAACAGACAGATTGGAGGGAATACATTCAAATTGCTGGTGAAACAATTGGCTGCTAAATGCTTTGAAAATGAAGATAATAGGAATCCGAGGTATAACCCGACATAATAACTTAATTTTATTTTTAAATGTGATAAGCTGTCACTCTGTTCCTGCTTGCTCATCTTTGGAAACCCCAGTGACCAGGATTGAAGAAAATGAATGGCATTTGAATCAAGAAATATGACATTGTATGGAGGCCTTTAAAATAGGCATGGCATAGTTAAAACTACTATCATCACCAGGGGAACCTACCAAATTTCAGTATTACACACATGTATTCTTCAAATTTGCCCTCAACTTTCTGTCCAAGATGTCAAGTGTGGTCCCTAGTTTGCAACCCTTCCAGCCGGTTTCTGACAAGCAAAGTGAATTGGGCAAGTTGGATTTGCTTAATGACTGCAGTAAAAATGGTTGTAAAATCAAGTTTGGTCACATGATGACTTGTTGAATTCCCACATTGTTTAGCAAGCAAAATTCCAGTTCTAATTCTGATCATATGTCAAGGACTACTTGTACATTTTATTCTGCTGGTAATCATCCTGTTCACATAGGTAATTGGCATTGTCAAGAAATGTGACCTCATAATCTTTTCTGCAATATGAGTTTATGCCACGCGGCATCATGGCACAGCGTCTTGTGAGAATAAATTTACTATCTGTATAATTAATTAATTATTACTATAATTTATTACTATAATTTACTATCTGGATGATAATTAAGAATATAAAGAAAACTGTTATTTTTTAAAATTTTATTGTTTTTTAAGACAAACATAGACAAACATAACAAAAATATCAAGCCATCTTCCAAATATATACATACAGTGTGTCGGTTGGTTTACAATGTTTTTTGTGCTTCCATTTCATAGTCTTCAATTACAATTACATTGTATGTGTTTCTCGTCTTGTCAATCAAATTTTAAATACATTAATATCATTGTTAATCATTTGACTATACTATTATTCATTCATGTTTTACGAGATAATCCATATTTTACTTAATTTGTTTTATGAGTTCATATTACCATCTCAAATCTATCCTACAATCATTTTGTAGATATAATAAGAAAAAAATACATCTTTATATATTTATTATTTTCTAAAGATCTACATATTTCATTACCATGTTTTACCTGTCTAACCATTGATAGAATAGGTCCCAAATTTTATAAAATTGTTTATCATCTTGTTCTCTGATTTCAAATGTCAATCACATTCAGCACATTCACATTTCAGCACATTCCAATATTTTCTTAATAATTTCCTTCTGTGATGGTATTTTCTCATTTTTCCAGTTTTTGGCAAATACAATCCTAGCTGCTGTTAATACATTTACAATCAGATATTTCAATTCTTTGCTATATATTTCAGGTAAAATTCCCAGTAAAAATATCTCTGGTTTCAAGTCTGTATGCTTTTTTGTCATTTTTTTCCAACCATGTGTGGATTTTAGTCCAATATTTTTTGGCATCTGCACAAGTCCACCACATATGATAATATGAGCCAGGTGTCTGATGACATTTCCAACATTTTTCAGATTTGTTCTTGAACATTCTTGCTATTCTTGTTGGGGGAAAATGCCACCTGTAAAACATCTTATACAAATTTTCTTTATATGCTGTTGATATTGTTATTTATAATTTTGAGACCACAATTTTTGCCATTTCTCTAGATCAATCCCATATCCAAAATTCTTCCCGCAAACAATCATAGTTTCTTTAACTTGTTCTTCTTCTAGTTTAATTTCTAATAAATATCCGTACAATTTTTAAATCACCTTTTCATCAGTACTTGTCAAAATCTTATCTAAATCAGTCAGTTTATCATAGAAACCTTCTGTTTTAGAATCTTTGTCATACCTTGAATGTATTTGCACATATGAAAACCAATTCATCTTTATACCTTGTTCCTCTAATTTTTGCATAGATTTAAGTTCATCCTTTTCATTCAATATTTCACCATATCTTCAAAATAATCTTTTCCAAGCCTAACTGGAATTGTTTGGAACAAATATAAAATTCTGGGTAATATATTCATCTTGATTGGTGATATTCTCCCTATTAATGACAGTTGTAAATTTTGCCATTTCACCAAATCTAGTGCTATCTGCTGCTTAAATTTAATATAGTTATTCTCTTTTAGTGTACATCATGCTGTCAAATGTATCCCTAAGTACTTGATCTTATTCGTGACCTGGATTTTCAATACATCCACCAGTTCTTCCTTTTGTCTTGATAGCATATTCTTTGTCAAAATCTTTGTTTTGTCTTTATTTATTTTCAAACCAGCCACCTTTCCATATACCTCTATCTTTTCTATGAATTTTGATGCTGTTTCTAGTGGGTTTTCTTAAATGAAAACCAGATCAACTGTGAATGCTTGCAACTTAAATTCCTCCTTTTTAATTTTCATCCCTTTTATATCCTTTTCTTCTCTAATATTTCTTTTTAACACTTCCAAGGTTAACACAAACAACAAAGGTGACAATGGGCACCCTTGTCTTGTTCCTTTTCTTATATCAATGGAGTCTGTCAGTTCTCCCTCTATAATTACCTTTGCCATTTGGTTATGACATATAGCTTCTATTTCTTGGATAATTTTTTTACCCAAGCCGATCTGTTCCAACTGTAGTAATATGAATCGCCAATTTACATTATCAAATGCCTTCTGTGCATCTAAAAATATCAAAGCCATTTGTTTTTCATGGTGTGCCTCGTAATATTTCAAAGTGTCCAAGATTACTCTCATATTGTCTTTTATTTGTCTCTTTGGCAGAAATCCACTTTGATCAGGGTGGATAAAATTATTTAGGTATTTTTTAAGTCTTTCTGCCAATATTGGAGCAAAAATTTTATAATCTGTGTTTAGTAAGGAAATAGGTCAATAGTTCTTGATTTGTAATGGATCGGCCTCCTCTTTTGGGATAAGTGTAATTATATTCTAACCATGATTTAGGTATTTTCTTCTTTAACATAACTTCATTCATAACTTCTAGCAATGGAAGATTCAATGATTCTTGTACTGTTTTGTAAAATTCTGCTGGAAGTCCATCAGGCCTGGTGCCTTTCCACTGTTTTGCTTCTTAAGTGCTTCAGTTAACTCCATCATTGTTTTATTGCTTTCTAACATTGTTTAAACTCTTTGGGTATCTGGGGTAGATTAGCATTCTGTAATTACTGTCTAATTCTTTCCTTGTTAATATTCTCTCATGTGTATAGTTTCCCATAATAATCTCATATAATTTCCTTCTTCTCTTTACTTCCATAGCAAACATGGCCTTGATCATCTATCTGTTCATTGCAGTATTTTCCTTGATTCTTTCTCCTTTCTCAATTTATAACCATCTACCTGGTTTATTTGCATCTTCAAAATAGTTCTGTTTCGCACCTCTGATTTTCTGTGCTAGTTCTTTTTCCATTTGTCCCATTTTATGTTTAATTATATCCATTTTTAATGTCCTTTTTCTGTGGCATTTTCTGTAGCTCTTTTTCAAGTCCTTTATATTGATCCTTTATTGCTTTAGAGGCTAGTCTTTTCGTGGTATTTCTTTTCCTTGGTAACTGTCTATTATCAAGCCTCTGGCATGTGCCTTCATTGTATTCTATACGTTCTGCATTGATGTTTCTTCTTTTTATTTTCTCTAAAGAAAAAGGCCAGTTCTTTCTCCATTCTCTGTATGAAGTCTTTTTCTTTTAATATAGTATCATTTAACATCCATCTAGATCTTCTTCTTTGTCCTTTCCATTTAATTGTCATTGGATTGTGATCTGCCCAAGTACTTGTTTCAATATTTATTTCTTGGATATTAGCTAACAATTCTGTTGACATCTATATCATATCTATTCTGGACCATGATAAATGTCTGTTTGAATAGAAAGTGTATTGTTTAGTCTTAGCATTTCTTTCTCTCCATATATCTTTTGAATTTATTTCATCTATCATTGTGAAAAAAGATTCAGGGAGAGTCTTTCTGTTTTGCTTTGTTGTTTTCTGTGCTATATAGTGCAATTTATTGTCTACAATTCCATTAAAATCTCCCACCATAACTATATTAGCATAGTCAAGTTCAATTATTTTCATATGTAGTTTTCTATAAAATTCTTCTTGATTGTCGTTCGGGGCATAGACTGCAATCAGGAGTGTTTTCATTTTATTGTCCATTATTTCCACCATTATTAATCTTCCATCGTCATCAGTATAGATCAATTTCACTGAGATAATATCTTTAATGTATAACACCACTCCTCTTTTCTTGCATTGTATCAAAGAAGTAAATATTTTCCCTAATTTTGGCTGTATCAGCAATTATTCATGTTGCTTTTTAATATGTACTTTTTGTAGGCAGATTATATCAAATTTTAATTTCTCTAATTTATGGAAAATTTTCCTTCTTTTAACAGCTAAAGCCCATGTCACACTGAACCAACGGATGCAAAGAGGATGTAAAACGGACAAAAAACCTTGCCATCCATTCAAAAACGCGATGTACTCACTGCCTCCGTTTGGCTTACTCTCTATCCGTCCAGCATCTGTTTATTGACGTTTCATCCGCTCCAAAAGTTTTGGGCTGCCTAAAACTTTTGCGCGGAAAATGTATCCAGTTCGTCTGTTCTGCATCCGCTATGCATCCGCTCCGCATCCACTACGCATCCGTTACGCATCCGCTATATCTGCTAGGCATCTGCTACGCATCCGCGCAACTCGCATCCACCCAGACGCAGGGAGGAAGCGGAACGGATGTGGAACGGATGCAGAACGGATGCCTATCAGATACAGAACAGAAACAAAGCGTTTAAAACACAAAAAACGTTCGCAGAGGGGACCTATCTCAGATATTAAGGATGTCTAGAGGATGCCTAGAGGATGCCTAGAGGATGCCTAGCGGAAAACCTATATTGCCTATAAAAAGGGGGAGCAACTCGTCTGCATCTCACTTTCAGAACAGCAGCCCAGCGGTGCAGACCTCTGCAGCCTTCATCTGCCTCTTGCTCTTCCACAGCATCCAGTCATGTCCACCGTGGATTGTAACAAAGTCCTTTCGGCAACCACCATCGTTCTGCAACAGTGCGAAGCCATCTGCAGGCTCTGTGAACTCTACTGCGAGAAGAAAAGGAGCCACCCAAAAAGAGTCTGGATCCAAAGATGGTTCACCAGAAGAGCAGAGGACGGACTGTACAACAAGCTGATGGTGGAGCTCAGGAACGAAGACACTCGTGCATTCCAAAACTTCATGAGGATGCCTCCAGCCATGTTTGACGAAGTTGTGCAGCTGCTGACACCCAGGTTGACCAAGCAGAGCACCAGCTTCCAGCCCAGCCTGGAACCTGGGCTCAAGGTGGCACTCACTCTGTGCCACCTGGCCTCAGGGACCTCCTACAGGAGCATGCAGTACGGCTGGAGGGTGCCATCCAACACCATCAGCATTGTGGTCAGAGAAGTGGTGCAGGCCATCATCAAAGAATACAAGGAGGAGCTCCTCCAGTGACTCTCCACTGAAGAAGGATGGAAGAAAATTGCAGAGCAGTGGTGTCAGAAGTGGAACTTCCCCCACACCGTTGGAGCCATAGGTGGCAAGCACATGGCCTGCAAAGCTCCAGCCAAGTCGGGGTCCACTTATTTCAACTACAAGGGCTTCTTCAGCATCATCCTCTTCGCCATGGTCGATGCTGACTACAAGTTCATGTACATCGATGCTTCAGGCAACGGCTCATCTTCAGATGCCCAGGTATACAATGCCAGTCACCTCAAGGAGGAGCTGGAAGACAACCTCATCGTGGGTTTCCCAGATCCAGACCCCCTCAACACGCAAGATGTGCCTTATTTCATCATGGGGGATGACGCCTTCTCCCTCAGAACCTACCTCATGAAGCCCTACAGTTCCAGACTCCTCCCCCGTGAAGAGAGGATCTTCAACTACAGGCTCTCCAGGGCAAGGCGGGTGGTGGAGAATGCCTTTGGCATCCTGGCTAACAGGTTCCAGGTACTTCTCACCACCATGCAGCATTGCCCAGAGACCGTGAGGAGGATCATGAAGCTTGCTGCATCCTGGACAATCTCATGCACACCCGCTACCCAGTCTTACAGAACAGGCTCGTGGACCTCCAGCAAGGCCATGGAGACATGGAGCCTGGGGAATGGAAGCAAGGGCGAAACCTGATCGACATTGAGGATGTGCAAGGCCCCAACAGAGCCTCACATGAAGCGAAGAAGCAGCGTAACCTCCTGAAACACTGGTGCAACTCCCCAGCTGGAGCGGTGGAGTGGCAAGACAGGATGGTAGATGCTTAATGGATGCTTCCTTCAGCCTGTCTCATCACACTGATGAGATTGGGCTATGTATGTTTGGTTGGCCTACAATGAACAGGGCATTTAATAAAGAGTTGTGTTTATGTTGACATGTGTGGATAATTATTACATTATTATTGATAACAAAGGGCCATAGGTGTGGCACCTGGGAGGGTGGACCATACAGTCCCACTATGCTTGCACTGGAGGTTTATCTATCCCACTGCTATCCAAACCCATCCCACAGCTATTACCCACCCCATCGCAAAGCTATCCTTACCCATCCCACAAGCATGCAAAGGCTTAAACCATTTCTAAAAGTTTCCAGCAAGAGTTTATTAAAAAAAAGAAATGAAGCAAGTGTGTGAATGATAAATAGACTTTATTAACAAGAAGCTATAAAACAGAAATGAGTCTCTGGCACTCCTCTTGGTCCTCTTGGTCGCTCAGTCTCAGGGGTGAAGGGTCCATGTGCTGTGCAGGTGGCTGGTGCTGGAGTGCTTGTCATCAGCTCCTCCAGAAGCAGAAGCCCCAGCCCCAGAAGAGCGAGCCTGTGCTCCAGCCCCAGAAGAGCGAGCCCCAGCAGAACCAGAGTGAGGGCCAGGGGGCAGGATGGTAGTCCTGTCCCTCTTGCCAGGGCTGGCAGCAGATGGCTGAGGCTTGCTGTGCTTCCGCATGGTTGTGGGGTTGCTGGCTGGCAGGGAGGCTGGCAGGAACCAAGGCTGGCAGCAAGGCTTGCAGGCAGACATGCAGGCAGGGCTGGCAAGGCAGCTAATCCGTCCGGCAGCAGGTCTTTCCTCTGAATGGTGACCTGCTTCTGAGCTGCTTCCGTTATATCCATGGGGATGACGCAATAAATCCCCCCCACATGCGCAATTAACGCAAGGCATCCGCTGTGCATCCGCTTCATCCGTTCGGTGTCCGTTCTGCATCCGCTGTATCCGTTCTGTGTCCGCTTTGCTGAGGCCCCCCAGAAGCCCTGCGGTTGCGCCATCCATTCCCATCCGCTTCCATCCGCTAGGCTTCCATTCCGCATCCGCTTTGCATCCACCCTGCGTCCTCCCCGCGTCCGTGTTATCTGCTCCGGTTATGCAAATTTTTGCCCCTTTTGAGAGCGGATAACAACGGATGGAACATTTTGCTCGTCCGCTGTGTCCTTTTTGCATCCGTTGGCCAGTGTGACATGGGCTTAAGTTAAGTCCATTTATATTAATTGTAATCAGTTTTTTCTCTTCCATAGTTATATTTTGTAGTTAGGTTTAGCAGCTCTCATAGATCTTGGTTCACGTTGTTCTTTGACTTCCACCTTTCCGCCGACTGCACCTTCTTCTTTTTCAGCTCTATTTGGTGGTCATCTTGGAATTCAATTAGTGAAATTTCTTTTTATGCCTCTTCCTCCCCTCCAAAGTATTCTGTGTAAAATAATTCAGTTTTCTCAACTGAGTCAATTCTATGTCTCTGTTCTTGCCATGTGAACATTAAACCTTCTGGAATCAGCCATCTATAATTCACCTCTTTTTAAAGTAGAATTTTAGTCAAAAATTGGCATTCTCTTCTCATCTCTCACTCTTCTGGGTACTTGTTTCAGGACCACAATCTCCTTATCTTTATATTTCAATGTTTTCTCTCTTGCCACTTGCAATATTTGAGATTTAATGGCTTTCTTTGTCAATTTGATGTGAACTTCTCTTGGTAAGCTATTTCTCATTGCATATCTTGTGAAAACTCAATAAACCTCATCTATTCCATCCATCACCTCCTCTTTGGTTATTTCCAGAACTTCAGCCAAAATTTATATCATTATCTCAGCTAGGTTTTGTCCCTTTTCTTCCTCTATGTTTTGGAATCTGTGATAAAATTCTGATCTGTCCATCTCCCATCTCAGCATCCCACTTTTGTCTTGTTCAACCACAATTAATCTGCTGTCAATATCTCCAATCTTCTTATCTCTTTGTTTATCTTCTTCAATTTTTTGGAATCTCTCATCATACTTCATCATCATTTGTTGAATGTTCTCCACCTTTTCATCAGTTTTTCTCTTTGTTCTATGTTCTCTGTTCTCTTTTCAATATTCTCTGTTTGTATATTTTGTATTCCTTGCATAATCATCTGCAGCATCACCTTTTCCTGTTCTTTTTCTTGCTGTAACATTGTCTATATTGAGCGTTGTCCTCCAGATAGTGAAGAGGAAGAAGTAGAGGTTGAAGAACCAAGGGCTGTTAGTTTCCTACTTATTTCGGACAATTCAAAATCTTCGGGTTCTTCGAGACCTTATTCCACTTGTGAAATAATCAATTGTAATTCCAAGTAAAAATAGTGGGAAAAAAGAAGCCAAATAATAATAATAATACAAAAATCTTCAGGTTCTTGTATACCTTAATCCAATCGATTGGTTAGATAGCAGCAAAAACTCAAAAATAGAAGAAAAGACCAGAAAAAGAAAAAGGAAAAATTTGTTAAATCCTGGAAGAGGCGGAAAAGTAGAAAAAAATAAAAAACTAAAGAAGAAAAACAAGTTCTTCAGGTTCTTCAACATCTTAATCTAATTAAAAAGTATCGGGTATAAAAAGATGTATCGAAAAAAAGAAAGAAAGCCACTACAACCAAAAAAAAACCCAATATGGAAAATAAATAAAAAAAAAATACACGGGAGAGAGAGAAAATAAAATAAAATAGACTACTCCCTTAAAAAAACAAAAAGGAAAACATTAATACTAAAACTTTTCCTTTAAAATAAAATGCAAACATAAAAATTAGATTTCAAAAACAAAAAGAAAGACAAAAATAAGTTCCAAAAGGCTAAAGATCCAATTAGCTATTCCAAAAAGTAAGCGAGTTAGGAGGGGGTTTGTTAAAGTAAGAAATAGCCCAGCTTAAAAAAAGTAAAAAGAGCACACTGCACCTTGTTTAATTATCCAAGGCTTTTGTTAAAATTTATAACTCTCTTCTCCAGAGTCTTATCATCTTTTCTGTAAACTTCAGCACTAGACTCCAGCTACTGAAAGAGACCCAGAAGAGCACCTGCAATAATACTCTCCCATGCTCTTCCCTCTATCTTATCAAATAGGCAAAGTCCTTGAAAAGAAGTCTCAGATCTTTCCTGGCTTTGTCTGGTCAAGAGAAAAAAAAAAGAGATAGAATATTTCCAAGCCTTTAGTTGGCAGTGTTACAAAGTTTCTTCTGCTTTAACTTTTCCCCTCCTTTTCCAAACAAGATATAATAAAAATTAATTAAAAAGGGAAAAGGATATTAAAAAAGATGACCAGAAGGGAGTCTCTAGCCTAAAATATTATAAAGTCAGAAAGGAGAGAAAGAATAGATCCAAAAAGAAAAAAAAAGCCAGTCCAATTTGAAAATATAAAATCATATATAACAAGTCCATCCAAAAAAAAAAAAAATCACTTTGACTTCCTGTTTAAAATTGCTACTTAATCACTTCTGTCTAAAATTTTACAGATTCTTTCTTTTTCTTAGGGTGTCCTTTCAAATCTTAAAGTAAAGAAAAAATTATCATCAAACCGGCACACTTTCTCTTTCCATTCTCTTTCATTTTGGAGCTGTCCCAGCTTCAGCAGCTTTAATGGCTGTCTCTTTGTTGCTGGCAAAAAGAGCTTTTCCTGGACCCACCAGGGATTGACAGGCTGTGCTCTTTACATTCTTTACATCTCTTCGGGATGGTTTAGATTCGTTCGGAAAGTCTCAGACCTCCAAGATTGCATGCCATATCATTGTGTGATGCCAGCTCCGCCCTCCAAAAGAAATAACACTGCTAGTGTTAATTTCTAGAGCTACTGTTTCCCCATTGGTATGTGGACTGACTTATGCCAGAACAGACTATATTCTTTGGAATTAATAGAACAGCACAACAAATAAAATCAAATATAGCTTCATAAAAGAAATGTACAGTTTAGTTGTCCAATGAATTAATTTGGAAATATTTGGGGATTCTAGTAGGAGTTAAATCCATAGAAATAATTACTTTCGTTCAAAAGAACTCAAATTTCCTCTCTTGGCTTTAAAATATATTTGCAAACAATTTATCTACCATACTTCTTCTGTAATCATAATCTCTCCTTGCTTTGAATAAGTTAATGGTAAAATCACTCACTATACTTCTTTGTGACAAACTAATAATTTTACATACAGTAATGTTATCTTTCCAGCCAAGGAATTACTTTCCTGAGACTGATCTTCTTAAGTACTCTACAAGTTCATATGACTTTGCTGTCTAAATTATTTTTAATCTTCTGAAAATGTTTTCTTAAACGATGGATTACGTAAAGGGTTTGGCACTGCAGGAAAAATGCTGCATTAGTCTCTGATAAGAAAAATCAGCAGAAGTTTGGTAGCATCTTTCTCTGATCAATTTGATTAAAAATTAAATTTATTAAAAAGCAAACTTTTTCTTTTCATATGATGAAGCTGCTCACAAAAACGTATTGCTTTTAAATAAAATTCTATTACTTGGAAAAGTTGCTACCAGAGCCATTCTGATTAGATAATTTTTAAGTGACATAAATTAATTTTTCAGTCTCTTTATAACAATATTTTTTTTTCCGTTCTGAAGTTGTTCCTTTAAAAGTTGTTACTGCATTAATAGAGGAATAGAATTAAGATCATGTGAAGTGTTAATACCACTTTATAATGGCTTGGTATGGCCACACTTGGAATACTGCATCCACTTTTGGTCACCGTGATGTAAAAAAGTTGTTGAGACTCTAGAAAGAATGCAGAGAAGAGAAACAAAGATTATTAGGAGACCGGAAGCTGAAATATTTAAAGAGAATGGCTGGAATTGGGTATGTCTAGTTTAATGAAAAGAAGAACTAGAGGTGACATGATAGCAGTGTTCCAATATCTCAGGGACTGCCACCAAGAAGAGGGAGTCAAGCTATTCTCCAAAGCACCTGAGGACAGGACAAGAAGCAACTGATGGAAACTAATCAAGGACAGAAGCAACCTAGACCTAAAGAGAAATTTCCTGACAGTTAGAATGGTTAATCAGTGGAACAATTTGCCTCCAGAAGTTATGAATGCTCCAATACTGGAAGTTTTAAAGAAGAGATTGGGCAACCATTTGTCTGGAATGTTATAGGCTTTCCTGCCTGAGCAGGGTATTGGACTAGAAGACCTCCAAGATCCCTTCCAACTCTGTTATTCTATATAAGTTTGAATCACTTGGCTGAGTTGAATATGATGTCCTTTAATCATGTCCACGTTGCAGGCCAGTGGGAGCTGTTTGGCAGCATTAACAGGTTTACAGTCATATAAATTGTCAGCAGTTTGTCATTGTGTTGACAAACAATTGATTAGATTTATTTTTAGACTCAACTTGAGCAACCAACCTTTTAAAAGATCAGCATTTTAACTTAGTGAGACCTGAGACCTGGGGATAGCTTTACTTCAGACTTAATTAAAGCTTCTCTTCTGTGATGTGCTTTAGATCTCTTAAGAAGTATTTGAACAGGTTTGATTCCAGGTCATCTGTATATTATTGCAATAATTTTGTAGAGTCTGAGTCAAAGGAGTAGTAATGAGAATAGGACAAAATAACCTTATAAGCAAGATTACATACTCAGTACTATCTATAATGACTGTAGTATAAAAATATCAACTGGGTATAAACTGTTCCATTAATTTAGTTTAGAAGAGCTAGGACTGCATTTGTTTTTGTTTTTTATTTCCCTGTCAGCGTAAGCTACTGTGAATGAATAAAAGACAGATCCAGCTTTGATAGAAGAGAATATTTATAGGTCAGGTTTGATCCTTGCTGCTCTATGAGCTTGGTAATTTTCTTACATGTGTTTCATTGCCAAACTAGCACTGATGATGTTACCTAGTTTGGTAATGAAATGTCTATAAGAAAAACACCAAGAACTCCACAGATCTAATTTTATCATTAGCCAAAGAGGACAGTTTGATGACAGCATGGAAAAGTACAAAACAATACTCTTTGTAAGTTTCAGCCAGTGAAGACTCAATTTGGAAGAGTTTTTTTCTGTCCGTCTTAACAGGCAAAAATGCCATAATATCTTTAAAGTCTTAAATAGGATAATCCAAATAGTTACTGCTTGAAGCTAATGCTCTCTGACAAGAAATTTATTGTGACAGCTTCTTATATCCCAGAAGTACACAAGTGTGTCCACTTTTAACCTGCAAATTGAAACTACTTGAGCCTTTGATGCATCTGTTTTGTGAAATGTAGTTTCATGTTGGGTCATTGCATTATGATAGAAGATGCAAATTACTACTTAGATGTAAACCAGATGAACTCTGATCATTACTGTTAAAAATAAAATCTGATCTCTTGACTATTAGAGGACAAGTTTCTTAAACCCTTTGCAATGTATGGTTTATAAATTTGTCTATTAAAGAAGAGTGCATTTTACAATTAAGAGTTTAACGCCATTGTGATATTGTCTGCAGGGTTTCTGTATTTTTAGTTTGTGCCAATGACACTGTGGTATTTCCTTAATTTATGTATCTGAACAATGCAACCCAGCTCTCTTCTTCTTTTTATAATAATTATATTAAAGTTTAGGAGTGCAAATGTAAAGACTAATTCAAATTAAGAAAATTTATAAAGCTGAGAAGAAAGAAAGAAAAGTGCAAAGATAGAAAAGTTAAAAAAAAAAAAAGACATATAATGACTCCCCATTCCTGCCAGAGAAGTTTAAACAACTTCAGTAACTTAACACCTTTTTAAATATTTTTTTTAAAAATTCTTCTCATACCTCATCTTACCCAGTGGTGGGATTCTACTGGTTCTGTCCACCTCTGTAGAACTGGTAGTTCTGAAGAGCAGCAGACAGAGAGCAGACATAGAACCGATTCTATGTCTGCTGCCGTTTTGGCTCACCCGCCCGCCCGGGCTCTTACCTGACCTTTATTTCCTGCTTTTTCAACTGCAGCTGCTTTGCATGACACAGATGTGGTTCAAAAAGCAGGAAAAAAGGGCTTTTCCAACCACTGAGCACTTGCACACAGTGCTGCTCAGCTGTCCGGGCAGCTTAGCAGGTTATAAATTGCACTTGTGTGCATGTACACGTAATGCAGAGCAACAGAACCAGTAGTTATACTGGTCGGATCCCATCCCTGATCTTACCAATAAAAACATTGTAAAAACATATTTTTCAGTCCTAATCAGTCTATTAAGAGCTACCAGAAATAGTAATATATATTTTATATTTTAACCTTAATCAAATAAATCCATTTTATATTTCAACTTATCACTTTCTCTGAGAAATAAAGCAAAAAAAAAAAACACCTTAAACACTTATCATTCAAAAAAAAAGTTCCTTTATTAACTACCAGAAACATAACAGATCTGTATTAAAACTGATTGAATAAACCTACATTGCTTTTAAAGACCTTGCTCTTTAATCAAATTTAAAAATGTCCAAAACCTGATATCTTACCATTTTCTTTGTCTTCTCTCAGAAACAGCTTTAGTGGTTTAACATGTTCTTTTGTTAAATCCAAGAAAAGAAAATTTCTATTATTCTTATGATTTATTTTTTACTTGTCTCTTTTAGTCATTAAAACTTCAGCCAGTGTCATTTGTAAATTCATTGTGGTGTATTTATCCATATCACTTTTGAAGTCTAGTGTTCTTCAATCCATTTGAAGAACAACATTTTTTCCATATCAAAATTGAAGTCTGGCATTTAAAAAAATATATCCATTTTCAAATCCACATTCTAGTCAGCCTTGGCCTCTATTTATCCAGTAAAATCTGTTCCTCTTCTGTAGCTTCTGTTAAATCCATTTTATAATGTCAGAAAATCTGGAAAGTAATTTCTGAGTTGTTACAATGTTTGCTACATTGTTACCAAATAGCTTTAATTTATATTATAGTCCAATAGTATTGCACCATTATGTTTCCATTCAAAGTAATTTGTCACTCCTTTCTGTTTCTTCCTTTAAAATCCCCGCATGTATTAAATACAAAAATTTAGATATTAGAGAAATGTGTGAATGCCAATGAATGGAGATTATTTTTTTATTTTTGTCAATTGTTTATAAAATAATAGGTATAAGTAAAAACATAGTTATGAATACATGGATACATATAAGAAAAATAAAAAAAATAAAAGAAACAATAGGACAGGGACGGTAGGCATGTTGATGCACTATGCACGCCCCTACAGACCTCTTAGGAAAGGGGTGAGGTCAATAGTAGACAGTCTAAGGTTAAAATTTTTGGGATTTGGGGAAGAAACCACAGAGTCAGGTAGAGCATTCCAGACATTGACCACTCTGTTGTTGAAGTCCTATTTCCTGCAATCAAGTTTGGTGCGATCAACCTTGAGTTTGTATCTATTGTTTGCTCTTGTGTTGTTATGGTTAAAGCTGAAGGTAGGACAGGTAGGAAGCTGACATTGACAGGTAGGATATTGCAAAGTATGATTTTATATACTATACTTAGATCCGCCCGAAGGCGGCATAGTTCTAAGTTTTCTAGGTCTAGAATTTCAAGTTTGGTGGCATAAGATATTCTGCAATGAGTATAGGAGTAGAGAACTCTTCTTGTGAAATATTTCTGGACTTTCTCAACTGTGTTAATATTAGATACGTAATGTGGGTTCCAGACTGATGAGCTATATTGGAGTATTGGTCTAGCAAATGTTTTGTATGTTCTAGTTATTAGTGTAATATTACCAGAGAAAAAGCTATGTAAGATTAGAGTTAACAACTCTTAATGCCTTTTTGGCTATGTAGTTACAGTGGGCTCTAGCACTTGGATCATTAGAGATGAGTATTCCAAGATCCTTGACAGAGTTTGGATCATCAATAAGGTCTTGACTATTCAGCCTGTATTTTATTTTCTGATTATTATATTTTTGCCAATATGTAAGACAGAGCATTTATTTGTTGAGATTTGAAGTTGCCATTTATTTGACCATTCTGATACATTGTCAAGGTCTTTTTGAAGGGTAGCAGTATTGTCTGTGGTGTTGAATAGTTTTACATCATCAGCGAAGAGAATGCAGTTGCTCTTAATATAATCACAGAGGTCATTGATAGAGAGTATGAAAAGAGTTGGTCCTAGAACACTGCCTTGGGGGACACCACTGTTGACAGGTACATAATTTGATAGGACACTCTCAATTTTGAGATACAGAAATGTGCCCTCAATTGGAAAGAACAAAATAATATAAAAATTTGTTGAGTTAATATGGACTTTATAGAGGTCTGTCCAAAACATCTAAAAATGCTGTTTGGTGATTGACAACATTTATTACAATATAAATGTTCTGTATTGCATCAGCTATGATTGTCATTCCCAATGGGTAAAACAGGGTGGTGTGTTTCCCCCAGTCTTATTCAATCTATCATTCATTTGCATGTTGTCATGTGCTGTCCAAGGTCTAAAGGAAAGAGTGGACATCCGGTACTGATTGGACAGCTCTTTTTTTTTTTTTTAATCTTCACTGCTTGAAAGCTTGGATGAAGTATCTGCATATGTCATTCAAGAAATCCTCTTTGCTGAAGACTGTGTGCTCCTGGCACGCAAAGAAAATTATCTACAGTTGATGGGGAACAAATTCTCAGATTCATGGGGGAATTGCTTTTTGGTGTGACTATCAGCTAGAACAAGAATAAAATACTTTATTACTCTGTGCCAAATACAAAATCAGCAGAACCAAAGTTCATTGTTGACAACATCCAGACAACAAATATAAACAGCTTGCAATACTTGTGAAGCATCATTTTGAGAGATGGGCCTTTAAACAAAGAATTTGCCTCTAAAATAAGCAAGGCCACACAGATGTAGACCAGAATGCTCAGTCAACACAATTTCTATTATCTCCACAACACTGAAACTGGTTGTTATCCCTCAACTCCTATATGGCTATAAGTCCTGGAATCTATCCTGAACATCAGAAAAATGGGGGTGGGGGAGAAATCACATGCTTGCTCTCTGTTCCATCCTCTGCATTTGTTGAGAAGACTGTTTCTCCAATCTGGAGGTCACATTGACTCCACTAGCACTGAATCCCTGATCAGAGCCCAGATAAATGGATTGGTCACATAATCAAAATAGATGACAACCATGTGTCTTGCCAGTTGCTCTATAGTATACTGGAATCTGGGCAGAGACCTCAAGTTTGACCACACAGATGCTACAGACACACTGTAAAAGAAACTTTTTGCCATTGTGACACACAATCGGGGAACTAGAAGCTGTGACTGCTGACAGAACCCTCTGATGAGCTCAGTGCTCTGAAGCCTCAACCATCTCTAAAGACTGCGCCCAACCAAAAAAACACTTAAAATTATTGCAGCAATGGATTTTCATTGCCCCTATTGTACTAGATTATGTGCCTCCAGACTGGGACTGCAGAGCCACCTTCATGTCTACAGATGAACTGCACAACTAAGTGTCTTTAAATCTGAAGCTTTACCACAATTACAGAGAAAATTAACCAAACTTCCTGACAGTTATTGTCACAGTGCATAATTTTCTTATCTGGCACAAAATAACAAACTGATTGCCATTTTCCTGATTCTTCCTGCACTCCTCATTCTTTAGTACAAATTTCATAGTTTTTGAAGCATACCAATATCACTTTTTTATTAGTTTTCTCTTTAGATTTTTTCTTCAGCAGCAAGTTTCATTGGTAGTTTAATTGCTCCTCAAATATTTGTCACTGTTTTAGGTTATTCATATTATTCTGTCATAATAGATGGTATATTAGAAATATTTTTCTTCTATAGCTCAGTGGGGAAAATAAACATATAGTGGGGGGGGGAAGAGAGAGAGAGAGAGAAAGTGGTAATCTTCTGTAAAAACAAAATATATTCATTTTGTCTTGTAAAAGGTATTGCTTTCAATACCCTCGGGTATTCTTTATAATGTATCACTTAGCTTTTCCTCTGTGCACAAGTGTTTTTATTTTCTTTGTGCAATCAAGCTGTAATTGATCTCACAGTAATATTCTGTTTTCTTCCTCAGTTATATGCAAGTGGAGAAGAAAAACTTTAATGTGTCAAAATAGTCTGTCTATTACTCTATATAGCTGATAAAATGTATTAATTACCTTAAAAAGAAAACATGGGCATTTTTATTCATCATATTTGTGTTATTACACAACCTAGTAAATAGTTACTATTATGCCCAATAATAATAGTATTCTTTATTCGGAATCTGACATCATCCTATATTTTATTGTTAATTATATTGTCTAAATGCTATTCATTACAGTTTACAAGATATTTTATTAAAAAAAATAGCAACAGACAATACATGCCACTATGAATCAACTGCATGAAGAATAAATGTTGAGCAAACTGGATTAGACAGGTACCAAGAATGCACATTTATTTGTAACTCACCCTTACTGAAATTGTGCAGATTTGTCCAGAGTGGTCTCTACTCTCTGATTTTCAATTCCCAAGAGAAGAAATCATGAAAGGACTGTTCCATAGCTCAAGAATTTCCCACAAATTTAGATGAAGAAACATAGCAAGATGAGAGAAAGATTGCCGAACTAGGAAGAGATGTGGAATAGAAATGTATAGTCACTGCCATCTTTCACAATTTGAATAGCTTTCCGAGAAACGTTGAACAATTTCAGAATCATGCTGAGAATTTGATAGGGTAAGAGAAATTCCCTCTTCCCCTTTTAATGGAATACATTTTTACAGAACTGAGGTCAGTTTTTCCATAACATAGCCATGGAATAGTTTTGCTAGAGAATATACAATAATGGAATTGATTCCAAATATGTATTGAACAGCAACAATTTCTTCCATTAGTTTTTTTTTTTTTAATTTACCATCTGCATTGGTCTACAACCCTCAGAATCCTTTTCATCATGCTTTTGTAGTGCAGCCAAAACATTGGGATAGTAATAGTTAGTCTCCCTCTCCCTTCCTCCATATATCATCCATGAGTGAGTTGTGATGCTCTGACTCCCTCTCAGCGGTCTAATATAAATAATGACCTACCTCCCTATAAAAGCTTAATTTGATGGAGGAATCATCTAACAGCAATAATCTGTGGGGAAGAAGGATGGCCTTGATGTTGCCTTGGTGTGTGCTAGTATATATAAAGTCAATATGAACAATCCTAGTGAAGACAGAATGCCTTCAAAAATATACCTGATGACCAAGTTGTTGATTGAAGCTTGAACGTGACTTTTAATTTAAAGATAAAATGAATGTACACAAATGAAATTGAGTGTTCTTCACTATTTTTTTTAAATTATTCAGTGTGCTGCTTGACATTTAGCTCAGTTATATATTCATAGTGATATGCTTCAGTTTTGTACAAGTTCAGATGAATGTTGCACCTTTGGAGATGTATGAAATTCAAACATGTCATTCAAGGCCAAATATCAGTTCTGTTTAACTTAGACTTTCCAATCTGCCTTCCAGGAAACTAAGAAGATGAGTTATTTTGACAAGTACCCCAGTTTATAACTTAAATATAAGATCATATGCTATGCAGGAATTGGTAAATACAGAACAGATTTTCAATGCTAAATTAATCTAAACATAACAAGCTCATCAGAATGCCAAATAAATTGATGAATGTTTTGGTAATAAATTATTTTAGTAATAAAAGAACAGTCTCCCCACTCCAAAATAATAACATAAAACCATACTAAATGGAATTTTGTTTTAGCTTCTGACTTAGGATTTGGTTTGAGTGTCTATTATTGAACTCAAAAGTTTGTGTTGCCTGGATACTTTGAGTCAAACATTTGATTGGATGAAAGAAATCCATTTATTTGAATACTGATGGCAAATGTCAGAGCTCTTCTTAGCCTGTTTGTCTTCATTCTAGCTTTGTCCTTTAAATAGAGAATCTCAACTGATGTTCAAGGTGACATATTATTTTAGGTATTTTAGTTTGAGGGGATAGTTTCAATCAAAGAAAATCTATCTGAGAAAATATTCCATTATAACCTTAGAATAGTGTGTACTTTAAAAGTCCAATTCAATCATCTCACCATATTTACTTTTGGTACAAACATTCAAGCTGGAATTTCTGATGAATATTTCCAACATTTACCACGTCAGATTTTTTTAAAATTTATATTTTATTGATTTTCTATTAAATATATTTCTTAGTGCTTTATAAAAATTGTGTTGTCTGGATATTTAATTTGCTTAACAATATAAATTACATTCTTAATCATTTATCTTAATCCCTTTGTTCCAACCATTCCATGTTTGATAATATTCTGCATCCTCTTTCTGTTTAATTTTCAGTGTCAATCCATCCATTTCTGCAGAAACTAGTATCTTCTTGACTATTTCTTCATCTCGTGGTATATCCTCATTTTCACAACATTATGTGAAAATAATCCTTGCTGCTATTAAGAAATGTAACATTAAATACGGTACATACTTTTCTTATCATGTTTTTTTGATATCATACCTAATAAAAACAATTCAGGTTTAAAATCTACATCCTATCACCTTTTCTAACCACCATTGTATCTCTACTCAATTTTTTTTGCTTTGTCACAAGTCCACCACAAATAATAAAATGTGCCCATTTTTTAATTACATTTCCAACATTTGCTAGGAATATTTTTAAACATTTTAGCTAATTTAAGGCCCTGTCACACTGCCCAACGGATGCAAAACGGACACAACGGATGAGCAAAATGTTCCATCCGTTGTTATCTGCTCTCAAAAGGGGCAAAAATTTGCATAACCGGAGCGGATAACACGGACGCGGGGAGGACGCAGAGCGGATGGAAAGTGGATGCGGAACGGAAGCCCAGCGGATGGAAGTGGATGGGAGCAGATGGCACATCCGCTAGGCTTCCGGGGGGCCTCAGCAAAGCGGACGTGGAACGGAAAGAGCTGATGCACAGCGGATGAAGCGGATGCAGAGCGGAAGCCTAACGGATGCCTGGCATTAATTGCGCATGCGGGGGGGATGCATTGCGTAAGCCACGCGGATATAAAGGGAAGCAACTCGCACGTGGCCAGCATTCGGAGGAAAGACCTGCTGCAGGATACATCGAGTCCTTGCCTGCCCTGCCTGCATGCATGCCTGCAAGCCTTGCTGCCACCTTCCTGCCAGCCTGCCTCCAAGCCTCCTGGCCAGCCTCCCTGCCAGCCTTGCTCTCTGCCTGCCTGCCAGCCTTGCTGCCAGCCTGCCTTCCAGCCTCCCTGCCAGCCAGTCTGCCTGCAAGCCTTGGTGCCTGCCTGCCTGCCTGCCTGCCTGCCTGCCTGCCTTCCTTTCTTCCTTCCAGGCTTCCTGCCAGCCTTCCTGCCAGCCTTGGTGCCAGCCTTCCTGCAAGCCTTGGTGCCAGGCTTCCTGCCAGCCTTGGTGCCAGGCTTCCTGCCAGCCTTGGTGCCTGCCAGCCTCCCTGCCAGCCTCCCTGCCAGCCAGCAACCCCACAACCATGGGGAGGAAGCGAAAGTCTCAGCAACCTGCCGCCATCCCTGGCAAGAGGGACAGGGCCACCCTCCCAACTCCTGTCCCTGACTCTGCTTCTGCTGGGGCTTCTGCTGCTCGGGCTCGCTCTTCTGGTGCTGGAGCTTCTGCTGAAGCTGCTCCTGGCGGTGGTGCTTCTGCTGCTATGTACTCTGCTGAAGCTGCTCCTGGTCCTGCTTATCCTGCTGGTCCTGCTCGTCCTGCTCGTGCTCCTGGTCCTGCTGGTCCTGCTGGTCCTGCTCATCCTGCTGGTCCTGCTCGTTCTGCTCGTGCTCCTGGACTTGCTCGTCCTGCTCGTCCTACTCATGCTCCTGGTGCTGCTGGTGCTACTGCTGCTGGGGCTGCTGGGGCTGCTGGGGCTTACTCTGCTGCTGCTGATCCTGCTGCTGCTGCTGCTGCTGATGATGATGATGATCCTGCTGCTGCTGCTGATGATGATGATGATGCTGATTATGATCCTGCTGGTGATGATGATGATGGTGATGATCCTGCTGGTGCTGCTGCTGGCGGTGGTGTGGAGGAGCAGCCCCTACAACCTGGAAGCCCCTCTGATGAGGGCCCATCTGGTCCTGCCAAAGGGAGGAAGAGGCAAATGTGGGAACGGGAGATGAGGCAATACTCCATTGAGGAGGAACATGATGATGAGGTGCTGGAGTGGCTGAGAGAGAATGACTATCTATGGCGGAAGGGACACCGGCTCTACAGGGACAACAAAAGGAAGCAGGCTGCTTGGAGAGAGAAGGCAGAGAGTCTGGGCTACACATCGGATGTGCTCCTCGGCTGGTGGAAACATATGCACACCTGGTACGGAAAGCTGCACCTCAAGAAATCTGGCCAGGCCACGGTTAAGCTGACGGACAGAGAGATCTATGTCATGGCCAGGTGCAGCTTCTTGGAAGGTGAGATCCGCCACCGAGGAGCAGCAGCAGCCCCTCTCATGACCCTCTCTCTCAGGCAGCCCGCTGAGAGCCAGTCCTCTTCCGGCCGAGAGTCAGCTCTGTCTCCAGGCAGGGTTCTGTGGAGCGTCCCACGGCGGAGAACCCGTGGACAGATGTTTTAACCATGGTGGAGCGCATGGAGGACTCCCTGGTGCAGTGGGAGGAGACGGCACATCCACCACAGCCCTACCCGCATCCACCCCCCCAGCTCCGTCTCCACAGAAAGGCAGAGAGCCAGACAGCAGGAGGGGCAGAGCCACACTGTCCTGCTGGAGATCAGGGACACCATCCGCACCAGTATAGATCTCCTCTCTCAGCTGGTCAGCACCGACTCCTCATCCTCCAACCGCAAGCCCTTCCTCAGCTATGTCAACCAGACCCTCAAGAACAGGGAGGAACCCCAGTACCAGTTGGTGAAGGATCGGATCACCGAGATGCTTCACAACCCTCCAGATCCAGAGGAACCTGCTCCCACCCAGTCCAGGTCTGCTCCTCCACCCCAGGTGATGTCCCTCCCATTCCAAGGCTTTCCACAGGCCCTCAACTACCAGGGCTACGGCTACCAGGAGGTCCAGCAGCACAGGCAGCAGCCCTTCCCAGTGCAGGCACAGAGTCATCGGATGACACCGTTGCCACCGGTTCCACTGATGCCACCGATGCCATCCACGACAATGATGCCACCGACGACAGCCATGCCACCCACGCCAGTCCTCACCCAGCTGCAGACCAGACAGCCCCACTACACTACTCCTTCCTCCACCCCACAGCCAAGCCCAGCCTCAGTACATCTCTCATCAGTACTGGGGCTGACACCCCATGGCATGGAGGAAGGACCTATCAGCATCACGGGTCTGAGCCAGCTGTCTGAGAGCTTCCTCAACACACCGTCCCCTGTTGTCCTCTCAGGGCCAAGCACCCCAATGACGCTTCAGACCAG
>BLBF01000003.1:95266766-95278362 GCA_015471245.1 Laticauda colubrina | reverse complement strand
ACCCTTCACCCCTGAGACTGGGCACACCTCCGAGTGACCGATAAGAGTGCCAGAGACTGGGTGGCTACCTGTAGACTTTATTTGGACACTTGACTTGGGTCATTTTTCTTTTACAGCTTGTTATTAATAAAGATTATCTTTGCTTCACACACTTGCTTCATTTCTTTTTTTGTAATAAAGTCTTGGTGGAAACTTTTAGAATTGGTTTAAGCCTTTGCATGCTTGTGGGATGGGTTAAGATAGCAGTGGGGTGGGCAGGGATACCTTTGGGATGGGTTAAGATAGTTGTGGGATAGATAAATCTCCAGTGCAAGCATAGTGGGACTGTATGGTCCACCCTCCCAGGTGCCACACCTATGGCCCTTCATTAGTAAGCATTGATCCACACATGTCAACATAAACACAACTCTTTATTAAACGCCCTGTTCATTGTAGGCCCACCCAACATACATGGCCCAATCTCATCCATGTGATGAGACAGGCTGAAGGAAGCACCCATTAATCAACTATCATCCTGTCTTGCCACTCCACTGCTCCAGCTGGGGAGTTGCACCAGTGTCTCAGGAGGTTGCGCTGCTTCTTCCCTTCACATGAGGCTCTGTTGGGACCTTGCACATCCTCAGTGTCTATCAGGTTTCGCCCTTGCCTCCATTCCCCAGGCTCCATGTCCCCATTGCCTTGCTGGAAGTCCACGAGCCTGTTCTGCAAAACTGGGTAGCGGGTGCGCATGAGATTGTGCAGGATGCAGCAAGCTTCCACGATCCTCCTCACGGCCTCTGGGCGATGCTGCATGGTGGTGAGAAGTACATGGAACCTGTTGGCCAGGATGCCAAAGGCATTCTTCACCACCCACCTTGCCCTGGACAGCCTGTAGTTGAAGATCCTCTCTTCATGGGTGAGGAGTCTGGAAGTGTAGGGCTTCATGAGGTAGGTTCTGAGGAAGAAGGCATCATCCCCCACGATGAAGTAGGGCACATCTTGCGTGTCATTGGGCAGGGGGTCTGGATCTGGGAAGCCCATGATGAGGTTGCCTTCCAGCCCCTCCTTGAGGTCACTGGCATTGTATACCTGGGCATCTGAACATGAGCTGCTGCCTGAAGCATCGATGTACATGAACTTGTAGTCAGCATCGACCATGGCGAAGAGGACGATGCTGAAGAAGTCCTTGTAGTTGAAATAAGTGGACCCCGACTTGGCTGGAGCTTTGCAGGCCACGTGCTTGCCATCTATGGCTCCAACGGTGTGTGGGAAGTTCCACCTCTGATACCACTGCTCTGCAACTTTCTTCCATCTTTCATCAGTGGAGGGGCACTGGAGGAGCTCCTGCAGGTATTCTTCGATGATGGCCTGCACCACTTCTCTGACCACAATGCTGATGGTGTTGTGTGGCACCCTCCAGCTGTATTGCATGCTCCTGTAGGTGGTCCCTGAGGCCAGGTGGTGCAGAGTGAGTGCCACCTTGAGCCCAGGTTCCAGGCTGGGCCAGAAGTTGGTGTTTGTCTTGGTCAACCTGGGTGTCAGGCACTGCACAACTTCATCAAACATGGCTGGAGGCATCCTCATGAAGTTCTGGAATGCCCAAGTGTCTTCGTTCCTGAGCTCCACCATCAGCTTGTTGTACAGTCCGTACTCTGCTCTTCTCCCGATCCATCTTCGGACCCAGACGCTTCTTGGCCACCTCCTTTTCTTCCCATAGTAGAGTTCACAGAGCCTGTAGATGGCTTCGCACTGTTGCTGAAGGATGGTGGCTGCCACAAGGACTGTGTTACGATCCACGGTACATGAATGGATGCTGTGGAAGAGCAAGAGTCAGATGAAGGCTGCAGAGGTCTGCACAGCTAGGCTGCTGGTCTGAAAGTGAGATGCAGGTGAGTTGCTCCCCCTTTTTATAGGCAGTATAGGTGTCCATTTGCATCCTCTAGGCATCCTCTAGGCATCCTTAATATCCGAGATAGGTCCCCTCTGCAAACGTTTTTTCTGTTTTAAACGCTTTGTTTCCGTGCTGCATCCGTTTTGCGTCCATTCTGCTTCCTCCCTGCGTCCGAGCGGATGCAAGTTGTGCGGATGCGGAACGGATGCCTAGTGGATATAGCGGATGCGTAACGGATTCAGAACGGATGCTTAGCGGATGTGTAGCGGATGCAGAACGGACCAATTGGATACATTTTCCGCGCAAAAGATTTGAGCAGTTCAAAACTTTCTGAGCGGATGAAACGTCAATAAACAGATGCTGGACGGATAGAGAGGAAGCAAAACAGAGGCAGTGAGTACATCGCGTTTTCCAACGGATAGCAAGCTTTTTTGTCCATTTTACATCCTCTTTGCATCCGTTGGTGCAGTGTGACAGGGGCTTTAGCAGGTGGTAGCTGCAAATCTATAAAACATTTTATATAGATTTTCTTTATAAGAAGTCGCCGTTGTGAATTTATAATTCCTTTTCCACAAGTTTTGCTATTTCTCTAGTCCTATATTATAGCCAAAAAAAATTCCCATTGTAGCATTGTAGTCTTTTATTTGTTCATTTTCCATTTTCAAATTCAGTAAGGAGTTATATACCTTCTTAATTTGCCAGTTGTTAGATATTGATCAGGATAAATTTAAGCTAAAAAAAAAAAGGCTGCGGCTAATGAAAATGCAGCTAGTGTATTAGTAGTAAGTTAATATGCAGCTAGTATAAACTGCAACAATTATCTTCACACAGATTGGGGAAATGCATGTTGTGTTCATAGAAGTAGTATTTTTGGTGCCAAATGACTGCACTTTAGGATGGTTGTATTCTCAATCTTTCAGAGTAAACTTAGACATTCCTAAATGCTGTGCAGGACTTGATAGGAAATGCTGTCTAAATGAGAGATGCAAATCAAAATTCTAATATAATGGAACTGTCTCTGTAAATAAGAAATCCAGCATGGTTGAATCTAACTTCCAGCAAAGAGAGTTATCTAAAATTAAGGATGTTCTGAAAAGGATGGTTATGGTTAGTTGTTGTTATTTTTGAACACAAGAAAAATAAAAATTCAACTTGAATGTATATTATTTTTCAGGAATATTGTTGCTTTCCCTGAGAAAAAGGCAATTGTGTAAACATTGAAGAATTACTCAATTTCAAGGCCACCAAACACTGAAGAAAGTAACTCATAATTTGTGAGACAGAGGACTCTGCACTGGTTGCCTCTTGGTTGATTCTTCCTACATCTGAAAATCAGAGAAGAGAAAAAACACATTTCCCCTTTTTCGCAGGGATACAGCTACTTTATAGTGAGTAGGAGGAAGAAGCTTCAGAGTTGAGTGAGAAAATTACTGAGATACCTAGCTGCAGTTACTTACTTCTTAGAAGCTTCTTCCCAAGATTATATACATTCGGAATAATGGAATGTTCTTAGATCAATATATTAATGAATAATTGAAACAGTCTTGATATGGTATATGAAAATAGTGGAATTTGAAATCTTGGTATCTGCTTCTCATTTCAATAAAAATTACTTGCTGTGAACATTTTGAAAAATAACATGCCATAGATATAGAGAGACTAGTCAGTATTTAAAGGGTTTTGGGACAAAGCAACCTCTTGTGTCTAAATCAGAGAAACAGTTTGCACTTTTTAAATATTTCTCATACAATACCAGGCAATATCAGTCTATAGTACTCTTTCATAGATATATTTATGTAAGATTTTCAAACTGCAATATGCAACCTTCAGACCAAAGCTAGTTATCATGTGGGGTTTTGTTTTCATTCAACACAAACTTTTAGTCATTGAGAATTTTTTGAAATTTACACAATGGGATCATAGTCTGCATTTTTCATGGCAATGACAATCATTGTGCTACACTGGAAAGCAGAGCATAATATCTCTAAGCCTGTGTTTATAATTGATTCAGTAACAGAAGTTATTCAATAAAGCTCAGAGGGCAGCTGAAAAAAGTAGAATTTTTTCATTTGTCTATGAATTATGGGGTAAATATATTATTTATTGATCCAGAAGCTGTAGAAAAATGTGTTGACTGGGGATCCGCTAAGTAGTAAACTTTAAAAGTTTTTTTTTTTATTAGATGGAAATGTTTTATCATGGTTTACCCTGTATTTCAAACATGTATCCTTCATCCAATGATTTTACAATCATTGTAATTTTAAAATTTATTTTAAAATATTTTCCTAATTTTAATCCTCTTTTGTTATGCGTAACTCTCATTTTTTTCTTTTAATTATTTAAAGAGTTTGGTCTAATTCTCAAAAATCAATTGGACTAAAGTTGGAAAAAAATGTACCTTTGGAACACAATAATCTGGATGATTGAGAATTTCCATAGACATTTGGCCTCGCTCAGTAGATTTTTTTTTAAATTCAATTACTTATGCAAATATTGAGGTGTGGATGGGAGTGCTACATACAGGGTGTTGTTATTCTTGTTGCTTTTACTTTTAACACCTGTAATCATCTCACACAATGTAAAATGCTTTAACCATCCTTCAAAAAGCATTTAGGTACTAAACTGATCAATTAAAAAACTGAAGTTACTTTTTTACTTAAAATGTATTTTCCATATGTTGGTCAAGCAAGTAAGTGAACATGAAGCTGTGGTGGCACAGTGGTTAGTTGGAATGCAATACTGTAGGTCTATCTCACTGCTCAATCCAGGAGTTCAATTCTGAGCCACTCAAGGTTGACTCAGCCTTCTATCCTTCCAAAATCAGTAAGATGAGGACCCAAATTGTTGGGGGCAATATGCTAACTCTGTAAACCACTTAGAGAGGGCTGTAAAGTACTTTAAAGTGGTAAACAAGTCTAAGTGTTATTTCTATTTGAAATCATCTAGGCCTGTAGTAACTCTGATTATCACATTTTTAAAATTTACAATAGAAATAGTCATTTATCATCAATAAATATGCTTTTTGCAATAGTAGCTATTACATTTTACAATATTTTTATTCAACTTATTAATTAGATTTGTCTTACAAGATTTGTCTCAACTCTTCAGAGCAGAATCTAACATTGTGAACAGGGTGAAGCCTTGAAGTGGTAACTAGGACTAGGACTCCTTTCAAGTCTGTAGACTCTAGTATGTTTCTCTATCTGTGGCTGGATCCAAAATTCACTTGGCTCCTTTGAGGGGCAAGTAGGCGAAAGACATGAGGTGGTAAATATTTCATTGTGGCAGAACATATTTCCTGCATATTTGAAGAAAGCTACGATACACCCAATCCTTAAGAAGCCTTGTGGATCGATATCTCTCTCTCTCCCTCACTCCCTCTCTCTCTCCCTCTCTCTCTCTCTCTCTCTCTCACACACACACACACACACACACACACATACACACACACACACACATTAACAAATATACAGACACATCTTTTTGGGCAGATGTTTCTTTATACAGTAGTAAAAAAACAACTCCTGACCAACCAAGAAGAAAGAATTACTTGGAATATTTTTCAGTCAATTTTCAGCCATGTGTGCTGAATGTATCACTTGCACAGGTTGATGAGCTTTGTCAGAAACCAGATGCTGTGTGCATTGTAGGCCACTGCAATACACTCTGTGTGTGGAGATCTCTGAAGGTCACCCTGAAGCTGCTTCAATATAGCAAGTGGCAGCCTGACTGGAGATTGGCATCATTCACTAGCAATATATTATAGCATTGCCTACAGCCCTGCGCTGATTGCCAACAAACTTCTGAATGCAATTTAAGCTACTTGTTTTTGCTAAAATGGCAGTTAATTTTGTCGATACCCTGAAAAATTATATCCACAGAATCACATAAAACAGATATTAAGAGCAAAATAAATGGTCTGTTAAATTATTGGCTTCTGGTTGAAACAGCTACCTCTAAGCAATATTATTCAGACAATCAAGGATATTTAGGGTATTTTCACTTTTATACTCAGCTTTCTAGTTATATATTAAGGCAACAGAGGAAAAAGTTAACCAGTTTTAATATCTTTCCAGAAATTACATTGGATCAAATTGGTTGATTTGCACCTATATCTCCTATATCTCTGTAGGAAGCAATATGAAAACAGAAAAAGATCCAGTTCCCAGTGGCAATACAGCTCTGTAATTGGAATAAACACTGTATCACTGGTTTGGCTCAGACATTGTCCGGATTAACAAGGTCTTTATCAGATATTGAGGAACTAAGGCAATCTGGAAACAAGTGGGCTACTGGAACAAGCCATGGATGAGGCAAAACAACAACAACTTGGGATTGATGGAATGCTTTTACATTAGATTTAATGAGAGGGGATATATGAAACATATGGGAGAACTATGGATAGGCAGAAGATATACATCCACACTAATTAAAGCCCATGTCCCACTGCACCAACAGATGCAAAGAGGATGTAAAACGTTAAAAAAAAGCTTGCCATCTGTTGGAAAATGCTATGCATCCGTTGTGTACTCATTGCATACGTGTTTCATACGCTCTATCTGTCAAGCATCCGTCCACTGCGATTTCATCCGCGCAAGAAGTTTTGAGCTGCACAAAACTTTGTGAACGGATGAACTTTCCACTGTGTACAAGGTAAATCCGTGACATCCGAGCAACAAATGTTCTATTCCATTTATTATCCGTTAAACGTCTGCTGTAACCTCTCTGCATCCTCTGGGCATCCCCTTAACTCACATCCGCTGCAGCTGAAAACGGAAAGAGGGAGGAAACAAAAGGTACACGGAATGTCTACACAGCGTTAGTAGCACAGAAATAGAAAGGATGTGCAGTGAACGGTTTGCATCCGATATACATCCCCTAGGCTTCCTATTAACATCCGTTTAACATCCCCGCTACATACTACCCACATCCATTCTTTTCCGTTCTTTTCCGTTCTGTTTATGAAAATTTTTGCCACTTTTTGGAGCAGATGACAACAGATGGAGCCACCCCTGAAATTTTGCTTATCTGCTGTGTCCTTTATGCATACGTTTTGCGTCCGTCGGCCAGTGGGACAGGGACTTTAGGAAAAGTTTATTACCTAATTTTTCAACATGGTGAAGAGGAAGCTGCTGTCTCAACATGAGGTAGGGCACCTATACATTATATCTCAGACTCAAAAGATCCAGAAGAATAACTAGGTGTGTAGCCAATACATGATCTAGAACATCACTGCCAACCCTTCCATTACAAAGCACAACAGCTGATGTGAAATATAAAATCATGGATAAACTAGTGACAACCCTCAAGATTCATTACCAAGGTTCATTGGAGAACTACTATCAGATAGTAAGCTAGAAGATTACCCCATTAATGTGATACAGAATTGTATCAATTTTTTTGGAATCTATTACTGTGAAATTATAGTTGTACCAGGCATTGTACAGAGGAGAAGAAGGAATTATTCTGAATGGAATAAATGGAAAAGTAATATTATTCCAGACATTAAAGTTTGGCATTTGAAAAAGGCATTATTTAACCAATCAAAATGGTATGCTTTTTTTCATATGGATTTCACAATATTTTACTATGCTAGTGTAGTAATTTTATGTGCTTAAAAATTCTTTTTTGTAATCATTCAGTGGTATTAACATTTTTATTTATTTCTTTATTTCATCAGTAGCAGTAAGCTACCTATGATGTGAATTTTCCAAGATGAAAAACATTTACCAGCAAATAGTACATGGCTGTTATTTGTGCTGCTTTAAGCTGCTCTGTAAATGAGACATAAAACATTGTTTAGCATCCAACTGTATTGCTGGCAAGGCCACTGAATTTTGCACTACAAAAGGAGGTGTGTATATATGGATTTTCAGTTAACACTTTTAGAAAAAATATGTCATAAATTTTGAATCATGTATGGTACCTAGTCTTTTTAGGATTCAGCCGGCAAAATTACAAGACAGATTTTTCTATCATTTTTTAAAAATAAATAATAACATTCTTAATATTCTGAAAAATTATTTATTCAGCTCAGAGGAAACTATCAATATCTTGCAAATATTCTGCCCCCTGTGTGCATTTTGTTGCCAATTCCTGCAACAATCTCTTATTTTGTTGTCTTCGTATTCCAGATGGGAGAAAAAGCCACCCAACTTGCTCTAGGTCATAAAATTTGCCTTTCCCTAATGGAGTATAAATAATAAAACAAACTAATTTGCAATGCCTACACCAGAGCTGTGATTATCATAATTATGTATTGTTTGGCAAATGTCACACAGGGTGCTTAACAAGTAGAAGGCTGAAACTTCAGCACTGCAGGTGTAGTGAACATCTTCTGTTTACATATATGTGACAGTGCAATTGCAAAAACTTTATCATTTAGGTGGATTCATTTTATGTGTGCAGCAAAATACCATTTTACTATTGAGATATTTTTATGGATGATATCATGTCACTCCTTACATGACTGTCCGAACCAGAACTGGTATTCTGGCATGATGTAGAAGAAATATCTTCCTGTTAGATTTATGAAAGCAGAGTAAAGACTGGTAGAATTAATTGTATTTTTGCACTCAACTGAATTTGCATGCAAATACTGCCCAGAATCTCATGATGAAGCAGATCTATTCCCACCTTCCGTTCAAAACTCAGAGCCATATGGGTAAAGTAAATTTCCTTTAAAAAGAATTGCCCATTCTCTTCTTTCAGAAGGCTGCAGAATATGATAAGTATTATATCATATTAAAAACCTAGATGAATTAGAGCTGTTGATTCCTTCAGTATTGTGTATTTCATGCTAATAAACAAAAAGAACAGCAAGCATTTTTCTTCAGGCTGTTCTTTTGGGAAATTATCTGGAAAAAGAAAATTTAATTCTGGCACTCTGTTTCAACTCTCAGAACCGATCTATGACATATTGAGATCCTTGAGGAATAGGCAATAAGATTTTTCTTTATTTTACTTTAAAAGTAGGAAACACACTTATTTGCCAAGACTCTGCAAGCTGGCTTTTTAAAGCTGGGATGAATGTGTCATAAACATGAATGGTGGTGTAATAGTGATAGTAATAGCATTTGGACTAATATACCACTTCACAGTGCTTTACAGCTCTCTCAAGTGGTTTACAGAGTCAGCATATTGCCCCCAATAATCTGGGTCCTCATTTTACCCACCTCAGAAGGATGGAAGGCTGAGTTAACCTTGAGCCTGGTAAGATTCAAGCTGCCAAACTGATGGCAACCAGCAGTCAGCAGAAGTAGCCTACTGTACTGCATTCTAATACTGTGCCACCATAGTGATACTTCTCTTCTCCTTTTGTTCCTGGATCACTGTTACTGGGAATATTGGAAGATGACTATACACACCTGTGAGTTGTCTTTTCCCATCTTTTACATAGACTCTTCTATTAAATATTTTTTCCAATGTCCAACTTGACTGTAATAATAAGTAAGTTGCATGACAAGACGTATTGTTTTGGAGTCATAGTGTAAATGGAGCTAAACAAGCTTAAACGGTATTTGGTCTTTAATAGGGGCACTCATTTACCTTTCTTTCTTTCTTTCTTTCTTTCTTTCTTTCTTTCTTTCTTTCTTTCACTTCGGGTAAAGTCAGCATGAATGCCTGAATTGGCCCTAATTGCCACAGTCTAAATCACCATCTCCCAATCTATTATTTGCATCGTAAAAAACAAACAAACATTGACATGCAAATTGCCAGTGCAGGGCCATAAATTTAGATCAGAACAGCAGCAGGGGAGCCCTTCATACTAAAATCCCAGTTCAGACTGCCATCCTCAGATTTCAAATAAGAACAATAATGTCTGTAGCTGTGTTAGGGATGAGAGACTTAAAATGAAGGGTGCCATTTTTGTTAAAAAAAACTGCTGAAATCCTAAATAGGGTCTGTTGCTTTAAATAAGAAAGAAGTTAAAGAGCTCACAGCAGAAGGTTTATGAGAATGAAGATTTTCATGAATCCTATATTCTCAAAAGTCATTTCCATAGGTCAGATTAAAAAAAAACATAAATCCACATAAAAAGCTAAATGGTAAAGTACAGGTGAACCTCAAAAAATTAGAATATCATGCAAAAGTTCATTTATTTCGGTAATGCAACTTAAAAGGTGAACCTAATATATGAGATAGACTCATTACATGCAAAGCAAGATAGTTCAAGCTGTGATAATTGTGATGATTATGGCTTACAGCTCATGAAAACCCCACAATCTCAGTAAAATAAGGATTGTACATAGAACAATATCGGACCTCTGAAAAGTATAAGCATGCAGATGTACTCAGTGCTTGGTTTGGGCCCCTTTTGCAGCAATTACTGCTTCAATGAGGCGTGGCATGGAAGCTATCAGTCTGTGGCACTGCTGAGGTGTTATGGAAGACCAGGATGCTTCAATAGTGGTCTTCAGCTCTTCTGCATTGTTCAGTCTCATGTCTCTCATCTTTCTCTTGGCAATGCCCCATATATTTTCTATGGGGTTCAGGTTAGGTGAGTTTGCTGGCCAATCAGGCACAGTAATTCCACAGCGATTAAATCAGGTTTTGGTGCTTTTGGCAGTGTGGGAAAATGCCAAGTTCTGAAAATGAAGTCAGCATCCCTATAAAGCTCATCTGTGGCCCCATAAACTTCATGGAGCATGAAGTGCTCCAAAAATCTCCTGGTAGGCAGCTGTGTTGACCCTGGACTTAATGAAGGAGTGGACCAATACCAGCAGATGACATGGCTCCCGAAATCAACACAGACTATGGAAACTTCACACTGGACTTCAAGCATCTTGCAGTGTGTGCCTCTCCATTCTTCCTCCAGACTCTGGGTCCTTGGTTTCCAAATGAGACGCAAAAGTTGATCTCATCAAAAAAGAGGACTGGGAGAAGGCGGAACTTCGTATCGGTGCTACAGCTGAGATCTCGGGGCTCTGAGATCTCAGCTGATATTTTCACCCCTGGTCGGTCCTAATGGACCTAAACCGTCCCGTAGAGACAGGGATTGTGAAGGGCACAGTCCCAGGATCCCAGAGATATCGCAAATCTCTGGTTTGATCCGGGAGAAGCCCTTTTGCTGGCGGTGGAAAGGCAGCCTCCAAAGCTGCTGAAGTCGGGACAGCTCCGAAAAGAAAGTGGCTGGAGTGAGGGTGTGTCGGCTGGGTGAGAAACCTCTTTTGTATTGCAAATTGGCTGAGACCTGAAAGGATATCCTGAACAAAGAAGAAACCTGTGACTTTATTTTTGTCTGACTGGAATCTGGTTGAGCGGCGTTTTTTAAGTGATGTCAAATTGAGGCTTGGATTCTTTCCTTACTATTTTTTTTTCTCTTTTCTGAGGACTTTAATGTGACTTTGTAGGTAACCAGATTGAATTTTTTCTTATATATATTTTTATGCTTCTTTTGATTTTTTAATTTTCTTTAGGATAGAGGCCCCCTTTGTTTCTTCTGAGTTTTGTATACATTACTCTTTTTTCTGGCTGAGGGGGGAAAAAGTATTAAGAGACCTTGCAACACTGCCAACTAGAGGCTTGAAAGTACTTTATTTGAATTGGGAAGAAATGTATAAACACTCCTTCTCAAGGACATTTTAATGTGATAAGATGGAGGGAGAGCACAGAAAAATATTATTACAGGTGTTTTCCTGGACTCTTATCAATATTTCAACACTTGAGGCTTGGCTTTGAAGCTGCTGGAGAAGAGAGTCATAATAAGAGCCTTGGATAAATAAA
>BLBF01000003.1:95249125-95261766 GCA_015471245.1 Laticauda colubrina | reverse complement strand
TCTATCAGATGGATTGAAGGTCAAAAAGAATTTGAAGTTTTTTGAAGCATTAAAATGAAAAAAAAAGTGAGAAAAAGAAGAAAGTGTTAAATGAAATAGACTGTGTGTATTTGGATTGCTTGGTGACTTTGGGACTTTTGGAAATTCTTATTTGAATGATTAAAATCATTTGGGTCGTTTAAATTTTTTCTTTTTTTTACAATGGCATTACTTATGGATGAACTGAAAATGGAATTTATAAAATATAATCAAGAGAAACAAGAAGGGAAGGATTCTTTTGGCTCTATTTTTCATTTTTTAGAAATGGCAATTTCTACATATGAGAAACTACAAGAACAAGAAGATTGGGATGAAGAAGAAACCATCCTTAATGAACAAGCAACTTTATTTGGGGAAGAAAGGGGAAAGAGGAGAAAGAGAATGGAGAATTTAAGACTTAAAAAAACAACCAAAAAAGGGAAAAACAAGGTGAAAAGTGGACACAATATCAGAAAGCAACAGAAAAGAGGAATACACAAGAGGGTGGAGATTAAGAGACAAGGGGGTAAAAAGGGTAGAGGGGAGAAACAAGGGAGGAAAGAAGGGAAGAGAAGCTACAAAGGTTTGAAACTAGATGTAAAGAAACAGATTTTATTTAGAGATAATGGGTAAACATATAACTGAAAAAGAGATTCTGCAAAGGTACATAAGATTATGTTGTTGTATCTGTATTTGAAATAATGTTAGAAAATTGGAATAATATATGATTATAAAATGGGACAAAATATTTAATGTAACTTAGCGAAATTTTTTTTTTAAAATAAAATAAATGAAATTAAATATGAGAGAATTGAATTAAAGAAAGTAACTAAGCAAAATCTATAAGTGTTCCCATAGAAGTATGATATTTATTTAGAAAGGATTGTGTAAAATGTTTAAGACTTAAATGAATATTAATTTTAATGATATAATTTCAATTGCTATGGATTGTTGTTTTAATTATATTATATATCAAAAAAAATTTTTTTCTTTCTGCTTTACATTCTTTATTTTTAGAATGTATTACGCAGAATCCGAATGAAAATTATGTGTTATGTTAAGCTTTAAAATTAGGGGAAGGATAAGTATGACAAGGCATTATACTCCAATCAGTCATTACAGAAGAAATTTTGTGTTAATGAGAAAAAATAATAGACAGCTGAAACAGGACAGACAAAAGATATAAGTATAATGATTTAAATTGAGATGAAATAAATATAATAGAATTAAGAGAGTGAAAAGAGGGGAGAAGCTATATAGAAAATGTAAAATAGTAAATAAGAAATGGAATTGCTATATAAAAGTAAGCATGAACTTGAATTTATGTCTGTACAAAAAGATGTAACTCGGGATCAAACTGCCGTCCAAAAAGATATTTTATGTTTTCTATGTTTTGTGTTTTGTTGGTATATGTTTGTTTGTTAAAAAATTAATAAAAAAAATTTCAAAAAAAAAAAAAAGAGGACTGTGGACCACTGAGCAACAGACGCAGTCTTTTTTTCTTTAGCCCAGATAAGAGGCTTCTGACGTTGTTTGTTGTTCAGGAGCAGCTTGACAAGAGGAATATAAGATTTGAAGCCCATGTCCAGGATCCGCTGTGTGTGGTGGCTCTTGATGCACTGATTCCAGCCTCAGTCCACTCCTTGTGAAAGTCCCCAACACTTTTGAATGGCTTTTTTCTGACAATCCTCTCCAGGCTGCAGTCATCCCTGCTGCTTGTGCACCTTTGTGTTCCACACTTTTCCTTTCCTCATAACTTTCTATAAATGTGCTTTGATACAGCACTTTGGGAACATCCAACTTCTTTTGCAGTTACCTTTTAAGGCTTTCCGTCCTTATGGAGAGTGTCAGTGATGGTTTTCTGCACAACTGTCAGGTCAGCAGTCTTTCCCATGATTGTGATTCCTACTGAACCACTGAGAGACCATTTAAAGGCCCAGGAACCCTTTGTAGGTATTATGACTTAATTAGCTGATGAGAGTGGGACACTTTGAGCCTAGAATATTGAACCTTTTCACAATATTCTAATTTTCTGAGATTGTGGATTTGGGGTTTTCATGAGCTGTAAGCCATAATCATCTCAATTATGACACATCACAGCTTGAACTATCTTGCTTTGCATGTAATGAGTCTATCTCATATATTAGGTTCACTTTTTAAGTTGCATTACTGAAATAAATGAACTTTTGCACAATATTCTAATTTTTCAAGTTTCACCTGTAAGAAAGGTGTTCCAAGACAAGAAGCATATTTTCCTCTCCTTTACACACTTGTTCTGTTGTATTGGAATGACACCTGGATTCCAAGCTCTTTCCAGTTTGAAAAGATAAAACTATTATTGAACCCAGAAACAAGCTAAAAATGGATGCAGACCACACAAAACAAATATAAAATGTAAACATTCTGTAACACTCAGACAGCAGCATTTCATACCAGATGCCATTTCCAAATACTTTGGGAAGCCAGGCTCCCATCAAGCACTGTGCAGTAATTTCAACTGATCTGAATATCTATGGCAAGCACTGATTTCATCCGACCCAAAATTAAAAAAACACACCAACCTTCCCACACACACACACACACACACACACAAAGACAAACACACAAACCAAGCTTCTTACAACAGCTATTGATATATCTGTAGAGCTAACAGAAACATCAGCTCACAGAGGCAACTCCCTGCAAGCTATGTACTTCCTAAGCAATAATGATCAATATTCTAGTTATTTTCTTTTGCAGCTTAGTTGATTTAGGAATAGAGTAAAATCAGAAGCTTGTGAATTATATACCAACTAAAAATGCATATCTGTAAATTGCACACACACAAAAATCCCAGTGTAAACTGCTGATATAAATATATAGAAATAAATCTTGCATGATGTGATTTTAAATGCAGCATCCCCTAATTTCCTGGCTTTATTAATTCCTAAATACTCTGTGAATGATTATTGTCATCAGGAAGCAATAATGTAGGGATAACCTATAATTTACATTAGATTTTGCAAGATTTTGCTCAGATTTTGAGCCTATTATTAATCTTGAACTTACAGACAAGGAGAGGAAGAAAGAGAAAAAATTATACATTCATTCTGACCTTGCAACACTAAGATATATATCACTGGAATGAAGTCATTTTTTTAAAAAAAAAATTCTGTTATATGACATATGAGAGAAGGTAGGATCTCAAAATGAAATAGAGTGATAAGTTTCCTCTTGTGGAATTTTTTAATATTATCAAATATTTTCCCTCAATGCTGCTTCTTTATATTCCTCATTTTAAAACTGATGCTATTGGTATACCAATCTTCCAGACGAAATGTACATTGGCTCAGGCTTAATTTGTATCATTGAATTATTCTATCATGGTACATAGTCAATGGCTTGGAGGCTGAGAATATTCTGACACAATCTGTGTTCTCAGTGTCAGAAAGAAACACGAAATTATTAGCTTTATCTTCATGCAGGCTGGCCCACAGAATCCCTACTGTGTAACATATAACAGATAATTGTAAGGTCCAGATAAACGCAGTTTATTATCTTCAAATAACAAGCAAGGAGAATTAACGTCATACTTTCACACCTGCAAATCTTTTTATCACCATCTAAGGATTTTTAGGTATGAATTAGGTCATAATAGAGAAGAGTGTGTTTTTAAATAACATTCTGTGCTGAATCTCTTGGAAACAGTTGAGCTCCTATCCTTCCTTCTCTAAGTTCCCTCTTTGACATCTTGATTTTTGTAAAAAGGCAGCATAAAGAATGTCTTAAGAACTTTATCTTATCTATTAGAATTATTCAAATTATGATACTGATTGTTAGTGGTCTCTAAACTTATTGAAAGGACACTGCTCAAAGTGTTGAAGCTCTGTTTCATTAAAAAATAACCTTGTTCGGGCCACTCTGAGGGACTCACAGCATGATATGATCCTCCATGTGTATGGATTTCCATTAGATTTGTGGCATTTTAAGTCATTCAGAGTTGCTGAATGGGCAGCAGCATACAAATTTAAGTTCCTTGTGAAAAGGAGGCACCTGAAAATTCTCATATGCACTCATCCCTAAAAAATAAACAGAGATGGGATGCATAAAGGTGGGTTCTACATTATATTTCCAACAAAATGGGAAAAGTCTTTCAGGAACAGAGAAGTCTGAAGGACATGTGTTTATTCATAAATGATATTATCTTCCTATCCACTCTATCACCGCCTCCAGTGCCAATCAATATTTTCATGACCTGGGGTAGTGATGTATATTGATGATGCTTTCTTCACATAAGCAGGCTTAAATTTGTATGCTGCTTCCCATCTCACTAAAAAGCAACTCTAGCTGGCTTACAATGCCATAAATACCAGAATAAAACAGCCACAAGATTAAAACATTGAGCATTAAGAGTTAAAACATTAAAATTAATATAAAAGTGGACAAAAAGAACTGATGTGTAAACAGAGAGGAGGTATTCTATTAATCTACTGAGCACATCAGCCAAGGGATTTATACAAAATATGCAAAATTAACTACCTATATGAAAATGAGTTTTAGGTAGGAGTAGATGAGGTGCCATAGATCCTGGGCAAAGTCCAAATGAATTATGGTGCTGGGTAACAGCAAGGACACAGTGAGAGAATGAATTCCTAAAGGGTTCAAGAGATACAAAATTTGTGGCTCATTTTTTCAGATTTCTGATTCCAAGACAAAGACTGACTGGCTAATGGATTTTATAAAAGGATTTGGAATCAAACAATATCCTGCACTGAGAAGGTGTGAATAATTCACGAATATAGAATTTCCTCCAAAATGGATTAATTTAAACTTGTCATTTTGGTTCATTGAAAGGTGGCTGGTCACCATTGTTTATATTATATATTATTATATTATATTTATATTATCCTTTCCCCTTTTAAGACCTGTGTTGGTACAGTGGTGAGATTGCAGGCTAACTTTGCCAACTGCCAGCAGTTCAATTCTGACCAACTTGAGGTTGAATCAGCCTTCCATCTTTCCAAGGACCCAAATTGTTGGAGAAAATATACTGACTCTATAAACTGTTTAGCGAGGACTGTAAAGCAGTGTGAAACAGTATATGAATCCAAGTTCTGTTGCTATTTAATATTTTCAGTCTTATTGCAAAGAAATTACTGAATGGTTATTGTTAGATTTTTAAAAATATATTATTTGCTAATTACTATCATGTTTTCTTCCATGTGTTATTTGTAGGTCTCCCTACAAATTATCCCTTCCTCCATTTTTTTCCTCACGAGGACTTTGTGAAAGACAGTAGGCCTAGAAAATGTGATTGGTCCAAAGTTCATCCAGTGTACTTCAAAGCTGTATCTTCAAGATCCTAGTTCAGCATCTTAACTAAGATGGGATTCTTAAATAAGTCAGTATTTATTACTGGAATATGAATATTCAAAAAGTAAACACCGCTAAAAGAATTTATTGCCAGGTCTGAAGATTTATGCAGGCTTGTAGCCTCCAATTGTTTCATTTCTTGGAAGAATTCATAAGAATCCAGTAGATTTTCCCCCTAGTCTTTTCAAATGTAATAAAATTTGAACTGAGACATATTACTTAACAAACAATATTTATTGATGCCATTCCAGCCCACTTAAGAGTCAGGATCTTTAATATAATTTGTTTGTTAGTCCATAAAATAACTGATGTTATTCTCTAATTCATTAAACTTTGTGCAGCAATAAATATTGGCAGCGTTTGAAAGAGCTAGAGGCTACTTTTCAATAAGAAGTAAGAAAATATTTTTTTCTAGAGAGTTTTCAGTGCTAATTCTTCAGATCTTAAAGCTATTTATTATGGGGTCCCATGTCAAAGCCTGCTCTCTGAATGGTTCTTGGAAATCAGTTAGCACTCAATGCAGTATCTGCATGGCTGCCTTGGATAATAAGAGATTATGGTTGCTCTCACCCACTAAAAAGCTTTGTATCAATTATATCTGTTTGTCTATCTATAATACTGTGTATACGATGCTGGACAGCTATCAACACATGATAAAGCTGACACAGATAAATAGAATAAAGCATTGAGCTGTGATTAAAAAGAACATGCAAAATCATCCAAACCAAACTCATCTAACATCCAGGCCTGAGACAGGAAGTAGCATCCAGATGTGTAGGACTCCGCAGGATACCAACAGATTTGCAGCTTTGTGGATTCTGGGAGGCAATGGTATTCTTCCAGGGCAGGTGCTATGATAGAAAGGGTCCTCTTAGATGACAATCACAGAGAGACCTGAAGGATATTGCTCTTGAGTATATGGTAGGTCAGGCAAAAACAATGAGAGACAGGTAGTCCAGCAAATAACTCAATCCTATTAAGCTTTTGTAAATGATAACCAGCACCTTGAATATTATTCCAAAGCCAACTGGAAACCAATGCAGTTTGCAAAGCAGTGGCGACGGATGGGCATAGTATGATACTCCTTATGCATGTGTTGCTACATTCTGAAAAGTTGAAACTTCAAAATACTCTTCAAGGGTATCTACATGTAGAACATATTGCAGGAGTCCAAACAGGGACTAAGGCAACAGGAACCATCAACAGAGCTTCCTCCTCCAGAAAGTGCTATAATTGAAGCACCGGCCAAAACTGGGTAAAAAGCTCTTTGCCATGGCTCCTTTGCTTCTCTAGCATCAGTCATAAATCTAGAAGGAGTCCTAAGAAACCAAAAAATATAGACTAGATCTTTGATGAGAAATACTATCTGATGCAAAAATTATATATAGAGCGGATAAGGAGCTTGATGGTTTTTAGGCAAACAATGTTTCCATCTTGTAGGGATTTAATTTCAGTTTGTTCCTTCTCATTCGGTCTATCTCAGCCTGTGGGTGCCAGTCAATAGTTTCCTAGCTTGGGGAAGTGATGTATATTAATAATTTCTTTCTCTCCCAATCAATAGATTATTTTTTCCAGATCTTTATGTAAATGTTAAAAGACAAAGGAGAGATGTATTTGGTTTTAATTTAAAATAAAGGGGAGGTTGAGTTCTGCTTCCCTATTGCCACTTTCAGATGCCACTAGTTTAGGAAGGAGCAGGACTATTGTAAAATAGTGTTGCCTCCTACAAACCCTCACAGATAGTTCAGAAGAATTCCAGGATCAGTTATATTGAAGGTTCTAGAAGGTCTGGATGAGACAAACTCTCCCCATCCAAGTCCAGATGAAGGTCATCAATCAGGATGATTAGGACCTAAATCCTGACTGAAATATATTCAGATAAGGTTTCCACTTGGACACATACTTATATTGTTACTGAAATTTAACAGAATTTCAGAAACCTATTAATACTGCCACTGGCAATGATGGGAGGAAGGAAGATAGGCAACATCTACCAGATCTTGCCCAATAATTGCAATTCTGAATAAGAGGTTCAGCAAAGTGGGATAGAAATGACAATCAGAAACATACAGTTGCTCATATCCACAGGATCATTGAAGTGTGATTGATTGTTTTTGTCTGTTTTCCTAAACTGACAGGTTGTATGCTTGAGGCATAATTGAACACTCTTTGCTACATTGCAATTTCTATTTCTGATACACATTTGAAACTGTGTATCAGAATACAGTATCTGTATTCTGCAGTATCTTTCTTGCAGTTACTTGGAAGGGGGGAATTTTATTGAAATATTGAAATATATCTAATGCAAAAACAATTAGGTGTTGTACCCTTGCAGTTGATCTAGTTCCATTTTTTATTAATTATATAATGTTTAACATTGATATTTGCAGTTTCCTAACCAACTGCAGAAAATTATCAAATTTCTTAAAGACAAAGTGTTTTGCAAGAAAATCAACAATGCACTTCTAAGGAAGCCTTTATTTCAGTCAGTCTGCTATCCTTAAAGTATTCTCATCAGCTGAAGTATTCTCAGAATTTTTAGTTGGGCATGCAAAGTGGTTCATATGCATGTTTAAATTTATATAGTTGTAAATGTGTAATGACATTTAATTATATTTACACACCTTTATGTTGGTCCAATAAGTATGTGGTAATAAGTCTACTTCAATTTTAGATTAAACCTTTGGGAAGATGATGATAAAAGACAATATGTGTAGCTCAGCATTAAACTGTGGAGTGTGAAGAGGAGGAGAAAAGTGTCTAGTTGGGCAATGAAAATGATTGCAAGCAAACAAGGTCAAAGAGCACCAATAACTTCGCAACTTAAAAGTGCTTATTATTTTGTGCTATATGCCACAACAGAGTACAATCAAAGGTATCAGGTCAAAGTTGGGAAAAAGTTACAAGGAAAACAATTATTTCCTATAAAACAAATCACAGCTAAATATGCACCACAAGAATAATTTCATAGAGATAGCAACATTCATGTACTTTTCAAGTCTCTGTATAATTTCTATGAGAAGGCTTTATTTGCACTCTTCCAGATTTTAATCTTTCTCTATAACAGCTTAGGTTAAATCTGATGACATGGGAGATAGCTTATTTTTCTCCTTCTTACACCAATACAGTGGAGAAGTAGAAGCAGCAGTCTTGGCTTCTTGGAAGACACAATTTAAACTGTTGTCTCAAAATAAAGTTTCTCCACAGAAGTTTCTTCTTTTTTGTACTTTGGATAAAATAAGCAAGAAAATCATTTGCCTTCTCTTGTCAGATTTTTGGAAGTAATGTCCCTATCAAAAATTTTAAAATTTTCTGAACAGGAATTTTAAAAAAAGAACAAAATGGTTCTGAAGGAATGCTATGCCTTCTTCCTTATTTGAAGAGTAATCTGCACGCTGAAGTACAAAATTAAGAAAGAAAACACGAAGACCATCAAGCATCTATTTTATTTTGAAAAAAAGATCAACAGTTCTGAATGCATCAATCTGGGGAGGATTTCAAATGAGAATTTTTAAAGCACCACTACTAAGAAGTGAAAACATGGCAAAGGAGTAGTAGCAACTGGGTGGCAGTGTCTGTTGTTTTCAAAATATATGATAATGAACTTTGCACAGCAAAATTATTCCAAGATGAAGAAAAAGTGCCAGTGGTTTAAGTTAATGATGTAGAAAAGATGTTATGTGCTTGCTATAACTTAGAATGTAAATTCTGTTTGACAGCCTTCAATCATAAATGCAGGCATTCAGAAGCCTATAAAAATAAGAAGCCTTTTTCTAGATATATGATCATATATGTTTTCTCAGATATAAAACATAATTGCTATAATGGTGAAAACATCATCTACATTTCAGCAGAGATTTTTTATTTATTTATTTTATCCTTATTTATTTGATTTGTCAATCGCTTACAAGATAATAGGTATAAATATAAACATGTGTAAGAATACAGGAAATAGGTACAAATAAATGGGAACAATAGGATAGGGACAAGTAGGCACGATTGTGCACTTATGCATGCCCCGTACAGACCTCTTAGGAATGGGGTGAGGTCAATAGTAGATAGTTTAAGGTTAAAGGAGTGGTGATTAGAGGATGCAACAGCAGAGTCAGGCATTGACCACTCTGTTGCTAAAGTCGTACTTTCTGCAATCAAGTTTGGAATAGTTAATATTGAGTTTGTATCTGTTGTGTGCTCTTGTATTGTTATGAATAATACAATTATTCGGTTGAAGCTGAACTAGTCATTGATTGGTGGGACATTGTAGCAGATAATTTTGTACACTACACTTAAGTCCAACATGTGGATATACGAGAAAAAGATGAGCAATCTTTTTCTAGTATGCTTTTCTAATTGTTGAATTCTCATCTCCAGGAAATTTAGTCAGCAAACCAATGATGAAACTTAAAGATAGATGCAGTTACCATAGTTTCTTTTATTGGGAAGAAATGAAAGTGAGACATTCAGAAGAATATTATGTAATTGTGTAATGCATATAACATTGGCCTTGGGGAAGGTCCCCGAGGAACTCTTTAATGAAAAAGACAAGCAAAACCTATGATTCATCTCAGGCAAAAGGATTTACATATCCTTTTCTAAGGGCCTAATTCAGAGGTCTGTTTGTTTCTACCTTCTTGTCATTTAAACATTAAGATTCTTGACATTTAGATAATAAGCCAACTGTAGAAAACATATTTGGAGTTAAGGGTAGATGAAGAAGAATATGTCTTTATGGACATAACATTTAAAACTAATTACTGGACCAAGAGATTAGATGTATATCCGCTGCCAGCTGTCCCCAGACATTGCTCGTGATAAAATGAGATGGTCTGATTGAATAGGAAAATGTAGCCATAATAGAAAAACATGACTAGAATATTCATAAACATAAATTTAATCTAGTTTTAGATTGATGCAGAGTATACAGTTCATTTATACTTGCAAATGTCTATTAGAACAAATTTACAAACTCGTATTAAATTTGCATTCATAAGGTACTGTCTATTTAAAAACTAAAAAGCCACTATTATGTATGAGAGTAAGGGGAAAACATGTTCAATAATCCTATTGAAAATTAAGAGGAAAAATATGCAAACATATACTACAATCTATGAATACATATTTATTTCATAAAGTGTATGGTTATAGCCAACTAAGTGCTCCCACTAACTAAATGGCATTTGTTTGTGACAGAAGAAAGAAGGACAAGGTTCAGGAGGGAAGGAGGGGAGAGATGTGTTTGTGCAACCTTAAAGTAAAGAGTTCTTCATGTCAAACTTGACTTTGGTGACGTGCTGCCTTCAGGTTGGACTAAAACGCCTCCAAGGTCCCCTCCATCCCTATGACTTTATAATTCCTAGCAAGTTTTTCATACCCAAAAGGTACTAACCATATCCAAACACTTCAGATCTTCAGGATCAACCAAGATTAATTAACCAGTGTCAGAAACATTGGATTTGCTAGTGGGCCTTTGGGGACACTGGATGAATGAAAGAGAACTTTAAAAAGACAATGCACATAACAGATAATCAGAGTTGGAAGGGACCTTTTAGGTCATCTAGTCCAACCTCCCCCCATCCAAGCGGAGACCCTACACCATTTCTGACAAATGGCAGTCCAATCTCTTCTTGAAAGTCTCAAGTGATGGCGCTCCCACAACTTCCGAGGGCAACTTCTGTTCCATTGGTTGATTGTTCTCACTGTCAGAAAGTTTCTCCTTATTTCCAGGTTAAATCTCTCTCACTATTCCTTGTCTGGCCTACAGGCGCTTTAGAAAGTAGCTTGACCCCTTCCTCTCTGTGGCAGCAGTATCCAAAATAATAATGCAGCATCCAAAATAATGATTATGCCGTCCAATCTTAATTTTTCCTACTCAATCATAAAGAAAGTAGAGCAAAAAAAGTATCTGTTGTGGCACAGAATTTTGTATGAACCCAAAATGAAAGAAAAATATGAAAAGTGATATTTGGAAATAAATATTGGCTAATTATTTTTTGCTTAATAAATGAATCCTCAAGTAAATATTTCATCTTCCAGGCAAGAATGTCTAAGTAGACCCCTGGCTGATAATTTAGCAGAAATTATTTCTGACATATGAAAACTGGTAATTGTTACTTGTAATAATTTGTACTATGATTTACATAAGTGTATCATTTTCTCCATTTGAATAAAAACCATGTTTTTATGTAAAATTGTTGTCAAATTCATTTTCATTCATTTTGTTAAAATATATTATCCAGATAAATCATTTTTATTATTTGTAGAGTCCAGACTATTATGGTATGCATTTATTTTTATTGATATCCTGATATAAGCAACTCAAAGTGGCAAACAACAATAGTCCTGTGAGGTGAATTGAGCTGATCTCTCACCCTACTTGTGTGTGTGTGTGTTTGTATGTGTGTGTGCACACACATGGCTGTTTTGAGACACTGTTGGCTTCTTGTGACTACCTGAATTTCCTGCAGTTTCCTTGGCAAGATTTTTCAGAAGTGGCTCGCCATTGCCACCTTCCTCTGGCTGAGAGAGAGTATCTGGCCCCAAAACACCCAGCTGGTGTCTTTCATGCCTCAGTCAAAAGGGACTATATTTCATAATCTCCTGATTTCTAGCCTGGTGCCTTAACTACTACACCAAACTAGTTCTCCTCTCAATTCATTGTTTTTACATAATTCTAAATCTTTTTTTTTTACTTGTTCCATAGTAAATATGCATTGGTTATCAGATTACAAATAAGAACAGCTATGTAGCTTTCTGTACATTTGATCGCACTGATTTTCTGCTACTCTGGGCTAATAAGAACTTGAATTTCAAACTGAGACACTTTCTGTTCTGCCTACTAATCTAACTGTCTACTTAGACCTAAGGTACCAAAGACCACAGAAAAGTTTTTACAGTAAGGATATCATATCTCAGTGACAACATCCAGACAACTAGCAGATGGCAACCAAGAATGACTGATAACATTTTTTCTGACATTTTCTGGTACTTTTCATTGTTGCAGCACAGATCTAGTTGTCCAAGTAGGTAATTAGCTTCACTGGGTCTATTTGGTTGCTGAGATCCATTGCTTTGATAGTACATAATCAGTTAATACCATCCTCAGATAAATGTAGTCTAGATTTACAAAATGATTGCCCTCCCACCCTCCCTTCATTTTCTTTCTTTCTTTCTTTCTTTCTTTCTTTCTTTCTTTCTTTCTTTCTTTCTTTCTTTCTTTCTTTCTTTCTTCCTTCCTTCCTTCCTTCCTTCCTTCCTTCCTTCCTTCCTTCCTT
>BLBF01000003.1:95210767-95232970 GCA_015471245.1 Laticauda colubrina | reverse complement strand
TATATATATATATATATATATATATATATATATATATATAATGTAAATATGTATTATTTATTATCCAAAATAATTATGGAAGACAATTCGGTGTGTCAGGGTGATTAACCACATTCACTGTTTTTAAATGTTTTCTTTTTGTTCAATAAAAGTAAAAAAAAAGTCTCTATTTTTTTAGAATTCCATCTCAATGTATTGCCCTTTCTCACACTATCACTAGTCTAAACATTATTGCAAAATATTCATAACTTCTCTGCTTCAGACATTAGGAAGAGTAGAGAGAAGTCTATGAATGACACTTATCCCACTTAGTATCTGCTCTAAGCAACTTTATATAAAGGCTAAATAGTGCAGTGAAGATTACTGTAAACAATATAATTGCCAGAAGGAAGCCATATAATACTACTTATTGAGAAACCTCTGTATTCTGAGTGTGTGAAACTATATGAACAAGCCTGCAGTAAAAAAATAATAATTTCAGAAGTGCATGTGGCATACTGAGCAAAGTGTGTACAACTGTAGTCCTTGCAGTTTCTTGGCAAGGTGTTTTGGAAGTGGTTTGCCATTGCCCTTCCTAGGGCTAAGAGAGAGTGACTGCCCCAAGGTCACCCAAGTGACTGTAGTTAGGCAGAGCTTAAATGGACAGTTTCTAGCCTGGTGCTTTAACCACCACATCAAAGTGAGTCTCTGCAAAGCTTTGTTCCTTTTTTTTTTCTGTCCCTTTCAGAACCTGCTATTCTTGCTTTCAGATCTTGATCAATTTTAGTACATTAACTCCACATAGGGAAAATTAAATCAATGTCTAAAATCACTTTCAATTGAGCAGTTTACCTCATATTTATCAGACTGGCACAAAAATTTTGACTCTAAAGCATGCAACCTTTTACAAGGATGTACAAAATTGTATGAGGCCTGAAGTGGCCTGTCTTAAAGTAGCCTGTCTAAAAATATTCTTGGCAGAACCTAAGGCTTAGAAATTCAACATTTAGCTAGATCATGTAAGACAATTTTCTGCCAAGCAAATCGCCATGCACCTGTTCATATCCATCTTGTAATGAACATAATTCAAACAATCCTTTCTGTGATTGCAAATCAAAGATCCTGGGGTTCTTCAGCAGAATTCATAATTACAAATGAAACTTGGCTACTAGCTCATGGAGTAATGTGTTAGCTCTTTCTCAACTATGCAATTAGTATGCCCTGAGAGCATAATAGATCTCCAGCTGTTTCTCTACTTGTGCCACTAAGCTTTCAACTTCAGATGATAAATGACCACTGTTATCAGGGAAATAGACAGATAGCACACAGTGGCAATCTAAATCTGATTTGAGGCAGCAGTTGTGGAACAGCACTTGCAAAAAGATGGACTATGTGTAGGTTGACTTAATGGTACATTGACTTAAAACTGAATGGACTCAGGTTGAGGCTAGTCCCTTAAAGATCAGGATAAACAATTAGACCACCTTGGAGCTGATCACTTATGTGGAACAAAAAAACATATGTTGCTCTTACTGATTATAATGGATTACTGCAATCAAAACTAGGAATAAAATATGGATTTTCATATTTTAGGTTTTCACCCTACAAGTTGCATTTTTCCAAAACAAACAAACAAACCAAAAGCATGACTGGCTGAAGTGGAAAATTAAAATGCTTCTTAATCCAAAAACATTTCACCATTAAAATACAGTTTTAGAAATACCGATATGATTGTTCTGTAATATAAAATTATTGTCCATGGATATTGAGATTTTTAGCTGAGCTACAAACTGAAACAAGGTCAACTATAATTTTAAGATTATCTTGATATTATTTTAAGTATATTCTTCACTTTATTAAAGCTGTTAAAGCTGCTGATTTATAAGCAATTGCTCTTTAGGAATTGCTGTGTTTTTTAAAAAATCAGTTAATATTTACAAGCATGCCAATTTGTTTCAAAATGTACTGTTTATGTTATCATATATGTAATGTATATATGTATATCATTTTATTCTAGATATAATTATATATATCTTCAATCAAATTAGAATTACTTCCAGGCAAGAATATGTAGGTTTGCAGGATCATAAAAAACCCTGAACAATTACTTTTGAGAAGACAATATATTAATGTATAGGGCATACTGAGAATAATAATTACTATTATTAAAAAAGACAAATGTACAACTTTTGTTGAAGTATTTTCACAGCCACCTGTTTCATTAGGATCGTCTATTTTTAGACAGATATTTTTTTTCACTTATAAGGACAAATTCCTGGAAATTACCGGTAAGAATGACTCATCCTACATATGTCCTCTGGGTTTTTATTACCATTATTCTGGTCAGCATGCTGATTTTCAATAATTATGGTTGAGTGACCTTGAAGCTAGAATTATCTTTTCACATTAGTTTAAATGTCCAGTTAATACACATTGTCAAAAACATTTTGTTCTTCGTTTCGGTGTTCTGTTTTCTTGAAACTTTTTATTTCTCCTGTAGCTTGAGGTCATTCTTTTTCAAATTGTACACATGGACATTTCATTCATAATAATTCAGAAGTGCTCTATTTAATTTGTTAAACCTTTTAGGGCAAAGGAAAGTGTTGTAAGTAAATAAATATTTCTTGCTTATTTGAATATGGGAAAGAAACAAGATAAATGTGTGGATATAACTAACAAGGAAAGTTAGATAGCTTTTGAATCTCAGCACCATCAAAAGCTGAGTCCATCACATTGTTGAATTACATATGCAAAAGCAGTATATGGATCCAGTCTGTTGCAATGTTGATCATTTTTGCATTTATCTACTAGAAAGAAACAGGCAGAGTCCATTAGACTGGGAAAATGATGAAAAGAAACATTGCTCCCTCTATGAAGGCTCATTGGCCAAAGCAACTTTAATATTTCATTGCACTTGGGAATGTTTTCTTTTAAATGATTTCAGCCTCTCATTATATTTTACCCACTTGCATATAATGAAGTACAAAACTTTTTTTTTTTTTAAACCTATTTGTAGAGAAATGTGAAAGTTTTTCCAGATGGATTGAATGTAGATTGCTACTTCACCACACTGAATTTAGAATTTGTTTTGAATTTATTCAATAAACTTATCTAGGTCTGAGACAGTGGTGCAGAAATCACTACATTCCATATTAATGAGAACTACTAAAAAGAAATGCCTTCCTTTGGGCTACATATTCCTGCCGGACAGATGTCCAGAGCACATGGCAAATTCTTTTATTTGTTCTTATTCTTTTTTATTATAATGAATAAATAGGTTATTTGCTTCTTTCTACAGAGATATAATATTGTAAGCTGCCCAGAGTCACAGGTGAGATGGGTGTTGTGGAAATTGAATAAATAAAAAAATAATACATACATGATGCTGGCATAAAAGTTTCTGAAAATTTTATGAAGGCACTGTACTAGAATATTTCCATCCTTCTTTTACTTTGGAAAATCATCCTCATCCATAGTCCTTGTGAGTTTATTAATGAATGAGGGAAGGAAATGAAGGCTCATTATGGATATAACACCTTCCTTAATATTTTCTATAGGAATATTGATCTTGGATTTGAGAGACTACACTTCTGATTCTGCAAGAAGTGTAGCATTATCCTGTCTTTTCTTCTTTTCTTAACTTACCACAATACTTGTTCCCAGTCTGCACAAGGGATCACAGAACTCCATTGCACATTTTCTCTTAACAGCAATCTTTTAGGGTAGCATTTGCTATATTCCTAAACACTTAAGTTGCTGAAACTTCAAAATTGTAACAGTACAAAAATAAAAATAGTGATGTTTCCTCTGAACAATGGTGGGATTCAATTTTTTACTACCGGTTCTGTGGGTGTGGCTTGTTGGGCATGGCAGGGGAAGGATACCGTAAAATCTCCAGTCAGAGGTTGTTATTTGGCGATTCCCCAATTTATCAAAATTTCTGCTCCCGGTTCGCCAGAACTGGTCAGAACCTGCTGAATACCACCTCTGCCTCTGAAGTTAAGCCAAACAAGAAACTTTAGAGATTCCAGTTCTGAAAATCCTGGTATAGGATAGCATCCATTACAATAACATCTTTCAACATTACTTCCTTGTGTAGGGTTGCCAATCTGGGCAGCTCAACCTTCTAATTCCTTTCTCAGATGAGATTTTTGAGTTACTGCCAAATGCTGCATTTCTATAGCTTTCAAACAATTGTCAACTCTATGCCATCTGTTAGGCTCCACGAGAGTATGTTTCAGGTGGAAAGAAACAGTGAAATACTGTAACTGTATCAAGTGTCTTGAGTGCTGAAGTTTTTACAAAAGGTGAGAAGGCATAATTCAGAATTTGGAGTATCCTTTTTAGATGAACTTAAATGTTAAGATGATATCGAAACCCAGTCAGAAGTTGGCAGCATAGCAGTCAAACTCTTTGCCTCATCTAAATTTAAAAGTGGAAGACGAAAGTGATAGAAATCTTTACTTACAAGCCCCACTGACATTCTTACAAAATAAAAAGGTGGGCAGCTACAGCCTAGTTCTTGATTTAAACGTGTATCTCCACACATAGGGGACAATTTAAATTTTGAACTAAAATGATCAAGAAATATACACTCTAGGAAACAGCTAAATGGGGATTGGCTGAAAAGTTCCACTGCTTTAAATTGTTAACTTTAATATTTAAATATAATATTGATATTATTATTATTAATTAATTAATAATTATTATAATAATTATATAATTATTACATAAATAATTATATTTATATATTTATTATAGTAATTATTATTATATTAATATTATTAGATAATAATATTATTATTAATATTAATATTATTGAATGTTACTGTTGATTGGATTAAATGATAATTAGAATTATCTTTGCTGAGCATTGACAGGATAATGCAATAAGAATCAGTTCATTTTAAATTAAAAAACCTTACAATAATTATTCTCCATATTTTTATCATTTTCTTTTTTATCAGGCTGGAATTAGAATTTGGAGGATATATTTAAGACAGGACCACCAGGCCAGCTGGCCAGATGTGTCACACACTGGCCATGCCCATGCTCAATTTAGCCTTTATCCATAGAATTAAATTTTATTCTGGTTTTTAGTACTGATTTAACTTACTGCTACCTATTATAGTTTTGTCAATGATTAGTTCTGCTAACTAAGTGCATTGAAATCTAGTTCCAAAGAGAGTGAAGTTTACTGTGTCTGAATTTCTTTTTAACGGGTCCTATATATTTTTCTTATGTTCTTTTATTTTTATTCTTTCAAAATATTAAATTGCACCATAAGTGGGAGGAGCAGTTTACTTCTTGTAAACTAAAATTGCCACAAATGGTCAAACAGTGCTTTGGTGTTCTAGAATGGCTGGATAAAAGCGCCTCACTGTAGAAAATGGAACTGATTCCATGATGCATGGCCCTTGCTCAAGACAAAACACTGCCACCCTCCAGCATAGTTACTAGAATTATCAAGTGATACTAATGCTTATTTCATGTCATTCCTGTGTAGTGGCTGTAAACAGATTACACTGAATATAATAAAGATAAGGTACAGTGATGGATACGGTGGGGAAGAGCTGTAGTTAAGATTTCTGGGGCAAAAATGTTTCCATCTTTTTTTTTTTTTACAATGACAGCTCCAGTCACAGTTCCGAAAATAAACCTGGCTGAGGTATGTCTCAAGTCAACCTTGTATTAAATGACATTTATTAAAGTTTTGTTAAATGAATAAATAGCAGTTGGTAAACCTAAAACTTTTTTTTAAATAGCAAAACATTTAAAAATTAAATCCATATTTAACCAGTGAGCAAAGCTTTATGACAGTCAAGCTGTCAAAATTGAACAAGGTTTTTTTGTTTTGTTTTGTTTTGTTTTAGGACAAACACGGATACATATTTTGGCTGTCAAAATCTGTCCATTTTCCCATGAAGAGGAAGATTTATATGCTTTGTGCACATTTGAATGACAGGAAGATCTAGGCTCTATAAAGCATAAACAATCACAACAGATTTCAGGCAAGCCTAACCACTGAAAAACACATGCCAAATTAAATGAGAGGGTTTGGAATGAAGTTTAGCTCACTGAATGCATAATGAAATAACCCTTCAAAAATAACACACAGCATGAAACTACACATGCTAGGAAGTAAAAGCCAAGTCCATAGGACTGCCATTTTTAGAACCATTATGTCAAGACTGAAGAAATAAGGAAGGTGATGGAAGTATCATTTTTAAACTGTGAAATAAAGAAGTAGATTTATTTAATTTGAAAAAGAGAAAACTGAAGAGAGAATATCTTACCCTCTTTGAGGATGGAAGGGATATTCTATATAAAAAAAGGAAAAGCCATCTGTTGTTTCAGAATGCAGAACAATAATGGAAAAACAATGAATTTAATATTCTAGAAGGAATATTCTAGAAGCTCCTGAATGAATGTTAACAGATCAGCATTAGGACTCATTATATCAAGATGCGAGAAAGTTACCCATCTTGGATGTGTTCAAGCCAGATAGATCTCTATAGCAGATGCTACAATAGAGGAGCAAATTAGACCTAGTGGTCTAAATGGTTCATTAAACTCAAAGATTCAAGGATTCCATTACTTAATTCTTTGACTGTAGCACTTTGTCTAGCATTGTGCTTACACTTTTTAAAATATGTTCCGTTTTGCCTGAACCATAGTTAAAATGCTCAGAAGCCACAGCACAGTGCCCCAATGAAATTTATCTAATGCATCCATTATCTAAGCCATCATCAGTTTCCATATCTGCTAGCCAAACTAAATTACCAGCTATATTTCTTCTGTTAAAATATACTAAGCTGTTAAAATAGGAGGATGATATAAAAAGAATTATGTAAAAATTGCCACCTTCAACATTATTTGTTGTTATAAATAACAATAGATTATTTGTTGTTCATCACATAGTGCAATCAGAAATTATGAAAGCAAAAGGCTAATTTTGCTTTGCATGACGAAATAGAATCAAAAGAGCTACCTCTGTCCTTGGTGTTCTTGACCTCTCACCCACTTTCCATTCCATCAATCGTGGTAGTCTCCTGGAATGGCTCTGAATATTGTGGGTAGCTGGCATCATGTTGTGCTGCTGCTTGATCCTTCTTCTGCGGTTGATTCCAGTTCGTGTTGATATGGAAGGAGAAGTGCAGCCCATGTCTTCAATTATTTGAGGTGCCGCAGGCTTAATTCTTTCTCCTTTTCTGTTTAATATCAACATGAAGCTTCCTTAGGAGAGGAAATCTGTTAGTTTGAGAGAAGAAATTCATGAGAAACAAATGGGGATTTTTTTTAATACTGTATTTTTTCCTCAAATGGTTTTGTATTTATCCAAATGAATTAGCAGACCAAATGAATTAGTTTCTCTTGAAATATAATCCAAATTGCAGTCAAGTGGCAGTGACCATAGAGGGATCTCTATTTTCTTTCATTTTACAAAATAAATTATGAAATTGAAAAATTTTGGCAAGCCAGTTACCATAACTCTTCAGAATTTTTTTCTTTCCTTCTTTAAACACATGCAACTCTTCCAACTTTTCATCATAAGATTTTTCTTACAGGCCCCTAATCTTTCCAGGATGAAGGAGAAATGCCTGGAATCTACTATGGCATAGCATAAGAATAAGGCTGGGAGATCCAGATTCAAATCCACTTTCACCTATGGAAGCATCTAGAAAATACACATGTATTTTCTGTAACTTTAAGACTTAGAATTCTTTATCTATGCTTCTATTCTGATTCTAAATATTCTGAATATTCAAATGTGCTTCTACATTTATTTCTACTAATGTATACATTTTTGCATGCATTTTCTTAGCATACATAACTTTTGATATTTCATGTGCCCTTATGTTTGCTTCTTTAGATCAGAAAACCACTAAGATTGGAAGTTTGGTTTGTTTTTATTGTTGTAAAATGCAGATAAGACACATTTTATGGGGTCATTGTCAGGTGAGCCATCACTTAGTCCCAAGCATTTCTCATGAATAAAACAATTTCAGGTAGGAAACTGAACAGATGCTCACCAAATTAAATTATTATTTCCAAACTCATTCTTAAGCAGTTTGAATGATTAACTCATTACCATCAAACAGATAATATAAAAGTTAATAGATTTAAGTGAAACACCAGTTTATCACAGAAAATTCTTTCACCAAGCTCCTTAAAGCAGCAACATAGTAAAATGGACATTTTATGTTAAGTGTTGAACATTTTTTAAATAAATGCTATGCCAGGCATCTAAGACAGTCTGACATTAGAGAAATAATGGAAAAATCAGTCACCACAATGAACATGATAGAACAAATGCTATGTTTTCAAACATCTACCACTGTGGCCTTTCAAAATTCTTTCACAATTATGTTTCTTTTATGTGCAAACTACATTAAAGATTGTACCATGCGATTGGGAATTACTTAATATTTTTTCTCTTTGTTCCATACAGGGATAACAAATTTATTTCAGTGACTATGACTCATCAATATATTCTGCCTTGTATATGCATTCATATATCCTCATATTCCTATGATGAGTCAATGTCTTTGCAGAAGGAATTTCTGAATGCAAATTACTGTATTAATTAATTATATCATGTCCAGTGGTAGAAAATGCTTATAAATAATATGTTTATTTATGTGAATTATTCCTCTTTAACATGAACTCAAATGGAGTTCTGGGTATTATTAGTTATTAGTAATAATTTTAGAATAGATAATTATTAATCCATGTAAATCTAATACCTTACTTGTTTATTAAACATTGCTGCTTCAATCAGTTTTGACTCTAAATCACATTAATATTACTAATAAAAAATAATCAGCTTCAAAACTGCCCATCTAGATCTCAGTAACTGTAGGAGATGACCAGGATGAGCCCGAGGGAGGGGTAAAACATATCATCAGTCATGAGTCTCTGCATGCCCATAAGAGAACTAAATCCAGCCCACCTTGAATTACTTTCTAAAGGCCCTGTCACACTGCCCAACGGATGCAAAATGTTTGTAAAAAGGACACAGCGGACGAGAAAAATGTTCCATCCATTGTTATCCGCTCTCAAAAGGGGCAAAAATTTGCATAAGCAGAGCGGATAACACGGAAAGGAATGGACGGGGGGAGGACGCAGAGCGGATGTGGAACGGAAGCCTGGCGGATGGAAGCGGATGGAAGCGGATGCAAAGCAGATGCGTAGAGAATGCGTAGAGGATGCAGAGCGGATGCAGAGTGGATGCAGAGCGGATGCGTAGCGGATGACGTGGATGCGTAGCTGCATTCGCTTTCATCCTTTCTCCGTCTGTGCTACTAATGCTGCGTGTCCATTCCTCTTCCTCCCTGCGTCCGTTTACCGCTGGAACGGATTTGAGTTGCGTGGATGCGCAGCGGATGCCTAGCGGATATAGCAGATGCGTAATGGATGCAGAACGGATGTCCCCCATATGCCTAGTGGATGCAGAACGGATGCATTGGATACATTTTCTGCTCAAAAGTATTGAGCAGCTCAAAACCTTCTGAGCGGATGAAATGTCAATAGACGGATGCTGGACGGATAGAGAGGAAGCAAAACGGAGGCAGTGAGAACAGAACGGAAGCATCGCGTTAACCAACAGATGGCAAGTGTTTTTCTCCGTTTTACATCCTCTTTCCATCCGTTGGTGCAGTGTGACAGGGGCTTTAATTCTCACTCATTTCCCTTGCCTTCTAGTAGTTCGGATTCTTGTAGAGAGCATAAGCTTCAAATAAATGTTTATGCTTATTGGAACTGCCTGAATCTCCTGATTTCTCCTGCACTCGACAGTAACATATACATGATCTTATCTTATCTACAACCAAATCTTCTTCCAAATAAATTTGTATTCAATCTAGAGGCAAAGATATTTAGATGAAACCAAAAGGTCAGGAAATTGTACAAAAGACCAAGTGGAGCGGGAGGACAAAGTTAAATGTGTCATCAGCTTAAAATCTTTATGTCACCACAAATGATCCAAGTCCATTGCTCCCCTTGAATTCTTTTGATCCTTATCTAGTGTCAGTTTAGTGGCGACTTTTAGCTGATTCTTTTGTATAGGGTTGAATAAATATTCTGTGCTGTAACTTAACATATGTATCTGATCCTTTGCACCTGGCAAAAATTGACATCAAGATATCATAATATTATAAATTAAGTGTATTTTGTATTACAGGATAACTCAAATTAAAAATATCTTTATGCTGACTGAGCATCTCAAGAAATGTTAATAAAGAGTTGGCTTTTAACTTGGTTATTGAGCCATGGCAGTACAGTGGTTAGAATGCAGTACTGAAAACTAAATTCTGCTGACTACTGGCTGCCAGCAGTTCAGCAATTCAAATCTCACTGGCTCATGGTTGACTCTACCTTCCATTCTTCTGAGGTTGGTAAAATAAGGACCTAGATTGTTGGGAGCAATGTGCTAGCACTGTAAACTGCTTAGGGCTGTAAAGCACTGTGAAACATTATATAAGTTTAAGTGCTATTGTTATTATGTTGAGATACAAATGGTAAGAGGACATTTATTCATATTTTATACCAATTATAACATATTAATATAGTTTTACAAAATTGAGTATGGTTTAAGGATATGATGTACCTATGAATTATAAAAAAAACTTGGAATTTATTACAATAAGAATAATTATAGATTTATTGAATGGGGTAGTGTAGCAAAAAGGAGATCTCTTTTAATTGTTGTAAAGGGTAATCCAAATTTGCAATCTTGAGTTGCCAATCTTTCTGTTTATGAGCTAGCTGTAAAGTAATATAGCGAAATGACTGATTAATATGACTATAAATTATAACATTATAATCTAATCATTTAAAAATTAGACTGATTTCCCCCCTCTCCCCATATATTGGACAAAATATATTTTAGCTATCCTTTTTTCTTATTTTCTTTTTGTGTTTTTTCTTTTTTTTCTTTTTCTTCCTTTCTGTCTCTCTTTCTCTTTTGTATATTAGAGAAATAAGAGAATAAGAATATTATTTTGAAAAAACAAGCAAACCACATCACAATATCAGGTGCACAGATACAAATCTTGAAACTGTGTGAAATGCTAGGTCTTTACTTTTTGGTTGCTACCAAGTGATTCCTTCCCCTAGTTATTTCTTGACTGTTTACTTAATTATTTCTATCTCATTCACTTTGCAAGTTTCATCAGAAAATGGAGACAAATTGCTTGAGATTAAGCAAAATCCTGGATAAATGTATTAGGGTTTGATGCTCAAGGTCTTAAAAAACCCTTTTCAACTTTATTGGTTTCAATTATGTTTGTGATGTCATCAACTTCTTTATTTTCCTGGCAATTATAAAGGACATAACTTGAGACTAAGGAGAAAAGGGGAAGGAGAAGTGACAGAAAGTAAAACTGGTTGTACAGAGTAGCATTTGAAGCAACAACATTTGAAGCCACTTATCAAATTGGAGAATATGATAATATAGTAATCTCATGCTCAGAAATAGTATGGTATGCTACTGATATATGCTGAGGAGGAATTGAAAGGATAATACATTTATTCCCTTCCTGAAGCTTCTGTTGGGTCACTGTAAGATCCTGAAGTGACTAAGTCTGCATTCCAAACATGTAGTCTGGACTTTCTTTTTTTTAACCAAAATACAAGTTAGACTGTGTTTTTTCTGTTCTTTTATTCAGCTGAATGATTTAGGAGAGTTTGACTGTCATTTCATTTCAGTATTCACAATGGCAATAATTGATCCAATAACTGTAGATTTTTAGGGGAATATTTTTTTAAAATATGAATAGGTTCATTACCTGAACCTATTAATCTCTTCAGTGGGATCATCAGGCAATTTTACCATTATTGTAGCAAAGCTGTGTCTACGATAAGTGCTTGGCAAGTTCCATGAGGAACCAGTTTAGAATCCTGGGCTAAGGAGCTCTTTACTAGAAGACCATTGAATAGATAATTTGGTCTAGGGGTGGATTTTACTCTGCTAATTGTTGCTGACTGTAGGGAGTGTGCTCATCTATTGACATGTGGCCAGCATGACATCACAGAGTGCTGTTACCTTCCCATTGAAGTGGTATTTATTAATTGAGTCTCATTTGCATGCTTTTGAACTCATGGATTGGCAGGAGCTGGGTCAAAGGCAGAAACTCATTCCATCATGTGGCACTCAGGTCTCGAACCTGGGCTGCCAGCTTTTCAGTCTCAACTACTGAGCCACTGCACTACCCGATATATTAAATTTGGCATAAATTTGGTCTAGATAAGACATGAAATCTTACGTGCCACTAGGCATCACCATTGCTTTTGTAGCTTTGCAGGAAAAGTTTCCAAGCAGTAGTTGAAGAAGAAAAAGAAGGAACTAAGCTAAATGCTGAATTAATTTCCCTTTTCTATAAAATACATTTGATACAGGGAAATGTCAAATTAAATTGGGGCAGTGTTTCTTTCAGATGCTGCTGCATCAGACTGTAGAATGATCTCATCTCCATGTGTTTAAAATATTATGCTTTTCTCTAGCTGTATTTTGACAGTGGATCACATAGTCAGACATCATTAACTAGAAGCAAGCTTTACTTTGGTCACTTTCTGAAACACATTTTATCACTTGTGTCATGCTATCCAGCTGATTAATTTCTCACAGCTCCTCTTCCCCTTTCCTATTTTCACAAACTCTCTTGTTGACAGAAAACTACTTTTCATTCTTTATAAATCAAAAATATTTCAAGAGTGAACTCCCTCCCTCTCTTTGCAAAGGTTTTTCCGTACAAGAATGTTTGGAAAAAATAAAACTAGCTAATGTGTTACATAGTAAACAACCTCTGAAGATCAAACACAACAGTTGAACTTGTTCCAAAAAGTAAAATAATTTTTTAGAAAGGTTTAAAGGAAAAAAAATGGAAATGAAAATGACAAAACGATCTAGCATGCTGGACTCTGAACAGCTACAACAAGAACCTGAGGGAAATCCATGTTAGGCATCACAGGTAATGACTATTGAGATGTATTCTTGGCATATATGTGGATTATAAACACCTAAATAGAGCAAATATTTCTCAGAAAAGAAGAAAATGGTTTTACCATTTTAAAAAGTTGAAACAAGATATAGACCATAGACCATTTGTAAGAAACACATATATAAAAAAAGCATATAGGTAGTCTTTGACTTATGACCAGTCAAGTTAAAAGAAAGTTTTAAGGTGGATAAAAGGATATTTGGAATTAAGTAACAGAATTCAGAATTTGAGTTGAACTATGAAAAAAAAAAGGTGAACATATAATTGCTAAAATGTATAAACTTTTATTGAAAGTTGAAATGGAGAAAGAACAAGTGAAAGTTTATGATAAAATGGGCTAAGAACTTTGGGCATTGCATATTAAGGGGACAGTGTGGATATATGTGGTTACAATGATTGAAATTTACATTATGTAATAACTTATGTAAGTCAATAATATATGACTTCAGAAAAAAATGTCTCAAATTGTTAATGTATGTTGGAAATATGTGTAAAGGGTCATTTTATCATGCTTGGTGGTCTTGTAAAAAAGCCAGAAATTTGAGTTCAAATACAAATAATGACACAAAGAATTTTAAAAATCAACATTCAACTGAAACTAGAATTTACTAGGATTAATGAACAATTAGAAAAGAACCATGGAAGATTATTTTTGTTTATGACTATGATGTGAGACTATTATATGCACACAAAAAATGGAAAGAGTCTGAAACATCCACATTACAGAGTTGATTGGTTAAGATTACAGAACTAGCACAGATGTCAAAATTAACTAGTTTGATTAGAGAAAGGTCAATAACTATATTGATTGGTGACTGGAAACTCCTTAAGGATTTTTTTTTTTTTACTGAAAAAGAGAAACATGAGCTTCTGATTTATGAGTTTGGAGACCAGAAAGCATAGCTTATGGAAGGAAAAATTATATATAATATGAGAGAAGGTAAAATATAAATATATCTGTAACTGCTGCTTCTTTAGAATCTTCCCTTCCATTTTCCTCTTCACACCATGGATCAAATTTGGGCTTAGTAATGAGTCCTGTAAGCAATAATTGAGAAAGTATAGAAACTCACTCAAACTCACCATTTGGGCCACTGTCTCCATTTCTTCCATAAAATTCTATTCTTCCTGGTGAATATACAAATTTAATATTTCTCTCTCTCTCTCTCTCTCTCTCTCTCAAATATCTTCTATCTTCTGTCAATCTTTCATCATCTATTTTTCCACTTGTCTATATCTGTCTCTGTCTGTCTATCTGTCATCTGTCTGCTCATAACATCATGACAACCATTGTCCTCTCTCCTTGGACTTATAAAAAAACAACTTCATTTCATTGAAATTCAATATATCGCTCTGTCTGACCATAATTGCCCTTAAAGCAATGAGTCTTCCTGCTTCCTCATTTGTCAAACTCCTAGCATTAAATTCTTATGTTATAATTAAAGTGAATAAGGAAATTGTTCTGCCTGCAAGAGCCTCATTATTCCAAGCTGATTAATGCTACTTCAGACTCCACATTGAGAATGGAAGCGATAGAATTTAAGAGGCAGCAGTGTTTTTTCTCTGAAATTTTCTTCAATCTTTTCGATTCAGTGAGGGAATATAGTTTAGTATTCCATCACTAAGGAAGGCTTAAGCAATCTGATTTAGATAAACAGCGCTCCATTTAATTCTCTAGATTTGAGATGGGGAAGTTTTTTACAAAAAAAAAAAAAATCCCACCCCATATGTGAAGAAACTAATTACTCTTGGTCATTGTGAGTTGCACTTATTTTGTATGTGGATTCATCTGGCTTTGAACAGAAAAGGCTGTAGGGTTTATGGGCAAGTGGGTGGTAGAGTGTGTTAATCAACATACATTCATATAAATTCATAAATTCATATTATCCTATTATCATATTATAATTCATATTATAAATTTGGAAAAAGAGGTTGGCTACTAAAGATGTTTGGGGCTCTTGAAAAAGCAATAATTCCAAAGCTTTTCAAAGAACTCTGAAGTTGAACTTTTCTTAAGCAATTCATATTTTCTTAAGATAGTTAAAAAGGGTACTTTCTATAGACAAAGAAGTGTTAATGGCTAATGTGGCACAAAATATAAAACTTCTGAAATGGAAAAAATTAAAAGAATTGGATTATATTTCTTGGATACATAGATAACTCTCTCTTTAGACCAATTGTTTATTCTTATATAGGCGGATATTATGCCTAATGCAGCTTTCCAAAAACTTTGCCAGAGGTATTTCATATGTACCTGCTTTCTTTAAGTGAACTGGAAGCCTTCTGCATATGAATATATACATTCAGTCACTGGGCTACCACATTCAGGTTCTGTTTTTATATGAGAAAAATATGATATAGAGATAAAGTGGTCAAGATTCTACATATTACAGAGGAAATCAGTGAATCTCACAGGTCACTCTGAGTGGATAGTGGACATTTTCCATCCACTGAAACTCCCATCTCAAATGCATACTTTAAGTTTATCCACCTGTTTTGCATAGAACATATATCAATTATGCAGAATGGATGCAGTACACTATTTCCATCTTTGACTGCACTACTTCTATTTGCTAAATTCTTTCATTATCAATAACTTTATTTATGCCTATGAATGATTAATTCATCCCCAAATAATAATGATGGAGCCTATAATGAGGTTGTTTTTCTTTCTTGAAAATCCTTTTTGCATTTAGTAGCAACTCTCTTTTTAATTTTTTAATTTTTAAATTTAACCATTATTAATATGTAAATTTTCAGTAGACAATAACCCACAAAAGGGAAGAAGAAAGTCACCCTAGGGTTCTATTTAGAAAATTGGAAATGAAGGATGCTTAATGCATTGGTATCAGAAGTATTCCCTTCTTACAGTCTGACTATTGTCTTCTTTTGGCCATCTGTTCCTATATTCTTGTTTATTAGTACTGGAGCATCTTCAGAGAATTTCAAGGACAAACAATATTACATTTTATCTTCAGCATCATCAGACTATTGTATTTCTGGGTTGTTTTTTTTCATTGTTTGCACAAAATTAGGCATACCTCCTAATGCAGTTGTAAACTTCACCCAGCAGATTTAAGACAGGAAGGAAAAAATAAATGTTCATCCTTGAAACACTTTTCCCCAAACATTGTTTCGTCCATTAGATATGGTACCACTGTCTTTCATAAATGTAGGAAACCCATTAGCTATCTATAGCCTTCTGTTTGGTACCTTCTGAGATGGAAATTGTTCTGCTTTTTAACATTTCTTCACTTCAAAATATCCAGCAACCCTTCTGTTAAAATCCAGTATTAAAATGGCTCTACTTACTACCTGTAAATTGAAAATAAAAACAAATTATATTCCAACAAGACCCATCCCTTTGCAAGAAGTTGAAGTACAAATGTTCATGATCTCTGCCATGCAATTATAATGCCTGATTCAAATTCAGCTTAACTCCTCCTGATGGATATGTGTTATTGTATGTATTCATTTATGTATGTATTATGTTTAATATATCCCATTTATTGACAACAGGAACAAATTGTTACTACTGCCTATTTCTGGAATTATTTCTTTTTGTCATCTAGCACATGGTCTTCATATTTCTTGATGTTATCCCATTCCAGGTCTGACCAGCTCTAACCCTTAGCCTTCTCAAGATCACCCACTTGTTATGACTGCTATCAAAGGATCAAAGACAATTGAAGGATTCAAGCTGCAGGTTCAGATGCTTTCAGGAGAAATAGCTAATTGCCAATCCATACAGTGAATATGAGTCCTCTATACCTGCAAAAGAAATTCAATAAGAAGCTGAAAATTTGGAGGTTTTTCTGTGGAAATGTTTGTGGAGGAGTCCACACACACACTCTCAATGAAATCAGGTTCCCTCATGGCAGCCTGGAAAAATGCTGCATCCACATTTAGTTAGGTGTAGAGTGAGATGTAAATATCCATTTCTTTCAACCATGTTGCCTGTTTACTGTCCTCAGACACAGATGCATCAACTGATTTGTCCTAAATTGCAAATGTCTGCCTATTTGCTTGTCCTAAATACAATGATATAATGCAGTCTGAATTCCATTGTTATATTTTATTAGTTTATCAAAATATAAAATACAAAAATAGAAAGAAAAATGAAAATAACAGAAAAATAGGGGAGAAAAGGGGGGAAAGGAAAAAGTGTAGGGTAAAAGGGAAAAGTAAAAGAAAAGCACTTTTGACTCCTTTTGGTGCAGTAGAATAAAGCAATAACATACTTTTTTTTTAATTTTTACTAATAATATATACAACAAACCTATCTAATCAGCAAAACGCAAAAACAAAGTTTAATTGTTTCACCTCAATTACAAAGTCCAAAGCAGTTCCAAGTAGAAACAAAATTAATTGTAATCTTTAATTAAAGCAGTCATTTTTGCTGTCTTTGCTAACACCATTAACATTTGCAGCTATTTTGTCCATTATAGGAATCAAAGTATCCTTCCATAATGCAGCCTGGATTCACAATGGGGAGGGAATGCATTCCAGAGTAGGAAGTGGCAACTCAATTCAGATAGTTTGTCTGAGAAAAAGAGAATGAAGATAGTCTCTTCCAGTGGTGGGATTCAAAAATTTTTACCACCAGTTCTGTGGGCGTGGATTGGTGGGTGTGGCAGGTTTTGTTGGGTGTGGCTTGGTGGACATGGCAGGGAAAGGGTACTGTAAAATCTCCATTCTCACCCCACTCCTGGGGGAAGGTTACCACTGGTTCTCCGAACTACTCAAAATTTCCGCTACTGGTTCTTCAGAACTGTTCAAAACATTGTGGCCAAAAATCAGAAAGAAGTCTGGTTGCATTACATTTTTTTATGCTAACAAATTTTATTAAAATACATAAGCTTTCATAAGTTACAACTCATTTCATCAGGGATGGGAGGGGCGTGGAGAAAGAACCATTTTTAATCAAATCCATTCGTCTGCAAAGGTACTACCAAACTGCTGCTGATCTTTAATTACTTTAGTCAGAGCACTGGTTATTTATATGTTTAGTTTGGTCACAGTTTAGCAGATTTAGTGTACTTTATATTATGTGTATGGGACAAAAGGGGAGTTGAAAACCTATTGAATAAGATGAATAATCAATATACCAATGTTATACCACCTGCTATGAACACCAGTTTGTTATTAACAAGTGAATGCTACAACAGAGAATCCACATCGATGGATGTCTTTTGACTTTCACATGCTGTGGCCTTCTAAAAGGCTGAAATGTTCTCCTCAAATCTCCAACTGTTTTGATTTAAACTGGAAAAAAGGAGTTTCAGGCAGACCGCTGCTTTGTTCTATCCAAATACACTGACAGCAGGGTTTGGAAAGACAATTTTTAAGAATTCACTGTGCTGGTAGTTAAATCTTTTGATGAAACTTTACAACATGACAACTACTTTACTTTAGTCTTCAGTTTTCCCGATAGGTGTCAGTACTAAATTATCATATAAAAGCAATGGAAAGGTTTTGCCTAAAAGTCTCACACAAAGAAATATTTATTTATAGCGCATTTCAGTCAAATAAAATATGATTAGGAGTGGATATGTGCCACCTGACATGTAAGACATTACACAAATAACAGAGCACATTTGATGTATACTCTTCCTGACATCTAGGTTTATGGGCCAGTCTCCTATTTTGTCCATCGAATTCTTATTGCTATACAGCCCTAGTGGTTATAAAGAATAAAAGGCCCCATTTTTTAAACTTTGAAAATAATAATTGTTCATTTAACTGTAATAGAAATGAAAAGCTTCAGGAACTATGAAAGCTAACATAACATGGTTTATGGCTTTTGGAAGGTCAAATTTCCACCAGATCATGTTTTCTCCTCAGAACATTTTTACTTGAATTCCCAAATAGCCTTTCTCAAGATGGTTTTACAGACAATTCTATGCCACTCCCATCCCACTGTCAGGCCTCTGATTAAGTTATTCAAAAGTTGAAATAGTTTTGTTTCATGGATGCTTCTCATCACTACGTATAGACAATTGAATAATTTATAATTATGAAGCTATGTTATTATTTAGTATTCAGTGAAAAAGATTAGAATACAGCATCTTGGCATCTGTGGCTCTTTGAGCAATATTTCTTCAGAAACGAAGGCAATCTGTTTCCTCTTACTTTGGAATTTTTTGTTATTGTGGCACCTGCCTTCTGGCAAAGCATTCTCAATGACCCTATAAAAGATGTCATATGTCCTTGAAATCCACTTTGTTGTCAGGCATGGGGTAGGTTTTGTTGAGTCCCTGGTGGCGCATTTGTATATAGAGAGTAGTACATAGGACATAGGACATAGTAACAGCTAGACAATATTCGGGGTAACATAGAGTAGATAATATTTGGAAGCCTATTTAAATGTTCCTCTCTGATTAGGGAGAAAAAATAGACCTCAAATGATATTGCTTGCCCAACTCTCAGATAAAGAAAGCCCACTTTCTTTATCATTATTTTTTTCCTTTGTACTTGCCCAAACAGACATATCACCCTAACAGATGTAGTCCCCCTTATTTCAAACTTAATTGTGATTAAAATGATCTTAGTTGTGATTAAAATATTTTGTGATCACTTCTAGTATAGATAAAATTCAAATGTAGGCCAGGGTGTCAAACTCAAGGCCCACAGGCCAGATCCAGTCTAGATCTGGCCCATGGAGCTGCCCTGGAAAAGGGTAAAGAATCATCTTTAAACTTTTTTTTTTTTAAACCTTGCAGGAAAATTGAACAGATGATTACATATGTATCTTTGGTTGATTTTAATAAAAAGCTAAAGCATGTTTTGTAGAATAAGACAAAATAGGCTATATTTATACTTGATGCCAAGTGATCAACTGTCACAATCCATAATGGTTGAGCTCTAGGGTTTTTTAAAAGGAATGACAGTTGCCTTGTGCCATGCACATGGAAAGATTTGCAACTGATGTATAATTTGGCATTTGAAATGTTCTGATGAATCGATATTTTTCCTTCAATCAAAAAAATACCAAACTAATTAGTTGAAATGTAATGACAAGAATTACTTAAGTTATTCAGGTTTTCTCACATGCTCATAATTCTACACTATTAATTTCAGTGGAGAACAAACAATAGTGAAAAAAAATTACACTGATGTAGAATGGACTGTGAAGAAAGGGTTATGTAGTATGAGAGAGGTAGTTCAATGAACCTTGTATTTCATTGATTCACTCAATACACTGAGCCAAAGCCAAATAAACCATACTATAACTTATAAATAAAGCTGTATTATGGCATGCTTTGAAAAGCATGAATTCCCTACTAACTGAAGGCTGTGCAATGAAACACAGACTTATTTTCACTGTTCTACTGCTTCCCTCTCTCTCTAGAAATAAAATGCCTTGGCTTTGTTTCAGAATGAAATAGATTGTGTGGCATATAACTGGCTGCCTTTTAGTGTGTTGAATGAGGTATATTTTAGGACAGCTCTGCCTTTACTCCTGAGGGTGGAAATAGTGCCAGAATGCTGCTTGACACAATGGATGAGAAAAATGATCCATCCGTTGTTATCCGCTCTCAGAAGGGGCAAAAATATGCATAACCGGAGCGGATAACACAGACGCAGGGAGGACGCAGGGCGGATGGAAAGCAGATGCGGAACGGAAGCCCAGCGGATGGGAGCAGATGGCACATCCGCTAGGCTTCTGGGAGACTGCAGCAAAGCGCACGCGGAACGGATAAAGCAGATGCACAGTGGAAGCCTAGCGGATGCACAGCGGAAGCCTAGCGGATGCCGAGCATTAATTGCACATGCGGGGAGGATGCATTGCGTCAGACCCGCGGATATAACGGAAGCAGCTCGGAAGCAGGTCGCCATTCAGAGGAAAGACCTGCTTCCAGACACATTGACTGCCTTGCCTGCCCTGCCTGCATGTCTGCCTGCAAGCCTTGCTGCCAGCCTCCCTGCCAGCTTTGCTGTCTGCCTGCCTGCCAGCCTTGCTTCCAGCCTTGCTGTCTGCCTGCCTGCCAGCCTTGCTGCCAACCAGTCTGCCTGCCAGCCTTGGTTCCTGCCTGCCTGCCAGCCTTGGTTCATGCCTGCCAGCCTTCCTTCCAGCCTTGGTGCCTGCCCCCCTGCCAGCCTTCCTGCCAGCCCTGGTGCCAGCCTTCCTGCCAGCCTTGGTTCCTGCCAGCCTCCCTCCCAGCCAGCAACCCCACAACCATGCTGAAACACAGCAAGCCTCAGCCATCTGCTGCCAGCCCTTGCAAGAAGGACAGGGCTACCATTCCGCCCCCTGGCCTCACTCTGGTTCTGCTGGGGCTTCTGCAGCATGGGCTCGCTCTTCTGGGGCTGGGGCTTCAGCTGCTTCTGCTTTTGGAGGAGCTGATGACAAGCACTCCAGCACGAGCCACCTCCACAGCACCTGGACCCTTCACCCCTGAGACTGAGCGACCAAGAGGAGTGCCAGAGACTCATTTTTGTTTTATAGCTTCTTGTTAATAAAGTCTATTTTTGATTCATACACTTGCTTCATTTCTTTTTTTTAATAAAGTCTTGCTGGAAACATTTAGAAATGGTTTAAGCCTTTGCATGCTTGTGGGATGGGTTAAGATAGCAGTGGGTTGGGCAGGGATACCTTTGGGATGGGTAATAGCTGTGGGATAGATAAACCTCCAGTGCAAGCATAGTGGGACTGTATGGTCCACCCTCCCAGGTGCCACACCTATGGCCCTTTATTATCAATAATAATGTAATCAATCATCCACACATGTCAACATAAACACAACTCTTTATTAAATGCCCTGTTCATTGTAGGCCCACCCAACATACATGGCCCAATCTCATCCGTGTGATCAGACAGGCTGAAGGAAGCATCCATTAATCAACTATCATCCTGTCTTGCCACACCACTGCTCCACCTGGGGAGTTGCACCAGTGTTTCAGGAGGTTGTGCTGCTTCTTCCCTTCACCTGAGGCTCTGTTGGGGCCTTGCACATCCTCAGTGTCTATCAGGTTTCGCCCTTGCCTCCATTCCCCAGGCCCCATGTCCCCATTGCCTTGTTGGAGGTCCACAAGCCTGTTCTGCAAGGCTGGGTAGCGGGTGCGCATGAGATTGTGCAGGATGCAGCAAGCTTCATGATCCTCCTCACGGTCTCTGGGCGATGCTGCATGGTGGTGAGAAGTACCTGGAACCTGTTGGCCAGGATGCCAAAGGTGTTCTCCACCACCCGCCTTGCCCTGGACAGCCTGTAGTTGAAGATCC
>BLBF01000003.1:95196447-95210367 GCA_015471245.1 Laticauda colubrina | reverse complement strand
TCTTCACGGGTGAGGAGTCTGGAAGTGTAGGGCTTCATGAGGTTGTGAGGGAGAAGGCGTCATCCCCCATGATGAAATAGGGCATATCTTGTGTGTCGTTGGGCAGGGGTTCTGGATCTGGGAAGCCCACGATGAGGTTGCATTCCAGTTCCTCCTTGAGGTGACTGGCGTTGTATACCTGGGCATCTGAAGATGAGCCGTTGCTGAAGCATCGATGTACATGAACTTGTAGTCAGCATCGACCATGGCGAAGAGGATGATGCTGAAATAAGTGGACCCCGACTTGGCTGGAGCTTTGCAGGCCACGTGCTTGCCATCGATGGCTCCAACGGTGTGGGGGAAGTTCCACTTCTGATACCACTGCTCTGCAACTTTCTTCCATCCTTCTTCAGTGGAGGGGCACTGGAGGAGCTCCTCCTTGTATTCTTCGGTGATGGCCTGCATCACTTCGCTGACCACAATGCTGATGGTGTTGGGTGGCACCCTCCATCCGTACTGCATGCTGCTGTAGGTGGTCCCTGAGGCCAGGTGGCGCAGAGTGAGTGCCACCTTGAGCCCAGGGTCCAGGCTGGGCCGGAAGTTGGTGTTTGCCTTGGTGAATCTGGGTGTCAGCCGCTGCACAAGTTCGTCAAACATGGCTGGAGGCATCCTCATGAAGTTCTGAAATGCCCGAGTGTCTTCGTTCCTGAGCTCCACCATCAGCTTGTTGTACAATCCGTCCTCTGCTCTTCTGTTGAACCATCTTCGTACCCAGAGGCTTCTTGGCCACCTCTTTTTCTTCCCGTAGTAGAGTTCACAGAGCCTGTAGATGGCTTCGCACTGTTGCAGAAGGGTGGTGGCTGCCAAAAGGACTGTGTTACAATCCACAGTGGATATGACTGGATGCTGTGGAAGAGCAAGAGGCAGATGAAGGCTGCAGAGGTCCGCACCGCAGGGCTGCTGTTCTGAAAGTGAGATCCAGATGTGTTGCTCCCTCTTTTTATAGGCAATATAGGTGTCCCTTTGCATCCTCAAGGCATCCTCTAGGCATCCTCTAGGCAATCTGTAGACATCCTTAATATCCGAGATAGGTCCCCTCTGCGGACGTTTTTTCCATTTGAAATGCTTTGTTTCCGTGCTGCATCCATTCTGCATCCGTTCTGCATCCGTTCTGTGTCTGTTCCGCTTCTTCCCTGCGTCCGAGCGGATGCGAGTTGCACGGATGCGTAACGGATGCCTAGCGGATATAGCGGATGCGTAATGGATGCAGAATGGATGCTTAGCGGATGCGTAGCGGATGCGTAGCGGATGCAGAACGGACGAATTGGATACATTTTCCACGCAAAAGTTTTGTGCAGCTCAAAACTTTCTGAGCGGATGAAACGTCAATAAACAGATGCTGGATGGATAGAGAGGAAGCAAAACGGAGGCAGTGAGTACATCCCGTTAACCAACGGATGGCAAGCTTTTTTGTCCGTTTTACATCCTCTTTGCATCCGTTGGTGCAGTATGACATGGGCTTAACATAGAAAAATGAACTAGGTTTATTTTCTTTGTATATTTGAGTGCGTGTAACAAAGCTATATTTATTGTCTCTCCAGATACTGATGAATGATATGTGACTTTGTTTTTTATTTCAGTGTCAATGTAATTTTTTCTTCAGATTTCATACTAACTTTTGAATATATGCATTTAAACTCAAATAGGGCAATACTGGAATGTTTCATCTGTGGCTAAGTGGACCTGATACATCTCTATTTGGAAAACTATTTTTGGACATTCTGATAAAACAAAAATGAGATTGTGCAGGCATAGCAATGACAAGCATTAACATAACTTCTCTTTAGAAGCTAAACAAATGAATTCTAGTAAGGTTATCTATAATTTCACAGATATTCTCCAGCAACAGGATACAACAATCTGTTCTCAAATGTAGTATGGTGCTAAACTGCACTATTTACTACATTTTGTTTTCATGGTTTTCCTTTTTGGCTTTTTAAAATATTTGAAAATATGTATTCTTTTAGGTTTTTTTTCATCATGCTCAAAGCCCACGGACCAGATGCCCATGCCCAGTTTAGCAAAAGGGGAAAAAGTCATGATATGTCATGTTACAATGCCAAGATAACGTGAGTTTCACACTCCTATTGATCTTATTTCACACTCCTATTGACCAATAGGTCTCTTGGTCTATTAGATATTTTATATGTCTGAAGAAGCATTAATAATGAACATTCATTTATTATGATATTTATAATGCCACTGTTTCAGTACAGAGCTAGGTGGTTTACAGTGCATATAAGAAAATACAATAATACAATAATATGAATATAGCAATATATATTGCAAATGTAATCAAACTTAAATATTTATTGATGGCTCTAGAGTCAATCTTAAAAGGCACCCTGGAAAATCCATGTGTTTATACCTTTCCAGAATAAGAGTAAGAGCTATCTTAGTTATCATCCACTGTCCAGGATTTTGGGTTGAAAACTCAATTATACATGTATTTATTCATTAGAAAATACAAATATGTATGAAATTCCAGATGAGCTCATCCTTTTTTCTGATTAGTTTTTCCTACAGTCATGAATGGGAAACTATCTGAATTGGGTCAGAAAAAAATATATAGAAAAAAATATATACCAGCTTCCTCCTCAATGTTATGGTTGTTTTAAAATATTCCTTTAAAAGAGCATGCAGAAGATGATAACTCAATGCTTCAGTCCCACTTACTCCAGCCTAAACTGCTCCCACCTTGAAGAAAAAAAATCTGTAGTGAGGGCTAATAGCAGGAATTCAGCAAATTGCTAGACAGCAGAAAACTCATCCCAAATGAAGCACTTGCGGTTCTCTGAAATCCAATGCTAGTCTTTCTTTCTTCTTACATTTGGAGTTTAGAGCAATTTTTTTTACTACCAGTTCTGTGGGAATGGCTTCGTGGGCATAGCAGGGGAAGGATACTGTAAAATCTCCAGTCAGAGGTGGTATTTGCTGGTTCTCTGAACTATTCAAAATTTCTGCTACTGGTTCTCCAGAACTGGTCAAAACCTGCTGAATACCACCTCTGGTAAAGAGGTTATTCAAGTGGATATATACAATACATGGTTATGCTTTATTTTACATTAAACTTTCCCACAAAACAACAACAAAAATTTTAGGTTAGCTATATGCTTCATAATGGAAATAAAAGATTAATATCATCAAATTGTTGTATGCCACCCAGAATCAATTTTTGGTGAAACTAGAGACTATATAAATTAAATGAATGAAAAAATAAAAGTTGATTCTTAGTGATCACATGGAAGGTTCTTTTCTTCAGTGTTGCCTTTTAGATCTCTCAGTGATGCATTTGTTGCTCTATACAGCCATCCCAAAGGGTTCTCGATCAAACCATGAAATATATTCTATACACATAGTGTTATTGTGACTTAAGTGCTAATTGTTTGCCAGTGATGGCAAACCTTTTGGGCTCAGCAAGTCAAAAATTCAGAAGCTGCTTAACTTGACTCTATTGATATATGATATACACAACTCCCTTCCTGAACAAAAGAGAAACAAGTCATTTCTATTTATTTATATTTTTAAAAATACAATGCAATCATGTGTATATGATGCACACATCACTTATCTTGAGATGGTATTCTGTTTCTGTTGACAGACCCCCTGTGACTGCCCCTACTTGAGGCAGCTCTGAGTCTTAATTCTTGAAGTGGCTTTGGACAATGCTCTTCCACAGTCTCTGCAGACTTCTTAAATTATTTTCAGAGAGTCTGCAGGCCACAGAGCTTCTTTACATGACTTCTGGAAGATGAAGAGGCAGTGTGAGAGCTACGGTGGCACAGTGGTTAGAGTGGTTAGAGTATAGTACTGCAGGCTACTTCTGCTGACTGCCAATTGCCTGCAATATGTCAGTTCAAATCTCACCAGGCTCAAGGTTGACTCAGTCTTCCATTCTTCTGTGGTGGGTAAAATGAGGACACAGATTGTTGAGGGCAATATGCTGACTCTATAAACCACTTAGAGAATCCTGTAAAGCACTGTAAAGTGGTATATAAGTCTCAGTGTATTGCTATACCCTATTCTCACACAGCTTCCACAGCATCTGACAATCATGCAAGAATGGGGCTTCCTTTCAAAAATAATTGTTGTCAGATCTTGGTAAATGCTGGCATTTCACACAAAACATTATGGCATGTCTCCTTTGACATGCATGTCCTAGGTTCACTATCGCTACGTTAAGCTTTCAACACTTGACATGATTCTGGTGTTCTAAATGGGGTTACTCATTGGGAATGGATCAGAATGGACAGAGTCATTATACTCCCTGTGTCCTTTTTCTAACTTCTAAAGAATTTTAAAGGCATCTGCAGCTAGTCTTTTTCAACGGTGGTGGTGGTGATTTTTCTCATGATAATTCTCTTTAACAAATAATTCATGGGTTGAGGTTGTGGAGCTTGGGTGGTAATTATTTTGGTTGTTAGAGGGGCCCTTTTGTTTCTAACAATTTTATTGGTTTATGATATAACATACAAAAATAAATACAAAAACAAATAGTAGGAAAAATAGGAAAGGGAAAAGTGTGGAAAAGAAGAGTGGTGGATAAAGAAAAGGCATTGACTCCTGACTCCTTGTAGTGCAGAATAATAGGACAGTAACATCAATTCACAATCTTTTACTTTTACTTAATAGTTTAAACTAACCATTTCTATAAAAACAAATCTATCTAATCAGTTAAATCCAAAATCAGACTTTCATTTTTTTCTACTTCAACCACAAAACCCAGAAGCAGTTTCTAGATAGAAACAGGGGCCTTTTGTCCAGGCTCATGGGATTGTCTTTTGTTGTTTTCTTCTTATTGTTCTTATTTTTCTTCCTCTTTGTGAACATGGTAGAAGGATAGATAGGTCAGGAAGCAACTTACTGAGCTGGTGCTGAATTTAGGTTCAATTTGATTTTCTGATTCCAACTGTCATCAACTAACAGTACAGGAACATTTGACATTCAAATTTTGATATTCTTTTAAGATACTATTCCAGCTATATTTTAACTGTAAATATGTCAGTACTAATCTCAATTCCTAGCTTTGATTGGGACATGAGTAATAACTTGGAAAGCGTTTGGTGTATGCAGAAGGTTGGCAAATATGATACTTCAATCTATTTACTCGTTGAAATGCTTGAGTCAGCTTCCAAGTAACTTTGTTATGGTACATTAATAGTCAGAACACAAACATCCCTAATCACCCATAATTTTTCATGCAAAGCCAAATTGAAAAAAGTTTTAGAATTGTTCTATGTGTTGCATGAATAGAGCAGTCCTGTTGGCATTCTAAAGTTGCATTGATATAGTTCTGCTTGGAAAGACTAATTTCTCCAATAGACATTTGCTTAAATTGTTCTTTGGTTATGAATTTAGAATACAGAAAATATGGCGATTCAAGGGAGTAATTTCTTTCAATCAAAGCACATATTTTTATAGCATCAGAATTGCTCTAAATGCAAATAAAATATGCACATGACTTTAAAAGATGTACTTTCCATATCAAATTCTCTTTTTCGTTTCAACCAAATTGGAGAAATATTAGAGACAATATCTCCTATGGCACAATGGCATAGTAGACATTTCTAGACAACTCTATCCCTTGTAATATGCTGCAGTTTCAGGTACCAAGTTGCTATTAGATTGTTTCAAACATTTCCCTGGGACATGATTATTTAATCTATAATGTGAAACTGAGAATGTAACCAAGATGTGCAACAAGATTCCTAGAAGCACTATAAATCTGACTGAATTAAGTAATATTTGCACCCGAATAAGTCTGTTGAGAATTATAGTTTAATATGTTAGGAATATAAAGTAACCATTACAACATAAATGAGAATATGTTGAGAAAGAACAACCTGTATTGCATTAATTACATTTATGGCTACTTTCAAAATATACCACAACACTGCACAATAGGAACATCCTTATCTTCCACACATGCTGTTGATGTGCAATGTATCCAGCATGGAGAGCTGTCACTATGCTTTCCAATGCAACAATTTAGGTCAATAGTTTGAGTCGGAGCCAATTACAAGGGCTATAATTCAGAAACTGCAGAACACTTAAGATGTTAACTGAATTATGATTTTCTGTGCATTAGGAAAATGTCAATAATTAAATACAATGTAGACAATGCACTGTGAATAACGAACTCCTGAACTTAATCACGCATTTGTTCCCTTAACAAATTAGAGAGCACTAGAAATATATCTTTCAAGTTTTGTGAAATTAAGCACATGAACATGCTAGCAAGTATCTTGGGGAATTACCTTGAAACTGTTTCTATAACCACAAGGACTTTTCAAGCCATCAGAATGGTAGTAATTTATTTTTTTAAGATTTTTATCCCACTTTTATTATTTTATTACTTATAGGCAATGAACCTATGTATTTCTTCCTTCTCCTATTTCCCCACAAGACTCTGTGAGATAGATTCGGCTAAGAGAGAATAAAAATTTGTCCCAAAGCCAACCAGCCAACTATCATGCCTAAGATAGGACTAGAACTCACAGTCTCCTGGTGTCTAATCTGGTGCCATAGCGACTAGATCAAATTTCACCAATAATAATTAAAAGGATGCTGTATATTTTATGTTGTTCTGTATCGTCGTCCATTTCTCATGTATTGAGATCAGACTAAGCATGATTCATGCTGGGGGGAGGGGCAGAGACCCAATGCCAGATTTTGAAAATTTAAAAATTTTGTCTTGACAAACCTTGTGGGGCAATGCCTTTCATGCTAAACACTGTGAGTTTTCAAACATTTTTCACTCATGAAACTTGTTACTTCAAAAAAAAAAAAATCCCGGTTCCCCTGATCATGAGACAAAACCCTAGTCAAAGCAAATAAGTTGCCTTCAGATTATTACTTCTTTTTCCTTAGTTGCTTATGGAACCCCATCAAGCACACATCTTGAAGAATCCTGCAGTCATCTGCCTGGTGAATAACCCAGAGTACATTTAGTTAAAAAGAATTTTTGTGCAGTTTTATAAGAATAAGGTTGAGTTATCAGATTCTTTTTTCCAATTTAAAAATGATTATAAAGAGATACGGCCTTTGCTATGAGCTTAGTACTTTGATGATAATGGGAAAATAAAGTCTTTTTAAGATCCACAATAATCAATTATCAGACCAATCTAAGGTGCTTCTTCAAAAAACCAGCTCATATGTACTATTTTTGAGAACATTGCTACTGGTGTTATAACTATAGCAATAATTTTTCAACCAAGGTACTTCAAATGAGCTAACTTACAGAATGCATCCAAATTCCAGGATCCGTGACTTCCATTAAATTTATATTTTGCAAATTTATAAAATATTTAATTACACAAAATTATCACAAATTATTTTGTGACATAAGACAGAATGTTATATTACCGACCTGTCAAACTGGAGGCCCACAGGCCAGATATGTTATATGCAGGCCAGCCCACCCTGGCTCTCCAAAGGAGAAAAACATTGCAATCTTGCCCATGACATGATAAAGTTTGACACCTGTGTTATATCACATTTTCCATAGTCAACTGCTGATGTTTGACTGTGCTTTACAGTTCAACATGGACTATTTTCAAAGCAAAGCAAATATATCTCTGAATATCACCCTGAAGCTTTGTCACTGTTGAAGGCATTAAGGAATCTGATAAGAAAGTATCTCTGAAACAAAGATCCAATGGGTCATAGGCTATGTAAGTATACCACTAATGCTCTCCTGTCTGTCTGTGTATCTGTCTGTCTGTCTCTGTAGTCTTCAATTAGTGAAAATACCACTAATAATACTCATAGGGTAGTGATTTTTAATGAAAGTACTGATGTACACCAATTTAAAGCATATGTACAACATCTGGAACCCATGTCTCCTGTGGAATTAAAATTTCAAGGATCTTCAGACTAATTGTATTTGCAAAGTTGAGGCTACTGCAGGGCTACCATAATGAACTGTGGTTTTGTGATTGTAATTTCTGATGCCCACTGCCAGCTTCTTACAAACAAAGTCAATTGGAAATTGGTGCAGGAGGCATCCATCTCTCTCAGAACCCCAGTTAGCCCATGGAGGAGAACTACAATGCTGATCCAGCCCTCGAAGAAGTCCAGTTTGATACCACTGATTTATATGAATTTGTGTATTCATCTATTCTCAAGGCATAACTAATTTAGAATAACATTTTCACTTTCCAGATGCTTTTTTGTTTTTTGTTGTGTGTGTGTATGTGTATGTGTGTGGTGTGTGTGTGTGTGTGAGGTGTTCTGCACATATATTTACAAGGTACCAAGGCAATAAGTTGACTGCTTTTTTTAAAGTTGAACAGAACTGGTGAATATCTAAACTTCCATTGTAAATGTACAATCAAACCATATGCCCATTTCCCAGTTTTTCCCCTAATGTCAGTATTTAAATTCCTGGATATCAAGAAAGAGGCAGTGAAATATATTATATTCTATATAAAAGACAGATGGGAAGTAGACATGAGACTAAAAAGATATAGCCCACCCAATTACAGCATTTCCTCCCTAAGAAATAAAATACCAAAAGATAATACTGCATATTTACCCTATCAGGATTATGTTATTAAAATGGATTTTTGAATTCAGAATAAAAGAAAAGCTGGTACTTGGTAATAATGTACACTCTGTGAAAAATATTTAAAAAGAAGTTCAATATATCAGAACTGATGTTTACTATAAAAAAATCTAATGAAATGAAGTATCTATGAAAATAAAATCTTGGTGAAAATGTATTTTTTGAAATACTGCTGAATTGTACTCAAGTATGAAATGGGTAGAAGAACAATAGGTTTATTTTATGATTCAAAAATTTCTGGATCACAATTTATATAGAACACAGTTTCTTTTACTAAAATAAGCTTACCAAAGATAATAAAATACTGAACATAACTGCAGGCCAGAATGAAACCAGAAAATAAAGAACTTCAACCTCAGCTTGTTTCCTGACTATCTGGTTATAATTTTCTTGGTATTTCTATGGAAATAAGAAAAATCGTGTTGTCATGTTTTGGAATTCATGCTTGTCTCTCTTGAGGCAATCCCTCAAGTAACTACAGGTAATCTTCAACTTTTGAAATTTTGGGCCCAAAATTTCTATTGCTAAGCAAGTTAGTGGTTCAGTGACTTTTATCTCATTGTATAACTTTTCTGGCCACAGTTAAGTTCATAACAGAAGTGAATCTGGTTTCCTCATTGTTAAATGAATCTGATTGCTTGTCAGAGAATCACAAAAGGTAATCACTTGACCTGGGATACTGCAACCATCATAAATGCATGTGGGTTGCCAAGCTTTCAAATTTTGATTGCGTGGTCATGGGGATGTTGCAATGGTTGTGAAAAACAGTCATAAACACTTTTTACAATGCTTTTGTAACTTTGAATAATCACTAAACAAATGATTGTAATTCAAGGACTACCTGCATGTCTTATATAAGACTTTACAGGTATCAACCAATGCTTTGAATCAACACCCAGAGGCAAAATTACAAACAGGGAAACCACATCATTACACTCTCTTGTAGAGGGCATTGCTCTGATCATGCCATGAGGTAATCAGGGCCCTGACTCTGAAGGGCGTCTCAGTCAAAGAAATAACAAATGAAATTGTACAAAGGCCTTTCTGGCTATAGCTGTCATTTTATCAATCAATCAAATGTTTCTTGTCAATGCACAACATGTGTACAATGAAATTGAAATGAGCCTCCTTAGTGCTGGCCCTGCATTTGCTCACTGAGTAGGAATTGTGAATCCATGAACAACCCCTGATTGCAACCCCATCCAAGGTCAGAGACAGAATGTCCCTAGGATGAGATGGTCTAAATATTCATAGCTACATGATTTTGGTAGAAAAGAGTTAGAGAGAGTTCTCCCTTATCCAGATTGCATGTCCCCTGAGCACTAGAACAGAACCTTATCAGCCATACTTTGCCATCTCAGGGTCAAAAATATAATTAGTGTCATCAGCATATCTATATGGCAAATCACAGACCAGTGGTTGATCTCACCCACCACTTTCATATAGATGTTGGAAAGAAGGGAGGGAGACAGAATCCTGTAGCACCCTGTACAAAAAGTGATCTTTCTTCCAACCAACATCAACTGGAACTGATCCTGGATAAAGGAAGAGAGCAAGAATAGAAAGGGGTCCCTAATTCCCAACTCATGGAGCCAACAAAGAAGAACACTGTGATCAATATCAAAAGACATTGAGAGATCTCAGAGCCTGAACACCTACTTTAGGATCAATCAAGGTCAAATAGTTAACAGCATGATTATTAAAATTATTATATGAGGAAATGATTTAGTACTAAGAATTAACTATATAAACTGTATTTACTGTAATAATTGGCCAAGTTATTCTATAGAACAATTTTATCCATACATCAATTAATGTACCATGCAAGAGTTTAAATAGATCTTATTCTATAGTTCTGTTAACACTAGAGTAAAGACTTATCTACATCACTGCTTATATGCTGTTTATTGAAATGGCAAATGTCACTTTTTAAACTGCAGCAGATCAAAGGATAGAAGCCTTATTTTATTTTATTTTTTTGTGTACCCTGCTTCAGATATTTTTGACAACAACATGTTTATGGTTTATACTTCTGGTTAACACTGATTTGAGAATAACTTCCTTTGACAGGATAAAAGTGATTTTACAGAAATAACACTTTTAAAAGTTAATAAATATTAAGTTGTTAAATGAATGGGTCTAGGAAAAGTTAGCTAGGTGCTTCTTATAGCATAGAGAGAAAAAATAACTTCTCTTGTCAACTGCTTCCAGCACTTGTCACTCAGAGATCTATGAACTGTGGCTACTCAAAGCTATTAAAATATATATTAATACCTATTGTAGATGACAACTCTTTCGCCTCTCCTGGATATTTCCAACATTACCCTGTTCTATATGTAAAGTGGATGACTCCAAATCTACAAACCTGATTGGTTAATAAAATGAGCACTGGATTGGTTCACTAGGAACCAATCCAAAGAGCTGCCAAAAAGGCGGCAAATCTAAACAACTGCCATTGGCTGCAAGCAGGCAAGCCAGCCTGTATAAAAGGCTGGCCCCGGCTTCAGCCAAGTGTTCCTATTTACTGACTAGTTTAAAATAAAGTATTTGTTGTTGGAACCTGGTCTACCTCGTGTGTTTTCCGAACAAAACACTGGCGACGAGGATGGGATCGTCCTGAACGGGAAAACCTGCACGCGGTGATAAGAAGTCCAGATTACAACCAAGATGTCTGGAAACAACGCACCACCCACACCCTTCAATCCCAACGAAGAGGATTGGGATTCCTATGCTGATCGCTTCCAAATGTATTTGGAGAGCAATGAAATGGAAGGCATTTCAGAGCAACGCAAGAGAGCTGTGTTCCTGACGCACTGCGGGCCAACAGTTTTTAAGATGGCAAAGGCCCTTGCGAAGCCCCGGGACGTTAAACAACTAACGTGGACGGAATTGCAAAGACTCCTCAAAGCACACTACGCTCCGATGGTGTCTAACTTAATAAAGCGACACGAATTTTACCGCAGAGACCAGAGAGAGGGAGAGACCGTCGCCGATTTCATCGCTGCCCTCAGACAAATAGGGGGTGAGTGTGAATTTTTGAACATAGACGAGGCAATGAGGGATCGCGTGGTGCTGGGCCTGAGAGACTCGACCGCACAGAGTAAATTGCTCAACAAGCCCAACATCACCGTTACTGAAGCCATCGCGGAAGCTACAGCCGCTGAAGCCGCGAAAAAATCTGCGGTAGCCATTAAAAAGATGAACACACACAGCGAAGAAACACCAACCAAAGACAGAAAGCACCCTGCCACCACAACCCACTACGAAGAGTCGGGCGAAACAAATGAATCGAGCGAAGAGGACGACGAGGTCCACCGTTTGCTCACGAACAAAAAAGAGCGCGAAAGGAGAAATTGGCGGGAATGCGCTGGCTGCGGAGGAAACCATCCCCGAGCCGAATGCAGATTTCTCGATGCCATCTGCCGACATTGCAAAAAACGAGGGCACATCGAGAAGGTCTGCAGAAACAAAAAATTCTACAGCCCGACGAGACGCAGAAATTCCCCAACACGAGCCGAGCCTAAATGAGCCGAAAGAAAATGGCAACAAGAGAAGCGAGCCAATACACACCAAACTGTCATTATACAGAGCGCTCAGACGGAAAGTGGGAGAAAAATTAAAGTCATCGTGAAAATCGAGGGAAAACACTGCAAGATGGAAGTGGACTCGGGGTCCTTCCTCTCCATGGTATCGTGGGACACACTAAAACAGCTAGTCCCAGGTATCAAACCCAAAGAATTGAAGAAGCAGCACCTAACCCTCAAGGACTATCAGGGAAACCAAATCCCTGTGGTAGGCATGGGACAATTCCGAGTCGCCTACAAAAATCACGTCAAGGTGCTTCCGCTGACCATAGTCAACCAAGACAGACCAAGCCTCCTGGGCATCGAATGGTTCGCGCCATTGGGCATCGGGATGACCGGGGTCGATCGAGTGACTACAACCGGCTGGGAAGACGACCTCATCCGAGAATTCCAGGACGTTTTTGACGGCTCACTTGGCAAGTATCGGGGAAACCCCATTTCTTTCAATCTAAACCCCCAAATAGTCCCACGAAGAATAAAAGCCAGGCGAGTTCCTTTTGCACTAAAGGCAAAAATAGAGGAACAGCTGGACAAATTAGTAGCCCAAGGGGTGTTAGAACCTATGGACCATGCCAAGTGGGAAACGCCTATTGTCACACCCATTAAACCTGACGGGTCCATCAGAATCTGTGGTGACTATAAGGCTACCCTGAACCACGCATTACAACCAAGCGCATACCCGGTGCCAGTAGTCCAGCATTTGCTGCATTCCCTGGGAAAAGGCAAAGTTTTCGCCAAACTCGACTTGGCACAAGCCTATCAACAACTCCCAGTGGACCCAGAAACAGCAGAAGCACAGACTATAGTCACCCACAAGGGCGCATTCAAATGTCACCAGCTCCAATTTGGAGTAAGCGTGGCCCCTGGCGTCTTCCAGAGTCTGATGGAACGCCTTCTAAATGGCATACAAGGAGTCGTTCCCTATTTTGACGACGTCCTAATCTCGGCCAGAGATGAAACTCAAGTTAAGGAACAGACTTAAAGAAGTACTAACTAAGTTTAGGGAATCTGGCCTCAAGGTAAAAAGAGAAAAGTGCTGTTTGGTTAAGAACAGCGTCGAATTCCTGGGCTACTCAATAGACGGAGAGGGTATCCACCCCACAGACAAAAGAGTTAAAGCGATCAAAGACGCTCCTGAACCAAGAAATAAAACCGAACTACAAGCGTTCTTAGGATTAATTAATTTTTATAACGTGTTCCTGCCAAACAAAGCCACTATAGCAGAACCGTTACACCGTCTGCTAGACAAAAAGGCAACTTGGACTTGGGGTTACAAAGAAAAAAAAGCCTTCCAAAATATTAAAAGCTTGCTAACATCAACAAACGTTCTCATCCAATTTAGCGACACTCTGCCATTAACAGTGACCTGCGACGCCTCACCATATGGAGTAGGTGCCATCCTGAGCCACCAACTACCTGATGGCAGAGAAGCACCCGTCGCATATTACTCTAGGACTCTATCAAAAACCGAGCAGAATTATAGCCAATTGGACAGGGAAGCTCTAGCAATTGTCGCTGGAGTAAAACGATTCCACGAATACTTATATGGGCGGACTTTTCAAATCATAACGGATCACAAACCGCTAATGGGGATTTTGGCGGGAAACAAGCCAACACCTAATATACTGTCCCCAAGAATGACGAGATGGTCAGAGTTCCTAGCAGCTTATTCCTACACTCTGACACATCTCGTCATTCTTGGGGACAGTATATTAGGTGTTGGCTTGTTTC
>BLBF01000003.1:95079864-95176813 GCA_015471245.1 Laticauda colubrina | reverse complement strand
GCCATCTATGGCTCCAATGGTGTGGGGGAAGTTCCACTTCTGATACCACTGCTCTGCAACTTTCTTCCAGCCTTCTTTAGTGGAGGGGCACTGGAGGAGCTCCTCCAGGTATTCTTCGATGATGGCCTGCACCACTTCTCTGACCACAATGCTGATGGTGTTGTGTGGCACCCTCCAACCATACTGCATGCTTTTGTAGGTGGTCCCTGAGGCCAGGGACAGCAGGGATGCTGGTCTGAGAGTGAGCTCCAGTGAGTTGCTCCCCCTTTTTATAGGCAACATAGGTTTTCCCCTATGTGTCCTTTTGCATCCTCTAGGCATCCTCTTGACTTCCTTAATATCCAAGATAGGTCCCCTCTGCGAACGTTTTTTTCCGTTTTAAATGATTTCTTTGCGATCTGCATCCGCTTTCATCCTTTCTCCATCTGTGCTACTAACGCTGCATGTCTGTTCCGCATCCATTTCGCTTCCTCCCTGTGTCCGCTTTCCACTGGAGCGGATTTGAGTTGCGCGGATGCGCAGCAGATGCCTAGCGGATATAGCGGACACGTAACGGATGACGACGGATGTAGAACGGATGTTCCCCGTATGCGTAGTGGATGCAGAACGGATGCGTTGGATACATTTTCCGCTGAAAAAGTTTTGAGCAGCTCAAAACTTTTTGAGCGGATGGAACCTCAGTCGACGGATGCTAGACGGATAGAGAGGATGAAAAACGGATGCAGTGAGTACAGAACGGATGCATCGCCTTAACCAACAGATGGCAAGTGTTTCTCTCTGTTTTACATCCTCTTTCCATCCGTTGGTGCAGTGTGACATGGGCTTAAAAGAGAGGGAATCAGCTGCACTTGAGTAACTTGTTCTTGAACAAAATAGGACATTAGGGAGCTTAGCTACTACACTTAGTAGAAAATATCTTGGCTTCTCTGTGGAATATTTACCATTTTTTTTGTATGAGATTCTTCTCCATAGACAATTTAATGAAAATGCTTTCCAGATATCCTTTATGAATAATAAACAGGCCTCGGGTAAGAATAAGGTGAGATTCTGTCAGTGGTTTGTTGTCTAAATTTATATCTTGCTATTCCTGCAAAGATACCAGGAGAGTCATTTTACTCTCAGAATTGATGAGTTATATTAGATTAAATAGCTAGCTAAATCATCCAATAAAATTCATGGATGGTTGTAATTGCTGGAACTAGTCTCTTATTTTCTCTTAACATCTCTAGAAGTTAAATGCCTGAGACCTTTCCTCTACATATCCATGGACATGGGAAGGAAACATAGTTGAGACATGAAATTCAAGATTTTCTGTTCTAGGGTCAAGTTTATCCTCTGGTACTTCCAGATATAAATAATTTCAAACAGTAACACTATATTTCTGGAATCTGGCCTGTCAGATTACGTAGCATCTTTCAAATTATACTGAAGTCCCATTATCTATCACTTTAAATAAGAATTCTGAATAAGGGCTGATAGACGTTAAAGTGCAAAAGCATTGGGAAGGCATATATTTTCTCTCCATGAAGTAGACACTGATGGGCTGGATAGTTGAAATGCAATATAAAACATTCTGTATTTGTAAAAGCAAAGGCCCATATATATTGCATAGGATGCCATGGGATGCATCAAATCAGGGGTGTCAAACTGATATCAGCATTGTCCTTCTCCGCAGGCTTGCCAGGAGGGGGGAGAGATGGGATAGATGCCTCCTGGAGCACCCTGCTGACCAAAATGGAGTGCAAGGGGCTCATGCATGCCTCAGATGCCCCATTTTGGCTGGCAGAGTGCTGCAGGAAGTAGTCCAGGTTGAAAATGAGGTGGGGGAACACATGGTTCCCTGCACCCTATTTTAGCCAATAGAGTGTTGCAAGACACCTGTCCAAAACAGAGCACAGAGGGGTGCGTTTTGGCTGCCAGAAGCACCATGGGTTGGTCCTTTGCTATTTCTAAGATGGCAGGCAAGATTTAAGTACCTCCTGGGCTGGATTTGGCCCACAGGCTGTGAGTTTGACACCCCTGCATCTGAGTATTTATTTTTAATTGCTGACAATGTATGCCATCTTACCTTAAAGGGAATAACCATTTATGCTGCAAACCCTTTCAGCCAAGGAGCCCCACTCTCTTGGCCTTCTGAAACCTAGTTCTGCCAAATGGCTTTGGGCCTTGATGGGGACATCCCATGCTGGAGATAGTTAATAGACCAGGAGTGGGTTTCTCCCGGTTCTGTCTACCTCTGTAGAACCGGTAGCCCTGAAGAGCAGCAGACATAGAACAGGTTCTATGTCTGCTGATGTTTTTGCCCACCTGCCCACCTGGGCTCTTACCTGATCTTTATTTCCTGACTTTTCAACTTCAGGTGCCAAACGAGCCACAGCTGCAGTTAAAAAAAACAGGAAAAGAGGGCTGTTTCAAAGGCTGCTTCTCAGCAGGCAGTGTGCTAATGATGATTAACAGGGGCGTGGCTCACAGCAGGCAGGGAAGCTCGTAAATCCCAAACCAGTAGTTAACCCTGTCATATCCCATCCCTGTAATAGACTAACAAGAAAAACCCACTTCCACCCCACTGGGTGTATTGGTTCCCATTGTGCCCACTTTTAATGTCCAGTGGTTTAACTATTTAACCTTTTAATATTTTATATTTCTTCTTTCATGAAATTGTACACACACACACACACACACACCGGAATTGTTGAGTATTGTTATGGACAAGCATAAAAATTAATATATATATTGCTAGATAATTATTTTTCTCAAAATAATTTCAACCAGAACCACAATCTGCCCTACAGTTTTGAAGTAATAGCAATATAAAGTTACTGCAGAATAAACCTAACATTAAAAACATATTGCCCTAAGCAATGTGTAGGAGTAGTGAATCAGCAGTTATGTACACTGTGAAGAGAAAACTGTTGCAGCATTACTGTTGAAATTTGTGAAACAACAGAGGATGAGATAATCATAATTCTTCCCCCTACACCATTAGAAGAAGAAAAAATGAGTTGGAAGCACCAACTGTAGAATGTTGGTGAGAAAAATATGTTTTAAGTTTATGAAACATAGCACTGAGCAAAACAATTGTCTCATACCGATTTATATTTAATGGATACAACATATATTAATTCAATTACCTAACAAAATTAGGGTGGTTTTTTTTTTTTTGTTTCTGCTGTGAACATGGGAGTAGGAAACATTATCTTACATAATCTGATAAGAAGAAGCAAGTAGAAAAATAAAAAAATGAGCAAAAAATTAAATGGCTTGTAAATATTCTTGCTGAAAAATATAGGTGGGTTTGTTTGTCTCGCAAATTTAACTCTTCTTTTGATGCCTAAGTAGGCTTTTTCCTGCTCTTTCTTTCTTGGCTAGTTACCTCTTGCCTTTGTCTCCTTTCCATGTAGCTTTTTCCTACTTCACAGAGCCAGTTTGGTCTAGTGTTAAAGCATCAGGCTAGAAAGCAGAAAACTTCGAGTTCAAATCCTGCCTTAGTCCTAACCAAGTTCACAGAGTTGTTACTGTGAGGAAAATAGGAGGAGAAATGTGTGTTGGATATGTTCACCACTGTGAATTATTTGTAAAAATAATAAAAGCAGGAAACTAATTGAATAAATTTCCTTTCTTGCCCCTTCCTACTGCATACCTTCCTCTCGTCCTAGCTCCCTTCTGGGTTTCAGTGTTATTTGATTTTTTTAAAAGCTGTTTTTGGAAGGGTGAAGGGGAATGCATATGTATTCTCTAACTCTGTTCCTAATAATGATTTGAATATGACAGGAAATGATTTCTGCGGTAGAGGAGAATCAATTCATTTCATAGTACAAGCCTTTATAACAGGTTTAAAAGCAGCAGAATTTCAATTAGAGGGTTAAACTTGGCTAAACAGTGGTTGGAGCATTGCAGTAAAAGCCCCAATACATTTTTATTATGCAGTTCATAATATGGATTATGAAAATATGTGGGACTTGCATTTTAATGCTGTATCTGTTATCTTGTTGATTTTGACTCCTGCCTACAAAAACCACTAGTTACAGGTAGATCATTTTATTAGCAGATAGTAATTTCTTTTTTTCTAGAGTTTGACTTCTGGCACATACTTAAAGACACGTTATCAGAGCCAGATTAGTATAATGGTTAATGCATCAGGCTAGAAACCAGGAGACTATGACCCAAGGGTGGCCTTGGGCCAGTCACTCTGTCTCAGCCCTCAGGAAGTAGAGGTATTGAAATCTTGCCAAGAAAAACTGCAGGGACATACTTGCCCAGGAGTCAAGAAAAAAAGAAATAAATAAAAAACAGTGCCTTTAGATTTCTGCTACAAATATCCATAGAATCAGAAGACAGCTGCAATGACATACTGAACATTCTTTGCTGCCATATCACCCCAACTTTTATAGTCAAGAGCTAGTAGCCTTAATCTATACAAGGGTGTCAATAAGCAAAATTTATGGAGGAGACGGGAAATCCCCAGATGTTTCATCTTAGATGTTTAGATTGATGAAATATAGAAAATGTATATTTCTCTGTGCTCAATTAAGGTTTCTTTTCCATCAGTCAAATATGAAATGTACAGGAAAGTTGGTTATTTCATGGAAGTATGAGAGATCTATAGTATCTTACACAATGTTGTTAGCAAAAAAAAAAAAAAGGATGTCAACCAGCTTTCTCCCTTCCTACACAACCCTATATAATGAAGGGGATATTTTGCTTTGCTTTTGCCCTCTAAGGTTGTAGCCTCTCTCTTCATCTTTGCTTTTTAATAGAGACTGCCTCTGGTTAATTTGGCCATTACAAATGCCAAACATAGCTGGAATTTTATGCAAATAGAATGCAGCTATCCATTGTAGTTTGCCCTTCTCTAAATTTTGCAAAGCCGTTTTTAGCTGAAACCTCATATAAGGTTCATTAGGGAAGCACATTGATATGAAAAAGTAGAAATGAATCTTTTGAGAGGAAATGCCTTTGTAAAATACTATTTAAATGTAAATGTTAATATATTATTTAAAAATGCAGTAGAGGCATAAGATAAATAGGAAAAGATGTATCGAGAGAGTCCTGTACAGATTACTGATGAAGTCAGAATCATAATTTATTTAAGTATAGCATTAAAATAAATATATGCATGCAGGATTTTAGGGATTTGTTTATTAAGTTGTGGGGAAAGACCATGAGTCTTTTTTATATATGATAGGAAAGTTCTAGAGGAATACAAACATGATTTATTGGCATCTTGAGCTTTAATAAAGCAGCAGAGGGCAGCATTAGACCTGATATTATATAGCGAGTGATAGTGTCATGAAAGGACTGTAGTTTACATCTGCTGTACCTGCTTGAGCTATTAAATTAGTGAAGCTTGTAAATAAGTTTAGCTGTTAATAAAATATTGATGCTGTGATAAATTTCTCTAGCACAATTTTATTACATTTAGTCCAGTAGCAATCTTATTATTTAGTCCAGTTCTTAAGCAGAGGGAAGAGAAAGACTGAGACATCTCTCTTATAAAAGTTACTAAGCAGTTTTGGGTGGCAAGCTGTTCTTTGCAACAAGGAAGAACTTCATTCAGCCATTCAGATTAAGATACCTTAATGTCTTAGGGGAATTATAATTCCTATATAAGAGATAGGAATTCCTTATGCAAGGGATTCTGAAACATTTTGATGTGATGCACCTTCAATTATAAATGTGATGCACCTTTATTTATAAATGATGATCAATTATAAACAATATATAATTTATATAAATTATAATTTTTTTCCCACCACCAATGCCCCCAGACACTAAACAAAATTAAATTACCAACTGGCAAGAAACAATTTACCAACCATCAATCATTTATGAAGTGTTCCCCTGACTAACAGGTAATTTTAACAGATGGCTAAATTAATGGATTTAGCTACCATTCAAACGCCCTCTGGGCTTTCATTCCCACTTTGCTTGTACCAACTGGCAGTGAACTTGCTTAATCGAGATGGGATGGCTTTGTTTCCCAGCTACTCACTTCCTCATCATTACATGCTTGATCAGGTAAAGAGGAACCAGATTTGGACAGGGTTCCTATTTTGATTTTGCCAGTTTTATCATCTTGTTAACAAACAGTGAGTCCTTCCCACTGCTAGTGGCCGACAGTTTGACCATTTTTTCCTTACACCCTATACATTAAAAATAAAATAAAATAATAATAACTTCAGTTGACTGAGTTTCATGTTTAATGAATAAAAGTTTATAATAATAATTATATAAAGTGGAAAAAGTTGTCAAAAATCTGTACTTGTTTCCTCATCTCTGACCATTACTGTTGACAACTTGAGAATCTAGGTGCTGTTGATTTATGATCAAAGAAATGTACTTGAAGTCCTTTCTAGTCATAATTTGACCATTCTTGACTATACATTCAGTGTTTGTTTAAAAGGGAAACATATCTGTAAATAACTTCAGAGCTGAAGAAGCTTCTTGGATAAGAAGCAAAATGTCTTCAAAGAAAAATCAGAAAGTCCAGTTGCCTCTTGGGGGAGAAAAAGGCACCATTGGGACATATCCATACATGTTTTCTCATATAAACTATATTATGTTAGATTTGCCAAACATTCAGGGATGTAAGCCTCCTGTTCTACACTTACCACAGTGTTTATTTTGCCTTAAGAAGTAAATAATTTCTGAGAAAAGACCTGAATAGGTTTATGGTTGGCTGTATATTTATATTTACTCTGAATAACTGTAGAATTTACCTATAGAAATAAGTGCATTGGTGGCATCATCTTTGTCTTCCTCCAATATGGATTTTTCTGGCAAGATTGCCTTGTAGGCCAACACACTGTTCCCTTCATTGCATCAACTAGAAGGGACATGCAGCATATTGACATACATTTCGAGTATTGTAAAAATGTTTAAATGCTTTACTAAAGTTAATTTGTTGTGCAGAGAACAAAGAAATGAAAACCAATGGCTTATGATGTTATACAGTCCTATCAAATTAAGCTCTACTTATTTATAAGATTGTAGACCCTTACCTGATAAACTAACCATCAAATTGTAGCTCAGAGATACAATAGAAAAGGAGACATACAATGGGGATATATATGTATTTGCTTTGGTTATATTTATTTACCCTGCAATAAGCCCCAATACCAGTAATCTTGGGGATAGTCTGTGGAACCCTTTCAAAAATTGCCATTGTAGGTATAATTTATAATTTGATAGAAGGAATGATTTGACAGCTGTCTGGATGAATGTGATTCTCAATTGAAAAATGATTTTGCCTCACAGCAGTATGAAGTATACAATATGGAGACTGGGGAATTATGCCAAAAGAAAGTTCAGGTTTGTGTAGTGTTTGTGAAATGTTACTTCTAGTAGGGATTGAGGTTAAGCATTATAACAGTTTCAGTTGTATTGAAACAGAGTGACTACAGACTGACATCTCCAAATATCTGGTGGGTTTAGTTGCAAGTGGCATCATGAGAATAATAACCTTGTAATATAAAATGGTTTTATTCAAAAATATTATGGTTACTGAAATCCCAGTGGCTTACTTCAAGTACATAAAGCATATTGGTTACATATTTTCTCCTGACTCTTCTGCTTTATATTGAGATTATTGCTTTGAGACTGATGATATAGAGATGCAATATTGAAGGACAACTGAGTCATCTTGTTATGGATGTGATTAAAAATTCATTTCCTGCTCAAGAATATCAATTTCATGGTAACAGATAGATGATCTTTTCCCTGGCTTTTCAAAAAATTAAAATGAAACAGAAAGGCTAGTACAGGTTCACATGCATCTGCCAATGAATATTATAGAAACAACATTTACTCAGTAAAAAGAATAGAGATAAAAATAAGAATAGAGAGATATCTCCAACTAGCTCCATAGTACACCTTGGCATGGGAGATACCTAAAGTTTCAGGGAAGTTGGCACACATAATAGATTTTTTTAGTTTTCCTTTTAAAATTAAATTACAAGAAAGAAAAGGCAATTTCAATTACTTTCAACATAATATCTCTCCATAAACAATTAGAAATTATCAAGAGTTCCTTGTATACTGATTTGGAGCTCTTTTCCATAAGGTGAGTAATTGTTTTCCCATTTTTGCTGACACCCATTTGTGCAGAAGTTCGAGCACTAATCAAAGCAATGACTATGTTTCTCTTTTTCTTTGCAGGTAAGTCAGGATTGGGCTATTTGGTGAAATGTGCAATTTGGGGATATAAGGAACCAAAGTAAGCCTTCATCAAGCTGTCGCAGCCTGTTAACAAGGTTAGACTATCATCTTAAAGTTTGTTCTGCCCAGCTATTTAAGCAACTAAAATGCAGAATATGCCACCCAAATTAACAATCAAATTAACAACAATCAGTACTGTAGTGTAAGATTAGCTCTGCTGCATTCAGTGGTGGATTTATTCAATTGAGTTTGTTTTCCAGATTAAGAGATCTACTTGGAAAGCCTGAATCAAAGGTTCACAGTACTATATCCAAATGCCTTGCCTTTAATGTGCATATATGTACATGTATGTGTCCTATAAGGCTGGTGATTCTATTTATGATGTTCTTTCCTCATGCATTAGCTCTTTCTAAAAAAAAATGGCTCCTTCCAGCCTGCCATGCCCTACGTTAACAGGCCATATGCTGAAAAGCTTACTTTGAGGGCCAGCTAAGAGTGGCTAGCTTCCTCAAACTCATCAAGCCAAGAACATTGCTTCTCCTCTTAACCATTATTTGACTGCTGTGGGACAGGCATGCCTTGCTTCCTATTTGGCCATTCTGCTCTAAACAACTACTGCTGCCATGAGCAAGTTCTCTCATGCAACTTGGCATCAAAATCAACTCCTTCATTGAACCAGTTGTCATATTTCCTTTTTCCATCGTGCTAAATCTAATTTTATTCCAGGGTCCACGCCTCATGCTTTTCTCTCCAGCCCAAGCAGGGACGCTGAAATAATTCCCAAGTAATAAAGTACACAGAATTGGACCTCACCTACAGGAGGGCAGAAGGAACTGACAGGAGTTTGTAAAGGAAGTGGCATCTTTATCCCAATGATAACTTAACCATTTCTTGTATTCTGCTTAATTTTCTTTACATGTTACTCTTTCTAACAAATGAAACTGTGTTCTGATATTAAAGAGTGACTTGATTTGGCTTAGATTGTATCTTTCCTTTGTCCAGGTGTGGACTGCTCTATAAGAAGTTGTTTCTGGAAGTTCCCTACAGATGTGTCAAGTATTTCCTTAATATCATGATTAAAAGATTATGTATACTCTTTAACATAACGGCAGGGCAAGTCTATGCATGTGTAAAATGTAAACAAGTAGATAAATGTGCATAGATCTGACTTTTGTAGAAGTTTATTCTGTGTATTACAACTGACCATCACTACTAATGCATCATCTTTGTCAATGAGTTAATCATTTATGCTAAAACAAAAATCTAATTTCTCCAATGAATGAAAATGTCATCTAATTTTGCTGGATAAACTATCTTTATAATACAGTGCTTACAGGATTTTCACACATGCATTGGCATCTGCAGGACTATTTGTAAGCAAAGGGGTAGAGAATATTTGCCACTTCTTTGCCCTTGTGCTAATATCAGCTACCATTTTCACTTATTCTTACTAAACAAGAGCAGTAAGAGCCTTCTTGCAGACAATATACCCTCTTGCATTATTTCCTCTTGCAGACAAAAAACACATGAGGAGTTCCATGAATCTATTTTTTCCAAGAATTTAATAATCATCATAAAATAATGTTAAAAATAATATGACAGAAGTTTGTATCACTTATTTGAACTCAAATGCAGAACCAACTGTAAAACCATTAGCATTACAGCATTAATTAGTGTCATTCCACATCTGTTCCTGAGGATCAGTTTTGAAACAAATGACGCTGACGTAAGAATAGCATATATCTAAAAAAAAGAGCATAGGGATTTCTTTATGCAATGGTTTTGCACAATCACCTTGTGTGATTCAATCTTAACTGTAGTGGTGGTGTAACATTGCATTAGAAGACCCATTGCATTAAATTACTTAATTGTTGAGCAAGTGAATGAAACCCAAACAGTAGTAGCCTTCTGTACTAAAAAGAGTTCTGATGGACAAAAATGTCTTCTATTTCTTGTAGGAGAGGACAAGGTCTTTCCATGAATGGGAATTGGTAGGTGGGGGTGGGGGAGGCAACAGGTGGCATAGCTTCGAGTAACTGTGCTTACATTATATTACATATAGATCAAGAAGTAGGAATGATCACTGCAATAAGGCTTATGCACTTGGGGATAAAAGAAATAGAGACAAATCCAATGATTCAAAATAGAAATGAAATTATTTCCTAATTTAAATTACACTCTGGATAGGTGATTCAACTTATTGGCCAACTTTTCCTGTCATAAATGTCATAAATCCGATTATATCTTTTGATCTCTTCAGCATTTCCATATATGGAAATGAAACTGAAGTACTATATATTGCCTGTAACAGCGCCAGACCCATTTGGAAAGCCATCCTTCATCCAAAGTGCTGAAAGTCTGCAAGGCTCTTTAGAGTCATGTGATTTTATTTGCTACTGTAAAGGAAGCTTCCCCTTTGATCTGTGAATTTGTTTTAGTGAGGTAATTCTGTTAAAGCTTTGCTGAGGCAGAGTCCTTCTTTGAAATCTTGCACAACTCTATGGATTGAATCAGAGTTCTCAGATTCAAAAGCAGATACAATAACTGATACCTGGCAGTTCACAGAGATTGCCTAATAGCACTCCTCAGTACACAAGCCCACTGATATGACTTTGGCATCAAATTGGCAATGTGGCATCACAAATCTTCCCTAGCTTCTGGGCCATGATACAAGAAGCAAAGCTTCTGATGGAGCAAGAGAGCCAAATGTAATTTTCCAGGTCACCAATGCTAGCAGAACAATGCTGGATGCTGACAAAATCAATAAGCACAGGATCCATTTGAAAATATGGATATGGGGAAAACAAAACATGGATCTAGATGTTCTATCCAAAATACGAAGGGAAGGAATTCTGAAACTGAAGGTCAGAATCAGAAGAAATCTGGAATAAAGAGTGAAAAGAAAATGAATGGAAACCATTCTTTCCCCTATTACTGAAGTCTTATGAAATTGGTGAAGTCAGAAAGGAGAGCCTTAATGCTCACCAAGAGTACATATCTTTTTATCAATAATCATTTTGGGTTTGATTATTAGGAATTGAAAGGAGAAAGACATGTAGAGTAAGCTTCCCCACCCTGGTGTCTTTTTGACTGGCTGGCAGTCCTGGAAGCTGTATTCAACATATCTGAAGAGTTCCAGCTGACAAAACCTGTGCAGAATGAGGCTATGAATTGCAAATATCATTTCCTTTTGGCAGGAACAAAAAAGTCATATTGGTGTGAGCTAAAGGCCCTGTCACACTGCCCAACGGATGCAAAACGTTAGTAAAAAGGACACAAAGGACGAGAAAAATGTTCCATCCGTTGTTATCGGCTCTCAAAAGGGGCAAACATTTGCATAACCGGAGCGGATAACACGGAAAGGAACAGACGCGGGGAGGACGCAGAGCGGATGGAAAGCGGATGCAGAATGGAAGCCCAGCGGATGGAAGTCGATGAGAGTGGATGGCACATCTGCAGGGCTTCCGGGGGGCCTCAGCAAAGTGGACGTGGAACGGATAAAGCAGATGCACGGCGGATGCACAGCGGATGAAGCGGATGCACAGCGGAAGCCTAGCGGATGCACAGCGGAACCCTAAGGGATGCCTAGCGTTAATTGCGCATGCGGGGAGGATGCATTGTGTAAGCCCCGCGGATATAAGGGAAGCAGCTCGGAGCAGGTCACCATTCAGAGGAAAGACCTGCTGCCGGACAGATTGACAGCCTTGCCTGCCCTGCCTGCATGACTGCCTGCAAGCCTTGCTGCCAGCCTCCCTGCCAGTCTTGCTGTCTGCCTGCCTGCCAGCCTTGCTGCCAGCCAGTCTGCCTGCCAGCCTTGGTGCCTGCCTGCCTACAAGCCTTGGTTCATGCCTGCCTGCCAGCCTTCCTGCCAGCCTTCCTGCCAGCCTTCCTGCCAGCCTAGGTGCCTGCCTCCCTGCCAGCCAGCAACCCCACAACCATGCCGAAGAACAGAAAGCCTCAGCCATCTTCTGCCAGCCCTGGCAAGAGGGATAGGGCCACCACCCCACCCCCTGGCCCTCACTCTGGTTCTGCTGGGGCTTCAGTAGCATGGGCTCGTTCTTCTGGGGCTGGAGCTTCTGCTGCTTCTGCTTCTGGAGGAGCTGATGATGCGGGGGATCAGACAAGCACTCCAGCACCAGCCACCTCCACATCACCTGGACCCTTCACCCCTGAGACTGAACAACCAAGAGGAGTGCCAGAAACTCATTTTTGTTTTATAGCTTGTTGTTAATAAAGTCTATCTTTGATTCACACACTTGCTTCATTTCTTTTTTTTAATAAAGTCTTGGTGGAAACTTTTAGAAATGGTTTAAGCCTTTGCAGGCTTGAGGGATGGGTTAAGATAGCAGTGGGATGGGCAGGGATACCTTTGGAATGGGTAATAGCTGTGGGATAGATAAACCTCCAGTGCAAGCATAGTGGGACTGGATGGTCCACCCTCCCAGGTGCCACACCTATGGCCCTTTATCATCAATAATAATGTAATCAATCATCCACACATGTCAACATTAACATAACTCTTTATTAAATGCCCTGTTCATTGTAGGCCCACCCAACATACATGGCTCAATCTCATCCGTGTGATGAGACAGGCTGAAGGAAGCATCCATTAATCATCTATCATCCTGTCTTGCCACTCCTCTGCTCCAGCTGGGTAGTTGCACCATTGTCTCAGGAGGTGGCGCTGCTTCTTCCCTTCATGTGAGGCTCTGTTGGGGCCTTGCAAATCGTCAGTGTCGATCAGGTTTCGCCTTTGCCTCCATTCCCCAAGCTCCATGTCCCCATTGCCTTGTTGGAGGTCCACGAGCCTGTTCTGCAAGACTGGGTAGCGGGTGCGCATGAGATTGTACAGGATGCAGCAAGCTTCCATGATCCTCCTCACGGTCTCTGGGCTATGCTGCATGGTGGTGAGAAGTACCTGGAACCTGTTGGCCAGGATGCCAAAGGCGTCCTCCACCACCCGCCTTGCCCTGGACAGCCAGGAATTGAAGATCCTCTCTTCACCGGTGAAGAGTCTGGAGGTGTAGGGCTTCATGAGGTAGGTTGTGAGGGAGAAGGCGTCATCCCCCACGCTGAAGTAGGGCACATCTTGTGTGTCATTGGGCAGGGGGTCTGGATCTGGGAAGCCCACGATGAGGTTGCGTTCCAGCCCCTCCTTGAGGTGACTGGCGCTGTATACCTGGGCATCTGAAGATGAGCCGTTGCCTGAAGCATCGATGTACATGAACTTGTAGTCAGCATCGACCATGGCGAAGAGGATGATGCTGAAGAAGCCCTTGTAGTTGAAATAAGTGGACCCCGACTTGGCTGGAGCTTTGCAGGCCACGTGCTTGCCATCGATGGCTCCAACGGTGTGGGGGAAGTTCCACTTCTGATACCACTGCTCTGCAACTTTCTTCCATCCTTCTTCAGTGGAGGGGCACTGGAGGAGCTCCTCCATGTATTCTTCGATGATGGCCTGCACCACTTCTCTGACCACAATGCTGATGGTGTTGTGTGGCACCCTGCAGCCGTACTTCATGCTCGTGTACGTGGTCCCTGAGGCCAGGTGGCGCAGAGTGAGTGCCACCTTGAGCCCAGGTTCCAAGCTCGGCCGGAAGTTGGTGTTTGCCTTGGTCAACCTGGGTGTCAGCTGCTGCACAACTTCGTCAAACATGGCTGGAGGCATCCTCATGAAGTTCTGGAATGCACGAGTGTCTTCGTTCCTGAGTTCCACCATCAGCTTGTTTTACAGTCCGTACTCTGCTCTTCTGGCGATCCATCTTCGGACCCAGACGCTTCTTGGCCGCCTCCTTTTCTTCCCATAGTAGAGTTCACAGAGCCTGTAGATGGCTTCACACTTTTGCAGAAGGATGGTGGCTGCCAAAAGGACTTTGTTACGATCCACGGTGGAGATGACTGGATGCTGTGGAAGAGCAAGAGTCAGATGAAGGCTACAGAGGTCTGCACAGCTGGGCTGCTGGGCTGAAAGTGAGATCCAGGTGAGTTGCTCCCCCTTTTTATAGGCAGTATAGGTTTTCCCCTAGGTGTCCCTTTGCATCCTCTAGGCATCCTCTAGACATCCTTAATATCTGAGATAGGTCCCCTCTGCGAATGTTTTTTCCATTTTAAATGCTTTGTTTTTGTTCTGCATCTGCTAGGCATCCATTCTGAATCCGTTCTGCATCCGTTCCACTTCCTCCCTGCATCCATTTACCGCTGGAGCGGATGGAGTTGCGCGGATGCACAGCGGATGCCTAGCAGATATAGCGGATGCGTAATGGATGCAGAACGGATGCCTAACGGATGCCTAGCAGATCCAGAATGGACGCATTGGATACATTTTCCGCTCAAAAGTTTTGAGCAGCTCAAAACTTTCTGAGCGGATGAAACGTCAATAAACGGATGCTGGACGGATAGAGGAAGCAAAACGGAAGCAGTGAGTACAGAACAGATGCATCGCGTTAATCAACGGATGACAAGTGTTTTTCTCCATTTTACATCCTCTTTCCATCCATTGGTGCAGTGTGACAGGGGCTTAATATTCATTAGTTTTTAATGCAGCTGTCAGGTAAACATTCTGAATATTAACATTGTTCCAGCACTGTTTATCTTAATGAGGAGTTATTAATTCCTCACACAACTGTGGCTTCTATATTTATTCCTTCACCCAGAAAATTGGATGGAATTATCAGTGTCATGGAAACAGGGAGAGAATGAGAGAGGAGAAATTATCATTCAGGGTGACAAGTTGTTTTTGTCTACCCAACACTTCTGTGCCAACATAATAACAAAAGTATAACAAAACAGCAGATACATATCAGCACTGTGGGGAAAATGACTTGGTAGATCACCCATCTGCTTTATATTCAGTTTTAAAACTATTGGTGTGAAGAAGAAAATATTGAGGAGTGAAAAAAATCATGCATATTAATCTATCAGCTTGGAAGGAATGTTTCATTAGCTGATTTCTTTTGAGAAATGATAAAATCTCTTATTGGGATGCTTAATAAGCAATTGCTATTGGAAGAAGAGAGATCTTCTTCAAGTATTAGTGGGATACATATCAAACAGAGCAGCTGTTATTTCTAAGAGCAAAATAAGATCTTGAATTATTATTATGAAAGTAACGATAAATCTGCAAAAAATAAATTGGGCCAGTAATATATATTGGGTATAAATAAGTCATAAATAATACAACTTTGACCTTGCTGTACAACCAATTGCCCTAGCAACATTCCTTCCACTTATTTCCAAAACAGGAGCATGTTTTGTAGCTCATGGAAAAAAATAATATCACTAAATCAAAACAAAGACTCTGACCTACTTGTATAAAACCTGTTTCTGCTTCTTGATTTTTTTTCATAGTTATTCCTCAGTTAGTTATCTATTTGTATCTCTTTCTTGTTACTCTGAGAATACCCCTATCTGATTATAATATAGTTTTGCGTTCCTTGGCATCCAGTTCTTTTCTGTTGAAATTCCTCATTGCAGGAAGTTCTCAACTTGTGATAGTAATTTGGAATTACAGTCTTAAATCCAGGCATCACGTAACTAGATTTGATGTTTTGACTTTTTTTAAAGTGGTTGTTAAGTGAATACCATTGTTGTATTTTTCTCAATGGATGTTGTTTGCCAGAAACCAGAAGTAAATGCCAGAAACCAGCAAACAAAGTTGCAAATTGTGGTCACATGATCACATGCCGCTACAAACAGCTATAAAGTTGAGTTGATCGCCAAGCACCCAAAATGTGATCATGTAATCGTGTGTGTGTGTGTGTGTGTGTGTGTGTTTGTGCACGCAGCCTTCATAATTTCAAAAAAGGGCCTTAAATAGCTCTGGACTATTGCTCATAATTTGGAATAGTTGTAAAGTGAACAGTCATAAGTCAAAGACAACCTGTAGTTATTTTACCTTGCAAAAAAGCATATATTTAAAAAATAAAAATAATATAATTGTAACTCAGTTTTGATGAACCTTGTGTACAAATACTACAATTTTGAAGGTAGCTAAGAAGTGTATAAAATTGTAATGCCGCTGTCAGTGTCTGAAATCACAGAGGAAGCCAGACTGCTGACAGGGAATAGGAGTCAGGCTCCCTTAGCTGTGGAGGAGGCTGGGGAAGGGCAAAGTGCAGCTGGGCAGAGCAGGGGAGAGATAAAACAAGGGCGAGGGAGTTCAGAGGAAGAACCAGGCCCACCTCCTCTTCAACCTGGGGCACTCAGAGAGGAACAGAGAAGAAAGCAACATGAGTTGCATGGCTTATGGGGGAGGAAAGGGCCCTGATTCCCTTCATGAGCCACAGCTGGGAAGACAGTTGAAAAGAAAAGTAGGCTGCATGCAGCAGGCTGTTGGAAGCAAACATGATTTTATCTTGTGTTGTCGTGGCCTATCTGTATTCCTGGCGTCTTCCCTACCATGTGAGTTTTGCCATGCCTTCAAGTCTGAAATTCTTGCTGCTGCCCTGCCAAACTAATTACTTCAGTTTGGCTTCTTTGGACTTTAAATTGCAGTTTGTGTTGACCATGTTTTGGACTTCATTTTCTGCTGTCAAAGGCTGTTGCTGGGAGAGTTTAAATAAAACTCTTATTTGGTATACCAAATAAGGAGAATGTTTGTAGCTCAGGATTGATATGAGGGGTTCTTGGTGCTCTCTGAGCTTGCTTTTTTTCTTACAGACATTTCATTACCCTAATTAGGTAACATCATCAATGCTAGTGATGGTGATATTACCTCTGCAAGAAAACAAGCAAGTTCAGAGAGCACCAAGGACCCCTTATTATTTGGTGTCTATGACTTTGGTCGACAGACTTTTAGGAAATATAAATGACTGCTGTTAGAACAATTGCTCAATCTGTTACAGATTAACAAAGACTGATTAATAAGCTGTAAAAAGTCAGGTTCCTTCTTACTTAATTAGCATTTTCTCAAGTTTAATTACAATTGTCGACATTTTCAGTCTACAGATTTTTAAAGAAATCTTTTTGACAAATGGATCTCCCTAATTTCTCTAAATTCTTTTTCTGCCCCAACTCTGTGGCTAGTTGTCTTCTAGAGTCCTACCCTGTCCTCTCCACTATTTTAACAATATATTTTCCTTAAAAAAAAAAAAAAAAACTATTGGCAAACATGAATTGGAACTTATAGATATATGACACAATTCCAGTTCAGTGTGGCTGGAAGTCTGGCAAAAGAGATAGCCTTTTTAAAATACAGAATCACCATATTTCATCCTGTCCCAGTCTACTGAAGTATTGTCCATATTTCAGAGATGGAGTCACACTTCCCCTCCCACGTATGACTATCTGCTATTTAAAAAAAAATCCACAATGGCGAAGCAATAATAAAGGTCCTTCTGTAGTCTGATCAGTATAATCTGTATAGCAAAAACTCAGATTTGTTCCCCTTCTAATAAGCCAGTTAAAAGCCATCCTTTGACCTTAGCCTCTGGCTCTAGCTTGTTTTGAAGAAATGAGTTTGGGACCTTGGATTTCATGATACAATATATGAACTATAAAAGAGGCTTCTACAGATATCAGCCAAGTAGATACAACTGAATAGTGCGAACCTTTCCATCAGAGCAGAATGCTAAAAAAAAAAAAAAGTTTATTCCATTATTTTAACTCAGAGAGTCAGTTGACCTTAGCAGTTCTAAACTACAAGCTACAGTTATAAAATGCTAACTACTGTTCCCTTGGAGTTATAAAAGATTAAGTCTATGAGGAGATGGTTGAGGAGAAAAACCTCCTCAAGACCATCAAAAAAAGAAAACTGAACTATTTGGGACATATACACAAATGCAATCTTATTCAAGAACTTGCTAGAAGGTGGGAAATGGAAAGCAAAAAGAAGCAGAGAATGATAGTGAGATACTTCGAGTAGCATAACAGGACTGGTCTAAATCATGGTAAATATACAGAAGTGGCCCAGAGATGGATATAGTGCACATCAGCATCCTGAAGGAGAAGATACTTGAAACCTAACTGGTCACACTGTTCTTACTTACTTCCCAGGACCACAGGAAATGTAACTGATGAAAAGTGAATCTGTATTTTCAAATTATTTTCATGTAAGTTTTAGAGGCAAAATGATGCCTTAGATTTTTCAAGCCCTCTAAAATTGATCACTTTTGTTCCGTCCGGAAAAACGCGAGGTAGACCGGGTTCCAACAACAAAGTCTTTATTATATACAGCAGTGGAAAAACGGAACATTGGCTGAAGCTGTGGCAGCCTTTTTATAGGGATTTGCCTGCCGGCTTGTAGCCAATGACAGGTATTTAGTTTTGCCGCCTTTTGAGCGGTTTCTTGGATTGGTTCCTATTGAACTAATCCCCATTCAGGTTTTTTAGCCAATCAGAGTCCTGTGTTAGGAGTCTACTATTCTATATACAGAACACCCCTCCCCTCTTGGTTTAGTCCTACGTGATGACGTAGTCGCGCAGGTAGGTGGGGCTTCTTTTGACTCGACTGGACTTGTGGGTACATTCCTGCTGAAGACTTCGACCGGTTCGGATGGGGTTGCTGTCTCTCCAGTCCTTCTCCATGGAACTGCCTGGAAGGGTGAGTCAGCCATTTTACTGCCGCCTGAGTTTCTTAGGCCGGCGGTTTTGCCGCTCCCTCCTGTTTTCTCCGGGCAGGTCGAGCTGGCCTGGCTGGCCCTTCGAGTGGACTTTTCTCGCAACTTTCTTCTAACTGTAAGTCTCTTTTTTGCTCTTTTTGTTTGTTATCATATTCTGTGTTTAATTTAAACGGTTCTTTATTATTTTCTTGTATTTCCCCCCCTCCCTGGTTTGATTTTCGTCATTTTTTAATATTTGTGGTTGTGTGTTTGTACTTCTTTCTATGTTTCAGGACCGAAGCTGGTCTATGTGCCGCTTCCATTCCCTGCCGTCGTCTATGGTTAGTCGGTAGGACCAGGGGCCTGTAATTTGTGTTATTGTACCTGGAAGCCATAATGGGTCCCCGGTAAAATTTCTTGCATAGACTAGGTCGCCTATTTCAAATGTCCTGAAATGGGTGGAGGAATCGGGGGGGGGGGGGTTCTGGCATATAGTTTGGGTGCAATCTGTCTGGATGCGACCTCAGTTTTCTCCCCATTAGTAATTCAGCCGGGCTTTTGTTTGTTATCGTACCCGGTGTAATGTGCTGGAGGGTGAGTAGGCGATTTATTTTTTCTTGATCATCCCCAATGTCCATTTTTTCTAACCCTTCTTTGGTAAACCTGACCATTCTCTCTGCCCTACCGTTTGCAGCCGGGTGGGCTGGCGCAGTTAGGGCATGTCTAATACCTAGGGAGGCTAGGTATTGTTCGAATTGGATACTTGTTAATTGTGGCCCGTTGTCGGACACGAGGACGTCCGGCAGGCCATGGGTTGGAAAAGTTTGCCAAGTTGTTTAATAACGGTTTCTGTTGTTGTAGATGGCATAATTTTAACCTCCAGCCAATTTGAGTATGCATCTACGACAATTAGGAAAGTATGCCCCTTAGTGGGACCCGCAAAGTCAATGTGAATTCGTGACCAGGGGCCTCGTGGGGTTTCCCAGTCCCTAATGGCATTTGTTGCAAGAATTTACCCAGTATTCGATGTCCCTGTCTATACCCGGCCACCAGACATAGCTTCTAGCAAAGCTTTTCATTTTAACAATTCCAGGGTGGCCTTTGTGAAGCATATCCAGTACCTTAGTTTGTAATTTGGAGGGAATAATTACCCGATCACCCCACAACAAACAACCCTTTTGAATTGAGAGTTCGGTTTGTCTGGTCTGGAAAGGTTTAAAGTTCTCAGTTTTTTTTTTTTAGTTTTTTTTTTTTTTAATTTTCCGGCCAGCCTTTACCTACCCAGTTCAGTACACGGGCAGTCAATGGGTCTTTTGCAGTGGCTCTGGCAACATCATTTGCAGATATGGGTAGATCGGGGCATGTTTCTATCTGCAAGGTGTTCATTGTCGAAATATTGTACAACCCCTTTTATACCATTTAATAGGCATTCCATGAGGCTCTGGAAAACGCCTGGGGCTACACTCACTCCAAATTGGAGTCTGTTGCACTTGAATGCCCCTTTGTGGGTCACTATAGTTTGTGCTTCAGCCGTTAATGGGTCTACTGGGAGCTGTCGGTAAGCTTGAGCTAGATCTAGTTTAGCGAAAACTTTTCCTCCCCCAAGAGAATGTAATAAGTGTTGTACGACTGGCACCGGGTATGCGCTTTGTTGCAATGTGTGGTTCAGGGTAGCCTTGTAGTCACCACAAATTCGAACCGACCCGTCTGGTTTAATTGGTGTTACGATCGGTGTTTCCCACTTAGCATGGTTCACAGGTTCTAAAACCCCTTGGTCTATTAATTTATTTAGTTGTTCCTCTATTTTTGCTTTCAGAGCAAAAGGAACACATCTGGCCTTTAGTCTTCTAGGGGCTACCTGGGGGTCTAGACTAAAGGAAATTGGGATCCCCCGATACCTGCCTAGGGAGCCGTCGAAAACGTCCTGGAACTCTTGGATCAGGCTTTCTTCCCAGTCAGTTGCAGCCACCCAGTCTACTCCAGTCATCCCAATGCCCAATGGTGTGAACCATTTGATGCCCAGGAGGCTTGGTCGGTCTCGGTCGACTATTGTCAATGGTAGTACTTTGACATGTTGTTTGTAGGCGACTCGGAAATGTCCTAGGCCTACCACAGAAATTCGGTTTCCTTGATAGTCCTTCAGGGTTAATGTTTGTCTCTGGAGTTCTTTGAGTTTGATATCTGGGACCAGTTGTTTGATGGTGTCCCATGATACCATTGATAGGAAAGACCCAGAGTCTACCTCCATTTCGCAGGGGCTGCCTTCTATTTTTACGATTATTTTTACTTTCTTCCCGCTTTCCGTCTGAGCGCTTCCGATAGTGAAAGTCTGATGTGCTTTCTCTCGGTTAGTGGCTCGCTTGTTCTGCTGCCACTTTCTCTCAATTTGTTTTGGCTCAGTTTGTGCGGGGGAGTTGCTGCATCTGTTTGGGCTGTACTTTTTTTTGTTCCTGAAGACTTTCTCGATATGCCCTCTTTTCTTGCAAGCCCTGCAAATGGCATCGAGAAATCTGCAATGGGCCCGAGGATGGTTCCCTCCGCAGCCAGCGCATTCCCGCCAATTCTTTTTTTCGCGCCCTTTCTTGTTGGCGTATAGGCAGTGGACTTCATCGTCTTCCTCCCCGGATTCTGACATCTCGTCAATATCCTCGTGGTTAGTGGTGGTGGGAAATTGTTTCTTCCCTCTGTCCAGGCTCGTTTTGTCATTGTTCGTGTTCATCTGTTTCATTTTGACCGCCGATTTTTTCGCGGCTTCAGCGGCTGTGGCTTCGGCGATGGCTTTGGCTACAGTTTTGTTGGGTTTATTTAGCAGTTTTCTCTGTATATTAGAGTCCCTTAAACCCAGTATTACTCGATCCCGCATTGCCTCATCTAAATTTAGAAATTCACACGCTCCCCCTATTTGTTGGAGGACTGCCACAAAGTCAGCGATGGTCTCGCCTTCTTTCTGGTCTCTTCGGTAGAACTCGTGCTGCTTTATTAGGTTTGATACCACCGGTGCATAGTGAGCCTTTAATATTGTTTGGAGCTCTGGCCAAGTCAATTGCTTCACATCACGGGGCTTCGCCAAAGCCTTGGCCATCTTGAAGATTATGGGGCCGCGGTGTGTCAAGAAAACAGCTCTCTTACACTGGTCTGAGATCTCTTCCATCTCGTTACTTTCCAAATACATCTGGAAATGGTCTACGTAGGATTCCCAATCCTCTTCATTGGGATTGAAGGGTGTGGGCGGCGCGTTATTTCTTGCCATAGTTCTTTGTCTAGTTTTATTTGTAGCCGCGTGCTCAGTCTCGTGTTTAGGACGATCCCACCTTCGTCGCCAGTGTTTTGTCCGGAAAAACGCAAGGTAGACCGAGTTCCAATAACAAGTCTTTATTATATACAGCAGTGGAAAAAACGGAACATTGGCTGAAGCTGTGGCAGCCTTTTTATAGGGATTTGCCTGCCGGCTTGTAGCCAATGACAGGTATTTAGTTTTGCCGCCTTTTGAGCGGTTTCTTGGATTGGTTCCTATTGAACCAATCCCCATTCAGGTTTTTTAGCTAATCAGAGTCCTGTGTTAGGAGTCTACTATTCTATATACAGAACAACTTTATATTTGCAAAAACTGAGCTTCGAGCAAGAGTATTTTGGCTCTGTGTATCCTTTTTATTCTTTACAAAGCTCCATATGTTTATTATCTTACATTTCAAAAACTGGCTGATAATTATATATTTTACCCACCATTGTTAATCCCTGTACATAACTGACTATACCTTTTAAGTAAAGGTAAAGAAATCCCATGACCCTAGGGCTGTCATAAGGCTTCGGTCCCTGAATGTACTAAGTTGTGTGTGGCATTTTTTTTTTTTTCTGTGATAAGAAAACTGGTTTTCCAGACAAAAACATTTGACTCTCTGAGCTTTGATTTGCTTGCTTGTTTTAAGTTACAGAGGAAAAGCTGCCAAAAGAACACTTCTATTTGATAACCTCAAAAAGCTTTGCTTGTGAGTCATTTAAGTAAAAGCTGCTCCCAAGGAAAAGAGAGAGAGTGAACAAGTAAGCAAGAGAGATGGAGTTAAACTCATCAGACAGACTATTAAGCTCTTGTCAAAACTGGCTTGTCAAAAGACTCGACTGCATCTTCATTCATTTATTCCATACTATTTAATGTGAACTGATTCTCACTATACTGAGGCATATTTTCTGGTTTCTCTTTTCAAATTAATTTCTTTGCTAGAAAGCTCTATATTGACTTATTAGATGAGAATAGAAGCAGGTTAATCACTGCTATCTGGAACGCAGTTAATGTTTCCTATTAAGAAACATGGAATCTCTGATAGACTGGGAGAACATGGGCACTTGTTGCAGAATATAATCAACGAACATAATGAAGAATATATTCAAACATAACATAATAAAGTGTTATGTTATGTTTTAAAATATATAGCTAAACTTCTAATATTTTAGAAATAGTTTCTGTTCTTTCTAGCTCTACCCTAAAATAAGCTTCACTGATCTTATATGCAGCTAAATATGTCAGGATTATTCGGTGAGAATGCAATTTACAAATGCAGTTTACACATAGGAAAATACATTTGTAGAAACTATGAAGCCATTGCAATGTAACTTTAACTATTGATCTCATATAATCCAGTACAGTTGATACTAATAAAAAGAACATAGAACATGGAATCATAGGGCTGGAATGGACCTCAGAGGTCTTGTAGTCCAACCCCCTGCTCAAGGCAAGTGTCTTATACCATTCCAGTTACATGGTTGTCTGATCTATTTTTGAAAATCTTCAATGATGGAGCTCCAAGAGGTAAACTATTCAATCTATTAATTCTTATCACTGTCATATAACTTCTTATTTTTAGGCTGGATCTCTCTTTAACAAGTTTCCACCAATTACTTTTTGTCTTGCCTCTAGTGTTTTGGAGAATAAGTTGATTCCCTCTTCTCTATCACATTCCCTCAAGTATTGGAGGACAACTTTCATGTCCACACATACCCCCAGTCCTTCTTTCCAATGCATTAGACATATCTAGTCCCCTCAACCATTCATCATACAATTTAGTCTCCAGATCCTTTACCATCTTTGTTGCTCCTCTCTGCACATTTTCCAGGGTCTCAACATCTTTTTTGTATCATGATGAGCAGAACTGCATGCAGTATTCCAAGTCTCGTCTCACCAGTGTAGCATAAAGCAGTACTATCACTTCTCCTAATCTTGATCATATTCCTCTATTGATGCAGCTCAGGACTTTTTTGGCAGCTGCTGCAGCACATTGCTTATTCATACTTAAGTGGTAGTCTACCAGGACACCTATCTCTCTCACACAGTTACTACTGGTAAGCCAAGTACCACCTATTCTGTAAATATATGTTTGATTTTTTCCTACCTAGTGCAGGACTTTACTTTTGTCACCACTGAACTGCAACTTGTTTGGTGGGGCCAGTCTTCAAGTTTGTCAAGATCCTTCTTGATCTTGAGCCTATGTTCCAAACTGTTAACAGCCCCCCACCCAAGTTGGTGACTTCTGTAAGTATGATGATTCTCCTTCTTTGTCAAGGGTCTTCAAACTTGGCAAGTTTAAGACTTGTGGACTTCAACTCCCAGAATTCCTGAGCTAACATGACTGGAGGAGGAATTCTGGGAGTTAAAGTCTACAGCACTTAAAGTTGTCAAGTTTGAAGACCCCTGTTCTATGTCCTCATTTATGAAGATGATGAAGACTATTGGGCCCAAGGCAGAATCTCAAGGTACATGACTGCATGCTTCCCTCCGTGTAGTTCCACTGAGGACTACATGCTTGGGTAAAGTTTGTCAGACAATTATGAATCCATGTGATGATGGTGCTGTTTATCCCACATTGTTCTAATTTACCAAGAAATAGGTTGCGTTCTATTTTGTCAAATGCCTTAATGAAGTCCAAGTATATTATAACCATAGCATTTTTCTGGTTCACCAATTTAGTCACTTTATCAACAAAAGACAATAAGACTTGGCTAGCATGATCTGTTTTTTTTAGCAAACCTGTGCTGGCTTCTTGTAATCACTTTGTTCATTTCTAAGTACTCACAATGCTTTGCTTAATTATCTTTTCCAGGATTTTCCCTGGTATTGATGTCAAACTGATTAGCCTATAATTTCAGATAATAATAACAGATAATCAGAGTTAGAAGGGACCTTGTAGGTCATCTAGTCCAACCCCTCCCAGCCCGAGTGGGAGACTCTACACCATTTCTGACAAATGGCAGTCCAATCTCTTTTTGAAAGTCACCACAACTTCTAAGGGCAAGGTGTTCCACTGGTTGATTGTTCTCACTGTCAGAAAGTTTCTCCTTATTTCCAGATTAAATCTCTCCTTGTTCAGTTTCCATCCATTATTCCTTGTCTAGCCTACAGGTCAGGATCCATTTCTCCCTTTTTGTAGATTTGAATCTTATTAACAGTAGGTATGTTGTCAGCTTTGCCAGGAGCTGCCAGGGACACATATATTTCAGCATATGCATTCTGCCAATGACCTGTAGGTATAACATAAGTGGACATACAATAGTCTTGAATATGAAGTATATAATGCTGAGAATTCATTTCTTTATTGAAACAAATCATTTCTTGTGAGATTGACAACCCTATAAACTTAATAAATAAATAATGTTTTAAGACAGAATCCATTTTCTATTTTCGCAACATAATATGAACCTGGAATGTGATATGTCACATTTTAACCTATAAAACAGCTAAAGGCCCGGTCCCACTGGCCGACGGACACAAAACGTATGCATAAAGGACGCAGCGGATGAGCAAAATTTCAGGGGTGGCTCCATCCATTGTCATCCACTCCAAAAAGTGGTGAAAATTTGCATAAACATAACGGAAAAGAATGGAAAAGAACGGATGTGGGTAGTATGTAGCGGGGATGTTAAACGGATGTTCATAGGAAGCCTAGCGGATGACAGTGGATGGAAGCAGATGACACCTCCGAAGGGGTTCCGTGCGAGAATTGTGAAGCGGATGCATAGCGGATGAAGCGGATGCATCACGTACGCCTAAAGGAAAGAAAGGGGATGCCACGCGGATGTATATCGGATGCAAACCGTTCACTGTGCATCCTTTCTATTTCCGTGCTACTAACGCTGTGTTGACGTTCCATGTACCTTTTGTTTACTCCCTCTTTCCATTTTCAGCTGCAGCGGATGTGAGTTGCGAGGATGCCCAGAGGATGCAGAGGGGATACAGCGGATGTTTAACGGATGATAAACGGACATAGAATGTTTGTTGCTCATATGTCGCGGATTTACATCATACATGGCAGAAAGTTCATCCGTTCACAAAGTTTTGTGTAGCTCAAAACTTCTTGCGCGGATGAAATCACAGTGGACGGATGCTCGACGGATAGAGCATATGAAACACGTATGCAATGAGTACACAATGGATGCATAGCGTTTTCCAATGGATGGCAAGCTTTTTTTAACGTTTTACATCCTCTTTACATCCGTAAGTGCAGTGGGACAGGTCCTTAAACAACTTTAAGTAGCTATTGAATTACTATTACCTTGAGTTTTAATGTCCGAACTAAACCAAATTAAAATATGATGTAAGTCATGGAGAACAGAACTGCACCATAAAAGTATAAATATAATAGCTGTACTTTACATGCATTAAAGTATACTCTGAATCTGAATACTAGTTAGTTGGCAGGCCTGTCTGAATTGGATTGTTTCTGATTACTTGAATGAATTAAGTTTAGATACATTCTATTTGAATATTTAAATTGATCTGAGAATCTGAATCACTTAGAAATTGAGTCAAAAGTCTAATTTTGACAGAAGGGCCCAAAAAGAGAAAAATTGTCATATTAGAATGTATGTTACAGATACTATTAAAGCTTTGCTGAATTGAATTAATATTGCAATGACTTGCATAGTCCTACAAAATAAGCATCAATCATGAATATTAAATATGAGTCTGTCTTCAGCTATATCTGAGAGAATAAGAAAGGCACTTGCTAGTCTCTGGATGAATTGAAAAGTCCATTCAGTCAGACTGCATGAAAGCTTTGAAAGTAACCAATACAAAAAATTTAAAAAGTCATAAAGGTCTTCAGAAAAAAAATATCTTGTTTTACTTGTACCATCTAGTGACTAGATTCACATATTGCTTCAAGTCATAATCTGTTTTGTTTGGTTTTAGCTTAGTATCATGTATAAATTCATCAAGCCATGGCCAATTCAACAAATTGTGGTTAAGTCATGTCACTGGACCTAACTGAATATAAACAACTTCCCTCATTTGCAAAAATGTTAAAATAATTTTAAACATTGCAGTTAGAAAAAGCTAATTTCTCTAATTTGAAGGTGCTAATATCTTGCTTTACTTTTTAGCAAAGGAAATCTGGTTATGTAAACAGGAATGAAGAAAAAAGTATTAAAAATGGGAAAGAAACAGTATTACAGTACAATTATACCTCATGTTTATATGAAGCTTACTATTTTATTTCTTTGATTATGAATTATTTTGAAAATAGTGATCTCACCACTATTACTGTGCAATAATAAGAAGTAAATGGGGTTTTGGAGTCTAAAAGAAAATATAATATTGCTTTCTCCTATGTATTATGCAGTACAGAAATCCAATAATGACCCTGTTAACCATTACTCTTTTGAACTTTCAGTTAGCATTGTATTAAAATTGGAGAAGGCATCAGTTCTTGCATTCTAAGGCTTAATTTGCATTTGCATTAAACTCTCAGCATATTGGATTATACCATTGTAAATAATAAAAAGATAATCATTGAGTGTCACTTTTGAGCACAAAATAAATTGCTTTTGAATATAATACCTTTTTTAGCATTTCAAGAAATATGAATGAAATTATAGGACTGTGGAAATATTGAAGTGGCAAGTCTAGCCTGAGAACTTCAATAGTTTTTTTTTTTAATAAATTATTTCTTCTTAAAATATAGTCATGGGCAGAAAAAAATTAAATCATTACTCATACAATAATACAGTCAACGTTGCACTCATTTGGGGAATAACTTTTTTTTAAAGGACAGATATGAAGAAACTCATAATGTCTAATTCTGTAGTATGAGCTGAGATGCTCTTTCTTTTAATGTCAAATTGCAATCTGCTCTTTCTCCCTGACACCTTGAAGAAATTGTTCCCTTTTTTGGCCTCTGATAACAATTTGTGTTCTGCAATTAAGGAAAAATAAACACTGTGAGATATATAGTAATTTGATGTTCAGAACAGAAATACAACTACTTATTTGGGGAGTTGTTGTTTTCCACTCAGGCTTGATCTAACAAGATGATATAAATCACTTTGATAAATGCAACCATAACATTAAAACATAACTCAAGATTAAGATGTCAGGAAACCTACAGATGGAAATGCTAATAAAACTGAACAGCAGAATGACGGGGATGGAAGGAACCTTGGAGGTCTTCTAATCCAACTTCCTGCTCAAGCAGGAAATCCTATACCATTCCAAATAGATGGCTGTCCAATCTCTTCTTAAAAACCTCCAGTGTTGAAGCAGCCACAACTTCTAGAAGTGAGCTATTCCACTGATTGTTGTTCTTAGTTCCAGGATAGTTTTTGATTAGTTTCCATTCATTTCTTCTTGTTCTGCCTATAGGTGCTGTGGAGAAAAGGTTGACCTTCTCTTTTGTGACAGTCTCTTATATATTAGAACACTGTTATCATGTCACTCCTATTCTGAGAATCCAAAACGATTCAGAGTGTATTTGGTCTTTAGCTGCATGTAGCCAATTCATGCTAAATCATATGAAAAGCAACTGTTGAAAACCTTGCTTAAAGTGTTCTGCCACCAGTGGCTTTAATAAGGACATGGAGCCTTGGACACGTCTCTAAATCCATTTCTTCTCTCATTTCATAAAGAGCAGCATTCCCAAATTACTTTCTTGCCAGAAAAACTAAGTCTAAGTTTGAGACAATGGTAGTATAGCACATTGAATGGCCATCAGGCTGATGAAGCAGCTCTTTCAGAAACTTTGAAAGCCTTGATCCAAAATTGAAAAACTGTCCTGGTATTTATTGACATTAAACACCAGCAAGGGCTGCTTGCTAAGATTCAGTTAGCTTGCAATTAAAGGTCCAGCATAATGAATTCAATTCCAATCATTGCAGGGGAACAATACAATGCTTATCTTTTTTTTTTTTTTTTTTTTAAATTTTTATTAATTTTCTACAAACAAACAAACATACAAAACATTAAAAACATCTACTCTCATATATATTTCCGGTGTATCGGTTGGTTCATCAGTTTTGTGCATTCATTTTATAGTGTCAATTACAATTATATTGCATAACCACTCATATTGTCAATCCATATTCTAATATTACTAAAGAAAAAAATAAAAATAAAAAAATCTTTTTCTGACTATACTTTTAATCATTCATGCTTTGCGAGATAACAATACTTCAAACAGTTTATTCTATAATTTGTCGTATAATCATAACAAATCAATCCTAAAAAACTCTTCATATATATAATATTAATGCTCTATTATTGTATTTTATCATCTAACCATTGATAAAAAAAACCCCAAATTGCATAAAATTGTTTATCTTCTTGTTCTCTAATTTCGAATGTCAATCTACTCATCTCAGCACATTCCAATATTTTCTTAATAATTTCTTCCTGCAATGGTATTTTCTCATTCTTCCAGTTTTTAGCAAATACAATCCTAGCCGCCGTTAATACATTTACAATCAAATATTTCAAGTCTTTATTATATATATCAGGTAAGATTCCCAATAAAAAGATCTCTGGCTTCAAGTCTATGTGTTTCTTTGTCATTTTTTCCAACCACATGTGAATTTTAGTCCAATATTTTCTAGCATTCTCACAAGTCCACCACATATGATAGTATGAGCCAGGTATCTGATGACATTTCCAACATTTTTCAGATTTATTCTTGAACATTCTTGCTATTCTTGTCGGGGGAAGGTGCCACCTGTAAAACATCTTATACAAGTTTTCTTTATATGCTATTGACATTGTCATTTTATAATTTTGAGACCACAATTTTTGCCATTGTTCTAAATCAATTCCATATCCAAAATTCTTCCCCCATGCAATCATAGTTTCTTTAACTTGTTCTTCCTCTAGCTTAATTCCCAATAAATAACCATATAACTTTTTAATCACTTTCTCATCAGTACCCATCAATATCTTATCTAAATCAGTCTGTTTATCATAGAATCCTTCCGTTTTAAAATCTTCAAGATATCTTGAGTGTATTTGCGCATATGAAAACCAATTCATCCTTATACCTTGTTCCTCTAAATTTTGGATCGTTTTAAGTCCACCCTTTTCATCCAACAGTTCCCCATATCTAACTGTTTGTTCCTTTTTATAGATCATAGGATAGGAAAATGCTTCAATAGTCGATAACCAAGTTGGAATTTTCAAATAACATTGTTTTTTTATCTTCTCCCAATTTAACCACAAAGACTCCCGTATATAATGTCTTCTGAAATACCCCTGTGTTTTAGTTCCCTTGTACCATAAAAAAGCATGCCAGCCCAACAGTAAATCATGTCCTTCTAATGTCAACAATCTATGTTTTCTTAATGTTATCCATTCTTTGACCCACATCAAACTTGCAGCTTGATAATACAATTCCCAATTAGGCAGGCCAAAACCTCCTCTATTTCTAGCATCTTGCAAAAGTTTTAACTTTATTCTCGCTTTTTTACCTTGCCATATAAACTTCAACATAGTTTTATTTAAATCTTCAAAATAGTCTTTTCCAAGTCTAATTGGTATTGTTTGAAAGAGAAATAAAATTCTAGGTAAAATATTCATCTTAATTGTTGAAATTCTCCCTATTAATGACAGTTGTAAATTTTCCCATTTCTTCAAATCTGTAATTATCTGTTGTTTAAGTTTAATATAATTATTCTCTTTTAATGTGCTACATCTTGCTGTCAAATATATCCCCAGATACTTAACCTTGTTTGTAATTTGAATTTTCAAAAGATCTGTCAGTTCTTCTCTTTGTCTCAACAACATATTTTTTGTCAAAATCTTTGTTTTATCTTTATTTATTTTCAAGCCAGCCATCTCACCATATGTCTCTACCTTTTCCAATAACTTTGGAGCGGTTTCTAACGGGTCTTCCAGAATAAAAGCTAAATCGTCAGCAAAAGCTTGTAGTTTAAATTCTTCCTTTTTAATTTTCATTCCTTTTATATTTTTATCATCTCTAATATTTCTATTCAACACTTCCAAAGTCAATACGAATAACAAAGGAGATAGGGGACATCCTTGTCTTGTACCTCTTCTTATATTAATAAGATCTGTAAATTCTCCCTCCATCATTACCTTTGCTGTCTGTTTATTATATATGGCTTCTATTGCTTGAATAAATTTTCTGGCAAAGCCCATCTGTTCCAATAATAATAACATAAATCTCCAGTTCACGTTGTCAAATGCTTTTTGAGCATCTAGGAATATCAAAGCCATTTGTTTTTCAGGATGAGCCTCATAATATTCCAAGGTATCCAAAATTACTCTCATGTTGTCTCTAATTTGTCTCTTTGGTAGAAATCCATTTTGATCTGGATGGATAAAATTATTTAAATATTTTTTCAGTCTTTCTGCTAAGATTGAAGCAAAGATTTTATAATCTGCATTCAATAAGGAAATAGGTCTATAGTTCTTAATTTGCAACGGGTCAGCCTCTTCCTTTAAAATAAGTGTAATATAAGCCTCTGACCATGTTTTGGGTGTCATCTTTTTTAACATAACTTCATTCATAATTTCTAACAATGGAGTGTTCAATGATTCTTGAAATTTTTTATAGAATTCTGCCGGAAGCCCATCTGGACCTGGTGCTTTCCCATTATTTTGTCTTTTAAATGCTTCATTTAGTTCCATCATTGTTATATTGCTTTCTAACATTTCTTCAGTCTCTTTAGGTATCTTCGGTAAGTTAGCATTCTGTAAATACTGTTTAATTTTTTTCTCATCAATATTCTCTTGCTTATATAGTTGTCCATAATAATCTCGAATAATTTCCTTTTTCTCCTTATTACCACAACAAACTTGACCTTGATCATTTATTAGTTTCAATATTTTTCTTGATTCCTTCTCCTTTCTCAGTTTATATGCTAACCATCTACCTGGTTTATTTGCATCTTCAAAATAATTCTGTTTAGAATTTCTAATTTTCTGTGCCAGTTCTTCTTTCTCTATTAATTCCATTTTATGCTTAATTACATCCAGTTTCAATTTAATATCTTTTTTCTGTGGTATTTTCTGTAATTCTTTTTCAAGTCTTATATATTCATCTTCCAAGGCCTTAGAGGTTTGTCTTTTCCTAATATTCTTTTTTCTTGTATAGTCTATTATCAAACCTCTTACATATGCCTTCATTGTATCCCAAACATTCTGTATTGAGGTATCTTCTTTTTTATTTTCTTTAAAAAAAAAGACCAATTCCTTCTCCATCCATTGTATAAAATCTTTCTCCTTTAAAATGGTATTGTTTAATGTCCATCTCGATCTTTTTTTTTGTCCCTTCCATTTAATTGTCATTGGACTATGATCTGCCCAAGTACTTATTTCAATATTTGTTTCTTGAATAGTAGATATTAATTCTGTTGAGATCCAAATCATATCTAACCTGGACCATGATAAATGTCTATTAGAATAAAAAGTATATTGTTTAGTTTTAACATTTCTTTCCCTCCAAATATCTTTTAAGGTTAATTCATCTGTCATTTTAAAAAAAGATTTAGGGAGAATCTTTCTATTTTGTTTTGTTGTTGTTGTTATATAGTCCAATTTATTGTCCACAATTCCATTAAAGTCTCCCATCATGATTATGTTAACATAGTCCAGTCTAATTATTTCCATATGTAGTTTTTTATAAAACTCTTCTTGTTTATCATTCGGAGCATAAATTGCAATCAAGAGTATTTTTTTATTATTATCCATTATTTCCACCATTAATACTCTTCCATCTTCATCCGTGTAGATCAGTTTTGCTGGAATATCTTCTTTAATATAGAGAACCACTCCTCTTTTCTTACATTGAATCAAAGAAGTAAATATTTTCCCTAATTTTGGCTGTACTAACAAATGCTCATGTTGCTTTTTAATATGAACTTCTTGTAAGCAAATTATATCAAATTTTAATTTCTCTAATTTGTGAAAAGTTTTCCTTCTTTTAACAGCTGAGTTAAGTCCATTTATATTCATTGTAATCAGTTTTTTTTCTTCCATGATTATGCTTTATATTTAGGTCTAACAACTCTCGTAGCTCTCACTTCACGTTGTTCTTTACTGTCTACCTGTCCACCTACAACTCCTTTCTCTTTTTCAGTCTCCAGTTGTTCCTCCAGAAGCTCAATTAATGAGATCTCTTTCTCTGCCTCCTCTTTTTTTCTTCCAAAAAATTCTGCATAAAAAAATTCTGCTTTTTCAATCGAGTCAATTCTATGTCTCTGCTCTTGCCACGTAAAAATTAGTCCTTCTGGTATCAGCCATCTGTAGTTCACTTCATTTTCCAGTAGCATTTTGGTCAAAAATCGATATTCTCTTCTCATCTCTCTCACTCTTCTAGGTATTTGTTTTAAAACTACAATCTCTTTGCTTTTATATTTCAATACTTTTTCTCTTGCCACTTGTAGTATTTGTGTTCTGATGGATTTTTTAGTAAATCTAATATGTACTTCCTTTGGTAGTTTATTTCTCATCGCATATCTTGTATAAACTCGGTATATCTCATCTACTCCGTCCATCATTTTTTCCTCAGTAATTTCCAGAAGATCTGCCAATATTTCTATCATTATCACAGCCAAGTTTTCTCCTTTTTCTTCTTCTATATTTTGAAATCTAAGATAAAATTCTGATCTTTCCATCTCCCACCTCAACATCCCATTTTTTTCTTGTTCTATCACTGTTAATCTAGTGTCAATATTTCCAATCTTCTCCTCTCTTTGTTTTCCTTCTTCCTCAATTTTTTGGAATCTCTCCTCATATTTTCCCATCATTTGTTTAAAATTTTCATCAGATTTCTCTATTTTTTTGTCCATGGTATCTATTTTTATCTTAATATCTTGAATTCCTTGCATAATCATCTGTAAATTTACTTTTTCTTGTTCCTTATCTTGCTTCAACATTGTCTGAATTGAAAGTTGTCCTTCAAGTGGTGGGGAAGCAGAGGTAGAAGCAAAAACGCCGAATGATTTTGGCTTCCTGCTCATTTTAATATTTCTAAGTCTTCAAGCTCTCTTTGACTTTAAATCCAGCTGGTATAGTAACCAAATATAGTCCAAAAAATCAAAAAGAAAAAGAAAAAATCCAATATTAAAAAGCCCAAAGCCAAAAAAGAAAAAAGGAAAAAGGAAAAAAAAAAGGTCTTCAGGTTCTTCTAGACCCTAATCCAATTAAAATAGATGGAAGAAGCAAAGAAAGAGAAGAAAAAAAGAAAAAACTCTGAGGCTTTCCCTTTGAAATAAAAAGCAAAAATGCTAGAGTTAAAATTAACCAAAAAGGCTGGCGAGTAGGTGTTTCAAAAGTATATATATATATATATATGCACTGTACACTGCACTTTATTTCTTTATCCAAGGCTCTTATTATGACTGTCTTCTCCAGCAGCTTCAAAGCCAAACCTCAAATGTTGAAATATTGATAAGAGTCCAAGAGAGCACCTGTAATAATATTTTACTGTATTCTCCCTCTATCTTATCACATTAAAATGTCCTTGAAAAGAAGTGCTTTTCTCCCCAATTCAAATAAAATATTTTCAAGCCTCTAGTTGGCAGTGTTACAGCATCTCTAAATACTCTTTCCCCCCCCAGCCAAAAGAAAAAATGTTTATAAAGAACTCAAACAAAAGAAAAAGATAGTCAAAGGGAGCCTCTATCCTAAAAAGAAAGTTAAAAAGATAAAAAATAAAAATCAAGTGAAAAATAAAAATATATATAAGAGAAAATTCAATCCGGTTACCTACAAAGTCACCTTAAAGTCCTCAAAGAAAATAAGAAAAAAATAATAATCCAAGTCTCAATTTGACATCACTTAAACGCCGCTCAACCCAGGTTCAGTCAAAAGAAAACTAAAGCCACAGATTTCTTCTTTGTTCAGGATGTCCTTTCAAGTCTTAATCAATTTATAATGCAAAAGAATTTCTCACCCAACCGATACACGCTCATTTAAATCCCTTTCTTTCCGGAGTTGTCCCGACTTCAGCAGCTTTAGAGGCTGCCTTTCTGCTTCCAGCAAAAGGGCTTCTCCCGGATCAAACCAGAGATTTTGCGATGTCTCTGGGATCCTGGGACTGTGCCCTTCACAATCCCCGTCTCTACGGGACGGTTTAGGTCCGTTAGAACCGACCAGAGGCAAAAATATCAGCTGAGATCTCAGAGCCCCGAGATCGCAGCTGTAACACCGAGACGTAGCTCCGCCTTCTCCTACAATGCTTATCTTAATGTAAGCTGGAACTTTTATGTCTATAGATTTTTTTTCAGTCTTCAAAAGCTTGCAACAAAATGATTGTGCCCATCCCAGGGTAAAATACAGCAGTTATTAACACTTTTCAATGTTAAGAAACCTTCCATTTAATTGTGTAGCAAGATCCTTTTTTATTATTAACTTATTTCTTACCCAGATCCATAGACTTTTGATAACTGATGTTTATTTTAAAAGATTAGACACACATTTTATGGGTCCTATGAAATTGGAGAGATACTTGTAACTCAAAACAGTAATCTCTCTCTCCCTCCCTGTGTCCCTCCCTCCCTCCTTCCTCCTTCTCTTGAAATTCTATGTAGTTTATGGATGAGGATGAACAGAGCACTAATAGTTACAGGAAGGTAAAATGTAGCTTTGGGGAAATAAATGGAAGTAATTATGTAGGCTGAATACAGTTTGATCTTTAAAATAAAACTGGAGGATCTCTTTCTCTTATTTTAAAATGCAGTTAAAAACAGTAATTTTGGAGAAATCCTTCAGGGAGGATGTGCGATTGAAGAGGTAGTAATTAGTGAATCAGTGGAATGAGGAATCAGGGAAGCTATTGGATTTTGTTTGGATTTATATTTATGTTTTTTGTGTATTATTTGTGAACCACTTAGAACAGGGGTGTCAAACTCGCATCATCACAGCGGTATCATGTGGACGTATTGTGAATTTTTGTGTTTTCTCTATTGATTTGGGAAAAGGGAGTAGTTTATGGAACAAGGATCTATATTTCCCATTCTAAGATAAAATGTAATGCTATATGAAACTCTACCAACAGCTCTCAATAATCCCCATTCTTAGTGGTTATTTGGAGAAGATCTACTCTTCATTCAGGTTGTATAAAGATTCAGAGAGGAAAAGGTGATTTAGAATGTGCCTGAATGTTCATATCACACCTGTTAGAATTACTTAAAAAAACTGTGTCACTTCTTGTACAGCAACAGCCACATAATCTCAGGAAAGTACACGTTTGTCTTAGAAAGACTCCAGTAGATAGCCTCCCTTTAAAAAAAAAGCACAGATGTCTGTATTGCCTTTCCCACCTGTGTCTTTTTGCTTTCGTTCATTCCAAACAGGCTGGGGAAAAAAATAGGATATTGAAGTGGAATGAAGTTAGAAAAAAAGATGCCAAGGTTTGAAAGAATTTGTGTTGGGTTAGTGCTTTTTTATCTCTATTCATGACTTCATTAATAGAATGCAGTACACTATATCGAGGCCAGGTTAAATTAGATTGGGAGGAGCTGCAAATTGTTGAGACAATAGGATAAAAAATAATTTCATAAAGCAAAGGGCAACAAGATAGCCAAAAATGTATTAGCAATATCAAATATCAAAAGGTTGAAAATATTCCCAGAGGTGTGCTAATGTTTAACATTCCAACCTGAAACATTTTTTTCCCCTCTCATTTGGAAAACTCTTTCACTTTCTGCACATTTTATTTGAATCTTCCTGATACTTCGGGCTCAACCTTAACATCCCCCTCACTGCAGTAAGAACATGCTTCATTAATAATTTTTATTTAATGTAATAAGAATGGCATATTCTTGCTACAGTTAGTGGCATGCCCTTATGACATTGCTTTCATCTCATTTCCAGCCCACAGCGGAGGCTGTTTAAAGCTGACTTTAGCCATCTCTGTTTTAAAATAATGTTTTCCCTCTTTTTTGCAAGAGTTAGTTCTCAGTCTGATAAAGACTCATAGTTACAGAGCCTCTCTTTAGCAAGAAAAAACTCCCTTGTCTCCAGGTCTATCATGAGGCTGTGAGAAAAAGATTTTGTCTTAAGATACACATGGATGTATTAGTTTTGAACTGAAAGTATTTCACTTGAGTATTGTTTCAATTTTACTGTCATGATAATTGTGTTATAGAGAACCCTGCAACATTTATCATTGGAGAGAAAAAGCACTTTTAGTTCAGGTGGCCTGAAGTTCTCCAGGTACAATTTTTGCCAAGGACATGATCTAGTTTAGGGGTGTCAAACTCGGGATGTCATGTTGTTGTCACATGATGTATTTTTCGCCTTTGCTAAACCGAGGATGGGCATAGGCAGTGCATGATGCATCTGGCCCATGGGCTGTGAGATTGACACCCCTGATCTAGTTGGTGATTCAATTAGGCTGGGATCTGTCCACTCATTTTGGCCACATTAATCTTCTATGGGTTCTCTTCTTTGAATTCTGCTCATTATAGAAAACTTGGCTTTAACAACAAGAGATAACAGATCCTTAACTCCTCCAGGAATATCTGATTGTTTAATATCTGACTATTATTTTAGAAAGACCTGACTTTCTTGTATAACCAAAATTAAAGCTACTTTGAATGTACACTAGACCTGTTTTTGTAAACATGGCTTTAGCAGGCTTTTTTTAAAAAAAATAATAGTTCTGTGTTTTAAAAGGACCAATGCTATTTTGAGACTGCACTGGTTCTGTGCTGTACTGGATGATGATTTAAACCAGGAAAGAAAACTGAGTGCCTGTAAGGACCTGCCTCAGCTATCTTCTCAGGAAAGTATGACTCTTGAAATAATTTGCATTTTAAAAGGAACTGGGAGAGAAGGCATCCTGATGGCCCACCCCTCCCCACTAATTCCTCAAGCAGTTACAGCAAAAGTTAAAGCATTCATCCCCCAAGAAGCATCCCCAGATCTGCACCTGGAGGAAAAATAATAATAAAGAGGGGAAAAGAAAAAAAATGGTTATGGTCATTTTGGCTTATTAGCAAGTGATTATTGAGTGTGGAACTATTTAAGCAACATAAGAACCTTAACATACCGCTTATTTGTTCTGGCCCTCAGGAAAATCCTTCCCTTTGCCAAATGAGCCAGCATGACAGGAAGAGGGGGAACACATTTTCTACACACACAGCATTCAGCCCACAATAGTCCATCCAGAGGTGAAGAGGCCCATCTTTTTTCCTCTCTAAATAGAACTGGGGTGGCCATCTTGAGTTGTACACAATCCACAACTGTGTGGGGGAAGCTTGTCTGACCCTTTTTCCATAAACTCGGTCTTGGTATTCCTTGGGGATGATTGGAAGGGGTCTTTTTTGCACTGCTACCCCCATTTGACCCACTTGGTATAAGACCTACTTGGTCAAACACCCTTTGCTATGTGGGGGCTAGTCCCTAGGCAGGAATTTCAATAGTTCCTTTCTCCAACCAATCTATGGGTTCCATTTTTTTCAGCCAATTAACCCCAGGACAAGGGGTCTCTCCATTCCCAGGGCTACTATGAAAGTCAGAGTCTCTGAGTGGGTTACCATCTGAACTTCTAGGGGTTCAGTGGAAAAAGTGGCAGTGATGCCTCCTATGACTGAGCCATCCAGCTAGCAAAATGCAATTAAGGTTTTTAGTCTCCTCAGATAGATCCCCAACTTCTCTGCCAGGGCAGGGCTCACTAAACACTGGGTGCATCCTGAGTCTAAAAGGGTCTTCAGGGAAGTCAAAATTCCCTCATTTAGGTGAGTGGTGACCTCCATGATCTATGAACTCTTTGGGGCTTTTTCCTTTGCACATGGTTGCTGTTTTGGGGCTTTCCCCTGGCATTTGGCCTCTAACCCAGAGCGGGTTAGTTGAGTACTCTGATGCTCACTTTTCTGCACTTGAAGCATGTGGTGGAGCATGTCAGCTGGACTTGGGCTTTGGCTGGCTCTCTCTTCCTCTCCAGAGGCATCTCTTCCACACTTTGGATGAGCAGTACCTGTTTCGAGCTTGATCAATATCTAGTTCTTTGGCTAGCACGCACCAGTCGTGGAGACGAGCTAGGGTTCCTCTCAACGCATGAGTGATGTACAGGCCATCTTTGAAGCAGCTCACTAGGATGCCTTCTGGTCAGTTGAGACAACAAGCTAGATCTTGAAATTTCTCAGTGTACTCCGCCACCGGCAAGCACCCTGCTGCATTTTTTTATGTGGGTTTTGTGGTCTGCCAGGTGCTCTTCAAAATGCCATCTTAGGGCCATCATGAATCTGTTGAAGTTTTTCAATTCAGAGGCATTCGCATTGTGGAGGGTCACCATCTACCTGGTCATGACCCCCTCTAGCGCCAATATGCCAACCCTCACCTTGGCTCTTTCAGTAGGGATCTCATGGCAATACTTTGCATATAGGTGAGAAGGTGGGCCAGGAAAACCTCTAGTTGTTGATGGTCTCCTTTGAACTTCATGCCTGAGGGGAGCTTCTGTTCTTGAGGAGCTGCCCTATCACCAGGTCTTGGGACATTCGCTCCCCTTGTGCCCTCTGTGGGTTCCTTCCTTATAATGTCAGAGGACTGTAAAGCATTGTAAAGTGGCATATAAGTTTAAGTGATATTGCTATCCATAAATTTTTTTGTCTTTTTTATCAACAGTTGTAATGTCTGGAGTGTTTTGGGGCAGATGTTTGTCTGTTTAAAGTCCAAACCACTTAACGTCTTCATTTTCTGTTAGTTTGTCTATTTTGTGGTCCCACCAATTCTTGCTTCCAGACAAGTGACACTTCTTGCAGAACTTCCAATGCACTATTATTGCTGTTTTGCAATGCCATTGTTTGTAGATAGTCTGTGCATCATCTCGAAGCAGCCAACTAGCTGGGTGGTCAGGTGGTCCACAGTTTTTTCCGTTTCTTTATGATATTTTTTATTAGTTATTTCATTATTTATTATTATTTGGGGAAACTCCACTGTCATATCAGGAACAGCATTGAACACCTAGGTAAGGAGGCCAGGAGAGGAGCAGCTATCCCACCTGTTCCCTAGAGGTCAAGTTCCCACACAGAATCTTACATGAAATTATGGGGGAGCAGTGTTGCAAAAATCTCACAGAACAGGGATTGCCAACCTTTTGGACCTCAAGGATCACCAAACTCATAATTTTAAATCCAGACCACTAATATGAATTTTGACTGATGGTGCTTGCTGACATTGGTAGTAAAGTCAGTCCCATATTCCATAGCTGCAGTCGTCATGAGACATCCCGGAGCAGCTCCTCCAGTCCATGGCAGGCTGGTGCTCAGGCTGTCCTATGACTACTGCAACTGTGGAATATGGAACTGACTTTTCCACCAACTTCAGCAAGCCACCCCAGGGCAGATTTGCCTCCCCTGCCATTGGTCATACCTTTCAGTTCCAGCTTGCATGGCTCTACTCTAGGTAAGGTTTACATTTGGCCAAAGGGTGGGGGCCACTGGGTGGGTGGGCCATATGGGCAGCACAGCCTTGTTTTCCTGCAAAGCCTGGATTAATTGCTTTGGGGGGAACATTTCTCTGAGGACCACCAAAATTTTCTTGTGGACCACCAGTGGTCTGCGGCCCACCAGTTGGCGACCACTGTCCCAAAATAAAAGAGCCATTCTCCAATCCCTGCCTTGGGATTCCAGCTGCTGGTATACTTGAAACCAAACTCACATGAGCACATTTCAAGAGAAAGCCTCCTTCGTCCACTCCCATCTAATACAATGCATACCAGGTCAGTCCCCTTATAGATGAGTACAGCCTTGTTGCAGGCTGACCTGCTTGGCTGTGCACTTAATTTCTTTTTTAGTTTTTTTTTCTCTAGTTTCCTTTGCATGTTCTTCTTGCATGTTCTCACCATGTGGGAGGTTTATATTTTACTGTATAAGAGAAAACTATTTGTCAAATGCCATATTGAAGGTGAATTTCACTTGTAATTGAAAGTTGCTGTTGAAAATATATGTCCCAAGTATAGAGGCTCTTGCAAGTATGACAAACGAATCTTTTCAGATTGGTAATAGGGCAGACCAAGCCTCTCACATGTGGCATCAGCAGTGTTACTTTTTCCTTCTTAGCTATGAATAAGAGAAGAATGACACACTTTTTTTCCACCTATGGGTTCCCCCCATTTTTGAATATGCAAAAAAACCCAATGTTGAATAATTTGTACAGTTAAAACATGCATAAATAGATGTAATCTCCCCTATGTTCCGAATGTCTGTTTCAGAGATGGTGCATGTTGCAATCTAATAACATGCATATACTTTGATGGTGGGTCATAAACACACAGTACGTATCTTCTTCATATAGGCTCCCCATTCCTTCCATCCAAAATGTTTGAGATGGAAAAATTCCAGATTAGTTATCACAAGTGATATCACTATCTATACTATGACTGTCTATTCAAATCCAGCCCAGGAGAGTGAGGACTCAGATGAGGGGCCAGGACCATTAGGGAGTGGACTGCTGCCTTCAAAAATTGTGGGGGCTGGCAGCAGTGATGAGGAGCCTGTGTCAAGTGTGCATGCGCGCAGGATTGCTCACAGGCAAGAGCAGGTACAACAGCACAGGTGACTCGGGAGTAAGGCTACAAGGTAACAGCCCCTCCTTCAAGAAGATAAAAGCCAGGTATGAAACAAACATTCTTTGCAGAAGGCAAAGACGTTTTGAAATTCCAGCTTCATGAACATTTCAGTATCCGGAGTTTGTATTTAAAGTTTCTTGTATTGCAAATTATTTCCTGTCTGTTATCTTTTGGCCGTCTCTCACAGTTTGGCAAGGCTTGTGCTTATCACAACTAATTATTTTGCAGAAGCATTAAAAGATTTCTATTCCTTTTGTATTGTGTTTGATTTGTTGGAAAAGGGCGTGGGTCAGAACACTAACATGGTGGTTCCCAAAATGTAGGTTGAACACATATTCTAGGCCTAGGGCATACTTTCATCTGGTTTTGAAGATAGGATGGATTGGAAGTGAAATCATTGTTGGGAGGCTGAGAGTCTCTCCATAAGATAGTCAGATAATTTGCTGAAAAGAAGTGAACTAGTTTGTCTGAACTTTCTTGGAATATAGGTAGTTCTCGACTTACAATAGTTCGTTTAGTGACCATTCAAAGTTAGAATGGCCTTGAAAAAGGGACTTATGACTGTTTTTACACTTATGACCTTTGCAGCAGGTCATGTGATCAACATTCAGATACCTGGTAACTGGTTCATATGTATGAGCTTTGTTGTATCCTAGGATCATGTGATCACTTTTTGAACCTTCTGACAAGCAAAGTCAATGGGGAAGCCAGGTTACTAACTTCCCAACTGCAGTGATTCACTTAACAGTTGTGGCAAGAAATGTCATAAAACTCACTTAACAAATGTCTCATTTCACTATAGAAAGCTCAGTTGTGGTTGTCAGTCAAGGACTACCTGCAGATGAACCATCCATCAACCTTGCAACATGGATGGTGATTTTTATCAAAGCCATGGTCCCATTATTTCACTGTGGCTCTTGAATGTTTTCTTCAGCTTTTGGTTTCCTGAGAGAATGAGGTCATTTGAAAGAACTGGAAGATAGCTACACTGCAAATAGGATAAATATTGTAGAGCATTCAATGACATCCAGGTGAAAATGCACCTGTACTGGAGCAACGGTGGTGTTAAAAGGGCTCTACTTTTATTGTATCTTTTATGAAATATTTAGCCTTTTCAGCTAGTTTACAGACGAATCTAGAGCAGTGGTGGGATTTAGCCAGTTTTCACCAGTTCACATAAACCAGTGGTTAAATTATACCTCCCCTGCTATCCCCCTGCTCTCCTGGATGCTGTGCTACACTGCAATGGAGAAACAGGCAATACAGTGGCCAGTGCAAGGGAAGGAGAAGGCTACTTTCCCTCTTCTCCTTGCTCCTCCTCCTTCCCTCATACCGGCCTCTCTGTTTCCCATTTCTCCATTGCAGTGCACTTTGATGGCAGGAGGGTAATTTAACAACTGGTTGCCCCAGGGTCAGGTTGGCCATCATGGGAGGTTCATCCTGAATGTGTGATGGAACTGGAGAATGGGGATGAGCCACGCCTACCATGACAGGCAATCTGGCTCTGAACAAACCGGTTGTTAAATTATTTGAATCCCACCAGTGGTCCAAAGGCAAATTCAGTTGACTATTTCATAGCCTACTTATGAAGGTAAAGTTTAAAATTAAATGCCAGAATTTCTGCTGAACATTTGTATTTATGGTAATATCATCCGGACCAATATTTTGGAATGATTTGCAATGACTGTGGCTTGAAGAATCAAACACAATACTTTTGCACAACAAGTGACCTACCGTTTTATTGATGATGATGATGTTATGTATTCAGTCATATCTGATTCTTGGTGATTCTATGGGCCAGGCATCTCCGATCTCTGATCTCATCCTGACCTAACCTTAGAGCAACGTGCCCACTCCTGTATACTATGCACAGAAGTCAAAATTCATCTAGACAATGGAGAAAAGAACCTGTACATTGATTACTGTGCAGACTGTATCAAAAGAAAGTCACACAACCCACAACTCAGCATCCAAACCTTCTTCAACCAGTCTATCATCACACAAGACTAGCCACACATGCCCCCAACTACCTCACTTCAAACTATAACTGGCCTTAAATGCAAGTTACTCAATGCAAGAAGCCTTGTAAATAAAATACCTGAATTTCTCCTCTTACTAAATACAGCTAAATTCAACATTATATTTGTCTGTGAAACATGGCTCAATGCATCTCTCCCTGAGTCCATTACCTCAGTAAGAGACTGTCATGTTTACCGATCAGATCATGAAATCCATAGAGGAGGTGGTGTTGCTGTCTTCTATAAAAGTCCTTAAATATAAAAAACATCCAAGTTACCCAAGAGCATGTTCTTCCACAGACCATTATCTGTGAACTGACCTTAAATATCATATTTTGTTTCTTATTATGTTGCAGAGCCCCTGATTATGACATCAAACATGTAAACAAGCTAAATACACTACTAACATGGGCAGCATCTTGCCCACACACTTTTATTATTCTTGGTGACTTCAATCTACCTCATATTAACTGGACCCTTAACAAATGTACAACTGAAGCTATACATGCAACCTTCTACAATGCTGTTACAAATCTGAGACTGGAATAACTAGTAACCAGCAATACTAGGCTTAACAACTGCCTCGATCTCATTTTCTGCAATAGTTTGAATTCAATTTATGGAACACAAATTAAAGAACCCTTTTCCAACAGTGACCACAACATGATTGACTTTTGTCTCAACATATGTCCACACAAAAATCATCACAATGACGTAACCCCAAATTGTAATTTCAAAAAAGGCAGCTATGATCTTATAATCAACAATCTCTCTTCCCTTGATTGGCAATTTCTATTCACTGGATGCAATATTGTTGAAGACCATTACAACATATTCTTACGAGAAATCAAAAGAGCCATCAAATTATATGTACCAATAACAACTCCCAAAACCAGGAAAAACAATAAGGAAGCTTCAATCCAAACAGAGATCACTTTGGGGAAAAAAAAAAAAATCTCGCCAACTTCAAAAGACGATACAAAAATCTAGGCCACCAGATAAAAACTGAATGCACTAATTATCACATTAAACAAGAGGAAAACCTTCTATGCACAAATTCGACCCATGCTTTCTACAATTTTGTAAACAACAAACTAAAAGACTCAAGGTCCATCACACCCCTGAAAGGACCTAATGGCAAAGATTGCAACGACGACACCATCAAAGCCAACCTCTTTAACACATTCTTTGGCTCAGTATTTGTAAACAGCAATCCATCAAGCCCAGTAACTTCCTAGTCAAACCACAGACAACTACAATGATCTAATACATATCGATTTTACAGAAGACATTGTTGAAAAAGCACTACGCAATCTAAAACTATCCCTATCTATTGGACTGGACGGAATATGTGCTTACATCTTAAAAAAGTTATCCACTGCCATAGCTGAACCTCTAAGCAAAATCTTTGAAAAATCTTTCAGGATCAGCTCCTTGCCAAAACCATAGTCACAAGCCATGGTCATCCCCATCTTCAAAAAGGGAGACCCTAGCCTAGTTGAAAATTACAGACCAATTTCCTTATGCTGCATCACCTGTAAAGTCATGCAATCAATTATTAACCAATCCATTATCCTCCACTAAGAGACAGACAACCTACTCTCTTATAAACAATTTGGTTCCAGAAAAAAACTATCCTGTAATCTGCAACTCTTACACTGCAAAAACATATGGACTACACAACTCGATCAGGGCAAAGCAATAGATGCAATCTACATAGACTTCTGTAAAGCCTTTGATTCAGTGGTACATGACAAACTATTCCTAAAATTAAAATCTTATGGTATCTCTGGACACCTGCATAACTGGGTAGAAGCATTCCTGTTAAACAGACAACAAATGGTCAAAATTGGGAGCATCCTATCAAACCCTGTACCTGTCAACAGTGGTGTCCCCCAAGGCAGTGTTCTAGGACCAACTCTCTTCATACCCTACATAAATTACCTCTGTGATCATATTGAGAGCAACTGCATGCTCTTTGCTGCTCTTGTAAAGCTATTCAACACCACAAACAATATTACTACCCTGCAAAAAGACCTTGACTGTGTATCAGAATGGTCAATCAAATGGCAATTTCAAATCTCAACAAATAAATGCTCTGTACTATACATTGGCAGAAAAAATCAGAAAATAAAATACAAGCTAAATCCCCTTGTTGAGGATCCAAACTTTGTCAAGGACCTTGGAGTACTCATCTCAAATGATCTAAGTGCTAGAGCCCACTGTAACTACATAGCCAAAAAGGCATTAAGAATTGTTAACCTAATCCTTCATAGCTTCTTCTCTGGTCATAACACACTGCTACTTACTAAAGCATGAAAAACATTTGCTACACCTATACTTGAATACAGCTCATCATTCTGGAACCAATATCATGTATCTGATATTAACACAATTGAAAAAGTCCAGAAATATTTCACAAGAAGAGTTCTCCGCTCCTCTACTTGTTGCAGAATACCTTATGCCACCAGACTTCAAATTCTAGACCTAGAAAACCTAGAACTATGTCGCCTGCTGTCCGATCTAAATATAGTATATAAAATCATACATTGCAATGTCCTACCTGCAAATGAATACTTCAACTTTAATCATAACAATACAAGAGCACACAATAGATACAAACTCAAGGTTGACCGCACCAAACTTGACTGCAGAAAATACAACTTCAGCAACAGAGCGGTCAATGTTTGGAATACTCTACCTGACTCTGTGGTTTCTTCCCCAAACCCCAAAAACTTCAACCTTAGACTGTCTACTATTGACCTCACCCCCTTCCTAAGAGGCCTGTAGGGTATGTGTATAAGCGCACCAATCGTGCCTACCATCCTTGTCCTATTGTTTTTTATTTTTCTTATAAGTATCTATCTCATGAATTCAAAACTATATTTATTCTTATACCTGTATCTTGTAAGTGATTGACAAATCAAATTAATACTAAAATACTAAAATCTTGCATTACTTATCACTTCATTAAACTGACCCATCATGTATGGAGGTGTGTGTGTGTGTTTGTGTGTGTGTGTGTGTGTGTGTGTGTATTTGTTTATGTGTATATGCATGTATGTATGCATTAAAATGCACATGCAGGACATTGCTACCTAACTGTTAAGGAGAAGAACCAAATGTATCACTTTGGTTGCCCAAAAGCTACCTGCTCCATGTCACAGAGTCCTAAATCATTCGTAGTATCCACCAGACTTCATGTTGATATGATCTGAGGAGAATTGTCTTTCTGAATAACTGTTTAATCGTGGTAAAACTAAACACTGCATTTCATTTTATACCAAATTGCTTTGCTGGACAGTGGTTCATGCTTCCTAAGAAGGAAAAATCGCTTATAAATGAAAGGAATAAATCTTTTATCACTAGCCATTTTTCAAACTTCCAAAAAGAAGTTAACTGGAAAATGGACATATTTGAATGATACTCCCTGTAATCAGTCACTTATTTTATTTTAGAGCTCTGCCCATAATGCTGTAAAGCAATTGTAGTAGCTGCAGCAAAATAATTTAATGCTACTGCTTCGAGTGCCCTTATTTTAGACTGAAACCAGTTATATGTTGTTGTTTTTGCATGCAGTGATGAAGCTTCATTTACAACAAACATATTGAAAAATGCCATCAGTTCTAGTTAAGCCACTATTTTGTAAACTTTGGCATAAATTGGGAGGGGGGTACTAACAAAGTAGCTCCTGTCTATTTCTGTTGCCTTAGAGACTGAAACATCTGTATCCTATCCGTGCAGGCAAGTGATGCAGACATGGTAAGATATGACTTCCTTGCATTCCTCTCTTCATCTTGCTGTCAATAGTACTGTTTTTTGGGGGAAATGTGTAGAGTAACCTGGTTGTCTAGCATAACATAATCCAGGAGAGCTTTTTATGAAGGTCTTCTAACTCCAAAGTCAGCATGCTTCCCTATGAAAACATGCTCTCACACAAATAATTTTTCAAGATGAACTTGGAGGGACTTGAAATGATTGTTGTTCTGGTGATAATTGTGGCATTTGTGAAAGCCCTGGAACATATGGGACTGCTGGAAGATACAGATGCAGGTAGGATGCCAAAGAAAAAAATATTGGTGTGTGGGGGTTTTTTTGGGGGGGAATGTTGCTGGAAAAGCTTTTTTCTGAAGGATAATCACTTTTTTTTCTACCTGCAATAAACCTGGGAGGGAGAAAATTACAAGTGAGCTTCATGGTTGTTAAAAAGCCATCTAAAAGATCCCTAGATATAAATGTGTGTTTGAATGTACATTTGTTCCTGCCTACCTGTACAGCATGTAGCTTTCTTTTCAACAAGCGAGATTACAATTGTACAATTTATTTTTAATAACGTTATCGCACAATATGTTATGCATAAATGGTAAAAATGATGTTTTGTAACCCCTTATCTCTCAGTTCATAAACTTTGAGACCCCAGTCTATTTCAAAGGCAACTGCTGCAGGAAACCTTGTTTACCAAATATGTTTTCCTACCACAATAATATTTGAAGCTTTTTGTATTGATTTTTCTTTTTCTATATCGTTTCACTTTTTAGCAAATTAGTATGTATGCAAAAATATTTCCTGGGACTTGGGAGCATGTCACAACAGCCACATCAAAAAACTTCACAAAAAATGTCAACATCCAGTTCACAAAAATATCAATGTGAAGTTATGAAATTAGATTCTGCATGTTAGAGAAACTCTGACTATTGTTGCTTTTGATACTATTGTAGAGGAAAGTATACTTTACATTGACATAAAAACAGAAATAGATGACATAAGAATGAATGTACATTTTAAAAAAATAAACAGAGCAACACTTTTAGAAGAAAAGTCAGTGTTGCTGTTATACAAATAATGATTTATGTGAAATGCATTTTTCATACATACAGAAAGAATATATGCATTTGTTTAAAATATAAACATGCATTTAATTTTTGTTTCAAAGTCCATACTGCATATCCATATTACATACTACACTCACTAAAAAGTATATGGAGCAGTTAATGATGGTTCCTATCAGTATATATAATCTTAGATTCTTTGAAAACAAAACTTCATTAAAGTTTATATGCCTTTAGTTTATAATTAGTATATAACTTGCCTGTTAATATGCATTATTCTTATAACAGTTTCATTGCATCATATGCATTTAAGGTTTGAAGAAGAAAGTACATAATGTTGAAGCCATATATTGGACATATATTAGAAAACTACCAGATTTATTGTTGGGGTTATCATTTCTGCTTGTTAAGATTGCAAGGCAGGAAATGCATATAGAAAAATATTTTTGTTTTGCCTTCTACTGCTTTCAAGAGGCTGTAAACACACATCACAAAAGGTTATAAATGCACTGTGCAGACAGTAAAATGCATCTGCAGATCCACAAAGATGATCGTTTTGTTTTGTTTTTATTTTAAGTAAAATTGATATTTTGTGTGCATACATTTACAGAGTCATTTGAAATTCTGTCAAGGATTGAAATGGAAAAAATGAGATATGAAACAAATGCTGAAATTTTTAGAAAGGGTGCATAATTATACATTTTGTTTTTGTAGGATACCTATCGCATGCTTACTTTGTTTATACATGATACTTCTGTACAAACACACATACATATAAGAAATGGCTGTCACATTATACCTGTTTTAAATTTGTTGGAAACAGAATATCATCATCATCATCATTAACCTGGGATTATCTGAAAACATCTTCATATGGTAATACATGCTCTGATGTCTCAGGTCATGGAAGGTTTAGTTTTTGCCATAGTCAGGATCCACCCCATTTCATGCAATCATAAAAAGATAGAAATCATTCTATGTCGCTGGTCCAAGTTCTAAAGACATCGGTCTTTTCATTTCAACTTGTGTATTCCCTGCCTACTTTTATATGGGGTAAGACTACACTTGATGTGGAGGTTTCCACATATAGATGTTACAATATACATTTTCAGTTTTCAGTGTTAAGACCAAATGGAGAAGGCAATTTTGTGGAGATGTGGAGGCAAAAATACTGTCATAATCCTGAAGTACATAAGGAGTTCTTTAGCAACAAAATGCACCCAAAATATTTAGCCCAGGTATATCTTGCACCTGAGTTCATTCATCAGCTATGCTAGGCTCAGTGTAAAAGCACCTTAAGAGGACTGAGAAGGGAAGGTTATGCTTTCAAAGAATGGAAAGGTTATAAAACAATGTAATACAAAACAAAATAATCTTGCAACTAAGGACTGTTCTCCTGAGTACAAGAGAAACAGCTATAAGACGGTTACTGTAATTGAGCAGACAACACCAATATACATACAACCAGGTTACTGGTTATCTCTTTACTTGTGTCTGCAGAGATGTTTTAAAAAATATTGTCTAAGTGTATCATTAAATATGTGGCTTTCAAGTTACTCATAGTTCTGAGCAGATTTTTACATTTCCTAGTATTCTTAATTCTTGCACTGTTTACATTTCAGGAATTAAACAAGAGCCACAAGTTCCTCTTGTAACCAAAATAATCTTTGCACTATCCACTTGTAAAAATATATAGATTTCAACACTATTTTTCCCCTTTCTAGAAGAAAAATGTATATACTATAATCAATGTAGTAATTCAATCTATCAAATGTAATTTTCTATCGATGCTTTTAATAAAACTTAGGACTCACTTTTTGTTTTATAGACCTATTGAAAGATGGCTTGAAATGTGTTTTCAAAATGTAAAAATATAAACAGAACAGGCATTCTGAATTATCTGTTCATTGATATAACTGGGATTAAAACAAGCAACAGACGATAGTTAGAAATTCTGTGAGAGTACAAAAATTGGGATGGTTGCATTAAGAATTTCTTTTTGAAGTTCAGTTGCTGGATTGTCCAAGTTTGTTTAGTGCTAATGGAACAATAATTATACCAGAGCAAAATATGCTTCTAAATTCTGACATTAATTGCTCCCCTGTATCTCTTGCACGCATTCTCGAACTTCACTGTGTTTTCAGGAATGGATTTAGGGTGGCAGATTGGGATGCAGCAGAAAGCTAAAGTTAGGAATGCCTTGTGATAGAAACAAAGTTGTATTCATAGCTGGTCCCTAATGTAAAATTAGCTATAATTACCCCATCACATTTATAATATACAATGAGAAGCTTTCAGTTTTGTTGCTTCTCCTTAGCTGACACATGGAACTACTTGTCAATTTCCTTCTAGATGGGCTCTGTTCTTGCAATTCTTCAGAAGTATTGTGAGAATACTTGGGATGCTGGATTGGAGAATGGTACAAGGTGCCTTGGTTAGAAGATCTGGTAGGAGCAATTGAGGTTTTGTGGAATGGTGCTTGCTTGACAAGGCATGGTATAGACTAGTTTTGGGTGGCATTTCTCAGTGCAACAGTAGCCCTGGAAGTAGAGTCTGGTGGTAGTAATCACTGGCTGAGACTACTGAAGACCCAGGCTTCAACTTTAGGCCTAGCTTTGACACTGTCACCACTGAGAACAACTGTGTAGCCAAAAAGGTATAGATCAAAGGGAGATAGGTGGGTGGGAGAGATGCAGTATCCCTGCATAAGTGCTGCATAAGTGCTGTTGGGCCAGGTGGGTGATTGAGGCTTCCCAAGGAACCACAGCTTTTCTTCCAGGACAATTGCTACCTCTCTGAAGTAACCCGTGCTCTTTACCTAGGATTCAGTCTGCTTATTGACCTGCAATTCTTGCTTAATGACTGCCATTAGAGTGATGCGATTGAAATTCCAGTCTCGAATGGTGATTGTAAGTCAAGGGCTATCTGTCAATAGATTAACTGATACTGTCTAATTATTTTAAAGTACTTATCACTTTGTGAGACTGTTTATTCAATTATTGAGCTCAAGGCAGATTTTAGCCAACATATTTCAAATCTCAACTTTCATAATTAAAGCACCTTTTAGAAAGCACCTTTTTGCAATGTAGAATTTTGTCTTGAGTCATTATTCAGCATTTCATATGCTGGGAATGGTGTTTTACTTCACATGGGCCTTCCATAGGTCAGTGATTTATCTATTGAATATAACCTGAAATGATCTACTTCAGTTCTGTTTATAAGTGACAACTTTGTGCAGATGCTAGCACAAATATCTGATAAGTCAGATATTTTTCTTTCTAGTTTAGAAAACTCTGAACTATTAAATGTAGACCTTGACTGAAACCATGGAAGAATCCAATAAGGGATCATTTTCTGCATCTATTCCTTCTCCAGTATATATATTTAATATTTATAATTTTCAAAGTCTAAATATAATTGATGTAACTTTCATTGTATTATCCAGCAGGTCCTTGGCAGAAGACAGTAGTATTTTGTTTGACATTTGTATTATTGTTGCTTTCTATATCACATCCATTTCTATATCACATGAGGAACATTTTAGTGAACTGCATAGATAGCTGGCCTTTTAGTTCCAAACAACAGGCTCTCACAGGAAGCCATGCTGTGTTTCAACATGAATGGCCTAAAGCAGAGGTTGCTCACTGGTGCTCCGCAAGAAAATTTTGATGGCCTGCAGATAAATGTCACCCCCAGAGCATCCCCCAAAGCAATTAATCCAGGCTGCATGGGAACACAAGACTGCACCCCACATTGCCCACGGGAACCCTCCCCACCCATTCACTCCTTACCTGGCAAACTTGCCTGCTAAGTTGCAATTTTTCCTTTTTTTCTCCAACCATCAGCTGTTCTGCTGTACTGGGAGATTTAGATTAGCTACAAAGCAGGAAATCACTGCTAATCTTTAGATCTTCAGCTCTGCTTTTAAGCAGAGCCGAACCTCCTCCCTTAGGACTGAAGGTTCTATTATTCAGTTGCAGACTCAGGTAGCCTATGGCAGAAATACAGATCTCAAAGTGAATCTGTGATTCTGCAAGCAACTCAATCTGCCTACCTGCTTTGCCTGATTTTTGGGTAAAAGTTGCTCTTTTTTGTAAAAAAATTCAATATTTACATACATGGTGTGTGTGAGTTAATTTTGTGAGTTTGCTTGTAAAGGCTAGGTCCCACTGGCCGACGGACGCAAAACATATGCATAAAGGACACAGCGGACGAGCAAAATTTCAAGGGTGGCTCCACCCATTGTCATCCGCTTCAAAAAGTGGTGAAAATTTGCATAAACAGAACGGAAAAGAATGGACGTGGGTAGTATGTAGCGGGGATGTTAAACGGATGTTCATAGGAAGCCTAGCGGATGACAGTGGATGGAAGCAGATGACACCTCCGAAGGGGTTCCAGGGGAGAATTTCGAAGTGGACGCATAGTGGATGAAGTGGATACATCACGTACGCCTAAAGGAAAGAAAGGGGATGTCACGCGGATGTATATTGGATGCAAACATCCTTTCTATTTCCATGCTACTAACGATGTATAGACGTTCCATGTACCCTTTCTTTCCTCCCTCTTTCCATTTTCAGCTGCAGCAGATGTGAGTTGCGAGGATGCCCAGAGGATGCAGAGAGGATACAGATGACGTTTACAGATAATAAACGGACATAGAACGTTTGTTGCTCGTATGTCGTGGATTTACATTGTACACGGTGGAAAGTTCATCTGTTCACAAAGTTTTGTGCAGCTCAAAATTTCTTGCGTGGATGAAATCGCAGTGGACAGATCCTCGACAGATAGAGCGTATGAAACACATATGCAATGAGTACACAATGGATGCATGGCGTTTTCCAATGGATGGCAAGCTTTTTTTAATGTTTTACATCCTCTTTGCATCCGTAAGTGCAGTGGGACAGGGCCTTAAGCAAATTTTATGAGTTTGCTTACAAGCAAATTTTATGTGACAGTCCCAGGTAGCCGATGGCAGAAACACAGATCTCTATCATGTCTCCTTACAGTTTTCTTTTGTTAAAGGTAAACTTTATCATTTTCCTTTATATCTCTTCAGGTGCTATTCCCCTGCTTATCCACTTTTTAGCCTGTTCCTCCAAATCATTAATAAAAATGTTGAAGAGTATAGCTCCCAAAATTAGCACCTCACTAATTAAAAACTGAAATAAGGTTGTGTTAGCAGACTTCTCATAATCAGTGGCATATTCATTTCTCTATCCATTGGAGAATGAGATGAAAATTTGTCCTTCAGTCCTCGCTTGCTGTCCTGAAAGGCTGGTGAGGAAATGAGAAAATAGTCTATAATGAGGGGATGGTGACAGCAAGGGCACTTAATTTTTCTTTTACTGTTCATCCCCCTACACAAATTACCTCAGAATCTAAATATTTAAAGGGAATAACAGGTTTGATCCCAGTGGCCTTAATACAGACAGAATTAATACAAATTTTTGTTCCATAATCAGTGTTTCTTAACAATACAGACTGTCTTATCAATGAATGGGGTGGTATGATGGTGTGAGAAAGCAACAATTCATTGAACTAAATGCCTGAAGCAAATAATTTAAAAAATAGACCATTTATTTCATTTGTTTCTTATCCAAATGGAGGCAGAAGTGGTGCACAGCAAGACCATGCAAAACTTCAGTTTGGACATTGATTTGGAAAAGAAATCTATTAAACTTCAGAATTAGAAGTTCCTTCAGAAGTCAGGTCAACAATTGGAATTGATTTGACTTTCCAAATCAAATTCCTCCAAATGAAATATTTAATTCAAAGAATCGAATCAATTGACTTTTCAAGTCAATATTGCAGAGTGAATCAGCTTGTTTCAATCAAATCAACCATTCAAATCAAATTGCAACCAGTTATATTCCCAGTATGCAGCTGCAGAGAAAAGTACAGAACTTGATTCTAGATTTCTCAATCTCCTCAGTTTCCTCAGTGTATTTTCTATTGCAATACACATAATGAGTTGCCTCTTCTTTTTTTAAAAAAGAAAGAAAAATAATGGTGATAGTCATACATTGTGTGGACATTCTCCTTTTTTTGTTCTTTGAGATCACACATATTTTCTAATACTAAGGACATGTATGACTTTTAACAATGGTCAGCAGTATATTTCTGTTGTTCCTTCAATATTTAGCATGTGATGGGCCCAGGGTGGAATGCAAATATTTTTACTACTGGTTCTGTGGGCATGGCTAGCTGGGAGTGTCTAGGTGGGTGTGGCCATGGGACTGGGTGGGAATGCCTTTTTTTGTGCAGCACCCCCTCCGCTCAATTTTTTTGCCTCCTGGGCCTCAGGAAAGCCTCCTGTGAGTCTGTTTTTGCTCCCAGGAGGCTTCCCTGAGGCCCAGGAAGGCAAAAAAATGGAGCACAGGAGGGGCTACGCAGTACCCTCCTGCGCTCTGTTTTTAGGGCACCTGGGCCACGGGGAAGTCTCCTGGGTGAAGTAGTAAGACAGCGAGGGAGATCCCAGCACAGCTCATCATCGGAACAGCTGATCATCAGGAGGAAAAAAAAAAGAAGAAATACCGGTTTGCCCGAACCATCCCAAACTGGTAGAATCCCACAACTAGATGGGCCCCAAAAGAATCTTCTGCATTTTTATTAATGCAACATCACAGACTAACCACCAGCAAACTATTGAGCTATCTTCATCTATCTTGGAGAAATGCCACTTAATATTAATAAAAATTAGATTTACATTGTTGTAATCTGCTGGAAGAATGAATAAGATGGAAATACATTTTAAGAGGCATCTACTATGTTAGATGTTATCTCTGATGTGCATCTGTCAGGCAATTAGTGCATGGTGGAGGGAAATGATTAAATGAGTATTGCCACACTACAGCAAAGGTGCTGTCTCTTTTGTATGTGCATTATGGCATTGTATGTCTCTATGTAAGGGGTACAATTTAAGTTGTGACACCATGATACTCGCTGCATCATTCTGATGAAACTGTTGAATGCTGAGTAGGTTTGAGTATAGTGAGCATAGTCTTGTTCATTCCTGTCAGCCTTTCTAGCTAAACAGGAGAGGTTTAGATGAACTAATTCTACTCCATTGCAGACTAAATTAACAGACTCTGGCAAATCTGAAAGTAAAAACCTCCCATTGCCTCTTTTATCTGCTTGACCCATAAAGGGGGTCCTTTCTAAGTTTCCTTCTCTGATCATTAAGCCACTAGGGATTTCTCCCTCCCTTGCCAGTTTTAGCTAACATCTCTTCCCTCGTTCCTTAAGGTTATCCACATATTTGATTACAATTCCCATTTGCTTACTGAAGTCCTATCTGTCATGTTAACCTTCATAACTGTTGCTTTATAAAAAATACAGAAAGCTATATTTATCTAATACTGGAGGGTGGTGGTGTCAGAATTAGTGATTTTAAAAGTACCACATCTGTACCTAGTCATCAAACATGACTCAGGCAAGTTATTTTCTCTCAGGTTGACATATTTTACATGTAGAATGGAAGACCTATAAAATGAGGGGTCTTTGGTGCTCTTTGAGCTTGCTTGTTTTTGCATACTGAGAAAAATACAGAAGAAGTTACAATGATCAAATACAATGATCTCCACTGTTGACTTTTAAAAAATGTGGGATATCTACTTTTTCCATCTGGAATCATGTTTTGTCTGCAGTGATTTTAGAAAGAGATACTGCTGAATATGTTTCTTTGTAGCATGAATCAACCATAGCATTTTCCCCATTAATTCCAGAAAGCACGTGCTTCATCACATAGACACTTTCTTTGGGGAAGGTCATTAGATACAAGACCTTGTGAACAAAAATGATTGATTATATAGTGAAAAGAGGTGGATGGCAGATCCAATTTTTAGAATGTTAAACACAAAATGCGTACAAATGGTAATGCAAACATGAATTCCTTCAGATTCAAAGCCTGAGTAACTATGAATAACGAATGCCATGTAAAAATACGGATATTTCCACATAAAACATTTGTTTTTTTTAGCTGTATCTTCAGGTTTGACTTTTAGCTACTGTAATTTCTATTTTCCAATGCCAAAAGCGGGCCAAAGGAAGAATTTATGTTGTCCGAGTAAATCAAAGTTCATGCAATTCTAAAGTCCTAGAGCACTTTAGCTTCTCCGTTTTTCTAGTCTTTTTTTCTATTTAATTTGCCAACAATTCTTGCTTGCAAGCAAATGGTATTTCTTGCAGATCTTTTGGTGTGCCATTGTTACTACTTTGTCATGCTGTTGTTTGTAGACAGTCCTTGTAATCTTCTTGCAGCAGTTAACCAGGGGATCCATCAGCAGAGGCGACATTTGTAATCTGTTGCTGTCTTCTCAATTCTGGCTTTGTATGCACATTAATTCTGGATAATGCAGTATTATTATTATGGCATGATTTATTGCATAATAATTAATTCAGATTGGATTTGGCATTTTTTTTCACCTGATGAATACTTCCCAAGGACCAGGGATAGGCACATGTTCTTTATTGATGGTATTAAAGGTATTGTTGCAGGATGTTCTAAGTAAAGATGCCCTTTGCAATTTGACCGATGATGATTTTGTCAATGTTGATGGTATTCAAATAGCACTTCATTTGTTCTGGAATTACACCCAAGGCACCTATTACTATTGGTATTGTTTTGCTTCCTTTTGCCACAGTCTATTTCTATTCTATTATCATCATTATATCATCATTCCTTTTCCTGCTATTGTTCTTATTAACATTTCAATGGGAAGAAAATGAGAGTTGTGAATCAAAATATTCTTTTCCTCTTGTGTTTGCAAAACCTAATGTAAAAGAAAAAAAGTGTACTTTGTATGATTAAGATTTTGAAAGGGTTGGGGTTTTGTTTGGTTGTGGTTTTTGTTTTTTTGCCATCATTCCTGGACAATAGCTATTTTGTTTACAAACTATCCCTAAGGCAAAATGCCTTTTTTCAGGATATAAAGTAAACAAAGTAGCTATTGTGTATGAATGATGGCAAAAAAAGAAAAACCACAACCAAACAAAACCCAAATTCTTTCAAAATCTTAATCATAATATACTGAAAATAGGCACTTTGCCTTAGGGATAGTTTGTTTTTCAAACTATATCAAAGGGTAATTACCTTGTTCTTTTTATAATTAGAGAAGAACACTCTATTTCCAGGCTTCAGCTTTTGCTACCATCCATCATTTAACTTGCTGGGCTACTAAGCCCAAAGGCACCACGAAAGCTGATGGATGCTTTGGATCCCCAGATTTGATAGAAGAGCAACTGGTTTATATGGCATAAGATTCCTGTTTAGAACAGACTGACTCTTGGCTAGGAAAATCAGAATCCCTATATAAAAAAGGCTACAAATTCAGGTAGCTTTTTCAATTGCAAACTTTCTACTCATTGGTGAAAGTATAAAGATGCAATGTCTTTGAATACAGGTAGTCCTCAACTTATGACTACAATTGAGCCCAACATTTTTATTGTTAAGTGAGACAATTAAGTGATTATTATTAATTGTAGTTAATTTCCTGCCTCATTTGTTAAGTGAATCACTACAGTTGATAAGTTATTAAGTTATTAAATGAATCTGGCTTCCCCATTGATTTTGCTTGTCAGAAGCTTACAAAGAGGAATCTTAAGATACAGCAACGATCAAAAATATGAATCAGTTTCCAAGCATCTGAATTTTGATCACATGATTATGGGGACTCTGGAAAGGTAACTGTGAAAAATGGTCATAAGTCACTTTTTTCAGTGCTGTTGTAACTTGGAATAGTTACAAAAGGAACTGTTGTAAGTTGAGGACTACCTGGCTCAATTCATGGATAACAACACATATTAATTGACCAACTACCTTATTAGTCATATAATTAATTGAGTCTTTTCAAAACCGACATTCCATCTTAATCTGGGGCTTGTCACTGTTCTTGCAGAAGTTATCATATGAGGCATCTCATAAGCTTATATCAATTCAGCCATCAAATACAAACACACACACACATATTTTAACTTTACATTTGGAAGAGGAATGATGGTTCCGGGGCCTGCATTCCATACATAATGTTTATAAGACCCAAAAAATATTCTAAGTTGGGATTTGAATCAGACCTGGAATTGTTCAGAAGCTTAGACCCCTATATTTTAGACTCCTCTAATCACTCTTTCCATCAATTCACCTCCCACAGGGGTGTAAAACTGGATTTCTTTGAGGGCCAGATCAGCATTGTAGTTTCTCCTCTGCAGGCTGGCATGGGTAGCAATAGGGAACAAGGGGGAGAGACAGGACAGACTGCCTCCTGCAGCACCCTGCTGGCCAAAACAGTGCAGGGGAGCCTCCTCTGCCCATTTTTGGCCTGAATGGCCTCCTGCAGCACTTTTCTGGCCAAAAGGAAACATGGGGGGAGGGCAGCATGCCTCTCCTGCACCTTATTTTCACCCTCCATGGCCTTCTGCAACACTCTGCCAGCTGAAAACTTGCCCAAAAATGGGTTCTATTTTAGCCAGCAGAGGCACTGTGGGTCGGTCCTTTGTTATTTCCAGCCCAGCCCCATGGGGCAGATCCAGCCTGCGGGCCTTGAGTTTGACACCCCTGAGCTAGCATAATATGATTTTTATATGATTTAATTCTTTTGAATTACACAACTATTTCTTTGGAATTGGATATTGGGGGGGGGGGAATCAACAGCTAGTACCACTCCACCATGCAGTAAATGCTTCTTAACTTTTAATCATTCGTGGACTATTCACAAATCAAAGACTGCAGGTTCTTGCCTGAAGCTTGCCACAAATGCTATGCTAGTTATGCTATTGTCCAATGTATCCATGTACTCTGTTATCTTCCCAAAAATGCAATTCATGCCCAGCTTCCTGCTTCATTTGATAGATGATAGATAGGGTTAGATAAAATCTTGCTTCTAGCATCTATCCAATCATTTGGAAGAAAAAGCCTGGGTACCCAAATTATTCCCTTTCTTTCATAAGATTACAGGCAGGTAAATGAGATACTAGTGCAAGGGTCTTCAAACTTGGCAAGTTTAAGACTTGTGAACTTCAACTTCCAGAATTCTTGAACTAACATGACTGGAGGAGGAATTCTGGGAGTTGAAGTCCACAAGTCTAAAAGCTGTCAAGTTTGAAGACCCATGCGCTGGTGCATAGTTTGTTCCTTTGTTTAGTGAGACTGAAAATTTTACTTGTACATCATGGATATGGAGATGAGGTTCAAGATTCCTAGTCCAAGAAAATATTAAATTAGGAGGGACTTCTATTTTGGCTTGCATTTTTTTCCTTTCCTTTCCTTTCCTTTCCTTTCCTTTTTTCTTCAAAAAATAATGAGAAAAAAAATCCTTAGATTGAGATAACTTCATCTATTGGTTGAAAAACACTAAACATTAATTTTATACTGAATTGCAGTCAAATATAATGATTGCTAGAATAAATAAATTTAGTCTAATTTTCTGTTTTTCCATAGTCTTAATATTTTCTCACTTCTGGTGCAAATGTTCCAAAAACAAAAAGACTCATTATCATAGTCAAAGGACAGGAAAATCACTTGATGTATGTATGCATTTTTGGGGGTGGGGGAGAAGATGCAGCTACTAGTGTAACATTTAACACCAGAAGACCTCCAAGGCCCCATCCAACTCTGTGACTCTGTTACTTTGTTAAATATTTTCTCTCTCCCTCCTCCCCTAGATTTCTGTCTCACTATAAAAGTCCCTTTCATTTCCCTCCCTTAATGATAGCAATAGCAATAGCACTTAAACTTAGATACATTGCTTCACAGTGCTTTACAGCCCTCTCTAAGTAGTTACAGAGTCAGCATATTGCCCCCAACAATATGGGTCCTCATTTTACCCACCTCAGAAGGATGGAAAGCTGAGTCAACCTTGAGCTGGTGGGATTCGATCTGCCAAATTGCAGGCATCTGGCCGTCAGCAGAAGTAGTTTGCAGTACTGCACTTTCAAACCACTGCGCCACCGAGGCTCTTAAAGCAGATGTATTAATTTGCTTCCTTCCATTGCCTTGGGACAGACTAGTAAATCTCTCTTTTGCTTCTCCCTCCTCATCTTACTTCTCAATTTTTTTAAACACCATGGCTCTATTATTGGAAGTAGTCCTCAACTTACGACAGTTGACTTAGTGATCGTTCAAAGTTACAACAACACTGAAAAAGTGACTTATGATCATTTTTCACACTTAGAACCATTGCAGCATCCTCATGGTCACATGTTCAAAATTCAGACGCTTGGCAACTGGCTAATGTTTGTGATTATTGCAGTGTCCCAGGGTCATGTGATCCCATTTTGCAATGTTCTGACAAGAAAAGTCAATGGGGAAACCAGATTCACTTAACAACCATGTTAGTAATTTAACAACTGCAGTGATTCACTGTGGCAAGAAAAGTTATAAAATGAGACAAAACTCATTTAACAAATTTTTCATATAGCAACATAAATTTGGGGCTCAATTATGGTTGTGAGTTGAGGACTACCAGTACTAAAACTAGTTTTTTATATGTGTGTGGTATTTTAAAAAAAACATTAAACCAATTGTAAGTAACAGAAAATACAAATAGCCTATTCTGAATTAGAAAGTAGCCAGCTTTCAACTATGTACATGGTCTAGGCCTAGATAATAGGACGGAATTACCTGCATACTTTGCTTCCATTATGAACTATGTTGGAATTGGTGGGAGAGTCAGTTCCTTCTTCCTGGAGACCTTCTGCCAAAGTAAACAACAGATGTTAGGAACACCTAAGCATGGAAATATTTTTGGTTCTGCGCTCAATTTCTGAGCATTTTATTTCCACCTGCTTTTGTTGCTAATGTTATTTTCGTAATCAGTAATGATTTATCCAAATGCTTTACAATCCTTTATGGACATTAAGCAACATGAATAAGGAGGAGAAGAAAATGAAGTTGTGGATTATTTGGAAATCCCAAAGATGACACACCGGAGATATGCCAGACATAATTAAGTAGCCTCTGTTCCTGCATGTGAAACAGATTTTGGCTTGGAAAAGTCGCTGCACTATTAAGTAGTGACTGCTGAACACACACACACACACACACACACACACACACACACACAAATAACTTTCAAGTAGCAATACAACCCCAGCAATTTTATTTCAGCATGACTGCTTTTTGTGTACATTAAAAGGACATGCTTTTATATATCTTGCTGATTACTATTATGAAGAATATCTTAGAACCAACAACTCTTGTGTGCTACAAGTATTAATACAATAACATAACTAAAAATATTACTTTTTTTGGCCTTTATCTTCTGTAGAAACACAGAGGTATGATGTTAACTATCTCTAATGGTGAAATGATTTCCTGTCCTAGTCATAGTGTATATAAATGATTTCAAAGCCACCAAATTAAGTGGGATTTAGTTTCAAGTACTTTCTTCAGGATCCATTTTTTGTAAACATGTTATTAGTTTGTTATCTACTAGATTCTCAGATATTCAAATAGGCTAAAATCTGCACAAACCTGGACACCATGGATAAAGTGATATTAATACTTCATATTAAGTTATACTATGTATTATAAAGTTATTGACAATCAGCATTTTAGTATAAAGTGAGATTGATTTAATTAGGAGGCATTTATTTATATACTGTAGGATGTACATAAATGTATTATGTATTATGTACTATAGGATGTATTTTTAATTATGTATTATGTACTGTAGGATCAGTACAGATAAAATGTATTTCTAATACTGAAAACACAGTATGGAGACTACCTCTGGAGCAATCAACTATTCTAATTAGACTTCTTTCTCTTCCATTGGTGTTTGTGATTCTTTCTGTGCCTTATAAATCATCCATATATGAAGCTGAGCATGTAAAACTCCTTGGATTTAGTTCAATAAAAGATTAAAAATAAAACAAACCAAAATATATTGCAATGTATTGCCAAACGGTATACTGTACAGACTTAAAACAAGTTTTATAGACCAATCACCAGAGGGAGGTAAAGATCCACTGTGTAAGCATCTGTGAATACAGAAAATGTTTCTGGTTGATACAGGTGGGAACCTCACTGTTGATAGGTCAATTGTGCAACATCAATTGCATTTGAAAATGACTATTTCTTAAACTGAGAAATGTGTGTATATGTCTAGACTGCTTTAATGCTTGTAAAACTGATTTGGATCATTTAAGATTTATTTAAAAATATTCATCCCGATGCAGCTTTAGATCTTGGCAACTTTTCCTCATTTCCTTTTTTTAGAATTTTAGATTTTTGGGTTCACATAAATTCAACATAAATTTCCCGATAGACAGCAGAAATTATGAACCTAGGAAGGAGACAATCACAAAAATCAGGCTCTTGTCTTTCATGGTGTGAAAGGACACAGCATACTAACTACAATAAATGTCCTTGCTTTATGGTACCTGGTGTTAATATCTAAGGCAAAAATAGGTTAGAAGAATGTAAGGGGACCTCAAAAAAGTAATCCCCTTGGTATTTTCCAAGACATTCCAGTTCTAGAGGTCACAGGATGATTTACAACGTTTTTATATCATTCCTGTATGACAAATGATATAGCCTATGGTTGTGTATAGCTTGTAACCTTATTTTGTTCAGGGCTCTTTTATATTTCTTTGGCAAGGAGCCCAGCAATCACTGTCGTTGTACATGCCAATAAAGGATACTTGATTGCATTTCAAATTCCCAGAGGTTGTGGGAGGAGCTGCTGGCTGCTTGTGAAGGAAGCAGAGGGTGAGTAGAAAGGAGAAATATAGCGGCCATATAATATAACTATAAACCAAGAATACCAATCAGACATTTAGGATAAATGTGCTCAAGTCACTTGAGATTGTGATTTTATTCAAAATGACCGGCTTAGTTCAGTGCAATACTTGTTTTACAGCTGTCTTTCGCAGCACTCTTTTCAAACTTGGACCCTGTCCTTTTTGTAAAAAAAAATACCAGTCTACATGGATAGATTACCTATCTAGAATCTTTAATCTGTGCTCTCCAAGCAGAAACTAGGTGCCCAATCCAGCCATCTATTGAGCTGCTGTGCTACCAGCCCCACTACCAAAAAGATCCTACAGGAAAAGGACAGTATGGACAATTGTGGGATCTGGCAGGGTGAGAGCTGTGGACCATAAACACAAAACTTTTGCTGTGTCCCAGCATAACAGATACAATGCCCTTGCTGACCTTAATAGGGACACTAAAGTGACAGGTCAAGGTAGTTGTGCCCTACTTCATCGTGGGGGATGACGCCTTCCCCCTCACAACCTACCTCATGAAGCCCTACACCTCCAAATGCCTCACCCGTGAAGAGAGGATCTTCAACTACAGGCTGTCCAGGGCAAGGCGGATGGTGGAGAACGCCTTTGGCATCCTAGCCAACAGGTTCCAGGTACTTCTCACCACCATGCAGCATCGCCCAGAGACCGTGAGGAGGATCATGGAAGCTTGCTGCATCCTGCACAATCTCATGCGCACCCACTACCCAGTCTTGCAGAACAGGCTCGTGGACCTCCAACAAGGCAATGGGGACATGGAGCCTGGGGAATGGAGGCAAGGGCAATACCTGAAAGACACTGAGGATGTGCAAGGCCCCAACAGAGCCTCACGTGAAGGGAAGAAGCAGCACAACCTCCTGAGACACTGGTGCAACTCCCCACATGGAGCAGTGGAGTGGCAAGACAGGATGATAGATGATTAATGGATGCTTCCTTCAGCCTGTCTCATCACACTAATGAGATTGGGCCGGTATGTTGGGTGGGCCTACAATGAACAGGGCATTTAATAAAAAGTTGTGTTTATGTTGACATGTGTGGATGATTGATTACATTATTATTGATAATAAAGGGCCATAGATGTGGCACCTGGGAGGGTGGACCATCCAGTCCCACTATGCTTCCACTGGAGGTTTATCTATCCCACAGCTATTACCCATTCCAAAGGTATCCCTGCCCATACCACTGCTATCCTTACCCATCCCACAGCTATTACACATCCCACAGGTATCCCTGCCCATCCCACTGCTATCTTAACCCATCCCTCAAGCCTGCAAAGGCTTAAACCATTTCTAAAAGTTTCCACTTTATTAAAAAAAAGAAATGAAGCAAGTGTGTGAATCAAAGATAGACTTTATTAACAACAAGCTATAAAACAAAAATGAGTCTCTGGTACTCCTCTTGGTCGTTCATTCCCAGGGGTGAAGGGTCCAGGTGCTATGGAGGTGGCTGGTGCTGATCCCCCGCATCATCAGCTCCTCCAGAAGCAGAAGCAGCAGAAGCTCCAGCCCCAGAAGAGTGAGCCCGTGCTACAGAAGCCCCAGCAGAACCAGAGTGAGGGCCAGGGGGTGGGATGGTGGCCCTGTCCCTCTTGCCAGGGCTGGCAGCAGATGGCTGAGGCTTTCTGTTCTTCCCCATGGGTGTGGGGTTGCTGGCTGGCAGGGAGGCTGGCAGGAACTAAGCCTGGCAGGAAGGCTGGCAGGGCACCAAGGCTGGCAGGAAGGCTGGCAGGAAGGCTGGCAGGAAGGCTGGCAGGCAGGCAGGCACCAAGACTGGCAAGCAGGCATGAACCAAGGCTGGCAGGAAGGCAGGAACCAAGGCTGGCAGGAAGGCAGGCAGCAAGGCTGGCAGGCAGGCATGAACCAAGGCTGGCAGGGAGGCTGGCAGCAAGGCTTGCAGGCAGGCAGGCAGGCAGGGCAGGCAAGGCTGTCGATCCCTACGGCAGCAGGTCTTTCCTCTGAATGGTGACCTGCTCTGAGCTGCTTCCCTTATATCCACGGGGCTTACGCAATGCATCCTCCCCGCATGCACAATTAACGCTAGGCATCCGTTAGGCTTCCACTGTACATCCGCTAGGCTTTCGCTCTGCATCCGCTTCATCCACTGTGCATCCGCTGTGCATCTGCTTCATCCGTTCCGCGTCCGCTTTGCTGAGGCCCCCTGGAAGCCCTGCGGATGTGTCATCTGCTCTCAACCGCTTCCATCTGCTGGGCTTCCGTTCCACATCTTCTTTCCATCCGCTCTGCATCCTCCCCACGTCCGTTCCTTTCCGTGTTATCCGTTCCGGTTATGCAAATTTTTGCCCCTTTTGAGATTGGATAACAACGGATGGAACATTTTTCTCGTCCGTTGAGTCCTTTTTACTAACGTTTTGCATCCATTGAGCAGTGTGACAGGGCCTTAAAGGACCAGTATATTGCTGTAGAAATTCATGAAACCAAAGATGAAAACCTCCTAGAATGCATATAGGTCAATATAAAAGTAAAAAAGAATGACATGGCCATAGGTTTATATTATAGGCCACCCAATCAAACAGAAAGAATAGATGCCCTTTTTGCCAGCTAACTAACAAACATATGCAGGAAACACACAACAATAGTAATGGGAGACTTCGATTGGAGTCTCCCATTACTGATATCAATTGGAGAACTAATTCTGCACCAAGTGAGAAATGAAATAAGTTCCTAACCAATCAAGCTGACAACTTTGTTGTCCAAAAGGTAGAGGGTGAAACCAGAGGTACAGCTATACTGGACTTAATTCTTTCAAACAGAGAAGTGATAGAGGGAGTTGAAACTGCAGGAACCTTGGGTGAGAGTGACCATGTCATACTAGAATTCAACATAACACAAACACAAGCAACAGAACATAATGACACCAGAGTCTTGGATTTTAAAAGAGCTGATTTCAATAAACTCAGAGAGAACTTGGGAAAAATTCCATGGATGAAAATCCTAAAGGGGAAAACAACTCAAGAATCTTGGGAAACTCTAAAAAGTATGATCATAGAAGCCCAGACCAGCACAATACCACTGAGAAAGAAAAACAAGAAATCCAAGAAGAAACCAGCATGGCTACACAAAGATCTCTCTGGAAAATTGAAAGAAAAAAAGGACAACTACAAAAAAATGGAAAGAAGGACATACAACTAAGGCAGAATATCAGATAGCAAAGGCTCAGAACGAACAAAGACTTGCAACAAAAGTCAAAGATAATAAAAAAAGTTTCTTCCAACATATAAATAACAAGAAAAAAAAATCAAGGAAACAGTCAGTCCACTAAAGAGAGAAGATGGCAAGGAAGTAACAGGCAACAGAGAGAAAGCAGAACTGTTTCACTCATTCTTTGTATCCGTCTTCACACAAAAAGAAACTATAGCTCAACCCACCAAAAACATAACTGTAAAAGACAGATCAGAAATAAAAGTTAAAATAAGCAAAAAAAATAGTAAGAGAACACCTGTCTGATCTTGATGAAAACAAATCACTGGGGCCTGATGGATTACATAACAAGAGTTTTAAAGGAACTGGCAGAGGTCATCTCAGAACCACTGCACCATATCTTTCAAAAATCCTGGAGCACCGAGAACTACCAGAGGATTGGAAAAGAGCTGATCTTCAAAAAAGGGGGGAAAAAAAAAACAGATCCAGGAAACTATAGACCAATCAGCCTAACATCAACAACCGGGAAGATAGTAAAAAAACAGATCTGCCAATATCTAGAAACAAGTAAAGTAATAACTAGCAGTCAGCACAGGTTTGTTAAAAACAGATCATGCCAAACCAATCTTATTTCATTCTTCAACACAGTGGCTAAATTAGTAGATCAGCAAAAAACTATGGACATAATATATTTAGATTTCAGCAAGGGATTCGACAAAGTAGACCACAACCTACTTCTTAGTAAGTTAGAAAAAAGTAGAATCGATAGCACCACCACTAGATGGATTCGCAACTGGCTGGCAAACCGTACTCAATGAGTCGTCCTTAATGGGTCTAAGTCTACATGGAGGGAAGTTAGCAATGGGGTACCACAAGGTTCCGTCTTAGGCCCAGTACTCTTCAATATCTTCATTAATGACTTAGATGAGGGAGTAGAAGGGGAACTTACCAAATTTGCAGATGATACTAAGCTGGCAGGAGTAGCTAACACCCAAGAAGATTGGCTCAAGATCCAAATGCATCTTGACAGACTAGAACACTGGGCCATATTTAATAAAATGAAATTCAATATAGAGAAAAGTAAAGTCCTACACTTAGGCAAGAAAAACCAAAAGTACCCATATAGACTGGATGAAACCAGGCTCAATAGCAGTAACTGAGAGGGATCTTGGAGTCTTAGTGGACAACCAGCTAAATATGAGCCAGCAGTGTGCAGCAGCAGCCAAAAAAGCTAATGCAATCATAAGTATTATTAACAGAGGGATACAATCAAGATCAAGGGAAGTACTAATACCAATCTATAAATCCTTAGTAAGACCACACCTAGAGTACTGCATCCAGTTTTGTTCACCACATTATGAGACTCTGGAAAAAGTACAGAGAAGAGCAACCAGGATGATTAGGGGACTGAAGGCTAAAACTTACATCGAACGGTTGCAGGAACTGGGCTTGGCTAGTCTGGTAAAGAGAAGGATCAGGGGAGACATGATAGTGGTCTTCCAATATTTGAGGGGCTGCCACAGGGAGCAATTTTCTAAAGTGCCTGGAATTAAGGAGAAACTTTCTGACAGTGAGAACAATCAACCAATGGAACAGCTTGCCCTCGGAAGTTGTGGGAGCGCCATCACTTGAGACTTTCAAGGAGAGATTGGATTGCCATTTGTCAGAAATGGTGTAGGGTCTCCCGTTTGGGTGGGGGGTTGGACTAGATGACCTACAAGGTACCTTCCAACTGTGATTTTCTGTTATCTGTATCTTCCATCACTTTGATTCCTTATTAAAGTTGGCTTTTCTTGGAACTAAAGCAGAACGTTCTTATGCTTTTGTTTAGTCACTCCACTTCATTAATCCTTTCCAGCAGGAAAATAATGCATATAAATAAGGGAAATGACACCCCAGGGGTGTCAAACTCATGGCATCACACAACATATAATGACTTTTTTTTGCCCTCATTAACCGGGTGGGGTCGGGGCCAGCATGTGATGCATCCAGCCCGCAGGCTGCGAGTTTAACACCTCTGATGTAGACCATTTCCCTTATGGTATATATTATGACACGAATAATGTAAATGCTTGTATGTTGTATATTAAATAAGATAATCCTCTTTGCTCGAAGGGCAATTATCCTTCTATGGTAGACATTTGGAATGGGATTCTAGGAAAAGAGTTTTGAGATCAGTTCAATATAATAGAAGACATGACTTAAAGAGATGCTTTAAGCTTCGATGTTCAATGTTCTGGGTAAAGTTGAAATATTTAATTTCTGATTAGTAGTTAGGTAAATGGAAAAGAAGGGGAGAATTATCACTCCTGCTTTATACATTTCTCCCTTTGCTTTTTTAATCTTTATTCTGCTGTAACTTTCTTTAAAAATTGTTAAAAGTATAAGCCTAAAATGAAAAAAGAAAATAAACCCTTAATTTTAGCATTTTTTTTTCAAGAGCAGCAGTCTAAGTCAAGGGACTTCACAAGTATGCCATCTATTTCATAATTTTCAGCCCTTGCACAGGTTAATAAACAAAATTTATAAAATGCATTCTCAAACAAAAGAAAAATCTTTTACACAAAATTTGAGGAAACAGTTGGGTTCTCAGTGCTCTCATGGTTGTTCGCTGCCTGCAAGTCATGGTATAGGTGTGGCTTCCTCCTTGATAGTTCCTTGATTATTGGTATTGATCAGGTTATTGTTTCTTGATTGATGGTTTGTCTGGTTCTAGGTGTTGGCAGCTGTAACAATCTGTTCAAAACTGTTTATTTCATTCCCATACTTTTGATTGCATTGTTTAAATGGTATTTAAATAGGATTTATCTGTTTGTATCTATGTAGCAGTGAGTGCATCATTAGCAGACTTGAAAGAACAGGTTAGGGGAATTTCTGTGTGATTGATAGGAGTTGCAAATAACTTGAGCCCATAATCAATCAATCAGTCAATCAATGTATCTATTGATGACTGATCACTAATTGCACAATAGTACTAGAACACTTATCCAATAGTGTGTACTTTTATTCTATTGCTATTACCAGTTTAATATAATTCTTAAATAATTAATGCACTTACTTTATTCCTTCAATTTGATTTTTTTCCCTATGCAACTTGAGGTATGGCAAAAGAAGGAAGATCAAGGGAAGAGGTTTTGAGAGGTCACAATCCTGCAGCCAAACCCAGTACATTCTACAGCATTAATGGGCAGATTTCCTTGCCAATTGGTGTTATTAAGAAAAGGAAGGCCAACAAAGACAAAGAAACCCAACTGCACTGCTCAAAAAAATAAAGGGAACACAAAAATAAGACATCCTAGATCTGAATGAATGAAATATTCTTCTTAAATACTTTGTTCATTACATAGTGGAATGTGCTGACAACAAAATCACACCAAAATTATCAATGGAAATCAAATTTAGTCACCCATGGCGGTCTGGATTTGGAGTTACATTCAAAATTAAAGTGGAAAAAACACTACAGGCTGATCCAACTTTGATGTAATGTCCTTAAAACTAGTCCAAATGAGGCTCAGTAGTGTATGTGGCCTCCACCTGCCTGTATGATCTCCCTACAATGCCTGGGCATGCTCATGATGAGGTGGCAGATGGTCTCCTGAGGGACTAAAGCATCTCCCAACTACTGGACAGTCTTGTGATGCAACGTGGAGTTGGTGGATAGAGCAAGACATGATGTCCCAGATGTGTTCAATTGGATTCAGGTCTGGGGAACGGGTGGGCCAGTCCATAGCATCAATGCCTTCTTCTTGCAGGAACCACTGACACACTCCAGCCACATGAGATCTAGCATTGTCGTGCATTAGGAGGAACCCAGGGCCAACCGCACCAGCATATGGTCTCACAAGGGGTCTGAGGATCTCATCTCAGTACCTAATGGCAGTCAGGCTACCTCTGGTGAGCACATGGAGGGCTATGCTCGCCAGAAAGCATAGGAATTGAGAAGTGGTCTGTGGTCACCACCTACAGAACCACTCCTTTATTGGGGATGTCTTGCTTATTGCCTATGCTTTCCATCTGTTGTCTATTCCATTTGCACAACAGCATGTGAAATTGATTGTCAATCAGTGTTACTTCCTAAGTGGACAGTTTGATTTCACAGAAGTGTGATTGACTTGGAGTTACATTGTGTTTAAGTGTTCCCTTTATTTTTTTGAGCAGTGTATTTTACTTATCATGCACTTCACAAGCAAAATCAGAATGGTAGCATCTGGCAGTGAAACAGAACAGATGCAATGGGGCAAGATAAGGACTGCCAATTAAATGAGAAATAGATTGCACTTCAAAAGTGAGAAAAGGCCAATCGACTAAAAACAAGTTATTAGACATGAAGACCTTTGTATCAATCTGTCTTTTACAAGTATTTAAATAATTTTTAAAGAGAAGGTTCTTGTAAAAATTATTTGCAATCAAGAAGAAATGTTCCCAGGCCTGATTGGGTAGGGATCTCAAAATGCATTTGCCAGTAACATAGCCTGATTCATCTACTTGAGACTCTGGCATTCCAGGTGCTATTAGTACATTGGGGGGAGGGGATAATCTGATTTGTTCATCCACAGTAGATATTTGATTGAGAATTTCAATTACTTTCTTCCTTATTATTATTCAGACTTCTGATTCCATGAACATTATAAATACACAATTAGGGGCAAAAGTGAACACATTCCACATAGAATTCTGTATAGAAGTCTGAACTGAGAGATCAAAGCCGTAATCCTGATCATACTTCATGCATTTTACCTACAAAACTAACTTTGTACAAAAAATAATATACAATTAAGAAGAGGATGGGGTTTTTTTTTGTTTAAAGATTTATAGTATATGTCCATCTAATTTGCAGAATGTGACTCCATACAACAATAAATACAAAGTCACAAAATCCAGACAACAGCAAAACACATAGCTGGGGCACACCAACATATACTCCACCACCTATAGCAAACTCACCTAAAATCCTGATCCCAACATTTGGGGAAATAGCCAGGATTTCAAAGCCTTCCTGAAAGAGTTGGGGCAGTTAAATCTTAGTGGGAAATTGTTTTATAGAGCAGAAACCACAACTAAAAAAGTTTTTAAGTCCCATTCATTATCACATATCTGGTACAGTTTTGAGAATTTCTCCTCTCAAAATCACTTTTATGTTGTTTCATATCACCCTGTCACAAGTAAGAACACTGAAATCTCATGGAAACTCGTGTGGATCTGTCGAATGTTGAGATTGACAGCTCCTGTTACTTACTTTAAAATTATTTTCATTTAATTTTATGGCTTTATGAATGTTGTTTGGAGGGATAATGAACAACTTCATGGACTGTTATTGATGCCTTAGTTAACTAATATGAAGTATTATCATTCTGATGCAAAATACTTTAATGAGTCAACCCCACTCATGAATAAATTAGACATTTGACTTGACCTAACATGTATAGGATTAAATGTACATACTAGATGGGTCCATTCCGAGACCTTTTTATAGCTATAGCAATAACCATACTTGACAGATTCTTCTTCTTTTCTGAGAAAGGGAACCATAAAGGTCAAAGGTATAGAAACTTAGATAATACAATTAAAACACCAAAGAACATAGCTGCTTGTAATAAATAGCTTTTATTTCCTTGTTTAATTATAAGAAACTAATATTCTCATTATACATTAATATGAATGTGGTATGAAAAGAAGAGGATAGTTTTAGGCAAACAGTAGGCATATTTATAATTCAGAGAACACAGATGCTAGTTATTGGCTCTACACTGCAGAACCTAATTGCAAATGAGTTTTCTGAGTATTCATAATGCAGCAAATTACTTGGGTTGGACACCTCAAGGGAATGATATTGTCATGCTGAGTATGATATCTAGTACTTTAATGTTTTAGATTTCTCCAGGGGGGAGGAGATGTATATAACAGCGCAGAGAAAATTAACAATTCTTAACAGCTTCTACTCTACCTTTCTGGAAAATGCTGCTGCTGAAGAGAGTTCTAGTATCTTTTTTGCTAAATTGTAGCAGAACAGATGGTAGCACCTGGCTAGCCTTCTCTAGCAAATAATGTTAAAGCTGGTTGGCATGTGGATAGGAGGCCACAAGGAAATCCTAGAGATAGTAATTAAAAAAATTCTAGAAGATAATGACAGGGTTTCACCTGACAGACAAACCCCGGGATCAATTTATGAGCTCACAAGAATCCTAGAACTGCTGGTAAGTAATTTTTGTAAGATATAACAAAAGAATTATACAGCTACAGTCTTGCAAGGCAAACATATTTATAGATTTAAACCCTTTTACATCCTATGAATCAGGCTTCTTGGGGTTGGCTTTGGGAAAAGGGAAGTTCTGAGTTACATCTGTTCCTTTTTCATAGAGAAAACCAGGTTATAAATGAAATATTATATTACATGCAAACCTTGGCCATATCTTTGAGGAACAGCTGCTTTGTGACAGCATGCCTATTCTCTTATTTAGATTCAAGTTACTAACCTTTGCATTTTCCTTATTATTATTATTAGTTTGTTGTTTTCCATATTCCTTCCTATGTCTTTGGGGGAATTTAAATTGATGTTTAGAATGTTATGGATTCATATTGAAAACTGCATTTGTTGACAAAGAAATTAATTATGTAATTTGGATTGAAAAATGCAGCTTCAATTATAATAATATTATGTAGTGAAAGGTCGTGAAAGATGTACAAGTCGCTTTCTGTGGCAAAGATATTCATTTTATTACATTAACAGTTCAAAACGAAAAGGAATCACAAATACATTATGTACTAATAGACAAAGTGAGAAGTCAGCACATTAGTGAGATGGAATTAGTGGTTGACATTAAAAAGTTATTAGCCTTTGATCTCTCACATAGCTAACCTGATCATCAAATGGAAGCAAGGCTTAAACAGCACCTTCTGAAAACAATTATAACAAAGAAGAATTTGGCACCTTGGGCAAAAATTTCAATAGATCAGTGGATCTATTGAATAGAACAGTGGATCTATTGTGCATACAAAGTGCACAACCTCTATTTCAGGCCAATTCATACAGTTAATGACTAGAATACTGATATTTTCTTCCACAAATGATTGTAGGTAAACATTTTCAGAGTTGTTTTCTGTTATTTATTTATTTTTAAATTGTACAGGCAGGGAAGAAGGCTACTCGTATTGATATTAAATAGATATTACAGGTATCCTTTGATGTTTTTGAGCCCAAAGTTTCCATTACTAAGCAAGACATTTGTTAAGTGAGTCGGACCCCATTTTAAACCTTTCTCTTGCCACTTGTTGTAAAGCAAATCACTGCAATTGTTAAGTGAATCATGTGGCTGTTAAAAAAATATGGCTTCTTCCATTGACTTTGTTTGTTGGAATCCAGCCAGAAAGATTTTAAAATGGGGATGACATGACCCCCCCAGACAGTGAAACTCTCATAAATACATGAACACCCAAATTCTGATCATGTGATCATGGGGATGTTGCAACAGTTGCAAGTGTGAAAAGACAAGTCACTCTTTTTCGGTGTTGCTGTAACTTTGAACAGTTACTAAATGAACAATTGTACGTTGAAGGCTACCTGTACTTGTATTCTTCATGAAAACTGTGTAAGCACTTTCATTTAGGGCAGTGAAAATGCTCACTTCCTACTCAGATGGTTGACAGCTCAACCTTAGATAGAGGTACATAGTTCTCTCCTAGGGCACAAAGAAAAATAAATATCTATTGTGAACTCCAAATGGCATCAGGGAGGGCATTCAGCCAGTAAACACTCTGATTCATCCAGTCACCCTGACTCTACCCTGAATTAAGGGACTACAGGGCTTTAAAAAAGGAGTTTATTTAGGGCAGAGTTTTTGAAATGCTTCCCAATGGACATATCCCACAGATCTTCTGCTAACATGTAGGATCTGCTGATGCAATAATTCTGTTTTCTGAACTTCATTTTTTATGAAAAGGAAAAGCAACAACAGACACTGCACATAGTTTTTTTTTAATAATTATTTTGATCATCTGATCCAAATTTGGACACTTAGCAATTGGCATGTATTTATGACAGTTGCTGGTTTTAATGAGCCCACAGCGTACAGGCAATACGCATCCAAGTTTCAGTGATGTGGCATTAATCTAGAATGTGATCCAGGAACTGAAAAGATAAAACTTGTGATGAGAGATTAAACATTGTTGTACATATTCCTGCCCTATGTCAACACTATTGTTCATCCTTCTGCACTTAATGAAAAAGGCCTTGATATACAGTGAAACTTGCCATTATGGTTTTTAGTTCTACTTTCTGCTTCTTGAAAAGAGCCTAGCATCATTTCATTAGACACAAGTATTTATTTATTTATTTTGTAAAACTGAAAAACACTTGATGTTGCATGAGAACATTGGAATTTGATTGAGTTAAGTTTCAAGCATCTATTCAATTATTTGTTGTAGGATTCCCACCTTTTACAAATATATTTAAACAAAATCTCAGAAAATACAACAGTTTCACCTAATATACGTTAAGAATGATCCAACTTCCTGCAAGTAAGTTTCTTTATGGCAACTCAGGAACTATTGAATTGATTCTTTTTTTAAAGTATCAATTTCAGCTCAGTGCCTCTAATTACCTCTTTTTATAATTAATTGCTAACAGAGGCAGAAAAATATTTGCCTGTCAAAGCAGCTTCTAATTTATGTTCTGTGGCTACAGCATTTATTTTTACTTGATTTGTTTTATTTACTCATATATTTTATTCTCATGTGTTGTTTTATATTATTATAGAAATTCCTGTGAAGTGAAAATCCCTGCAAATTATACAGAGCACTTATACTGTTAATATTATGGTTCTTCCTGTTTGTAGGTGTTATTGTGGACTATTTAGTTTTTATTAGGTATATATCCACACTTGCAAACCTGCAAAACACTAGATTAAAGGGGAAAAAAAGCTTTAAACATCTGGCAGCATTAACACACTATTAAAAGGCTAGAGATAATAAAGATGAATCAAAAGCACAATAATATAAGGAAGAAAGTGAACAAAAACCTCCTAATATGTTAAACACAATACAAATCTACCTTGTTCTTTTTTATTTTATTTTCATTGAGCCTAATTTTATATTAGTTTTTAAAGATATTTTTATGTAAAATTCTAAAAGTAAATTAAAAAAAGATACATGTGAAATTAAAACCTACAATCAGCAACTTTGACAGATTTCTTATATTTTTAGGTTTCTTATACTTTTAAATTTGACTGTTGCTGATTTGTGTAAACAATCCATATGATTGTATCTTGTGTCAGCTTTTTGTGTGTACTCCATTGGAATACCAATAACAGGAATTCTTGTAAATTTGCAAAGTAAGGATTAGATTGCACTTGAAATAATTGTACTGCCATTTAGCCAATTGCTAGCTATTTTTGCTATGCTATACAGAACCTGAATTGGTGAGAAGAAGTCCTTACAGTCTCCATGCAGTTGTAACTAAGCTTATGACAAACTGAATGGTGAAAAACTGGAGGAATCAGAGGGTAATAGCAAAATGTTCTACCCCTTCAGAAAAAAATCCCCCATAAGTAGTTTGACCTTTCTCCTGGTATGTGTGCAAATCTTAGAAAGTCAACTAAAGAGAACTATGAATCCCACTCACCTCAGTCCTGGGGTGGGGACGGATATCTTCCTATCATTATCAACATCTCTGTATCTGTATCCCCAGAGTTTCATTCACAGATTGTAATCATGTATATTTTCTGAATCTGAGGTATTTGACTAAAGGACCTTGATGCTGTATGCCCAGTTCCAGTGGAACTTGTATTCTGGCTTTGTGTGTATGTGCTCCCAAAGGGTTTGCTTACAAGATCCTTACGTACATCTTAAAAACAAATCATAGAATACTTAATTCACCTTTTCCCTATTACAGATAGTTTATTCTGCATACAGGCTTCTCATACGGCTAGAACTGACACCTATACATTGCTGACAACTTAAGTAATATTGATTGCCTTTATACATGTAGGAGACCATGAATGTGATAACACTTTAGAAAATCCTAGAAGGCATCTAAAATTTGAGAGGTAGGAAGACATAAACAACAGAATAAGGGCAATAACATAGAAGAACAGGTAATCACAGATGAATGCACATGTTGAATTTGTTTTATTTACAATAACTGTTATCTTTAAATCCAACTCTTCAAAAACAGATATTTAAACACTGCTTTTAATGTGTGCTTTCCATCCTGAAAATGTACTGCTTGATGGACAAATTAATATTTCAATTTTTTCAGTGTAGTATTGAACTCCATTGGTAACAGTAAACAAGATTGGATAGTTAATTTTCCTGAAGCCTGCCTTTCTATAGTTCTGTGGAAATAAGCACCCTCTATACAGTCTTGTAGTTATATACATATTGTAATGAATATGGTTGTTGTTTATGTCAAGTATAAAATGGCATTTGATAAGTTTGTATATATGAATATGTATACATTAAAATGTGGCAGATGCCAAGTTTGTAGAGAATGCAAACATCAAATGTGGCAGATGTATCATGTCATACACACCCACACACACTGATAACACAAGATTTTGAAGGTGTGTCATGAAAGGAGGCAAACCTTTCAGAGACCAAATCTATGGAATGTTATCAGCATTACAACACTGGTATTAATCATAAAATCTGTAGAGCTCATTTAATTCTCAAATAAATCATAACTTGTCATGGAAATAGTGTAGTCCAATTAATAAAGCATTGTCTATGAAAGACAAATGTTTTGAAAGTAGTAAGAGCCAAAAACTTTCTATATTGCATACAAATGGTAAAATTAACTGACAATACATGACACATTGTTTCAACCAATAAACAGAATGACCATAGGCAGGGGAAGAATAGTTGGAGTAAGAGCAAAAAAATTTGCCACCTCAGCTTGTGGGAAACTGACAGGAAGCATCTGAAATTACAATTGTATGATGGAAGCTGACCATAAGAGTGCTGCAGGGACCACAATCTTACAAATGGAACTGGTCCCAGAGAAGTAATGTGTCTCAGACTTTGGATGGTCTCTCTTTTTTTTTTTTTTTTGAAAGAATTTTATTAATTTTTAAAAAACATATACAAAGAACATAAAACATCTTTTTGGAAAGCAGTTTGATCCTGGGTTACATCTTTTTGTACAGACATAAATTCAAGTTCATGCTTACTTTTATACAGCATTCTATATCTTATTTACCATTTTACATTTTCTATATAGCTTCTCCCCTCTTTTCACTCTCTTAATTCTATTTTATTTATTTCATCTCAATTTAAATCATTATACTTATATCCTTTGTCTGTCCTGTTGCAGCTGTCTATTATCTTTTCTCATAAACACAAAATTTCTTCTGTAATAACTGATTGGAGTATGACGCCTTTATGTCTTTCCTCTAAGTTTAACACTGAAGATAATACATAATTTTTATTCAGATTCTGCGTAGTACATTTTAAAGCTACACTCAATATTTTAAAATAGGAAAAAAATTAAATATATATAATATAATTAAAACAACAATCCATAGCAATTGAAATTATATCGTTAAAATTAACATTCATTTAAGTCTTAAACATTTTCCACATTCCTTTCCAAATAAGTATCATGCTTCCATGGGAACACTTATAGATTTTGTTTGGTTACTTCCCCCCCATTTCACTTATATTTTAAAATATTATGTGATGACAATGTTCCCATTCCTTTTTAGTTCAATTCTCTCATATTTCATTTCATTTATTTTATTCAAAAAGAAAAAAAAATCACTAAATTACATTAAATATTTTATCCCATTTTATAATCATATGTTGTTCCAATTTTCTAATATTATTTCAAATACAAATACAATACAGTCTTATGTACCTTTGCAGAATCTCTTTTTCAGTTATATTTTTACCCATTATCTCTAAATAAATCCTGTTTCTTTACATCTTGTTTCAAACCTTTGTAACTTCTCTTCCCTTCTTTCCTCCCTTGCTTCTCCACTCTACCCTTTTTACCCCCTTGTCTCTTAATCTCCACCCTCTTCTGTATTCCTCTTTTCTATTGCTTTCTGACGTTGTGTCATTGTTCACCTTATTTTTCCCTTTTTTGGTTGTTTTTTTAAGTCTTAAATTCTCCATTCTCTTTCCCCCCCTTTCCCCTTTCTTCCTCAGATAAAGTTGCTTGTTCATTAAAGATGGCTTCTTCTTCATCCCAATCTTCTTGTTCTTGTAGTTTCTCATATGTAGAAATCGCCATTTCTAAAAAATGAAAAACAGAGTCAAAAGAGCCCTTCCCTTCTTGTTCCTCTTTATATTTTATAAATTCCATTTTCAGTTCATCCACAAGTAATGCCATTGTAAAAAAAAAAAAATTTAAACAACCCAAGTGATTTTAATCATTCAAATAAGAATTTCCAAAAGTCCAAAAGTCACCAAGCAATCCAAATACACACAGTCTATTTCATTTAACACTTTCTTCTTTTTTTCACTTTCTCTTCCTGGGGTTGTAATTCAGTTACAAAGTTCCAGTTAAAATGTATCTTTTAGAAGTCTTATTTTGTTCTAGTCTTTTAAATCCCAAGCAATCTCCTCCAGCCAAATCTTAATCTTAATTCTTATCCTCTTGCTTCCCACTTACAGCATAAAAAAAGCTTTTTTCCAGTGTTCAGAAATCTTTATTGTCCCCTTGGCTTTAATTTTCCAGTTTGATTACCTGCTGATGCCAAAGTGGGTTTTTCCAATTTATCATTCATCTGCTGTCACCGTAAGGAAGGAGAGTGAGAAAAAAACAAACTTTCCCTTTTCACTTTCATTCACTGCTTCCAGATCTTCTTAGGGAGTGATGTATCTTTTTCTGAAATTTAAATTCCAGGATATCTTGGATGTTGCTTCTCATCCCAGTCAGCCAAAACTTTTACTTCTCAGCTTCCTCATGTGACAATGATGTTAAACAGATGTTCATAGGAAGCCTAGCAGATGTATATTGGATGCAAACCATTCACTTCACATCCTTTCTATTTCTGTGCTACTAACGCTGTGTAGACATTCCGTGTACCTTTTGTTTCCTCCCTCTTTCCATTTTCAGCTGCAATGGATGTGAGTTGCGAGGATGCCCAGAGGATGCAGAGAGAATACAGTGGACGTTTAACAGATGATAAACAGACATAGAATGTTTGTTGCTCGGATGTCATGGATTTACATCGTACACAGTGGAAAGTTCATCCGTTCACAAAGTTTTGTGCAGCTCAAAACTTCTTGCATGGATGAAATCGCAGTGGACGGATGCTTGACGGATAGAACATATGAAACACGTATGCAGTGACTACACAACGGATGCATAGTGTTTTCCAATGGATGGCAAGCTTTTTTTAACATTTTACATCCTCTTTGCATCCGTTAGTGCAGTGGGACAGGGGCTTAACATATTAATATTCTTCTTGTCCCCTTTACTAAAAAACAAACCAAATCAAGATTTTCCTGTGATTATGAAATTAGAATTTATTTATTTGTTTTTCTTGTTTATTGAATTTATATATATCGTACTGTTTGGGCAACTTTCAGTGGCTGGCGCCCCAGGCTAAGCTGACAAGTGGGCCCTCCTTCCCAGCAGCAGAGCTCTCACTAAGGCAGCGAGCACCTCCCTGCCACCCGCCACTCATCCCGCCAGGGTCACGACAGAGCCGTGCAGTCTGGGCAGAGCCGGGAAAGCGAACCGTGGGTGCGTGCGTGCCTCCTCCTGCCCCTCGTTCCCAAATCTCACCCAGGCGAGCAGCGTTTCACTTGCTCTGCAAAGCCGTGGCTTCCTCACTGCTCAGCAAGCAGGACATACTAGCTGCAGCCTCCTCCTCCTCAGCCGCAGTGTAGACGTTGACTTTGCGGGGAGAGAGAGAGAGCGGGAGAGATCCTCTCGGGTGAGCTCCTTCCCTTGGAAGGCGGTGACAGGAGCGCCTGAAGCCAAGTGTCTTCTCAGGGCTCCGGTTGCAGGGAGGAGCCCTGACTGGCAACACATGGCTGCGCCAAACACCACGGCATTGCTCTAATGCCGCAGCAGTAAAGGAGAAGGGAAAGCAATGATGGTGGAAGGTCTCCTGAACAGCCAAGCTGTCACTGCCCACCCACCCGAGGATGCAAGGGGGGGGGAATTAAGTCACCCCTGAAAAGACAGCCTAGCCATTTTTTCGGGGGTCCAAAAAAAATAAGGCCCGGCCTTATTATATGAGAAACATGGTAGGTAAGATTAGGTTAACAACTCTTAACACCTTTTTGGCTATGTAGTTTCAATGGGCTCTAGCACTGAGGTCATTAGAGATGAGTACTCCAAGATCCTTGACAGAGTTTGGATCATCAACAAGGTCTAGAATATTCCACCTGTATTTTATTTTCTGATTTATTTTTTTTTGCCAATATTCAGTATTCAGCAGGTTCTGACCAGTTCTAGATAACTGGAAGTAGAAATTTTGAGTGGTTTGGAGAACTGGCAAATACCACCTCTGACTGGAGATTTTACAGTATCCTTCCCCTGCCATACCCACCAAACTAAACCCACAGAACCAGGTGTAAAAAAAATTGGAATCCCACCACTGCTTTGGTGGCACTATATTTAGTTATGATTCTCTCCCAAGAGTTATTTGTTTGAATAAGATGATTCTTGTCATCCTTGAAGACATTACTTTAAAATGTTGTTATTTGGTTTAGTCAGAGTACTTTAATTACACTAATTAACTCAAGCACTGGTGAGATCAGAACAAATGACAACACTGGTTGTATTGCAATTAATTTACCACTTCTGCTTATATTTTCAAAATATTTGGGCATTGCTGAGATTATGTTATGACTTTGGTATAAAATAAATGTTTAAACTTCTCTCAGTAGTTTCTTCATTTGAGAAATATAACAGAAGAAATGTTTAGCTACTTAAATGAAGGAACCAATTTTCAAGAGTGTGAGATCTTGTTGGCATCAAGTTTTGTTTTTTATGAAAAGCCAGTGTTCTTCTGATTTAAAGAAATTAGAAGAATATGAGAATAGTTGTAGGAAAAATAATTTAATTAGTTTCTATGTGGGTGTTTTCAGAAAAACATGATGGAAAATGTTTTTTTAATCACTGCTACTTTCATTTAGAGGCATAGTTTGTGAACATTTTGGTCTCAATACCCCTTTATTTTCTTAAAAATTAATTATGAACTCAAAGAGCTTTGATTTATGTGGGTTGTATCGATCAATATTTTCTATTTGTTTGTTTATCTTAAATGCCACCAATATCACCAAAGACATTTAAACATATTTATTTATTTGAGATTACAATCCTTCTGAAAGGATCTCACGGAACCCCATGGTTCTCCAGGTCACTTTGAGAAGCACTGATCCAGGACATTAATTTTACACTCATAATTCAACCAGTTTAGCTACTACCAGTATGAGCAATTGCCAGGCTTTCCTCAGAATATGGGAACATTCTGAAATATACATAATGAGGGAAGACTTTAGCTATTTATCATATTTTAGCATGCCCAAGGAAATTCCATGTAGGAATTACTCTCTGAATCATATTCAAGAACAATACAATATAGCAAACAGAATTTATATCAGACTAAACTCATAAATTATTCCACTGTTCTAGACTACTAGTGCAATCAAGGCTGAGAAATTCTTCACATACAAATAAATTCACAATTCTGAATCTTCCATTTCTAATTATCTCCCATTCCACCTTCCACATTGTGCTATATTTTCCTTTTTCTTTTTACTGCCCGTATTTTCCTCATCCTGTTATGAAGAATTTATATTCTATAAATTTCAGTTCACTTGTATATATTTTCTTTTGCACAGTTTTTTTCCACTCCAAATTATCCTCATCAACCTATGAAGTAGTATCTGTCCATGACTCAGATCTATGTTTCTGTGCCAAGAGCATGTTATCCTTGTCTTAGCCTCAGGGTTTATATCTACCAGTGCTTGTGTTATCCAGATTTTTTAAAAAGATGCTGTAAAAACATTTCCAAGGCCTGCAATCCATCTGTTTCATTATTTCTAATAATATTGTTGAATAGCAGAATTTCTTTCTTCAGGAAAATTTAACTTCTGATTGTTTGGGGGCAAGGGGCAATACATTTGAAGCATATATTTTGAAAAGTTAAGCAGCTCCTCCATCTTTTTCATGCTTGAGTAGCTGCTTTGAAGGCTTTTCCTGTTTGGTCACCTCATATGTTTGCCATTCAATATTTCTCCAGCCCAGTATCATTGTTAGACATTGTTTTCAGTTCTTTTCTTAATGATTACCAACAGTGAATTTGCCTTTTTTCACACACTGAGTTGAAAATTCACATACCTGGTGAATACTTTCTATCAAATTATTCATTGCAATTTCTCAGTCACTGATTGCTTGCATTGATTGCATCAACATATATATTTATTCACAAGAAAATATAGCTTCTGTTTCTTACTCTTGATAGATTTGTGAGTGTTGAATGATATGTCTAGAAGTGTTCTGTTTCTATCCTGTAATTAATAAGCCTCTTTAAGACCCTTGAAAGCTTCTACACAAGTGTTCTGTACTACTTTAGGGCCAGCTTTGGATCAAAGTGATATCACCCCACTGTCTGTTTTTAGGAGCTGAGATAATTATTTATTATTTATTTCTGGTTGTTAGAAATTGCAGCACCGTTTACGCTTTCTTGAGGTAAGTGATTGCTGAGGTAAGTGATAATTTTTACATTGGTGAGAATTCTTGTTTCTCTCCTCCCTCCTTCCCCCCAAAAATCTCTGGGGTTCAAACCAGATACGAATCTCTTTCATTTTTCATATATGTATCCATGTATTCATAACTATGTTTTTACTTATACCTATTATCTTTTAAGTAGTTGACAAACTAAATAAATAAATAAAATAAATAAACTCCTCACATAAACATCTGGTGATATGTTCCTGGAGCTTGCTTCTTTCAAGTATCTGTTGTGACCTCCATTCCCATGTACAAAGGCTTTTCAATACAATGGAAAAATGCTATAAAGGCAGATTTAAGACATTTCTTTATACTCTGCAAGTGATCTTCACTCAAATATTTTTGGCAAAAGAAAGCCAGTTTGTGCAGTATGATGCACCAGAACACACACATACACACACACCAGAGGTGGTTTTTAGCATGTTCTGACCAGTTCTGGAGAACCGGTAGTGGAAATTTTGAGTAGTCTGCAGAACCGGCAAATACCACCTCTGACTGCCCCCACCCCCATCTATTCTCTTCCTCCTGAGTCCCAGTTGGTCAGCTGGGTCTTCTTTTGTTGCCCTGCACAGGAGAATGGAGCTGGAGAGCAGGTTAGTGGGGTGGGGAGAAAATGGGGATTTTGCAGTAACCTTCCCCTGTCACACATACCAAGCCACACCCACAGAACCGGTAGTGAACAAATTTGAATTCCACCACTGACACACACACACAAACACACACACACACACACATGTTGTATATATAGTATAAGGCATCAGAGTAGAAACTAGGATACCGTGAGTTCTAGTCCTGCCTTAAGCATTGATCCAGGATGAGCTTGGATCAATCACTCTCTCTCTCAGCACTAGAAAGCAGGCAATGACAAGCTACTTCCAAAATCTTCAACTGCAGGGACGTAACCAGGCAGCTGCCAGGAGTCCAGGATTCAAAGGCAACCCTCATTCTTCCAAAAACATGAACAGGAAAATGAACATGAACAGGGAAATTATAATTTATTCTGTTTCTTTTTTGTTAGAGAAAACTTCAAGGCTGATGACATTTTTAAGGCATGGACTGAATTATATTCTTTGCAGTCTCCTATTAATCAGGAAAAGAGATGAATGCAGGTGGACTTAGGGCATTTTCTCTGCATTCTCTGCATTTGAGGAACAAACATCCAGTTCAAACTGTTTTGATGAATTTCAATTATGTATGTATGTTGATCATACAGAAATTTCTGTCATCTGTGGTCTGAATAAATCTTATCTGTCAAATCATGAACTCCACATTTTTAAACCTTTGAAAAATTATAAAGTATTAATGAAGTACAACTTAACTTTTGCCAAGCCAAGTTGAATCTATTTCATTGAGGTTTGATCTTCTAAGTGCTTGAGGATTTTGGCTTTAATAATGCTTCCCATTAATTTGCCAAGTGGGAGAAAGTTATAAAAAATTTGTGATAAATATGTTACATTCTACTTCCCTTTTTAAAATTTGTTCTTTCACTGGCATTTTCTAGTTCTCTGAAAGACATATGATATATTTCTGTTATAAAAATTAGTATTTTCACACTTAATAGATTTGCATCCTTTTTGAGTACTCCTTGTCCACTAATGGGCTGCATATTTTAGTTTTATTGCATTTCCCAATATCTTCATTTGATTTATTTCTCTGTTTCCCTTGGCTCAGTGCTAAACTACTCATGATGTTATTCATAACTTTGGAGTTTCTCTTACATTTTTAATGAATGGCTGGGAAGGTAAGGCTGAATGAAGCAGGGATATTTTAAATCTTTTGCCTAATAGAATGTAGTGAAAGCTTGGTTTCCAATGCAGTAAATCAATAAAAGGGACTAAATCCCCTGTCCCACTGCACTAACTGATACAAAGAGGATGTAAAACATTAAAAAAAGCTTGTCATCTGTTGGAAAACATTATGCATCCGTTGTGTACTCATTGAATACATATTTCATACACTCTATCTGTCAAGCATCAGTCCACTGCGATTTCATCCGTGCAAGAAGTTTTGAGCTTTCCGCCGTATACAGTGTACATCCGCGGCATATAAGGGCAACAAACGTTCTATGTCCGTTATCATCCATTAAATGTCCACTGTATCCTCTCTGCATCCTCTGCATCCTCTGGCCATCCCCTCAACTCACATCTGCTGCAGCTGAAAACAGAAAGAGGAAGGAAACAAAAGGTACATAGAACGTCTACACAGCATTAGTAGCACGGAAATAGAAAGGATATAAACATATGCATCTCGTATATAAAGGATTAAAACAGACAAAACATTTGTATCTGGGATGTATCTTGTATATTTAGGATGTCTGCAGTATGTCTAGAGTATGTAGAAGGACACCTAGTGGACTACCGATATTTTCATTAAAAAGGGGGAGAAAATCATCGGGATCTCAGTATGAGTCCAGCAGCCATGGTGTACAGACCTCTTCACCCTTGGTCTTGGTCTTCCACATCATCAATTGTTCTCCACCATGGATCATGACACAGTCCATATGGTAGCTGCGATCATTCATCACCAGAACCAAAACCTGTTCAGACTGTTTCACCTTTTATACAGGAGGAGAAGAAGGAGACATCCAAGAGCTGTATGGGTCCAAGGATGGATCATCAGAAGAATGGAGTTTGGACTCTATGACCAGTTCATGGTGGAGCTGAGGAATGAAGACCTTTGTGCATTCCATCACTTCATGAGGATGCCACCAGCCATGTTTGACGAAGTTGTAGAGAGTCTGAGACCCAGGTTGACCAAGCCTAGCACCAACTTTCATGCCAACCTGGACCCTGGACTAAAGGTGGTGCTGACTCTGCACCACCTGGCCTCTGGAACCACATACAGAAACATGCAGTATGCGTGGAGGGTGCCACACAACAGCATCAGCATTGTGGTCAGAGAAGTGGTGCAGGCCATCATTGAATAATACGTGGAGGAGCTCCTCAAGTGCCCCACCACTGAACAAGGCTGGAGGAAACTTGCAGAAGAGTGGTATCAGAGGTGGAACTTTCCCCACACTGTTGGAGCCATACATGGGAAGCACGTGGCCTGCAAAGCTCCAGCCAACTCAGGGTCCACTTATTTCAACTACAAGGGCTTCTTCAGTATCATCCTCTTTGCCATGGTTGATGCTGACTACAAGTTCGTGTACATCGATGCTTCAGGCAACGGGTCAGCTCCAGATGGCCTGGTATACAATGCAAGTGACCTCAAGGATGGGCTGGAACGCAATCTCATCATGGGTTTTCCAGATCCAGACCCCCTACCCAATGACACACAAGATGTGCCCTACTTCATCATTGGTGATGACGCCTTCTCCCTCAGAACCTACCTCATGAAGCCCTACAGTTCAAGATACCTCACCCGTGAAGAGAGGATCTTCAACTACAGGCTGTCCAGGGCAAGACGGGTGGTGGAGAACGCCTTTGGCATCCTGGCTAACAGGTTCCAGATACTTCTCACCACCACGCAGAATCACCCACAGACTATGAGGAGCATCGTGGAAGCTTGCTGCATCCTGCACAATCTCATGTGCACCCGCTACCCAGTGTTGCAGATCAGACTTGTGGACCATCAACAAGGGAGTAATGACATGGATCCTGTTGAATGGAGGCAAGGACGAAACCTGATAGACACTGTGGATGTACAAGGCCCCAACAGAGCTTCACGGGAAGGGAAGAAGCAGCGCAACCTCCTGAGACACTGGTGCAACTCCCCAGCTGGAGCAGTGGAGTGGCAAGATAGGATGATAGATGGTTAATGGATGCTTTCTTGAGCCTGTCACATAACACTGATGATATTGTGCCATGTATGTTGAGTGGTCCTACAATGAATAGGGCATTAATAAAGAGCTTTGTTTATTTTGAAATATGTTGATTAATGAATATATTGTTATTGATAAAAAAGGTCCATATGTGTGGCAGCTGGGATGGTGGACCACACAGTCCCACTATGCTTGCACTGGAGGTTTATCTATCCCACAACTATCCTTATCTATCCCACGAGCATGCAAAGGCTTAACCATTTGTTAAAAGTTTTCACCAACACTTCACTAATGTAAACAAATGAACCAAGTGCCTTAAGCAAAGATAACCTTTATTAACTTTCTTAGGTAACCATTATGACTTTCTTAAATACGCAAAATGAACCAAGTAAACTGTATTAAGTGTGTTAAGCAAAGATAACCTTTATTAAATTTCAGTAAACTGTATGACTCTATTAAATAAGCAAAATGAACCAAGTAAAGTGTCTCAAGCAAAGATAAAGTGAACAAGTAACAACTAAGTCTCTGGCACTATTCTCAGTCACTCTGAGTCATGTCCATGGTCTCAGCTGTTAAACGGGTGGGGACTGTGGAGGTGACTGTGGTTTGAGTGCTGGTCTGAGGCGCCATTGGGGTGCTTGGCCCCGAGAGTACAACAGGGGATGTGTGTTCAGGAAGCTGTCCGAGAGCTGACTCAGTCCCGTGAGATTGAGAGGCCCTTCATCAAGTCCCTGAGATGTGAGGCACAAGACTGATGACAGATTGTCCTTTGACGGGCTTGGCTGTGGGGTGGAGGAAGGAGGAGTGTAGTGGGGCTGTCTGGTCTGCAGCTGGGTGAGGACTGGCATCTGTGGCATGCGATGAACCTGGGCCTGGACTGGGAAGGTCTGTTTTTGCTGTGGGAAGTCCTGGTGCTCGTAGCCTTGGTAGGTGAGAGGCTGTTAAAAGCCATGGAAGGGCTGTGATATCGCCTGGGGTGGAGGAGCAGACCTGGACTGGGTAGGAGCAGCTTCAGCTGGGCCTTGAGGGTTCTGCAGAAGTGCTGTTATCTTCTCCTTCATCACCTGGTACTGGGCCTTGGGCAGGTCCCTGACGGTGTGGCTCACATCGGTGATGAAGGTGTGGCAGCCTGAGGATCCTCTGTCCAAGTGGACCAGCTGAAGTTGGCAACGTGACCAGATTTCTTTTTCTGCCAAAATGATTTCTTTTTGGATTGCAGTTTCCTTATTGTTTTGAATAATTTGTTCTTTTCTGGTTTTGGGAGTTGTTAATGGTACACATAGTTTGATTAATCTTTTGACTTCAAGTAAAAATATGTTGAAATGGTCTTCTACAATATTGCATCCAGAGAATAGAAATTGCCAATCAAGGGATGAGAGATCATTGTTTATAAGATCATAATTGCCTTTTTTGAAGTTATAATTGGGGATTCCATCATTGTGATGATTTTTTGTGGACGTATGTTGAAACAAAAGTCAATCATGTTGTGGTTAATGTTGGAAAAGGGTTCTTTAATTTGTATTCCGTAAGTTGAATTCAAACTATTGCAGAATATGAGATCGAGGCAGTTGTTAAGTCTAGTGTTGTTGGTTACTAATTGTTCTAGTCCCAGATTTGTTACATTGTGGAAGGTTGCATGTGTGGATTCAGTTGTACTTTCAGTTGTACTACTTGTACTAAGGGTCCAGTTAATATGAGGTAGATTGAAGTCACCAAGAAAGATAAAAGTGTGTGGGCAGGATGCTGCCCATGTTAGTAGTATATTTAGCTTGTTTGCATGTTTGATGTCATAATCGGGCACTCTGTAACATAGTAAGAATTGAAATGTGATATTTAAGGACAGTTCACAGACAATGGTCTCAGGAATAGCAAGCTCCTAGGTAACTTGGATGTTTTTTTAGATGTAAGGACTTTTTATAGAAGATAGCAATACCACCTCCTCTACGGATTTCACAATCTGATCAGTAAACATGATAGTCTCTTACTGGGTAATGAACTCAGGGAGAGATGCGTTGAGCCATGTTTCACAGACAAATATAATGTTGAATTTAGCTGTATTTAGTAAGAAGAGAAATTCAGGTATTTACTGACAAGGCTTCTTGCATTGAGTAGCTTGGATTTAAGGCCAGTTGTGGTTGGAATAGAGGTAGTTAGGGGCGTGCATGCCTAGTTTTGAGTGATGTTGGATTGGATGGGTTGGGGTTGGATGCAAAGTTGTGGGTTGTGTGACTTTCTATATATGTCCAAACCAGAAAAGTATGTAGACAATGTGGGCAAACACATTAGACCAAATATTATTGTTTTGTTTTTGTGTACAAATAAAAATATATCATTTTCCTATTTTAGTTGATGTCTCACCAATTATGGTGGCATCCAAGATAAATCTCATTATCTATCATACCTTATAGGTGCTTATGGGGTGCAGCAGGATTGAAAGTCTTTGCATTGCTTACTTGTGCATGAATCAGAATTCAATCACTTGCCAACAATATGATCCAAGATATAGAATTCATGTTGCAAATATATCACTATTGTTATTGGTTTATTTCTTGATAAATTGAGCATTCCCACTGGACTTTAAGAAGACATGGAATTATTTATATTTTTGCTTTGGTCGTTTTCATTTCTATCAATTGCAATTTTGGGTGGTGAACCCTTCATTGATTTGGCCTGCCTACAAAATTTACATCTCAGATTAGTAGTATAGTTGCTTGTAGTGCATTGGAGATATGCAGGATAAAGTTTATTTTAAGAAATTTGTCCATTACATTCAGATTATACAGAAACTGCAAATTCTGATGAGATATTTGGTGATAAAACAGCTGCTTTCAAAATTCCTCATTTCTGACAGCAGCACAACAGAGAATTTTGCTAGAAATAATGAACTCAGCTTAGACATCTTATCATAAAGTTTTTCTCCGATGCTGTGAGGGTTAGTCTTATTAGAGCAAACAAGGCAGGTGTTTTATTGCTGGCAAGCAATAAAGGAAACAAACATGTTCTTTTTTTCAGATTGCAATTATTCAACAGAAAAATGAACATCAATTTCTTTGCAAAAACATGTATTAAGATAAATGTGTAATTGATTTAAAATCCATGACTTACAAATACCCATTGTTTTTCCAGATTTGTATTACTTATAATTTTCTAGAAGAATATTCTAAGATCCATTAGCAACAGGATCTAGGACAGAAACTTTATCCATCTATGCATCCATTTAATTTTTGTCCAAACAATTTAGCAACTCCATTATTCATTAAATTATTTATTTTTTGACCAAAATAAAAAGGGACATTTGCATTAAGGACTCCCTCAACAAATAACACAAGATATTAATTTTAGATGATCATACTACAGAAATTGGGAGGAAAAGAAGGAATAAAATGCAGGTATTATCCCACGTCATTGTAGTTGTGCTTTTAAAGTTGCAACAATGTTTCAGCAGAATCTCATCTGCCATCATCAGGCTTCTGTATTGTGTTCGTCTGTGAGTCAGACTTTCAAAGCCGTTTCAGTTTCAGTTTTAAAATTGAGGCTAGCCTACGCTGTGCCAGAATGTTTTTTTCTTCACCCTGATTGGTTGGGAGTCTTGGTCTGTGTTTCTTGGTCTTGGAATTTGCTGTGTTCTTCTTGATTGGTGTTTCTAATATCTTCTGTCTGTTTTGTGGCTTTTTTTGTGTCTTGATTGGCTGGCAACATTGTGTTCCTGTATTGGAGGCTTTTGGTGCAGCTTGGCTCCAAGTAAATGGACAGCTATTATTTGTTAGGAAGCTAGGTTTCATCTGGATGCCTGGTTGGGGTGTGTTTGAGCTGGAGGTATCAGGGGGGATCTGTTTGTGCCCAGGTGTTTGCCTGGCTAGTAGTGTGGAGATTTTTTTGTTTGCCCAAAAGCCAAGACAGAGAACAAGAGAACGGCAAAGCCCTCCTCCCATATATAAAAGGCACTACAGACAAAATCAGCAAGATCCTCCAAAAACAACATTAAAACAGCATTCTTCACAAACAGAAAAATATCCACCATCTTAAGAAACCCTAAAGACAGAATCAAGTTTGAAAACCAAGGAGTATACAAAATCCCTTGCACTGCCTACCCCACCACATACATCGGACAAACTAACAGAAGAATAAGTGCACGCATTGAAGAACACAAGAACTCAATCAAAAAAGAAGAACTGACCTCTTCCCTGGTCCAACACCTCAAAGCCACAGGACATGAAATTGATGGATCTAGGAAATTACAGACCAATCAGCCTGACATCAATACCTGATCAAATCCTGGAAAAGACAATTAAGAAGAGAATTTGTGAGTACTTAGAAATGAGCAGAATGATAACTAGACGTCAACATGGGTTTTTCAAAAATAGATCATGCCAAACAAACTTTAGTGCCTTCTTTGACAATGAGACTGAATTACTGGTTCAGGAAACTGCTGTGGACATTCAATCTTCAGAAAGACATTTGATAAAGTAGACCACATCCTGCTTCTTGGTAAGATAGAATAATGTGGGATAGATAGTATCACTACCAGATGGATTTGCAACTGGACGACCAACTGCACTCAATGTGTGATCCTCAATGGAACTACATTTAAGTGAAGGAAAGCACGGAGTGGTTCAAGATTCTTTCTTAGACCAGTATGCTTTTATATCATCACAAATTATTTAAGTTAGGGGCTAGAAGGGGAACTCATCAAATTTGCAGATAACATCAAGTTGTGGTGAATTGCCAACATTTTAGAATATAAACTCAAGATACAGAATGATCTTGACTGAGTTGAACACTGGACCTATCCAACAAAATGCAAAAGTAAAATCTTACCTTAGGCAAGAAAAAACAGATGCACATATGGAATAGATGATAATTTGTTCAATGGTAGTGACTGTGCAAAAGATCTAGGTATCCTAGTGGGCAACCTCAAGTATAAGAATATGTTGCAGCTACTTTAAAAGCCAATGCAGTCCTAGGCTGCATCAACAAAAGGATAACATTAAGAACACATGAAGCGATACTACTACTTTATACTGCACTGGTAAGACCATACTTTGAATATTACATCCAGTTCTGATCATGATACGAAGTGATGTTGAAGCTCTAAATATAGTGCAGAGAAGAGCAACAAAGATGATATATGGTTTGGAGGATAAACTATACTGTGTATGATTGTGGAAACAAAATACATCTCATATAAAAAAAGAGAAGGACTAAAGGTGACATGATAGCAACCTTCCAATTGTTGAGGGCTTGCCTCAGGAAAGATGGGGTTGACCCTTTCTAACTCTCCTGTGAAGTTGATCCTTTGTTTTTTCTACCTAGTAGAGTTGACATCAGTTAATTCGGATAACAAAAAAGAGGTAATCTGAATATTTTTTTAAATTACCAATGTAGCAGATTCAATAACTTCCAATCAAGCATATTATAAAACTATTGTTCTTTTTGTATTAAAATTATCATGGACATTTTACCATCATTTTTCTTTTAAAAAGTTGCCTCTGGGTTAGGACATGAAGGAAGGAAGAAAAAGTGAAGATGTTTAATGGACAGAACACTTTTTCCTCAATAATTATATCTGATTGCCCTTTCAACAAAAAGAAATCTGAATCACTACTGTTACAGGAGACATCTATGTTTCCTAATTAGAAAAGAGACAAGTTGCACATTTCTTTGTATTTTTTTGTCACATTTTTCCTCTTTCCTCTTTAAATTGCCTACCTTTGGAACAGAGAGAAAAGGACAAGATTACCATTATTTTAGAAGCATAACTACCCTGGAACTCATGCACTGAGCTCCATTGCTTGGTCACCTATTCATTCCTATTAGCTATCTAAGTGTTATAATGAAAGACCAAGCCAACATATTTGTTATTTTGTTCATTTGCATTTTTTTAAATCAATAATTCTATCCCTGTGGCACCTCTATGGTATACATTAGAAGAGCCCTATCATGTCCAGGTTTCTGCAGGAATGTAAAGAAGTGGAGGGGCTTTTTTAAATCTACATAAGTGGAGTTCTTAAAGCAACAGCAACAGCTTTTGCTCCCCTCCTGAGCAATCTGAAAAAAACCTCAAGCTCCTTGAAAAAAATCTGAAGCTATTTGTGGTTATTTTACCAAAAGATACTTAATTGCTTGACTGCTGTGGCCATTCATCACCTCCTATTAGAAGCCCTAGGTGCTATTTCTATCAGTACATCACTGCAGGTGTATATTTTAGACCTATAAGGTGTTATTCTGCAGCTATATTCCAGCAGTGATTTTTTTTATTACACTTCCTAAAAGCGGATTTCTGGACTTCTCACTCGTTTCAGAGAAACAGAGTTCTCATATCACAGGGGAGAGATGCAACTGCTAATGTTTGTGATCCAAATTTTATCAAGAAAGATCAAGAGATTTTAAACTATAGGTCCTGAATGAACCACCCCCCAAAAAAGATACTTTACATGGCTTTCAAATTAAAACTCTGCAAGCCATGACAAACCACTCTTTTAGGGCACTGAAACTCCCAAGATGAACCAGTTAATGAAAGATTAAGAACTGCTTTCAAGATTTATCTCATTTCCTGAATCATTTCCCAATTCCCAGTGGTTGATTGTTTCTACCTTTTCGCCAGCTCAGTCACTAACAAGCAGCTGATATGAAGCCAAGATAGAATAGGAGACAACAACTTATATGCAGGTTACTTAGGGTTCACTTTTTTGTCTTGCAAAAAACAAACAAACAAAAAAAACCCATCAAAACCTTGTCAATAAATAAAAATAAGGATCTGGTTTACCTCTATGTTTTTCAAGAAATGTTCATTATAATGTGTACTATGACCCTTGATTCTGAGGGGTCCTTGATTCTCTGAGAGCTGGGTTATTTTCTTGCAGATGTTTCATTACCCAAACTCAGTAACATCATCAGTGCTAGTCAGCATTGATTATGTTGCCTAGTTTGGGTAATGAAATGTCTGCAAGAAAACAATCCAGCTCAGAGAGCACCAATAACCCCTCATGTCAACCCTGAACTACAAATATTATCCTTATTAGATTTGATTTTCCACTGTGGTGGGATTATGTTAACATTACACAGCAGTTATGAAAACCATATTTTAAAGATTTTGGGGGGAAGGTATTGTCACCTGGGGTGTGTGATGGCTTGGTGGTTAAAGTCGCTGAGTTTCTCAGCTGGGTTAGCTGACGGCCCAGGTTTGAAGACCTGAGCACTGCACAATGGTGTGAGCTCCCATTCTCCTCCAAGCATCTGCCCATCTAGCATGCAAAATGTGGGTTCCTACTACTTGGTAGGAAAGTAACAGCATTTGATGAGCCTCAGTGTATAGTCATGCTGGCCACGTAGCCATGGAAATGTCTTCAGACAAGGAATATATATTCATTGACTTAGAATAGTGTATATTCAAATTCAAGGATAGCATTGATGCTATGGGATTAGAAACCTAGCTAAAATGTTAAGATATGGTAAAGCATAACTAGAATGATTTATTTAGTCCTTTAGTAGCAGTATGGAATCTGTCCTGTAATTATTAGGAATTTGAGTGGAGTTTTTGAAATACACAATTTGAAAAAATGATCAATGATAGCAAGCACTGATATATAACATAAAATTCACCATGAATTGGTAGCTTATGAAGTAAAATTTGATTTATATAATATGGTACTTCTCTAGAAAGTTCCCTCCTGACCTATACCTTCTGGATTTGATAGAGAGAAATGAAAACAAATGTGAATTCTAATGTGATGTGACTTTCCAGATGGTTCAGTCTTTCAGGATTCATTTGGCACCAAATTATCTTCACAACTCTGTGTATATTCATCCAGGAATCATGTTTTTCTCACTATTAAAATGTCAGGAAAACTGCTTGCTACTTATAGTGATGACATCATTCAACTACTTGTATTATTTTCATAGCTTACTTTTATAATTTGTTCATGATTAAAAAAAATGAGTTGTAGTCTTAAAACTCAACAGACCAGCTGTATTTTACCAAAGTGTTATACTGATTATTTTACTTTTAGACCACTTTTACCCCTGAAATACAGAGGTGGGTATTCAGCAGGTTTTGACCAGTTCTGGAGAACCAATAGTGAAAATTTTGAGTAGTTTGGAGAACCAGAAAACACCACCTCTAACTGGAGATTTTACAGTTAGCTACGCCTGCTAAGCCATGCCTACAGAACTGGTAGTAAAAACATTTGAATCCCACCACTGCTGCAATAGCTCCACAATTCCCATTTTCTGTAATTGGACATCACCATTATTTGGTGTGGAGCAGTGGAAAAACAGTTTATAGTGTCCCAATAATTGACTGATTCCTTAATGTCTAATTCTTTAAAAAATTTTAAAAGATAGGTCATTTTGCTGTTCTTAAAATTGCATATTTTTCAGCAATAAATGTGTTCAAATGATAAATAACTACCAGGACATATTCATTTTTCAAAAAATAAATAAATATTACTGCCATGTATCTGTTCTATGTCACTTTACCCAATTCTCTCTTTTTTTAAAAAAAGTACTTTCATATTTGATAGTTAAATAGAAGGAAGTCTATGCTTTTGCTTTTGTTTTTGTAGTTTGCCCAGATCTACATTTCTTTTGTGAACTTTTCTAGGGGAGAACATCAGTTACACAAGAGAGATTCCATTTATGCAATGCCAGTGTTCATTTTGGTAGGTTCATGAGAAAATAAATCCTTGCCAGTTTTCATTATCTTGTTTAGCCTTCACTTCTACTATCTCAGGAACTGAAACACTTCAGCAGAAGTTTATCGATGGAAAATTAAGGTCGTTTGTCTGGACCAGTCCGTAAGTTTTAATTAGTTCCTAGCTTTAAATCAAAGAAGAACCCAGAGCCAAGAAGGAAAGCTTGTTCAGCAGAATTAAAAATGAGATTAAGATTTATGCTGATAGTGTTAATTGACTAGAGTGAAAAGCAAATGTCAGTGTCAATACAAATGTCTGTTATCACAGTTGATTTAGCACTTTCTGCTGAATTGCTTATTGAGATTTTTTTTTAAGACTGTTTTTGATAAGGCTGTCCTCTTTGAATTGCTGCCTGAACAAAGGAGAAGTTGCCAATTTAAAATTTATATTGAACTACATTTAATACAGTTCTAAAACAGAAACAGAACATTTTTAAAAAATTGCCTCAGGTGAAAGATTTGTTTATCAAGCAATTATGAAAATAGGATTGGGAAGCTTACTCAAGGGCAAGGTTATTGTTTCTGGGGTTTAACAGAACGGAGAGGATTAACTGATTAGGAAGACTCAAAACTTGTTTACAGTATATTGAAGCATAACTCTTTAATTATATAAGTATATACTACAGTCAAGAGGTATTGTTTATCTGTTAGGGCCCTGGTTCTACAAAACTGCCTTTCCCAAAAAATTAGCCCCATTTTTGGCCACTTTTTGTTAAGAACAAAGCTCTTCCGGAGAACTTTTAATTATTTTATTTTATTGATTAAGTTTGCATGCTGTCCATCTCACTATAATAGCAACTCTCGTGTGATATTTTTGATGGTGGCTTCAATACTGCTGCCTGTTGGCTGTGTCTCACTTGCCTTAATGGTCTTAGCTGCTTATGGATTATTATTTCCATGAGTTTTTTAATCAGGGTAGAATTCAATTTTTTTTTACTACCTGTTCTGTGGGCATGGCTTGGTGAGCGTGGCTGGGGAAGGATACTGTAAAATCTCCAGTCAGAGGTAGTATTTGTCAGTTCTCTGAACTATTCAAAATTCCCACTACCGGTTCTTCAGAACTGGTCAGAACCTGCTGAATACCCACCTCTGGTTTTAATCTTGCTTAAATTGACTTAATTCTTAATTGAATGCCAGAGGTATTAGATTGTATTTGTTGTATTGCAGGCACCTAAGATTCTTGATGAAATATGCTGGAAAATAAGACTGATGAATGAAAACATTGTCAGACACTGTATCGATAACTTTCTGGAATATAGAGTTTTGATTCTCTAAGGGTGAATCTGAAAAGCTGACAATTGTAAATTTCCTTTAAAGATTTTGACAAATATGATTACCTTTATTGTAATTCTTGAATGACAGCCTTAAGATAGTTGGCAGTTCAGAGTCCTTGGTGTTCTCTGAGCTTGGTTATTTTCTTACATCATTTTACTACACTGCAAGAAAACAATCAAGCTTAGAGAGTACTAAGGATTCCACATTTCAACCCTGAGCTCCAAATATTCTCTTCTATTGATAACTATCAGTCTCTGAGCTACTGCATATCTGTCTAACAAAGCAAGAGTCTCTTAA
>BLBF01000003.1:95055608-95069179 GCA_015471245.1 Laticauda colubrina | reverse complement strand
CTTAACCCATCCCACAGGTATCCCTTCCCATCCCACAGCTATCTTAAACCCATCCCACAACTATCTTAACCCATCCCACAGGTGTCCCTTCCCATCCCACAGCTATCTTAACCCATCCCACAAGCATGCAAAGGCTAAACCATTTCTAAAAGTTTCCACCCAGACTTTATTGAAAAAAATAAATGAAGCAAGTGTGTGAAACAAAGATAAACTTTATTAATAACAAGCTGTAAAATAAACATGACCCAAGTCAAGTGTCCAAATATAGTCCACAAATATCCAGGCAGCCAGTCTCTGGCACTCCTCTTGGTCACTTGGAGGTGTGTGCCCAGGCTAAGATTTTAGGGAGCAGGTGCTGTGGAGGTGCTGCAGTGCTGGTCTGAGGTATTGTTGGAGTGCCTAGCCCCGAGAGGACAACAGGGGATGGTGTGTTGAGGAAGGTGTCGGACAGCTGGCTCAGCCCCGCGATGCTGAGAGGTCCTTCCTCCATGCCATGGGGTGTCAGCCCTAGTACCGAGGACAGATGTACTGAGGCCGGGCTTGGCTGTGGGATGGAGGAAGGAGTAGTGTAGTGGGACTGCCTGCTGTGCAGCGAGCTGAGGAGTGGCATGGCTGACATCGATGTCGTCGGTGGCATCATTGGTGTGGGTGGCATCAGTGGCATCAGTGGAACAGCTGGCAACAGTGCCGCCCGATGACTATGTGCCTGGCCTGGGAAGGGCTGCTGCCTGTGCTGCTGGACCTCCGGGTAGCTGTAGCCCTGGTAGGTGAGGGGCTCTTGGAAGCCTTGGTATGGGAGGGACATCACCTGGGGTGGAGGAGCAGAGGTCCTTCCTCCATGCCATGGGGTGTCAGCCCCAGTACTGAGGACAGATGTACTGAGGCCGGGCTTGGCTGTGGGATGGAGGAAGGAGCAGTGTAGTGGGGCTGCCTGCTCTTCAGCGGGGTGAGGACTGTCGAGGTTGGCATCGGTGGCATCATTGGAACTGGTGGCAGCGGTGTCACCCGATGACTCTGTGCCTGCATCTGTAAGGGCTGCTGTCTGTGCTGCTGGACCTCGGGGTAGCTGTAGCCCTGGTAGGTGAGGGGTGTGGGAAGCCTTGGTATGGGAGGGACATCACCTGGGGTGGAGGAGCAGACCTGGACTGGGTGGTAGCAGGTGCCTCTGGGTCTGGAGGGTTGTTAATCAGCGTGCAGATCCTCTCCTTCACCACCTGGTACTGGGGATCCGGCATCTCCTTCAGGGTCTGGTTCACATAATTGAGGAAGGGCTTGTGGTTGGAGGAGGAGGATTCGATGGAGACCAGCTGAGAGAGGAGACCTATGCTGGTGTGGATGGTGTCCCTGATCTCCACCAGGACCTTGTGGCTCTGCCCCTCCTGTGGTCCGGCTCTCTGCCTTTCTGTGGTGGCGGAGGTGTGGGTAGATGCGGCTTCGGCAGCGGTGGACTCGATGTCTCCCTTCTCCCACCACACCAGGGAGTCCTCCTCGCTCTCCACCATGCTTTCAACACCTGCCCGGGGGTTCTTCGCCGTGGCACACTCCACAGATACCTGCGTGGAGACAGGGACTGACTCTCGGCCGCCAGAGGACTGGCTCCCAGCAGGCTGCCGGAGAGAGAGGGTAGAGATTTGGGCTCCTGGTGCTCCTCGGTGGCGGACCTCACCCTCCAGGAAGCTGCACTTGGCCATGACATACTTCTCTCTGTCCGTTAGCTTAACCCTGGCCTGGCCAGATTTTTTGCGGTGCAGCTTCCCGTACCAGGTGTGCATGTGCTTCCACCAGCCAAGGAGCACATCTGATGTGTAGCCCAGACTCTCCGCCCTCTCTCTCCAAGCAGCCTGCTTCCGCTTGGTGTCCCTGTACAGCTGGTGTCCCTTCCGCCACAGATAGTCGTTCTCTCTCAGCCACTCCAGCACCTCATCCTTGTGTTCCTCCTCAATGAAGTATTGCCTCCTCTCCCTATCACACGTCTGCCTCTTCCTCCCTCTGGCAGAACCATATGGGCCCTCATCAGAGGGACTTTGAGGTTTTATGGGCTGCTCCTCCCCACCAACAGCAGCAGCAGCAGCAGCAGCAGCAGCAGCAGCATCCTCACCAGCAGGATCATAATCAGCATCATCATCATCAGCATAATCACCAGCAGGATCATAAGCAGCAGCAGCAGCAGCAAGACCAGGATGAGCAGCAGCAGAGTAAGCACCAGCAGCAGGGTCAGCAAGACCAGGAGCACAAGCAGAATGAGCAGGACCAGCAGGACCAGGAGCAGCTTCAGCAGAGTACGCAGCAGAAGCACCACTGCCAGGAGCAGCTACAGCAGAAGCTCCAGCAACAGAAGAGTGAGAACAAGCAGCAGAAGCAGAGTCAGGGACATGGGGCGGGAGGGTGGCCCTGTCCCTCTTGCCAGGGATGGCGGCAGGTTGCTGAGACTTTCGCTTCTTCCCCATGGTTGTGGGGTTGCTGGCTGGCAGGAAGGCTTGCAGGAAGGCTTGCAGGCACCAAGGCTGGCAGGAAGGCTGGCACCAAGGCTGGCAGGAAGCCTGGCAGGAAGCCTGTTAGGAAGCCTGGCAGGAAGGCTGGCAGGAAGGCAGGCACCAAGGCTGGCAGACAGACTGGTTGGCAGGGAGGCTGGAAGGCAGGCTGGCAGGGAGGCTGGAAGGCAGGCTGCCAGCAAGGCTGGAAGGGAGGCTGGAAGGCAGGCTGCCAGCAAGGCTGGAAGGGAGGCTGCCCAGGAGGCTGGGAGGCAGGCTTGGAGGCAGGCTGGCAGCAAGGCTTGCAGGCAGACATGCAGGCAAGGAACTCGAAGTTTCCAGCAGCAGTTCTTTCCTCGGAATGCTAGACATGCGAGCTGCTTTCCTTTATATCCGGGGGGCTTGTGCAATGCATCCCCCCCCGCATGCACAATTAACGCCAGGCATCCGTTAGGCTTCCGCTGTGCATCCGCTAGGCTTCCGCTGTGCATCTGCTTCATCTGCTGTGCATCCGTTCTGCATCCGCTTTTTCCGTTCCGTGTCCGCTTCGCTGAGGCCCCTGGAAGCCCTGGGGATGCGCCATTCGCTAGGCTTCTGTTCCGCATCCGCTTTGCATCCGCCCTGCGTCCTCCCCGCGTCTGTGTTATCCGCTCCAATTATGCAAATTTTCACCCCTTTTGAGCGCGAATACAACGGATGTAACATTTTTCTCTTCTGTTGTGTCCGTTTTGCATCCTTTGGCCAGTGTGACACGGCCTTTAAAAACTTCCTCAGACTGCCTTTTTAGGCAAGGTATTTTTCTTGATCACTGTCCTTAACCGTATGAACTAGTTATGATATAATAAAGCTTTCTGGTCAGGAGGCTAATGTACTTGATATCTCTGCTGCTATAAACATTAGAACAATGGCATAGATTGCCAAGGTTGCTCATGATTGCTTCAATTATTAGCATTGCTTTATTTTGTAAACTTCCTAGTTTTATACCCTAAGAACTCAGAAAGTTCTGTCTGAATGTAATTGAGATTCCTTCAGCTACCTCGATTTCCTTTGCAATAGAGCATGAAAGTTTTAATGCAACTATAGTTCTGCCCTTTTATGTCACTTTGCCTAAGATTGGACTGATGGGAATGAATTGACAAGGCTTTTTGTTGGGGCAACCAACAGAACTCTGCAGCACTTTGAAAATGTTTAATAAAAAGCTTTTTAGAGTGTGCAGGAGCCCAAAGATTCTAATTCTAAAAAGCAGCTCTCTTTGTCCTATTTCTGCATAGTGGCCTTCTGTAAGATACTAGCAAAAAGGCATCACTGCCTTAAAGAGATGCCTCTATAAGTACATGTTCATCCCCACATGCTCAGAAGTGCTATTTTAGAATCCAAGGCAACTCATTGGTCTAATACTTAGTATGTGGTATTTCTTGACAAGAAGTTCATCATATTATGCTCAGTCTGTCATGCTGTTCTTGGTGAAAGAAAGGCAAAATGAAAGAGACAAAATCATTGTGCATTACCACCAGAATATAAAGCAACACCTGAAAGAATACATCCTTTTGATTCATACCAAACTTTGCATGATATTTTGCTGAGAAGAGGGAGGAAAGAAAATATGATTTGCCAATTGATAAAGCAGGCTGCAAAAATGTCTGCTTCATTCATCTTCAGCCAAAGATTTATACCCAATTCCCTTCAATCTCTGACCTCAAGATTGAGTTCAATCTCTAAACTCAATGGGAGTTTAGTTCCCAGAAACGGCCACTTTGGTGCAGTAGTTAAAGCCCATGTCACACTGCCCAACGGATGCAAAAAGGACACAGCGGACGAGCAAAATGTTTCATCCATTGTTATCCGCTCTCAAAAGGGGCAAAAATTTGCATAACCGGAGCGGATAACATGGACGCATGGAGGACGCAGGGTGGATGCAAAGTGGATGCGGAATGGAAGCCTAGCGGATGGAAGCGGATGGGAGCAGATGGCACATCCGCAGGGCTTCCGGGGGGTCTCAGCAAAGCGGATGCGGAACGGAAAGAACGGATGCAGAGCGGATTCACAGCGGAAGCCTAATGGATGCCTGGTGTTAATTGCACATGCGGGGAGGATGCATTGCGTCAGCCCCGCGGATATAACGGAAGCAGCTCAGAAGCAGGTCGCCATTCAGAGGAAAGACCTGCTGCCGGATGGATTGGCTGCCTTGCCTGCCCTGCCTGCATGTCTGCCTGCAAGCCTTGGTGCCAGCCTTGGTGCCAGCCTTGGTGCCAGCCTTCCTGCCAGCCTTCCTGCCAGCCTTGGTGCCTGCCTCCCTGCCAGCCTTCCTGCCAGCCTTGGTTCCTGCCAGCCTCCCTGCCAGCCAGCAACCCCACAACCATGCGGAAGCACAGCAAGCCTCAGCCATCTGCTGCCAGCCCTTGCAAGAGGGACAGGGCTACCATCCCGCCCCCTGGCCCTCACTCTGGTTCTCCTGGGGCTTCTGCAGCATGGGCTCACTCTTCTGGGGCTGGCGCTTCTGCTGCTTCTGCTTCTGGAGGAGCTGATGACAAGCACTCCAGCACCAGCCACCTCCACAGCACCTGCACCCTTCACCCCTGAGACTGAGCGACCAAGAGGAGTGCCAGAGACTCATTTTTGTCTTATAGCTTGTTGTTAATAAAGTCTATTTATGATTCACACACTTGCTTCATTCCTTTTTTTAAATAAAGTCTTGCTGGAAACTTTTAGAAATGGTTTAAGCCTTTGCTTGCTTGTGGGATGGGCAAGGATAGCTTTGGGATGGGCAAGGATACCTGTGGTATGGGTAATAGCTGTGGGATGGGTTAGGATAGCAGTGGGATAGATAAACCTCCAGTGCAAGCATAGTGGGACTGTATGGTCCACCCTCCCAGCTGCCACACCTATGGCCCTTTATTATCAATAACGATATAATCAATCATCCACACATGTCAACATAAACACAACTCTTTATTAACGCCCAGTTCATTGTAGGCCAACCAAACATACATGGCCCAATCTCATCCGTGTGATGAGACAGGCTGAAGGAAGCATCCATTAAGCATTTACCATCCTGTCTTGCCACTCCACTGCTCCAGCTGGGGAGTTGCACCAGTGTTTCAGGAGGTTGCGCTGCTTCTTCGCCCCACATGAGGCTCTGTTGGGGCCTTGCACATCCTCAGTGTCGATCAGGTTTTGCCCTTGCCTCCATTCCCCAGGCTCCATGTCCCCATTGTCTTGTTGATGGTCCACAAGCCTGTTCTGCAAGACTGAGTAGCGGGTGTGCATGAGATTGTGCAGGATGCAGCAAGCTTCCATGATCCTCCTCATGGTCTCTGGGCTATGCTGCATGGTGGTGAGAAGTACCTGGAACCTGTTGGCCAGGATGCCAAAGGCGTTCTCCACCACCCGCCATGCTCTGGACAGCCTGTAGTTGAAGATCCTCCCTTCACGGGTGAGGTATTTGGAGGTGTAGGGCTTCATGAGGTAGGTTGTGAGGGAGAAGGCGTCATCCCCCACGATGAAGTAGGGCACATCTTGCTTGTCGTTGGGCAGTGGGTCTGGATCTGGGAAGCCCACCATGAAGTTGCCTTCCAGCCCCTCCTTGAGGTGACTGGCGTTGTATACCTGGGCATCTGAAGATGAGCCATTGCCTGAAGCATCGATGTACATGAACTTGTAGTCAGCATCAACCATGGCAAAGAGGATGATGCTGAAGAAGCCCTTGTAGTTGTGATAAGTGGACCCCGACTTGGCTGGAGCTTTGCAGGCCACGTGCTTGCCATCAATGGCTCCAACGGTGTGGGGGAAGTTCCACCTCTGATACCACTGCTCTTCAACTTTCTTCCATCCTTCTTCAGTGGAGGGGCACTGGAGGAGCTCCTCCTTGTATTCTTCAATGATGGCCTGCACCACTTCTCTGACCACAATGCTGATGGTGTTGGGTGGCACCCTCCAGCCGTACTGCATGCTCCTGTAGGTGGTCCCTGAGGCCAGGTGGGGCAGAGTGAGTGCCACCTTGAGCCCAGGTTCCAGGCTGGGCGGGAAGTTGGTGTTTGTCTTGGTCAACCTGGGTGTCATGCGCTGCACAACTTCGTCAAACATGGCTGGAGGCATCCTCATGAAGTTCTGGAACGCTCGAGGGTCTTCACTCCTGAGCTCAACCATCAGCTTGTTGTACAATCCGTCCTCTGCTCTTCTGGTGGACCATCTTTGGACCCAGACTTTTTTTGTGTGCCTCCTTTTCTTCCCGTAGTAGAGTTCACAGAGCCTGCAGATGGTTTCACACTGTTGCAGAAGGATGGTGGCTGCCGAAAGGACTTTGTAACAATCCACAGTGGACATGACTGGATGCTGTGGAAGAGGAAGAGTCAGATGAAGGCTGCAGAGGTCTGCACAGCTTGGCTGCTGTTCTGAAAGTGAGATGCAGGCAAGTTGCTCCCCCTTTTTATAGACAGTATAGGTGTCCCTTTGCATCCTCTAGGCATCCTCTAGGCATCCTCTAGACATCCTTAATATCCGAGATAGGTCCCCTCTGCGAACGTTTTTTCCGCTTTCAACGCTTTGCTTCCGTGCTGCATCCATTCTGCATCCATTATGCATCCGTTCTGCGTCCGTTCCGCTTCCTCCCTGCATCCGAGCGGATGCGAATTGCGCGGATGCGCAGCGGATACCTAGCGGATATAGCGGATGCAGAACGGATGCAGAACAGATGCGTAGTGGATGCAGAACGGACGAACTGGATACATTTTCCATGCAAAAGTTTTGGGCAGCCCAAAACCTTTGGAGCAGATGAAACGTCAATAAACGGATGCTGGACGGATAGAGAGGAAGCAAAACGGAGGCAGTGAGTACATCGCGTTTTTGAACGGATGGCAAGGTTTTTTGTCCGTTTTCCTTCCTCTTTGCATCCATTGGTTCAATGTGACATGGGTTTTAGACATCAGGCCAGAAACTTGGAGGCCATGAGTTTTTGTCCTGTCATGAAGCCAGTGACCTTAGGCCAGTAGGTATTTCTCAGTTCTAGGAAACAGCCAAACTACCCCTGAAAATCTTGCCAAGAAAACTGTAGAGACTTTTCTAGACACTGACTTTAAAGCACCAAAAAATAAAGAGAAAGAAAGAAAGAAACCCATTTCCATGAGGGCTACTGCTATAAGATTGAAGGCTCCATATACTTGCTCCATGATTGCAGGATCTAATCTGGGTTGGTAATAAGGATAAGAGGTTTTGTGTTTAGTCTACTACTGCTATAATTTACTTAAAGATGTTAAACTTTTAAACATTTTTTCAACTCTGACCCTCTATAAGAAGGCTGTCAAAGTCCCGGCCCGCATGCCAGATGCATCGCGTGCTGGCTACGCCAGGTTTAATGAAGGGGAGGAAAGTCCCAATACATTATGTGATGCCGCCCTAATGATGTGAGTTTGACACCCCTGCTCTATAACCACACAACCACAAACAGGAAAGAAAACCCTTCTATAATGACTTATATTTGAACACTACCTCAATTACCCAAACAGAATGAAAAGCCCAGCACCTCTGCTGCATAGTGGTAGTTCTGGCTGGGCTGCTGGAATTGGGATGCAAGTTGAGTTGGGTACTTTTCAGCAAAATCTTGTAATGCTGGAAACAAAGCAGATCCCCCAAATTAGTTTTAAAAGAAAAAAAGCACTTGAACAGCAATTAGATTCAATAGAATTAGCTAAATTTCTCTTTTAATCAGTCCATGGAGAAACAATAGCAGCTGTCTCAATAAGGGGTAAATAGAATCCAGTTTCATTTAAAGGCTGGGCTTGCCTAGCCACTTTTATCAGGTCAGCTAAGCCTGGCATATGCAGTTGCAGAAAGAGGTAAGTTGGATAAGTTTTCATCTGAATAGATGAGGAAGGTGTAACTTAGTGTATTGTGCAAATTTGTGCAAATGGGTTGATTCTATAAGCAAACTAAGTCTGTTCTGCAAACTCAAAAAGGTAAAAAGAAAATCTGTTGCATATACAAATGAGCTATGCATGTCCAGATGATAAATCCTATGTATGGCTGTATTCTGATGTCGAGATATTTATTCCTAGTAGCAACAGCATGAAGATTATTCAGTTGTCTCAAGAATGTGAAGCCAAACATATTTTCAGTATTGCTAAATGTTGCAGTCTCTGCAGCTGTTCTCATAGGATTCAGGAGAACATTTTCTCCTTGGCAGTAATTTAGCTAGACTCTTTCATAGACTTCTCACCTCCAGTCCAGGGAGCCATCCCCATCCACAATGCAAACCCAAAAGAGCAACCGTAACCCATCCTTCAAATCTTCCTGTGATGCAACTCTTTTAATGAGACACTAATGTCAGTGGAAATCTCTTCACCAACTGTAGCGTAATTGGAATTCCTCACATACCATAATGATTCAGCCAGTCAAGTTTCCCATGGGGAATTTCACTTGAGTTCTACCATTACTGCCCCATTTCACCACACCGTAGTGATCATTTAGCTGTCCTTGCCACAGAATATCTATAGCTGACCCAATTTAAAAGGAACTTTTCCATCAGACTCTCAATTTGCATCACTGATGCTGCCCTAAACTCCGGCTCTGGAAGAATCTCAGCACCCTGAGCAATAAGAAGTCTATAAATAAAACAAAAGTTCCTCACCAAAACCAAATATTCTTTTCTTAAGCAAAGAACTCCTCCAAGCCACTCTGTTCTTCCAAAAAGTGCTACCTCAGTTTGTATCCTGGCACCAACACTGATTTTGATATCCTCCTCCAGCTACTGGTTTCCAGGCAATGGTGGCACGACTCCATTCATTCCTCTGATGCCATGGTTGCCCTTATCTGAATGTTACTCAATCTTTAGTCATAGAGTCTGCAGAACTGAACAGAATTGACAGTCAATTTCCTCTATTTCATCATCCTGGTACTTTCCTCTGATAGTATATTTGTCAGTTGCCAGCTGTTACCTTCTTCCAAATATTAACTCCACTCCATAGTTTTCCATCCAGCTCTTCAATCAACTGTTACTTAGCTCTAAAATTTCACTTTAATAGCTCCAATACTTTCTGGTAAAAGTGCTTAATTCTATTCCTATCCATACAAACTTCTATTATATGATATAAAACTATTTTAAAAGAACTATATCAAGCATATCATATCATGCATATAGAGAAGAATTATATCAAATATGCAAGATCTTTTGGTGAGTTTTTGAAATAGTTTGATGATATATTTTTAGGAGATCAATTGAATTTCACTTATTAAAGGATCCCAGGCAGTGTTATAGTTTATAATAGGATTTATGTAAAAATGCTTCAAGCGGTTTAGACTCAAGCCTGAACTGCCTTAAATATTGATAGAGTTTGCCTGTGCTTGGATAAACATCTGATCATATCATATCTCTTGAAATACCATATATCTTTTATTCATGGGAAAGTTTTGGGAGAGGAGCATAGCTTTGATCTTTGGCCAGTGAGCATGGGTAGCTAGAAAGTAGTATTTCATTACCTGAGGCTATTTAATTTGTATGTGTGGACTGATGCATACTTCTGACAAATCTGTGGCACATTTGGGTTATAGTAGGAGAAGTGTTCTTTTGAACATGAATTTTTCACACATTCAAAACCACACCATTTTCAGTCCTTTCAAGACACTCCTCAAATCTACTCTGAATAGAGCTACTTCAGTCTATTACAACATATCAGTATCTAAGACACTGTTGTACCATATCAAGTATCCCAACAGTCTGCTTTCAAGTTCTTTTGAAAGCACAAAAGTGTACAAAAGTAATATTTTTGTCATTCTTTGTGACTGGGCAATTCTTTGTTTCTATCCTCAGGCACACGATCACCACTTTTCCATAATTCTTAATTATTGTTGGCTTAATTTCCATAAATTTTGATTTTGCTTAGAAGGCTAGGAGTGGCCATCACCCTTTCTTATGAAATGACAATCTTATAACGCTTTCTTAGAAAAAATATGGAACAACATTTCTCTTTGTTCTACAATTAGTTATCAGTTTCCCCATAATTCATTTCATCCATAATAGCAATTGGCAGCTATATATGACTGTCATTTCTAGAATTTTTTTTTTAGTATTTATTTATTTAGTATTTATTTTTTTAGTATTTATTTGATTTGTCAATCGCTTACAAGATAAAAGTATAAGAATAAACATAGTTTTGAAGACATGAGACAGATACTTATAAGAAAAATAAAAATAAACAACAGGACAGGAACGGTAGGCACGATTGGTGCACTTATGTATGCCCCCTACAGGCCTCTTAGGAAGGGGATGAGGTCAATAGTAGACAGTCTAAGGTTAAAGTTTTTGAGGTTTGGGGAAGAAACCACAGAGTCAGGTAGAGTATTCCAAACATTGACCACTCTATTGCTGAAGTCGTATTTTCTGCAGTCAAGTTTGGTTCAGTTAGCCTTGAGTTTGTATCTATTGTGTGCTCTTGTGTTATTATGGTTGAAGCTGAAGTACTCATTTGCAAGTAGGACATTGCAATGTATGATTTTATATACTATATTTAGATTGAACCAGAGGCGGCATAGTTCTAGGTTTTCTAGGTCTAGAGTTTCAAGTCTGGTGGCATAAGGTATTCTGCAATTAGTAGAGGAGCGAAGAACTCTTCTTGTGAAATATTTCTGGACTTTTTCAATTGTGTTAATATCAGATACATGATATGGGTTCCAGACTGATGAGATGTATTCAAGTATAGGTCTAGCAGAAGCTTCTTCGTCGACAGACTGAAACCGCGACTTTGCATGGTTTCGATCCATGCTCGCCACTGGAGTGCCCCAAGCTGGCTGGTTTCAGGGTTAAGCCACCCCATAGAGGTGGTGAAGAAGGGGGAGACTGTCTGCAGGGTTGAGGAGAGCAGCATCTCTCCTCCTCAGCTGGCGAGGAGCATCTCTCCTTCAGCTCCTCCCTTTCCTGAAGGCGATTGTTGCGGTGGTCAGAAATGGCCACCACAAAGAAGAACTTGACCAGGAAAGAATGTGCAGGAGGAAGATAAGAAGAGAAAGTTTTGGTTGACCAGGTCAAACAGCAAAAGCAACAAATAAGGTACCCTGGAATTTAAACTATTAAAAAAAGAATAACAATGTTCCCAAAGAAGATTTTTAAGCAGTGAAGGAGAGAGAAAAGGGAAAGGATTTGGTTTTTTTCCCCTCCTCTTCCAATACTGACAGCTAAGAGACTTAAGCAAGGAATTGGGAAAAAAATATCCACTTTGACATTAATAGGCATTTAATGCTGAAAATAAAAAAGTCAAAGGGATGATAAAGATTTCTGGATAATTAAAAGCTTTTGAAAACAGGAAAGGAGAGAAAAAGAATAAAAGGGCAGGATCTGGAAGAGAGGAGACTTCCTGGAACTAAAAAGAACTTACAGTAAAATCTCAACATGACTTTCAGAAGATACATCTTAACTGAAACATCACAACAAAATAGTAAAATCCCAGGAAGAGAAAGTGAAAAAAGAAATAAGAAGAAACAGCTTGGGACTATTTGGATTATTTGGTGATCTCTGGATTCTTGGTTTCTGCATTTGAATGACTAAAATCAATTGGGTGGTTGTTTAAAAGTATTTAAAATGGCTCCACTTTTAGAACTGAAAATGGAACTTAAAAAGTACAAAGAGGATGCACAAGAAGAAGAGGTTCTTTTGGCTTCATATTTCAGTTCTTGGAAATGGAGATTTGGAACTATGAGAAACAACAAGAAATGCCTGCAGAACAAGAAGATTGCGACAAAGAAGAAGCCATTTTTAATGAACAAGCAATCTCAGGTGGGGGGGGGGGAGGGGAAAAGAGAATGGAAAGTTTAAGATTGGGAAAAACAACCCCCAAAAAGAATAGAGTGAAAAATAAGTATAAAATCAGAAAGCAACAGAAGAGGGAAATGCAGAAGAGAGAATCAGAACAAGAGAGACAAGGGGGTAAAAAGGAGAGGGAGAAGAAGAGAGGGAAGAAAGAAAGGAAAAGAATTTATAAAAGACAGAAACAAGATATAGAGAAACAGGGCCTATTTAGAGATAATGGGTGAAAATCTAATTGAAAAAGGGATTCTGCAAAGGTACATAAGACAGTATTGTTATATTAAAAATAGAAATAATTTTAGAAAATACAAAACAATGTATGATTAAAATGTTTGATAAAATAGTTATTGTAACTTAGTGGAATGCTTGTCAATAAATAAATGTAACAAAATGAATATAAAACATATGTGAAGAGAAATAAGGGAAAATTAAGTATGGAGTTTATATGTGTCTTTAAGAAAGTATGATATTTAATTGAAAATAAGTGTTAAAGATGTTAAGACTTTAATGAATATTAATGATAGAACTGAATTGAAATGGAATGAGGGTTTTAATTACATATATTTACAATCCTTTTTTGAAAGAATATAGTGTGTATTATAAGAATGTACCAAGCAGAATTCGATTGGAAGTTATGTATTATGTATTATATTGAATGTCATAACCTTAAGGTATATATCAAAGTTTAAATAAGAGTTGAATGGATAAAATTAAAAGATATAAAGGTGTCATATTCCAATTAGTAACTACAGGAGAAAATTTGTCCATTGAGAAAAGATAATATGAAATTGAAACAGAACAGACAAAAGTATAAGTATAATGATTTGAATTGAGATGAGATAATCAAAATGATAATCAAGATGAGATGAGAAAATTAAAAAAGGGGAAAAACTATATAGAAAATGCAGAATAGTAATAAGATACGGAACAGAACACAAAAATGAGCATGGAATTGAGTTTGTGTCTGTATAAAGAAGTGTAACCCGGGACCATGCTATTTTCAAAAAAGATGTTTTATTTGTATTTTGTGTGTGTGAAAACCCAAATAAAACTTTATTAAAAAAAAAAGTGGGGGTCTAGCAAAAGTTTTGTATGCTCTAGTTAGTAGTGTGATATTACCAGAGAAGAAGCTGCATAAGATTCGATTAACAACTCTTAATGCCTTTTTGACTATGTAGTTACAGTGGGCTCCAGCACTTAGACCATTAGAGATGAGTACTCCAAGGTCCTTGAGGAAATTTGGATCCTCAAAAAGGTCTTGATTAATTATTTCCATATGTAGTTTTTTATAAAACTCTTCTTGTTTATCA
>BLBF01000003.1:95034935-95045608 GCA_015471245.1 Laticauda colubrina | reverse complement strand
ATTTACTGTTGGGCTGGCATGCTTTTTTATGGTACAAGGGAACTAAAACACAGGGGTATTTCAGAAGACATTATATACGGGAGTCTTTGTGGCTAAATTGGGAGAGGATAAAAAAACAATGTTACTTGAAAATTCCAGTTTGGTTATCGACTATTGAAGCATTTTCCTATCCTATGATCTATAAAAAGGAACAAACAGTTAGATATGGGGAACTGTTGGATGAAAAGGGTGGACTTAAAACGATCCAAAACTTAGAGGAACAAGGTATAAGGATGAATTGGTTTTCATATGTGCAAATACACTCAAGATATCTTGAAGATTTTAAAATGGAAGGATTCTATGATAAACAGACTGATTTAGATAAGATATTGATGGGTACTGATGAGAAAGTGATTAAAAAGTTATATGGTTATCTACTGGGAATTAAGCTAGAGGAAGAACAAGTTAAAGAAACTATGATTGCTTGGGGGAAGAATTTTGGATATGGGATTGATTTAGAGCAATGGCAAAAATTGTGGTCTCAAAATTATAAAATGACAATGTCAATAGCATATAAAGAAAACTTGTATAAGATGTTTTACAGGTGGCACCTTCCCCCGACAATAATAGCAAGAATGTTCAAGAACAAATCTGAAAAATGTTGGAAATGTCATCAGATACCTGGCTCATACTATCATATGTGGTGGACTTGTGAGAATGCCAGAAAATATTGGACTAAAATTCACATGTGGTTGGAAAAAATGACAAAGAAACACATAGACTTGAAACCAGAGATCTTTTTATTGGGAATTTTACCTGATATATATAATAAAGACTTGAAATATTTGATTGTAAATGTATTAACAGCGGCTAGGATTGTATTTGCTAAAAACTGGAAGAATGAGAAAATACTATTGCAGGAAGAAATTATTAAGAAAATATTGGAATGTGCTGAGATGAGTAGATTGACATTTGAAATTAGAGAACAAGAAGATAAACAATTTTATGCAATTTGGGGTTTTTTTTATCAATGGTTAGATGATAAAATACAATAATAGAGCATTAGTATTATATATATGAAGGGTTTTTAGGATTGATTTGTTTTGATTATATGATAAGTTATAGAATAAACTGTTTGAAGTATTGTTATCTCACAAAGCATGAATGATTAAAAGTATAGTCAGAAAAAGATTTTTTTTATTTTTTTTTAGTAATATTAGAATATGGATTGACAATATGAGTGGTTATGCAATATAACTGTAATTGACACTATAAAATGAATGCACAAAACTGATGAACCAACTGATACACCGGAAGTATATATGAGAGTAGATGTTTTTAATGTTTTGTACGTTTGTCTGTTTGTAGAAAATTAATAAAAAAAATTTTTTTTAAAAAAGGTCTTGATTATTTAGCTTGTATTTTATTTTCTGATTTTTTTTGCCAATATGGAAGACAGAGCATTTATTTGTTGAGATTTGAAGTTGCCATTTGATTGACCATTCTGATACATAGTCAAGGTCTTTTTGAAGGGTAGTAGTATTGTCTGTGGTGTTGAATAGCTTTACATCATCAGCAAAGAGAACGCAGTTGCTCTTAATATGATCACAGAGGTCATTTATGTAGAGTATGAAGAGAGTTGGTCCTAAAACACTGCCTTGGGGGACACCACTGTTGATGGGTACAGAATTTGATAGGACACTCCCAATTTTGACCAATTGTTGTCTGTTTTACAGGAATGTTTCTGTCCAGTTATGTAGGTGTCCAGAGATACTATAAGATTTTAGTTTTAGGAGTAGTTTGTCGTGTACCACTGAATCAAAGGCTTTACAGAAGTCTATGTAGATTGCGTCTATTGCTTTGCCCTGATCGAGTTGTGTAGTTCATATATTTTTGCAGTGTAAGAGTTGCAGATTACAGGATAGTTTTTTTCTGAAACCAAATTGTTTATTGGAGTGTAGGTTGTTTGTCTCTAAGTGAAGGATAATGGATTGGTTAATAATTGATTCCATTACTTTACAAGTGACACAGCATAAGGAGATTGGTCTGTAATTTTCAACTTGGCTGGTGTCTCCCTTTTTGAAGATGGGGATGACTGTGGCTTGTGACCACAGTTTTGGCAAGGAACTGGTCCTGAAATTTTTTTCAAAGATTTTGCTTAGAGGTTTGGCTATGGCAGAGGATAGCTTTTTTAAGAAATAGGCACATATTCTGTCCAGTCCAATAGATAGGGATGGTTTTAGATTGTGCAGTGCTTTTTCAACAATGTCTTCTGCAAAATTGATATGTATTAGATCTATGTAGTTGGCTGTGGTTCAACTAGGAAGTACTGGGCTTGATCCATTGCTGTTTACAAATACTGAGCCAAAGAATGTGTTAAAGAGATTTGCTTTGATGGTGTCATCACTGCAGTCTTTGCCATTAGGTCCTTTCAGGGGTGGGATGGACCTTGAGTCTTTAGTTTGTTGTTTACAAATTTGTAGAAAGCACGGGTGGAATTAGTGTGCAGAATGTTTTCCTCTTGTTTAATGTGATAATTAGTGCATTCAGTTTTTATCTAATGGCATAGATTTTTGTATCAGTTTTTGAAGTTGGCAACATGATCAGATTTGTTTTTTCGCCAAAGTGATCTCTTTTTGGATTGAAGCTTCCTTATTGTTATGGGTGATATGTTTTTCCTGGTTTTGGGAGTTGTTATTGGTACGTATAGTTTGATGGCCCTTTTGATTTCTTGTAAGAATATGTTGTAATGGTCTTCCAACAGTACTGCATCCAGTGAATAGAAATTGCCAATCAAGGGAAGAGAGATCATTGATTATAAGATTATAGTTGCCTTTTTTGAATTTATAATTGGGGATTTTGTTGTTGTGATGATTTTTGTGTGGACATATGTTGAAACAAAAGTCAATCATGTTGTGGTCACTGTTGGGAAAGGGTTCTTTAATTTATATTCCATAAATTGAATTCAAACTATTGCAGAAAATGTGATCGAGGCAGTTGTTAAGCCTAGTATTGTTGGTTATAGTTGTTCCAGTCCCAGATTTGTTACAGCATTGTAGAAGGTTGCATGTGTGGGTTCAGTTGTGCATTTGTTAAGGGTCCAGTTAATATGAGATAGATTGAAGTCACCAAGAAAGATAAAAGTGTGTGGGCAGGATGTTGGCCATGTTAGTAGTGAATTTAGCTTGTTTACATGTTTGATGTCATTATCAGGTACTCTGTAACATAGTAAGAATTGAAATGTGATATTTAAGGACAGTTCACAGACAATGGTCTCAGGAATAGCAAGCTCCTGGGTAACTTGGATGTTTTTTAGATGTACGGACTTTTTATAGAAGATAGCAACACCACCTCCTCTACGGATTTCACAATCTGATCGGAAAACATGACAGTCTATTACTGAGGTAATGGACTCAGGGAGAGATGCATTGAGCCATGTTTCACAGACAAATATTATGTCGAATTTAGCCGTATTTAATAAGATGAGAAATTCAGGTAAAATTTATTTACAAGGCTTCTTGCATTGAGTAGTTTGCATTTAAGACCACTTGTAGTTTGAATTGAGGTTGTTGGAGGCATGTGTGCTAGTTTTGAGTGATGATGGATTGGTTGAAGTAAAGTTGGATGCTGAGTTGTGGGTTGTGTTACTTTTTTTTGATACAGTCTGCATGGTAATCAATGTACAGGTCCTTCTCTCCATTGTCTAGACAATTTTTGAGTTCTGTATGTAGTATACGGGAGCTGGCACATTGCTGTAAGGTTAAGTCAGGACAAGATCAGAGGTGTTTATGGTTGGTGTTGTTTTTGGTGAGTGAATTTATAGTATAAATGAATTTACGTTTGCTTCATTCATTTTTGCAAATGCCTCTGCAGAAGCATGGGGCCACAGAGCCACCTCTGTTTTTGAGCTCTCAGACAATGCGGGAAATGTCAAGTATTTCATCAGGGGAGATTGTTGATATTTGATAGTCACTGATGATGTTGCAGACAATTGTGGTATCATCGTTATTGATGTCCTCTAGACCAAATAAGATGGCATTAGGATGCTTTCGTTCACGCTCGACAGTTTCTCTGACGAAGATTGGGATATTATTATTTGTTGTGTTTATGTTTTTTTGTGTATTAGGTTGCAGTAGTTGGTTTGTAGCTATTGGATTAGGTTGCAGTTGTTGGTTTGTAGCTATTGGATGTTCAGGTTTTTGTGTTGTGTCTTTTTTTTTTCAAGGCTAATTAATTTTTTATTTAAATTGTTCCAGGGATGCTACTATGGTGTCAAGGGATGGTATTTGCATTTCTATGGAGTCAACTCTTTCAAAGAGGGCTATATGTAGCCTTTATGCAAAGCGTTTGAAAGAAGTGATTCAGAAAACATGAACATTTGTCTGAAATACTTCTCTTTGAAGTATTACTGCATCCCTGCTTCATAAAATGCCTTGCACACCCTGCTAATGTATGTTCTTTTTTCTGCACTTTGATTGAAAGAATGGTTAAGATTTATAGCCATTAGCACACCCTCAAATTAGATCTGGACTTTTGCTTCAAAGTGATTGTGAATATAAAATGTTAACCTGAAGACTTTTATAGAATAGAGCAAAGACAGTTATTTTTAGAATGTGTCACTTATTTGGCACTCAAATAATTTGTTGTTACATCATAATGTGTGATTTCAACTACAAATCTATACTAAATAGGGATAAACCCACTGAATTCTGTGAAATTTAAAGAAACATATATGCAATTTTCTGATTTTTAACATTGTAAGATCTGTTTTCTTTCATACTTCTAATATTTAGAAACATCACCAAGAATTCTTTTGAGAGGCAGCATAAATCAAACATCAACATTAGATGTACATAGCAAATTGGCAGCTTAAAATCATCATTATGGCAACTGTGCAACACTGATACCCCTTGAAAGGGGCAAGTGATTTGTTAAGTATGAAAAGACAGCAACTTCTAATATAGTAAAAGAAAAGTCATGTTCTTATTTGGAAATAGAAATTTTTTTTTCAGTACAATAATTTTTGAAAGTGGCTTAAAAAGAATGGTTGTAATGATAGTTTTAAAAAATCAAAATCAAACTGAAGTCTCTAGAATTAATGTTAATTTTTGGAAATTGTACATCTGCAAAGAAATAAATATATGTAGTAGCCATTAACTATAGGGAGGAATAACTTAAGGAATGTTTTTTTGCTCTTGTGTTTCTGAAGAGAATAAATAGGGAATATTCTCTTTGGTATGAATTATAAAAAATCTGTCCTGCAACAGATTACCTCTCTGGAGATATTAATATTCACATGAACTCTATAGTATGCTAGCCTCGACTCAAGATAAACTTGTCAATCATAACAAATACTTCATTATTAGCTAATTATGGTGTAGTAAAAAAAGTGAGATGTTCAAAGAAACTCTCTGAAAAATATTTTTATAGATCTGCTGAACATTCTATATGTTGTAAGTCAGGGGGCACAACCGTATTTTGTTACTCAAGGAATGTTCATGGGCGGAATTTCACTGCACAAATATTGCAGTTTCATCTTTGTCTAAATCATCTCCAATTTTTTCCCATCCTTGAAGAACTCACAATTCCACAAATGTCACCAAGCCCATCATCCAAGCATTATCCCTAAGGAGAGATTTGTCTTTACTCGTGGAAATAATTCACTTTAATCTTTTTCAGAAAGCATATACTTCTTTAATAACTCCCTCTGGTTAGAAGAAAACAAAGTATTATTGAATTTGTACATTTCCCCACATTCTCTGACTTCTTTAAATGTAGTTTTCGTCAGCACATGAATAATCTAAAATTACAAGAAATTTAACTTGTCATTGTAAAAAAAAATAATTAGCTGTGGTGTATTTAAGTGACAAAGCATATGCAAAATATTAGATAGTCACCCAGTGTACTTCATGCATATGTGTTCTTTGATCCAAACAAAGAGGGAGGGAGGGAGGGAGAGAGAGGGAGATTAAAACTTGGTGAATTCATTTATGCCCTCTTTGCATTGCAACCACAAGCAAAATTTAATTTGACTAGGCAAAAGGTAATCTCATTTCGTATGGTGGTATGAACTGATTGTGGGTTCTCTTTAAAATAGAAATGACTGCTTAAATAGCCTAAATAATTAAATTTTACAAGTTGAAAATATCAATACTTGTGAAATATGGTTCCAGGTAAATAGAGTCCCTTATGAAACCATCTGTTCATTATCTTCTCACTCTATGATTCATGTACAAGGTAATGCATCCTAATTAAAACTGATTCAAGTTTATCAATTTAAATAATTATTTCTAAAATGTATATTATATGTTATAATTGCATATTATTTGCAAGAGTTGGCAGCAAAGTAATAAATGTATACTTGCCTTATGTACTTTAGTTTCTAGCTTGTACAGTAGTTGTCAGACTTCTCTTTCTTTTCATTAGCCCCATTCATTCTATCTAACTTCAGTCCGTGCTTTGGATTCAAAACAATTAGAACATGATATAAGACTTTAATTCTTTTGCAGTAATGTTAGCATAAAAAGTATTTATTCTATTCTGGCCCCAAAAATTAAGGGGATATTTTTTCAGTGTGTGAATATTTATAAAATATAAATATACATAAGATGAAAACCACTTGGTTCTTCTCTAAATGGAAGCCAGTGTGCATGCAATCTTATTTACAAAGACTTTCTTCCTGCATGTATATGAATGGACTATTAAGTGTCAATGAAAGTGTCTCCATCTTATTTTTCAGTGTCTATTACATATTTGTAATACAGTGGTGATTTTTAGCAATCTATGATCATGGAATGTGGAAGGGGGTAAGTTGTCTTTCATACTCCCTGATCACCCAATAACACATGGGAAAGCTGCTGGCAATTCTGATCTTCAATGCTTTCCAAAAATGAGTTTTCAGCACAAATATTTGGATTTTTGCAAGTATTGCTTTTATACTGTATAAACATGCTAGCAACGTAAATTCTCAGAACTCTGTTTCCTGCTTGTTGATTTCCACTGTAAATTTACAGTGAGCCAAGCTTATTCAAGAATGCATTTTATCAACTAATTCTTGACATAACAGAAATTGGTTTCAAATAGTTAAGGCTACAAGGAGGAAATGAGGATGCTAACACCACTTGATAAATTAGCAGCTACTGAAATTCAAGATCTGACAAATACAAGATGAAGTACTTGAGATGGAATAATTGAAATGAGTCCTGCATTCTAGCACATTGCATGCAAACTAGTATCTTAGAATAGGCAGAAGAAGAATTTAAAAAAGAATACAAATAAAGAAGATAATTGAACAGAAACAATTTTATAGTATATGGACTGGATGTGAGTAAGCTAGATACATAGAACTATCATTTCTTGGGGGTTCTTTTCTTAGATTTATGTCTGTTTTAAATGAAGATTGCATTCTTCTGCAAGAGTTAGGTCCACATTTAAGCCTCCTGGATTTATCATTGCTTCTGGATACCCAAATGGTGTTGGTAAACAGGAACCTTTTTCATCAGCTTTAGCTGGGAATGTTGATTTCTTTTCCTGGAGAAAACATGCAGAACTATCACTATGCATGCTTAGTAACATCTTAGTTATATCATTCTAATGCATTTTGCATGGCATTGCTTTTGATCTGGAGATTGAAGTTAGTTAAAAACGCAGTGTTCCAGTTGTTAACAGTTGGGCTTCTGAAGGTCAATATAACTCTAATGTATTTCCAGCTTCTCTGCTTCCTTATTTGTTTGGGGGAACATTCAACTATTACAAGCTACCATATATACTCGCATATAAGCCGATCTCGCATATAAGCTGACCCTTAAAAAACTGCCCCAAAATGAGGAATTTTGCAAAAACTTGCATATAAGCCAACCCCCACTCTCATCCACTCCAAAGGTTCTTGCTGCTTCAAGGTTGCTTGTTTCCTCTGCAGCCTTCACTACTTTTAGTTTAAAAGAAGCAGCATAAGACATTCTTTTTCTTTTAACATCAGACGTGGCCATATTTTAATGAATTTTACTGCGAAATGCTTTACTAAATGCAGAGAAACTGGATACAAAGTTGCATGTGACGATCGCAAACACTACAGTGGTCACGTGACTAACTAAACCAATCAGAGCGTGTTATATCTGGTGGGAGGAAAAGCAAAACAGAGGCACCCAGAGTAAAAAGAAATGTGCTGTAAGTATATATCTCTGTATATCGATATTGCTTGATCTGAGAAGTGGTGTCATATCGTCATGTCGTTTGTGTCAGAAATCAGATTTATGCACATATAAGCCGACCCCCCAATTTGAAAAAAAAAAAAGCGTTCTAAAGTCGGCTTATATGCGAGTATGTACAGTACATGAGCATACTGTGGCAGGAAACCAAAAAGGTTGCCTTTCCCATAAGATAGCCCATTTATTTATGTATTGTCCCTAAGACTCTGGATGTTATACAACTCTGAAACATAATAAAATGGTAAAAGACATCAATCATGTACATCCTGAAAAGGCAATTCTTCAAACAGGTAAAATCTTATAGGGGACCAACATCCCTCCTAGCCAAAGCCTGAGGTAACAGCTGGGTTTTGAGGATTTCTTGAACATCAGCAAGATGTGAACTGTATCTCAGGAACTGGGGCCAGTTCTGTTCTTGATGGTAGGCACCATGACAGAAAAGAGGACTTCCTGGGTCACAACAGATAGCATGGTTTAATCAGATCCAGAGTGCACTCATTTTGATTGATCATGACAGGATGGTTGGATGGATATGATCAGAGATAAGCAGTCCCTTAAATAAGCAGGCCCTGTGCACTTGAAAAGGGACATGGTGACTAAGATGCTAAGGTTGGCGATTAGAAAGGTTGCCAATTTGGCAGTTCAAATCCCTAGCACCGTGTAATGGAGTGAGCTCCCGTTACTTGTCCCAGCTTCTGCCAACCTATCAGTTCGAAAGCATGTAAAAATGCAAGAAGAAAAATAAGGACCATTTTGGTGGGAAGGAAACAATGTTCCATGTGCCTTCAGCATTTAGTCATGCTGGCCACATGACCATGGAGATGTCTTCGGACAGCACTGGCTCTTCAGCTTTGCATGGAGATGAGCACTGCCCCCTAGAGCCAGAAACAAGTAGCATGTATATGCAAGGGGAACCTTCACCTTTACCTTATGCACTTGAATTGCATCCAGAAACTAATTGGCAACCAATGCATCTTGTACAGTTATGATATCTCATGCACAAATCAAGGCAGACTGGACCAGGTTTAACTTCTGAGTGATCTTCAAGGACAGATTCAAATAGATCACATTGCAATAATATAGGCATTTCAGGGATAAGTGGCTACCTGGAGGGCCTCCATATTCAGCAAATGAAGCAACTGACTCATAAGATGAATCTGTACAAAGTTCTTCTTTGTATAGCTGCCACTTTCTCATTAAGCATAAGCTGCAAATTCAAGAAAACCTTCAAATTGCATACCTGTTCCAAATTCAATTAAAGTTGGAAGATTTCTGGGTTGCCCACAGACACATAGTCTTGCTAGAGTTCAGGCTTAGTTTTTCCCCTCTCCATCTAGTTCTTTGCAGTCTCCAGACACTGGGACAAGACTTCAATAGCATTACTTGATCAATCTAGCCTAGTGGTTCCCAAAGTGGGCAGTACTACTCCCTGAGGGGCAGTGGGACGCCTTAGGAGGACATTAAGAGGCAAGGGGACCAGCAGGGGGAAGTAAGATGCAGCAAGGGGCATTTGAGGTGCTAGCTCCACAAGCTTACTCCATTGTGCGCCTTGCACCACTCTGGTGCAACAGTCAATGGCATCCATGGATCACCTAGGGGGAGGCAGAGGAAGGGGGGCTTTGACCACATGTCCAATAGGATCCCGTTCAGCCAAGCCCGCCCCTCTTTGTAGTTGCTGTGCCTGACAGCAAGTTCACAGGCTGCTCCTCCCGCTGGGGATCAGCCTCCCAAGCTGCCCCCGCCTCCCGGGGACTCACATCATAAAGGGTGGTGCTGTTCCCTCTTTCCTGGAGCCAGTACAAGGCAGGGTTGAGGAAGCCCAGGGCAAGTAGCAGCGCAGCATTGGGAAATTAGAGCAAAGCCGTGCTGCTGCTACTACATTCAATGTTTCCCGACATGCCTGCAGGGGCGGTGCCTCAAATACAGTGGCAGTGGCACAGCTTTGCTCTACTTTTCCAATGCTGCACCGCTGCCTGCCCTGGGCTTCCTCAACCCCCCTGTACTGGCTCCAGGAAGAAGGGAACAGCATCGTCCTCTACAATGTGAGTGCCCAGGGAGGGGGGCACTTGGGAGGCTGATCCATGGTGGGAGGGGCAGCCTGTCAACTTGCTGTCAGGCACGGCAACTACAAAGAGGGGCAGGCTTGGTTGAGCAGGATCCTGGATATTGGGCATGTGGTCAAAGTTCCCCTTCCTCTGCCTTCCTACCTATCTACCAATCCATCCATCCAAAAGGTCTGCCTATCTGTCTGTCTGTCTGCCTACCTGCCTACCTATCCATCCATCTATCCACACATACATACATATAAGTCTCCCTACCTACCTACCTATCCATCCATCCATACATATATCCATACATACATCCAAAAAGTCTATCTGTCTATCTGTCTTCCTGCCTGCTTGCCTGCCTACCTACCTACCAATATATTTTCTTCCTGTCTATCTATCTATCTATCTATCTATCTATCTATCTATCTATCTATCTATC
>BLBF01000003.1:94952344-95034925 GCA_015471245.1 Laticauda colubrina | reverse complement strand
ATCTATCTATCTATCTATCTATCTATCTATCTATCTATCTATCTATCATCTATCTATCCATCCATCCAAAAGGTCTGTCTGTCTGTCTTCCTGCCTGCCTGCCTACCTATCAAGATATCTACTTGCCTACCTACCTATCTGTCTCTCTGTCACATCAGGAAAGTACAGCAAAGCCAGTCTGGGAGGGAGGGAGGGAGAGAGAGAGAGAGAGAGAGAGAGAGAGAGACCTGATGCATCAGATTGAAATGAGGCCAAGTTTAGACTGAGGCCCTTTTCTACACTGAAACATTTTTGCCAGTACATTTAAACATCTTTGGCTTCTATTAAAGGTTTTGTAGACAAAACATGGTCAAGACTATCAGGAAGCTCTCACACTTTGTTGAGGCTTTAAACAGCATCCATTGGACCAGACCTTCACCCTAAAAAATTACTTTTCCCCAATGAATTATAGTGCCAATTCTGAAGAAGGCAAAACCAAAATGTACTGGTAAATTGCAAGGAGAACACACAGAGACACACACACCCTTCTAAGCCTACTGGAGTAGGTGATTGGACTACAATAGATATCTCATTATATTTCTCCTTTCTTCCTCCCTCCCTCCTCTTTTATTTCTTTTTCTTTCTGTCCCTTCCTTCCACCACCACCCTCTTTCTTTGTCCCTTTTTCTTTCTTTCCCTTTTCTCTTTCTTTTCTTCCTTCTCTCTTTCTCTCTCTCTTTCTTTTCTCACTCTCTGTCAGCCTTCAAGATCTTCTACTATCGCTTTGCATCTTTCGGCTGTCATAAGAAACTGGGGGGGGGGAAAAGGGAGGACGGGATGAGTCTGGGAAGTGAGCTGGAGGTGTTACATTTTTCTGTTGTGTAAGTAGGGGGGGAAGCATACATCAGAGTTAGGTTTCTATTTCTCGCTTAGCTTTCTTTTCTCTGCGCAACTGCAACCCGTTATCAAAGTATGCCAAGGTCAACGGACAGAGGCCTCATCATCACCTGAAGATGCTCACATGATCATATTCACAATTTCTAATTGGAAGTTTCATCTGAACTATTGGGGGTGGGAACACTTCCATCACTTTGTATATGTGATTTACGCGCCTAATTTCTCAGATTCAGAATTCTCTGGTTGCTACCACTTCACTTTCAGTAAAAGATAACTTTTCTCTAAATTAAAGAGTCTAAGTGTTTCTTTCTTGGATTTTGAATGGAGCACCGCCTGACATTATTCTGAATCTCAACTCTACCAGCCCACCAGGAGAAAATACCTAATCTTTCTTCCGAGGGGGTCTGAACATCATGTCATCTTCAACTAGTGACCAGGAAGATCTGGGAGCCATTGGAGGGCAAGATTCTTTGCTGGTACAGGAAGCCCAATTGTTAGCAGAGCTCAATCTGGAAGAGAATCCAGCTGTGAAGCCCAGATGGTCGGTGGGGATTGGCTGGAAAGATCCAGAGAAGGACCCCCCACCAGGATCACCACCACCCGCCGGCGTGGAAAAGAGGAGCCATGGCAAGAGAGGGAAAAGAGAAAACTCTTACTGGATCAAGCCAGGAGACTCCTTAATGAAGCCTTTGAACAACCCCATGCTGCACAAAGGTATGAAGGGGAAGGGGGAGTAGCCCCAGCTACAAGAAGCAGAGCAGCCCCCTCTCCCATAAATCAACCCGATCCAGCAGCAGCCCCGGGGCTCTCATCCCAAAACCTTGGGATTTTTCCTAGCCCAAGTTTGGAGCTATATGGAAGAATACAGGGAGGATTTTCCCTCAGAAGCAGCCAAAGTGAGATGTGTTTCCAGGGCTCTGGAGGGAACAGCTGCAGAGTGGATGGTGACCCTGCATAATGATAATGCTCCCCAGTTGATGAATTATAACCTGTTCATGACTGCACTGCGAGCTAGATTTGAGGACCCATTGGCAGAGCGCAAGGCCCCGATCAGGATGAAGACCATAAATCAGGGGCGGAGGTCAGTGGCTGACTACATCCAAGAATTTAGACAGTTAGCAGGTCATATCCGAGGCTGGTCCCAGGAAGCCCTGATAGAAGCATTTAAAGATGGTTTAGACAAAGATGTGTACCAGAGATACATTGCTAGAAGAGACCCAAATGACTTGCAGATGTGGTACTTGCTGGCAGAAGAAGTAGAAATTGATTTAACCCAAAGCAGACGGCAGGGAGATTCTGGGTGGAGCAAACCTTTCCCCCCCTCACTCTCTTTCCCTCTCTCAGGCTCACCCCATTGACTTGGTGCACTGCTCCGCTTGGACTTGCTTGAGCAGATCCCTCTGGTGCAGTGGGCTCAATGGAGTGGGCCTGAGGTGCCGGCACCTGGAATGCGGCAATGCTGGCACATTTGAAAAGTGGAGCAAAGCCAGAGGTCAGTAATTTTTTCTGCAAAAAATAACAAAAGCTTCTGGGCTGTGCACAAGAAGGGACACACATGTCAGTGCAATTCAGCAACATAAAATAAAGAAATAAAAATGAAACAAAAAGAATTGGCAAAGCATCTCTGATTAGATTCTATTCACTATTAGAATCTAATCAGAGATGCTTTGCCGATTCTAGTCCAAAGACCTGCTCCAGCAGGGTTGGAAGGGAGTGTGTGTATGTGTGTGCATGGTTGTCAAAACTCCAAAAACAGGTCTAGTAGCTCTGGGGAGGCCAGTCATAAATTAAAACACTTGCTAAACAACCAACCATTAAGTGAGGACCATTTGTATTTGATTTGCTAGTCACCTGGCCATGCCCACCCAGTCACATGCTCACCAAACCACATCTACACGGTCATGTGACCACCAAGCCATGACCAGCAAGCCACGCCCAGCCACTCATGTGACCAGCAAGCCACACCCAGCCAGTCACATGACCGGCAAGCCACACCCTCAAATTAGGCCATGCCCACAGAAATTTGAATCCCACCCTTGGGTGGGGGACACCAACAATGAGTTTGTTGCACCAAGAGGGCGGTGGACTGACAAAATTTGGGAACCACTGACTAAGATATACAGCTGGTTATCATCAGCATACTAATGCTACTTGACCCCAAACTGATGAATGGCATTACCCAGTGGATTTGGGTAGATTGTAAATAGAAGAGGAATATCCAAACCATTCTTATCTTATTACTATCTAAATAATGAGAAGATTGATAAAAATGAAACACTTGTACTTCTAGTGCATTGTCGAATCTGCTTGCAAGATACATTTTATAAGGAAAGTTTCTTCTTCATATCAGGCAGGTAGTACCAGCTGGGAATGTCTGAAAGTTCCTATGTCTTTATTAACATCTGGGAAGGCAGATGAATAATCCCATTAAAAGATAGCTGCTGCTGGAGGAGTATCCAACTGTCTTTTTGTTAATGTCCTTGGAAAACAGAGAGCTGTTTTTGTCATGATCTGACCCACTGCATAGCCATCATATCTAATATCTACTAATAGATTTGTTCTCACATCACTGTTATCTTTATCATTTTACTTCAGATTCACTGAAGGCCTTTGATTCAAATGATGGAGTGTAACTGGACTATTAGCTAAAGATATGCTTTGCATTCAAGAAGCATCAGGATGATTCCAGAAAAACACTGATATGAAATACTACACAGACTCAGTACTAAACCACTTTACAACTATAGGTAGTCCTGAACCACTTTATGTACAACAGGAATAAGATAGATGGAAATAAGTACAGCTTCTGCTATGTGACTACATGCCAATTATGGAACTCCTTAGTTTTAGGACTCTCGGCTCTGTAATGGTGTAATTTTCAACTTTTTTTTCCATTTTGTACATTCACTTTTATATTGTTCTGTATATTTGTTACATTACCTTGGGGCCAGAAAGAATGTAATAAATAATTTTATAAATTGTTGTGTTCCTCAGTTGGAAAGTCTCATCATCTCTAAAAGGCCAATCTATTTCCAAAAACAATAATGGCTTGATAAGACAGAATGGGGAGGATATACAGCCTTCAAAAGCAATAGGCATGACACTGAGAATGTTGCAACAATCTTGTTAGTTCGAACACTGCTTGCATCACATTGCAGATTTACTTGCTACTATGAATTCCATCATTTCCTTTTGCAGTCCTTTACAGGTTTATGTAAATAATTCAGGCAAATGACTGAAGTTGAATATGGATGGCAGCTGGAATGCATTTAAAAAATCCTGACAAAATGAAAAATAACAGAGCCCTCTTTCTTCCTAGAAATCTTGATAAAAAGAATATGAATGCCATTAGTTAAAATTATTTTACAGAAAGTAAAATAAGGGCTTTGAGAGAAAAACACCCTTACAGAGTAACAATTCCTCTCTCCCTTTATACACACCCATGTTATTATTATCTCATTAACCCCATCTCCTCCCACCACCCTTCTTCCGAACACTCCCTATAATTACATAAGGAGGTTGCTGATGCAATTTTGGCTAGCATTACTTCAACTTCACTCAGACTGTTGCTAGTACTGAGCTTCATTATCTCAGCAACTCCTCCCTCTCCTATGACAAGCCCTGAGCAATTAACAGCAATTATAGCCCCAGAGACAATCATCCTGTTTACCTCCTCCATCCTTAAAGTTCCAACAAGGCCATAAACAGCCATTGCTGTAGCATCCATCCGGGGAGTCACAATGCACCACATCAGCAGCAGCAGCCTCCAGAGCCTTCCCCCTTGGAAAGATGCCATCATGATCAGCATGATGGTGGCCAGTGCTAGATGAAAGGAGACATCCAGTGCTTTAAAACAACAGTGCTCCTGAGCGGTAGGGCTTGTCATGCAGACCCCCTTCACCAGGCCTCCACCTACGAAATACAATTAACACATTAATCACAACCCCCCTCCTTGTTTGGATATTGGGTATGGAACTTTCTCAGCAGAATAGGAGCTCTCATGTCAGTTTATTTATCCATGAAGCTTCACTAAGGGGATATCCCTTCCATTGAACCAGGTATGGTATTTTCCCCTGTCTTATTCATGAATCCAATATCTCTTTGATTTCATATTGTTTGTTATCCAGCGGCCCAGGTGATTGTAACCAGTTTTTGCTCAATAGTAGAGAAAAAAGTAGTCACAGTAGTCAACGAACTACTATGAAATACTGGATGGATCTTTCCCAGCAAAGGGGCTAGTTTCAATTTGACGGTTACTGGATTTATAACTCTGGTAATTTTAAAAGGCCCAATATATTTAGGACCCAATTTCTTACTTGGTCTGGATAGGTTTATGTATTTCGTTGGTAAATACACCAGATCCCCTACTTGGAAAGGTTTCCCTTCTCATCGATGTTTGTCAGATATATCTTGTGAATTATCCCAGCATGTTTGAAGACACACCTCACAGACTCCCAGGTGCTTTGTATCACCTCCATCCATTCACTCAACTATTCCTTAACCTGTGGTGGTTGTGGCCATTCTGGTATCAGCTGGAAGTCTATTCCATGTACCACCCAAAATGGAGTGTAACCAGTTCTCTGGTGGACAGCATTGTTATAGGCCACCTCTGCAAATGGAAGAAGACTGGTGCAGTCTATTTGCTGATAGGAAATGTAGCCTCTCAGGTACTCTCTGCAGCAGCATTGGTCAGTTCTGCTGCTCCGTTGGTGCTAGGGTGATGCACTGTACTGAGTCCCTGTGCAGATCCAATTAATTGTAGAAATGACCTCCAAAATCTCATGGTAAATTGAACACCTCTGTTGATATGATGCATTTTGGAACTCCATGCAACTGGTAGATATGGATAATAAAGAGACAGATTAAACATTTTGCAGATGGTAGTCTTGCACACGGGATGAAATGGGCTTCCTTTGAGAACAAATCGATTATTGTCCAGCTTATTGTGTATCCTGTGCTATTGGGTAAGGTCACTATGAAGTCTATGGCTTTTCCTGCCTTGGCCTCTCTGGTTCAGCAACTGTTTGCAACAAGCCTAACAGTTTTCCAGGTTTTGGTTTAGCAGCAGCACACACAGCAAGGAAAGGTACAATGTGTTTTTCACAAATTGTTAACATGATCAAAGAATAAGGGACTTTCTGAATTATAAGGGGTTAAATTTCAAAATTACAAGCCTTAATATAATGTTCAGATAATTTATCCTTATTTTATACTAATATAGGATCATATTAAAAATATTTCAAGGAATTGGTAGCCCTGGTATTACATAACTTCTTCTTGTAATGATTAAACTTTTTCCTGACTTTATTGCCTAGTAACAAATTAATAGTTCTGGTGGCTCATGAAATGGATCTCTATACATTTTGGAAGCCATTTAACAATCAGTAAGTGGCTGGAATAGAAATCAGTTTACCCCAGAGTTTACTAACCTTGCAATGCTTTTAATACTTGAAGACTATTTTTCCATTATAGCATAGTTCCCAAATGTATTAAAGCAATCATGCTACCCAAAAACAGTTTCATAGAAGCATAGAATTGCAGCATTTGGAAAGGCCATTCAGGTAATTGCCTCCAACTGCTTCCTTTGTGCAATAATCCAACTTAAAGTATTCTTGACAAATAAGTTTTTAGCTACTTACTACTGCAGTTGCTTATTGTCAGGGGAGGAGAGATTTCAGAGATGGGGATCAGTAAATGCAGTGATTCTTCTCTGCTGTCATTCTCTAGCATGACATACATAGATTAATGAAATAACTTAGTGATACAGTCAGAGTTATTTGGGCTAACAATAAGAATGTAGGATGTGCTTTATGATAAGCTATATTACTGTGTCCTCTGTTTTAAAAATATTCCTGGGAGCCATTTCAAGCTATCATGAAGTTCCTATAGTCGTCCAAAACTGTCATTTTGAAGTCAGTTAAGTTTATATTATATTTTTTCCTATTTGGAAACTACTTCTGGATTTTGTGCTTGAGTTACAAAAAAAATATGAAACTTTGACTTTGGGATTTGCAGAGAACTTGGTGTTGTTGTTTTTTGTTGTTGTCTGTTTTGTTTGTTTCTTATGTATCTGGGAACCTTTCCTAGCAAAATCTGAATGTATTTCACACCTTAAATCTGAATGTCATTCTCTGGGAACTAAGTTTTATCTAATAAGATGCAGTTTAGATCATGGGAGATGTAAGTACAAAACCTTAAGCTTCGAAGCTTAGGGTAGAACTTATTCAATTGAATATTTATGAGACATAATAATAGCAGGCAAGAGTACGTTTCTGACTGGAAGATATTACCAAGACCCTGAACAGATGATTTTGTCCTCCATTAGTTAGGACTGGATGGATCTATACCAATAGGCAGGTTTCATTCATTTCCATTGTAGTTAATGGTTAAATGAGATTCCAGTTTCTCACTGCCTATATGAATTTTAATCTACATTCAAGACAATCATAAAGACAGAAAGGTTGTCTTATCATACTGCACTTTGAATAGAGACTTTTAAAATAAAGGCAGAAAATGGTCACCAGAGTTAGATAAATAGAAAGTCCTTGATTAAAGGGTGCATTTCATAAGAAGTGGGAAATCAAGCAGAAGACTTTGCTTCCTACTTAGATGATTGAGTTAGAATTTTATTTTATTTTTTCTGAGTATTTATTTCTTTTCCATATAAACCCAGTGAGTGTGCAGTTTATACAACATGGAACTTCTTTACAGCAAAGTTGCCTCTAAATTAGGAGCAGTCAGTATTTTGTGGTTTGTCTAGAGCTTTATATTTTTCTTTATGTCTGTGTATGGGGAATCTTTTAAAGTCATTATCTGTGATTTGAACAACTCTTTCTTTTATCTCCTTTACTACTGAAAGGTTTCTTCTTCTTCTTCTTTCCAGAGTTGTTGTTGTTGCTCCCCCCCAATAAAGATGTGTTTGTGTGTATTGTGATTTTCATTTATTCATTCAAAAGTTGTTTTTTCATGCACATCTTTTGGTTTTAGACACATTGATGAATTAATGCCACAGAGCTTGGTTGTATGCTACTGAGGAGAAGCAATCTAGCTGAGTTCAAGGCATATCAAGAAGATCAGCTTGTCCAAGTCTAATTATAAAGTCTAATCTATAACCTGTCACCAAAACTTATAATTTCATATTTTATGCAGCATTTTATTATGATTATTTTCTTAGATAGAAACTTCTGGCCACTTTTAACTTTTACAGAGCACTGTAATGCACTTAAGAGTATGATGGATATATGCATTTTTTAGAGTTTCTTCAAACGATTTGGGGTGGGGGGAAGCTGAGTAAAGAAGAATGATACAAGAGGATGGTAATGCAAATCAATGCCTGCTCCTAATGCTGGCATTATAAAGATTTTTTTGTGATCCTGATAATAGTCCCATAATAATTTATTTGAGTAAATTTTGTGAAGTTTCAAAAAAACCTGAGCCATGGAATGTTAGATGGGGATGACCTCAGGACCAAATTAGTCTGCAAAGGACTGCTTTTTCTCATTAATTGACTATGCAAGGGTAGATTATTTAACAAAAGTTGCCTTCTGGTTTGGCTGTCATGAAGGGGAATGCTTAGATCTTGAAGTGAAGATTGGAAGGAAGACAATAAAGCATCATTTTTACTTGTCAGTATTAAATAACTCAGCACTTGTGATCTCTCTTATATTACTCCTGTCCAAAGGAAAGTGTTTTTTCCCCAAGACTTCCACTTTTTTCCTTCATTTCCTGAATCTTGTGTATGAATTTTGGAAAATTTGGAGGATAAAGAGGACTGAATAGAAATGCCAATGAAAGCTAGTGAAACCTATTGTTCATAAATAATAATTTTAAATGTGTTGTTCTTTTCCAAGTCCATGTTATCCACATGAGTTATTAATATCCAAAGGCAAACAATAACATTATATGCAACATGTATGTGGGCACATGTTTGAAATATAAAGATGAGGGTGGAAACAATCAAAAGACTTACATTGGCTTTTCCCGTTCCCGTTCCCAATTTCTAAAGTCTAAAGAAAAGGGAAGCTTAGATGTATGCTAGTAATCAACTTACCACTCTATCTTTGAGAATAATTTAACATGAAAATCCAGACAATTGCAGGAATTCTACCCATAACTGATTGCTCCTCCTTAGAGCTATCAAATCAAACTAGATACAGGTTCCTAAGTATCAACTTCTATTCCTGGGATATTTTATCAGCAAGAAAGATGATTTATCACAAATGATGAAATATCAGAAAGAAATATTAAGTTGTGTAACACTACACTAGTTATTCATACTGGAGGAAACTTGAATAATAATAATTCTAATTCTATAACTAAGCAGAGTTATTACTCCTTTTTCTGAAATGGTCCTGCAAGGTAAATATAATCTGGAGATACTGATTCTTTTGTGAAAAATGGAAAGGTACTTGATAGAGATAGAGATTATACATAGAGATAATGATAAAGTCAGAGATGAAGATATGGTCTGTTGTCTTGTAGTGGTATTGGAAAGGTTTGAAATACTAAAAACATTTTCAACCAGAAACTGCAGTGGGCAGAAAAATGAATAGACAGCACTTCAGGAATAGGGACTCTATCATATCTTCTTAATGTTTCCCAGGTCTGTTGTTAACTAGGAAGGATCTGGCTTCACAATTGCACACAGTTCCTGTGTGGGAATATCAAGAGTAGAAAACAGAATGTAAAATCCATGACACAGCTGACAAATCTGATTCATTTCTTGTGCTCTTCCTCTGCCTGGAAGGAACCAAGTTTTTGAAAAATTGCATGCTCTCAAGTGCCAGATGAACTGATATGCCAATAAGCTTAAAATGGCAATGCCCATTTATTTCTTCCTTGAAGATCATAAGTAACTCAAGTTGGGCTCCACAATAAAAGCTTATTAGACTCAAGCTATCTCCTTAGGACTTCTCTTATCTGAGCAGTGCATTTGGATTTGTGGGTTTAAAGAATGTGATCTCATAAAAAAATGGAATAGCAATCTGCTAAATAATATCAGAAATTGGATGTACTGTTATATCAGATGGCACTTCAGAAAACATTTTCAGTATTTCTTCTGTCTTCTAAGATAATACCTTCATTTTTTTTGGAGTGAATATCTCCGTATTCTTGAACTTTTGCAAAAGAAAAAAATGTAATCTTTTAATAAGTATTGGTCTGAAACTTATCTTGAGTAGAAATTTTACTTTTCAAGTGATTTTAACACATTTTAAATAAATGTAAACTATCCAGTTATACCTACCTAGGGATGACATTTATAGCATCACCAAATAAATTTTGAAAAACATAGCTGACCATGCTAAGAATGAAATAATACCGTGCATGCCAGTCCTTTTATGTCACCACGCACATTTTTATCTTTTTCACCACACACATTTTTATCTTTATCTCATTTTTAGCTTTTGCAGCACTTAATAACAATATCTGAATAGGAAATTTATATAGTGTTTAATGGAACACAAGTAGAAATCTCATATTGTTTCTGCGGATGACTATGCATTGAATGGAAATGTTGAGAGATAAAATAACCAGGAAGCAGCAAAAAGGCTTAAATCCACATGAGTGCTTAAGTTGAATTGGCAAGATTGACCTTTAAATGATGAGTTTGCTGCGTAAGATGGCACACAAATGCACAGACACATTTCATCATTATTCTTTGATAGTATCATTTCCATTATGCATTTGCTATTAATATCTAATTTAACACTACAATAATGTTCTAAGTTGTTTTTTTCCAAGATTCAATAAAAATATAATTTTATTAAAGAAAGAAATGACATACATGAAAATAGATATGATGACTCTGATGTATGAGTTTATGTAGTTAGAGAATTATCAGTATTATCCAAGGGACATATTTGTAAGATTTTTAAAAGAAGGAATTTAAACGAACAAAATTTTGAAATAAATATATGTATATGAAGACCAAACCTGTTGACTATATTAAAAGAAAATTCTAGAATATGTTAAGAATTATGTGAAATGATGTGCAACCCAAAAGTTATGATCTTAAAGGAATATAATAGCATGAAGTAAGCACAAATGTAACTTATCAGAATAACAGAGTTGGAAGGGACCTTAGAGGTTTTCTAGCCCAACTCCCTGCTCATGCAGGAAACCATACACTATTTCAGACAAATGCTGGACAAACCTCCAGTGTTAGAGCACTCTGGAGGCAAATCATTCCACTGATTAATGTTCTGTCAGGAAATTTCTCCTTAAGAAATTTCTCCTTTCACTAAGCAAATACACAAGATGTATATAATTTTAAAAAATCTGGAATCGGATAGCAGTGTCCTGTTCTCTTAACATTTAAAATTAAATAAGACATGCTTACATGGAACATAAATTTACATGAATAAAGACAATTATCAGTTCAGCGTCCAGTTTTCCAGGCTACAGTTTTGACAGCTAAAAACATAGGCTGGATAGAAGACTGGATTTAACCATCTGGGGAAACAAGACAATACAAGCACAAATATCTAATATAAACAGGGCAGAGTCAGAAGCCTTTTGAGACACCAAATAACCAGTTTTAATAAAAAAATAAAAATAATGTTAATGAAATTGAAATTACCCTATAAAATTATGGGGAGCTTGCTGGATATCTTGTGAGGCTTCAAGGCACAAACTCTGACATCTTGGAAATGATTTAATTTTTTCGAAACTTATTATTATTATTTTTTTAAAAGGAAGATCTATTCTATCCACAGTCCTAAAAAGCTTGTTATGTCCTAATAAGGCTTGACTTGACTGATGAGTGCTGCGTTATTAATCTAGGACAAAAAACATATGCTTTGGCCAACTGGGGACATATTAAAATAAGTAAATAACTTATCATCTCCCTGTTTTTACATTTATAGATCAATAGTTGAACTGAGTATCTAGACTAGTAGTGGTGTCAGCAGCAAGTGAAACAGGTTTTGCTTAGCTCGGTCTTGCAACTTCTTCAACTGACCCCTGGGCATATTTGAAGCCCTCAGTTGGATCATCTGCATATTTCTGAATGGAAGTCTTGAGACTCAGATATCTTACTTGGAGCATCAAGAAGAGCACAGTAGGGGAGAGGCAACTGGGGAGAGATTTCCTGCCACATCTTCCATCATACAAAGCAATGAAAGCTAGAAGAAAAAGAGAAACAAATAATCCCTAGTGGAAAATAACAGCTCCACCATAGACCCTGCTGTATGACTAGCAACGTGGAATTTTGTTCTAAATGAATGATACAAACTGCTCTGGAGAAGCAGAGTGAGAGACTAAATCATCAGTTAAAATATAGAAATGATAAGCCTTAAGAGTATTAAGGGAGGAGGGTAGGTGAAAGAAGAGAGAAACAAACAAAGGGTGAGATTCACACTCCCGCACACACGGAGAGAAACAGAGGGATGAATGAAGGAAAATGAGGCTTGCACTAACAGAGCAGCAGGAAGAAAAGCCTCAAAAGATTTTCCCCCTGCTTTCAACTCCTGCCTGCCGTTTTCTTAGCATACCAGATTGGTGTTCTACGTTAAAGGATGTGGAGCAAAGGCGAGTCGGAAGGTCTCCAGACTTTAGGGATTGTGGTGGTGATTTGTTCCTCTCTGAAACTTTTGCACTACCTTGGACTAATAGACTTGTCAGATGGTAAGAAACTCTACAACTTTTATCCACTCAAAACTTAATGCAGTTGTTTGTGTATGTGTGTAAATATGATATAATTAATATTGTCTAATATAATGTTATAATGTGCAGAGATTTAAGACATGCTCATTCACTGGGAGTTAAGCTCATTGAAGTCCTGAGTTTAGATTCATAGTATAGTGGCATGAATTTGTTTGTTTTAGGGGTAAAATAATAATTTTTATTTTTATGTATTCTTCCAGATGAATCCTGCAGTGCTGAATTTTGCTTTGTGCTTTTTGCAGGCTTCTGGGATTCTCACAGAGGAGAGATTTAACTTTTTAAAAAAGAAATATGTATATAAAAGTGTCACCTTCCTTCCATTACAATTCACTTTACTACCCTGAGTTCTTTTTTAGTGAAATATGCCTCCTTTTGGATGTCTGTACATCACTGAAGTTTAGGAGTACATTGTTTGACAGAGAGAAGTATTAATGGTGTCTTAACTGCCTGGATCTAAGCATGTTTTCTTCCCAAGTAAGTCTCAGTCAGTTCTGGAGGACATGATTCTTGAAAAAGTACAAAAGGTGATGAGAAAGAGGATAAGAAGGAGGAGTGTCTGTATTTGGTAGAAAGAACACTTGAACAAATTAGTGGTAGAAATAATACAGAAACTTACATTAAATAAATTTTCCTTCCTTTTGTTAAAAATGTTGGATGCTAGTTTGTTGTTTGATATTTATGGTTTACATGGCATTTAGCAGCCAAGTTTCATTTCCCATTGAATGTGTTCCCATTGGAACACTTTCCCATGAGGCATAAAAAACAACAATAGATATCTGTTGACATGCTAGTGCTTAAAATTAAAATAAATTTATCTAGGGAAATCTTTGAACCTTTGTTCTTGAATTTATAAAGTATCAAGCAAGTATTAAATATAAAACAAATATAGATGATTTCTTGGTATTCAGTTAGTGAGAAAAGTGAGAAAAGTGTTCTATCATCAATCAATCAAAAGAGCAGATCTCTCTTATATAAATTGTTACTGTGTCTCTGTATAGAGTTTTTAAAAATTACCTTGGACACCAAAGAAATAGCAAGGCTACCCTATACTTTTTCTTTCGTTTTTTATCTAGATATTATGTAAATTGTTCACAAGTCTTTGAGCATTAGCTCTGAAGACAGATAATCTTATCCTGATATGAAATTAAATCTAACAAGGGACCTACCAAACACAATATAATAACATAGATGCGATAAAGAAAAATCCCGAGTGGACTCTGAAGGAAATCCAAACTGTGTGGGATTCCATAGCAGCTTATGTTTGGAGTACCACCCATATGAGTACAAACTCCCCCCTTTCTTTATGGTAAATTTATGGTAAATCCATCTGTGAATTTCTATGGTTAGCTGGAAGATAAATCAGTTGTCAATAACCTGTTACAATATAAATAAAAGTATTGTAATAACTTCATTCAGGAAGCTATAATATAATACAGTGCCATAGTATACTGAGGGTATAACTGCATTTTAAAACAATTGAATTGCTGCTGTTATAAAATCATGGAATAAATATTTGAAATTATTCAGCTTTGGAATAGCACCATTCAACTTCATTCAAATGCTGCAATTTATTTGCATGTAATATTTGCAGTAACCAGCATGCTCTAATCCAACATCTCTCTGTGCTAATAGACTGGATCTCTTGTATTGCTCTGGTTGTTAATTGCAGCTACTTCTTGGTTTTAAAAATGTCCTCCTAGGAGTTGGCAATATGTTTTGCAACATGCTGTTAAATAGCTTCAATGTTCTGGTTTTATTTTTCTCTCCAGCCTTCTAAAATTTCTAACTGGAGTCCAAAGCCATGCCAAAGAGTTAATACATGAAAAGAATCTTCTAGAATGAATGAATTATATTTGCAATGATGTCATGATATTAAACAAACAAAAGTTCTAGACTAGCCTTTCTCTTTTTAGTTTCTTTCAAATATATTGGGTTGCAAGAATTATAATTCTAAAAGTTTTGAAGGAAGATGTTTATATAAAGTTTTGCAGAGTATTGGAACAGTGATTATAAGTTTGTCTCCAATCCAATGTTTGGGTGAAAGTAAACTGGTCAAAAATATTAGTAAGACTACAGCAGGCAAATTTCTTCTGGAACAAACATAAGGAAGAATATACATGGTTTCGCAAAGGAAGGCATTGTTTAATTAATATTATACAATGTTCTTTTTTAAAAAATAAATAAAACTATGGCATTTCTAGACTCTAGGTGGCAAACTATTGACTAAGCAAATTTGGGGAAAAAGATTAAATAGTTCAATCAATAATGATAAAATATTGTAGGCTATCATCACCCTTAAAGCCCGGTCCTACTGGCCGACGGATACAAAACATGCATAAAGGACACAGCGGATGAGCAAAATTTCGGAGGTGGCTCCATCCATTGTCATCCGCTCCAAAAAGTGGTGAAAATTTGCATAAACATAATGGAAAAGAACGGAAAAGAACGGACGTGGGTAGGATGTAGCGGGGATGTTAAATAGACGTTCATAGGAAGCCTCGCTGATAAAAGCGGATGGAAGAGGATGACACCTCTGAAGGGGATCTGGGGAAAATTTTGAAGCGGACGCACAGCGGAAGGGGCGGATGCATAGCGGATGAAGTGGATGCATCACAGATGCCTATAGGAAACAAAGGGGATGCCGCGGGGATGTATATCGGATGCAAAGCGTTCACTGTGCATGCGAGGAGTATGAATTGCATCAGCTCCATGGATATAAAAGGATGCAGCACGCACGCAGTCAGCATACAGGGGAAAGACGTGCTGCCACATACATCTTGCAGGAAACCATGGTTCGTCAGTCAGGCAAGAAGAGGAAGCCCGTGCCTACTCGTTCAAACCCTGGCAAGGTGAAGAAGGCCAGAACCAGCATCCCACCCCCTGGCACTGATTCTGAAGCTGCTGCTGCTGCTGCTCTGGTGGACCAACCCCAAGGCCCTCAAGCCCCTCAAAGCCCTGCTGCTGAAGGCCCTGCTGCTCAAGCCCCTGAAGGCCCTGCTACTCAAGGCCCGGAAGGCCCTGAACAATCTCCAGAAGGCCCTGATGCTGAAGGCCCTGAAGGCCCTGCTGAAGCCCCTGCCAGAGGGAGGAAGAGGCAAGGGAAGGAGAAGGGAGAGAGGAAACAGTACACTGTTTCTGAGGACCATGAGGATGAGGTGCTGGAATGGCTGAGGGAGAACGAGTACCTCTGGAGAAAGGGCCACAGACTGTATCAGGACACCAAGAAGAAGCAGGCAGCTTGGAGAGACAAGGCAGAGAGCCTGGGGTACACTGCAGAAGTACTCCTGGGATGGTGGAAGCACATGCACACCTGGTATGGCAAGCTACACCTCAAGAAATCTGGGCAAGCCACTGTCAAACTCACTGACTGGGAGATGTATGTCATGGCCAAGTGCAGTTTCCTGGAGGGTGAGATCGCCACTGAGGAGCAGCACCTCTGAGACCCCTCTCCCTCAGACAGCTCACAGACAGCCAGTCCTCTTCCAGACAGGAGCCAGCTACCCTGTTCAGGCAGGTGTCTTCAGAGGGCCCCATGGCAGAGACCCTCCCGACAGCTGCACTCCCCATGCCGGCGGACTTGGAGGATCCAGTGGAGGATGACGCCCTGCTGTCACAAATAGAGGAAGAAGCCGAAGCCACCAGAGGCTAACCCACCCTCACCCCCACCCCCAGTTCCAGAGGATGCAGGCAGAGAGGCAGACTGGAGGGCCAGAACCACAGTGTGCTGTTGGAGATCAGGGACACAATGAAGACCAGCACAGAACTTCTCTCTCAGCTGGTGCACTTGGACAGAGCATCCTCGGGCCGGAACACCTTCATCACCTACGTGAGCCACACCCTCAGGGACCTGCCCGAGGTCCAGTACCAGGTGATGAGCAGAAGATCACAGCACTTCTGCACAATCCTCAAGGCCCAGCTGAAGCTGCTCCTACCCAGTCTAGGTCTGCTCCTCCACCCCAGGCGATGTCACAGCCCTTCCACGGCTTTCAACAGCCCCTCACCTACCAAGGCTATGACTACCAGGACTTCCCACAGCAGAAGCAGACCTTCCCAGTCCAGGTGTAGGTTCATCGGACACCATAGATGCCAGTCCTCACCCAGCTGCAGACCAGACAGCCCCACTACACTCCTTCCAACCCTTCCTCCATCCCACAGCCAAGCCCGTCAATGGACAATCTGTCATCAGTCTTGGGCCCCACATCTCAAGTCCTTGATGAAGGGCATCTCAACCTCACAGGACTGAGTCAGCTCTCGGATAGCTTCCTGAACACACCATCCCCTGTTGTACCCTTGGGGCCAAGCACCCAAATAGTGGCTCAGACCAGCACTCAAGCCACAGCCACCTCTACACTCCTTGCCCGCTTAACAGCTGAGACCATGGACATGACTCAGAGTGACTGAGAATGGTATCGGAGACTGAGTTGTTTACATGTTAAGTTTATCTTTGCTTAAGACACTTTACTTGGTTCATTTTGTTTATTTAATAAAGTCATAAAGTTTACCTAAGAAATTTAATAAAGGTTATCTTTGCTTAAGACACTTAGTTTACTTGGTTCATTTTTTTTACTTAATAAAGTGTTGGTGAAAACTTTGAAAAAATGGTTAAGCCTTTGCATGCTTGTGGGATAGATAAGGATAGTTGTGGGATAGATAAACCTCCAGTGCGACCATAGTGGGACTGTATGGTCCACCATCCCAGCGATGCAGATGATTTTCTCCCCCTTTTTTTAGAAAATATCGGTTGTCCGCTATGGGGCCTTCTTACATCCTTTCTATTTCCGTACTACTAACGCTGTGTAGATGTTCCGTGTACCTTTTGCTTCCTCCCCCTTTCCGTTTTCAGCTGCAGTGGATATGAGTTGAGGGGATGGCCAGAGAATGCAGAGAGGATACAGTGGACATTTAACAGATGATAACGGACATGGAACATTTGTTGCCCATATATGTCGCGGATGTATATCGTACGCGGCGGAAAGTTCATCCGTTCACAAAGTTTTGTGCAGCTCAAAACTTCTTGCGTGGATGAAATCGCAGTGGATGGATGCTCAACGGACAGAGTGCATGAAACACGTATGCAGTGAGTACACAACGGAGTGAGTACACATAGCGTTTTCCAATGGATGGCAAGCTTTTTTTAATGTTTTACATCCTCTTTGCATCCATAAGTGCAGTGGGACCGGGCCTTTAGGTAATGTTTATCTGTTCTGTTTTGAGTTTATCTGTCCTGTTTATAGTTCTAGGTGCCCTAGAACAAGAGCTTTGTAGAGCTCTTCACACATTTGGCTGAAAGATATATAATCATAGATTTCCCCATCAAGATAACACATATCCATGTTTTCCCTCTCTTTAGTTTTCTTGACTATTTTTGAAGAAAGCAAATTTTCAACTGACATAAGGAACTGCTTTCAATCATAACTCTAATTGGCAGAGACACCTGACCCTTTAAGACTTCCAACAACACCCAGCAGGAGGATAAAAATGACCATGCAAAGTCTTGCCCCACCATATTATCATGATCTTCCTTGAGTCCAGACTGAAGTTCTAAAAAGGAACTTTATACTCTACAAAATTAGGAATTCAGGATCAAGGAGGCTCTACAACAGAGATTCACTTTGCACATGTGGAGGGTGAAAATTGGGCAACAAAATGGCAAAGTTAATTTGCAGGTTGTGGAGAATAATTTCCTCAATTCTTGAGGTCTCTCATTTACATCTCATTTGTATTCTTTTTAGTTCTTTTTCTGTAGGCTGCACTCTAATTCATACTCTGTAAATTCACTAGTCAAAACAATCAAGCCATGTGAACTTTGTACTGAAATACACGCAACATTTTTTTTTAAAAAAAGCAAACAATATATATGAATTTAAAATACTAACAGCCTGCTAAGTGAGTCACAGTCACGATTTGGGGGAAGAGCTATTCATTTCATCTAGTCCTGCCTAGTATCTTTTGAACTCTTCTGTTAGGAGAATACTAGTACAGCTTCATTGTAACAGTGATTCTTTTCCAGCATAGCAGCAGTGAGTGTGGTTGAATATTGTCACCAATCATCTTTGGAGATCTTCTATGCTTCATTGTCTTGATAATCCATTTTATTCTGTGCTTTTTTATTTTATTCCCTCAGATGATTTTTTTGGGGCAAAACTTAATCCCACAGGATTGAAAGATTCAAAGAACAGGAATACGGGTTGGATTAACAAATGATCCAGTACAATACTGGGTTAAACTGATCTTTCATCACAAAATAATTAGATTTTTTAGTTCACAGACCTTACTGGATCCTAATCTAACTAATCTAATTAATCATATTGTATAAATTGTAAAATTTTAATTTAAAAAAGGGGAGGACAGAAAAAGCCCTATGTATGTATGTATGTATGTATGTATGTATGTATGTATGTATTTTGTCAAGTGATTATAAGATAACAGGTATAAATATAAACATAGTTATGAATACATGAAATAGATGCATATAAGAAAAATAAAAAGAAACAATAGGACAAGATGGTAGGCACATTGGTGCACTTATGCACTCCCCCTATAGACCTCTTAGGAAAGGGGTGAGGTCAATAGTAGACAGTCTAAGGTTAAAGTTTTTGGGGTTTGGGGAAGAAACCACAGAGCCAGGTAGAGTATTCCAGACATTAACCACTCTGTTGCTGAAGTCCTATTTCCTGCAACCAAGTTTGGTGCAGTTTACGTTGAGTTTGTATCTATTGTGTGCTCTTATATTGTTATGATTGAAGCTGAAGTATTCATTGACAGGTGGGACATTGCAATATATAATTTTATGTGCTATACTTAGATCAGACTGAAGGCGACATAGTTCTAGGTTGTCTAGGTCTAAAATTTCAAGTCTGGTGGCATAAGGTATTCTGCTACGAGGAGGAATGGAGGATTCTTCTCGTAAAATATTTCTGGATTTTCTCAATTGTATTAATATCAGATATGTAATGCGGGTTCCAGACTGATGAGCTGTATTCAAGTATTGGTCTAGCAAATGTTTTTTATGGTCTAGTTAAGTAGTGTGATATTACCAGAGAAAAAGTGTAATGGTAAAATGGAAGGGAACGCAACGGCACAGTGGCTAAGATACTGAGCTTGTTGATCAGAAAGGCTGACAGATCTGCAGTTCAAGTCCCCAGCGCTGTGTAATGGAGTGACCTCCCATTACTTGTCCCAGCTTCTGCCAACCTAGCAGTTCAAAAGCATATAAAATGCAAGTAGAAAAATAGGGTCCAAGTCGGTGGGAAGGTAACAGTATTCCGTACACCTTTGGCCTTTTGTTATGCAGGCCACATGACCATAGAATTGTCATCAGACAGCACTGGCTCTTCAGCTTTAAAACAGAGATGAACATTGCCCCCTAGAGTAGGGAACGACGAGCACATATGTGCAAGGGGAAACTTTACCTTTACCATTAATGGTAAAACATGCATGTACACACATAGAGAGATACATAAATTCTAATCTGACTCATTCAATTTGCTGTACTTTATCAAAGAATTAGCTCCAAATTCTGATTTTTTTTCTTATACAAATATAGAGATACTTGAAATAAATTAATAATTTAGACTGAAAAGCTACATCTTGTTTGATACTATAGCTGCTTTCATTGCCTCAGAGGAATATGATGTATGTGCCAGAGTTTATCATATATTCAAGAATTGCAAGCTAGGAAAATTTACATTCCATACACCACAGTATTGAGAACTGTGGTGAAAATCACTAGTTTAAAATGAAGTTCCAAATTCTATAAAATGACTTATCATTAATATAAAAACAGAAAGGGAAAAATCAATAATAAGAGCATTGAAGATGGTTTCTCCTTGTTTAAATTATTTCTTGTTAAATCAGTTGAATCACCTGTGTTTAAGGCCCTGTCCCACTGCACTTACAGATGCAAAGAGGATGTAAAAAGTTTAAAAAAGCTTGCCATCCATTGGAAAACGCTATGCATCCGTTGTGTACTCACTGCATACATGTTTCATACGCTCTATCCCTCAACCATCCGTCCACTGCGATTTCATCCGTGCAAGAAGTTTTGAACAGCACAAAACTTTGTGAATGGATGAACTTTCTGCTGCGTACGATGTACATCTGCAACATATACAGGCAACAAACGTTCCATGTCCATTATCATCCGTTAAACATCCGCTGTATCTTCTCTGTATCCTCTGGCCATCCCCTCAACTCACATCCGCTGCAGCTGAAAACGGAAAGGGGGAGGAAATGAAAGGGGCACGGAACGTCTACACAGCGTTAGTAGCACAGAAATAGAAAGGATGTAAGCATATGCATCTCGTATATAAAGGTTTACAATGGACAAAATGTTTGTACATGGGATGTATCTCGGATATTTAGGATGTCTGCAGTATGTCTAGAGTATGCAGGAGAAAATCATCTGGATCTCAGTATGAGTCCAGCAGCCATGGTGTACAGACCTCTCCACCCTTGGTCTTCCACATCATCCATTGTTCTCCACCATGGATCATGACACGGTCCGTATGATAGCTGTGATCATTCATCACCAGAACCAAAACCTATTCAGACTGTTTCACCTTTTATACGTAAGGAGAAGAAGGAGACGTCCAAGAGCTGTGTGGGTCTGAGGATGGATCGTGAGAAGAATGGAGTTTGGACTAGTATGACCAGTTGATGGTGGAGTTGAGGGGCATTCCATCACTTCATGAGGATGCCACCAGCCATGTTTGATGAATTTGTACAGCATCTAAGACCCAGGTTGACCAAACCTAGCACCAACTTCCATGCCAATCTGGACCCTGGACTGAAGGTGGCACTGACTCTGCGGCATCTGGCCTCTGGAACCACATACAGAAACATGCAGTATGCATGGAGGGTGCCACACAACAGCATCAGCATTGTGGTCAGAGAAGTAGTACAGGCCATCATTGAAGAATATGTGGAGGAGCTCCTCCAGTGTCCCACCACTGAACAAGGCTAGAGAAAACTTGCAGAAGAGTGGTTTCAGAGGTGGAACTTTCCCCACACCGTTGGAGCCATAGATGGGAAGCACGTGGCCTGCAAAGCTCCACCCAACTCAGGGTCCACTTATTTCAACTACAAGGGCTTCTTCAGTATCATCCTCTTTGCCATGGTTGATGCTGACTACAAGTTCATCTACATCGATGTTCAGGCAACGGGTCAGGTTCAGATGCCCAGGTATACAACGCCAGTCACCTCAAGGATGGGCTGGAATGCAACCTCATCATGGGTTTTCCAGATCCAGACCCCCTACCCAATGACACACAAGATGTGCCCTACTTTATCATTGGTGATGACGCCTTCTCCCTCAGAACCTACCTCATGAAGCCATACAGTTCAAGATACCTCACCCGTGAAGAGAGGATCTTCAACGACAGGCTGTCCAGGGCAAGACGGGTGGTGGAGAACGTCTTTGGCATCCTGGCCAACAGGTTCCAGGTACTTCTCACCACCATGCAGCATCGCCCACAGACTGTGAGGAGCATCATGAAAGCTTGCTGCATCCTGCACAATCTCATGCGCACCCGCTATCCAGTGTTGCAGAACAGACTTGTGGATCATCAACAAGGGAATGGAGACATGGAGCCTGGTGAATGGAGGCAAGGACGAAACCTGATAGACACTGTGGATGTACAAGGCCCCAACAGAGCTTCACATGAAGGGAAGAAGCAGCGCAACCTCCTTAGACACTGGTGCAACTCCCCAGCTGGAGCAGTGGAGTGGCATGACAGGATGATAAATGATTAATGGATGCTTCCTTGAGCCTGTCGCATAACACTGATGAGATTGTGCCATGTATGTTGAGTGGTCCTACAATGAATAGGGCATTAATAAAGAGCTTTGTTTATTTTAAAATGTGTTGATCAATGAATAAATTGTTATTGATAAAAAAGATCCATATGTGTGGCAGCTGAGATGGTGGACCATACAGTCCCACTCTGCTTGCACTGGAGGTTTATCTATCCCACAACTATCCTTATCTGTCCCACAAGCATGCAAATGCTTAACCATTTGTTAAAAGTTTACACCAACACTTTATTAAGTAAAAAAAATGAACCAAGTGCCTTAAGCAAAGATAACCTTTATTAACTTTTTTAGGTAAACTTTATGACTTTATTAAATAAGCAAAATGAACCAAATAAAGTGTCTTAAGCAAAGATAAACTTAACCAGTAAACAACTCAGTCTCTGACACTATTCTCAGTCACTCTGAGTCATGTCCATGGTCTCAGCTGTTAAGCGGGCAGGGAGTGTGGAGGTGGCTGTGGCTTGAATGCTGGTCTGAGGCGCCATTTGGATGCTTGGCCCTGAGGGTACAACAGGGGATGGTGTGTTCAGGAAGCTGTCCGAGAGCTGACTCAGTCCCGTGAGGTTGAGAGACCCTTCATCAAGGACCTGGGATGTAGGGGCCAAGACTGATGACAGATTGTCCATTGATGGGCTTGGCTGTGGGGTGGAGGAAGGAGGAGTGTAGTGGGGCTGTCTAGTCTGCAGCTGGGTGAGGACTGGCGTCTGTGGCGTGTGATGAACCTGGGCCTGGACTGGGAAGTTCTGCTTCTGCTGTGGGAAGTCCTGGTAGTCGTAGCCTTGGTAGGTGAGGGGCTGTTGAAAGCCGTGGAAGGTCTGTGACATTGCCTGGGGTGGAGGAGCAGATCTGGACTGGGTAGGAGCAGCTTCAGCTGGGCCTTGAGGGTTGTGCAGAAGTGCTGCGATCTTCTCCTTCATCACCTGGTACTGGGCCTCGGGCACGTCCCTGAGGGTGTGGCTCACGTAGGTGATGAAGTTGTGGGGCCCAAGGATCCTCTGTCCAAGTGGACCAGCTGAGAGAGAAGTTCTGTGCTGGTCTTCATTGTGTCCCTGATCTCCAACAGCACACTGTGGTTCTGGCCCTCCAGTCTGCCTCTCTGCCTGCATCCTCTGGAGCTGGGGGTGGGGGTGGGGGTGGGTTGGCCTCTGGTGGCTGCTGCTTCTTCCTCCATTTGTGACAGGAGATCCTCCAAGTCCGCCGGCATGGGGAGTTCAAATGTCGGGGGGGTCTCTGCCATGGGGCCCTCTGAAGACACCTGCCTGGACAGGGTAGCTGGCTCCTGTCTGGAAGAGGACTGGCTGTCTGTGGGCTGTCTGAGGGAGAAGGGTGTCAGAGGGGCTGCTCCTCGGTGGCGGATCTCACCCCCCAGGAAACTGCACTTGGCCATGACGTACATCTTCCAGTCAGTGAGCTTGACAGCGGCCTGCCCAGATTTTTTGAGGTGTAGCTTGCCATACCAGGTGTACATGTGCTTCCACCATCCCAGGAGTACTTCTGCAGTGTACCCCAGGCTCTCTGCCTTGTCTCTCCAAGCTGCCTACTTCTTCTTGGTGTCCCGATACAGTCTGTGGCCCTTTCTCCAGAGGTACTCGTTCTCCCTCAGCCATTCCAGCACCTCATCCTCATGCTCCTCAGAAAGGGTGTACTGTTTCCTCTCTCCCTTCTCCTTCCCTTGCCTCTTCCTCCCTCTGGCAGGGGCTTCAGCAGGGCCTTCAGCAGCAGGGCTTTGAGGGGCTTGGGGTCAGTGCCAGGGGGTGGGATGCTGGTTCTGGCCTTCTTCACCTTGCCAGGGCTTGAACGAGTAGGCATAGGCTTCCTCTTCTTGCCTGACTGACGAACCATCGTGTTCCTGCGAGATGTACGTGGCAGCACGTCTTTCCCCTGTATGTTGATTGCATTCATGCTGTATCCTTTTATATCCGTGGAGCTGATGCAATTCATACTCCCCGCATGTGCAGTGAACACTTTGCATCCGATATATATCCGTACGGCATCCACTTTGTTTCCTATAGGCGTCCATGATGAATCAGCTTCATCCGCTATGCATCCGCCCCTTCCACTATGCGTCCTCTTTGAAATTCTCCCCCAGAACCCCTTCAGATGTATCATCCGCTTCCATCCACTAGGCCTCCTATGAACATCAGCTTAACATCCCCACTACATACTACCCACGTCTCTTCTTTTCTGTTCTGTTTATGCAAATTTTCACCACTTTTGGGAGCGGATGACAATGGATGGAGCCACCCCCGAAATTTTGCTTGTCCGTTGTGTCCTTTATGCATACGTTTTGTGTCTGTCGGCCAGTGGGACCTAACCTTTAGAGGATCATGATAATATAACAGACTAGACTGCAGCCCTGAATGTACTCATCTAGGAATAAGTCTTACTGAATTTAATGAGACTTATTTCTGACAAGTTGCAGATATGTTTTTTTAATCTCATGGATCATTGCCTGAGGTTTCTAAAAAGATTAAAGAAAAATACTTTATCCAACTATGCTTCCCAAGATTTACATAAAAGTATATATTACAAAGTACACCTGAATATTTATGTAGTGAGAACATGTGGATTGTCGAATATTTCAACTTTAAATTGTTCGGCCTCAAAATGGCCAATTTGAACATTCCAGCTTCAAAGCAAAATCCAGCCTTTTGAATGGCATTGCTTTGCATGTTGTCATTTCTAAAACTGTCACCGGAGGCTTAAAACTCTTATGTGCAAATAATTGCTTTCTTTATTCTTAAGAATAAAGACATTGAACATGTGAACAAATGATCTTAGTGAGACTAAAACAGCAATAGGTCTCTAGTAGCATCATTTCTAACACATTTCATTAAAAGTATTGTGAGCCACAACTCATGAAAGCATACCTTTTAATATAAGGTTTTGCCAGACTTACCTAACATTTTTGGCTACCCTAAATTAATATGGCTCTCCTTCTAACAATATCCTCAATAAGAACAAAGAAGATTTTGCTTTGGCTTTTTGACATAACTAATATTTACTGATATATTGAGAGAATTTTAACAGGCAAAGCAGCAAGAAAATTCATTTACTTATCTCTGCTGGATCAGTTTAATGAGTTTGGTTCTTATTATCTTTTCCTTGCCAGAGCCACTGTCAAACACCTGGGTAATTTTTTATTTCTCTTAAATATTATATATACTCTCGAGGGGTGTTAATACTGATAAAATGGCACAATAAGATACAGAGTATTCACTGAGAAACTTTGTTTACTTTTCTGGAAAGTGCAGGCTGCTGAGAGTTAGCTTTTGATGTGGCAGTTTGTTAGATCTCTCGTTACAGTGTCTTGTAACTATCAAAAGTCTAATCTCCAGAAGAAGAAAGTATAATAAATAGATACTGAGAGATTTGTCAGATGAAGATGATATATGTGACTTGTAAAGTTATGAAGTTTTTGACCAGATGCCTGGAACTTAGGAACAGGAAAAAGCTGCAATATTTTAAGGATTTGAATCAGAACATATTTTATATTTTAGGCCAGAACACTAGTCCATAAAACTCAGTACTGACTAGCAGTCATTTCCAGGAAGATAAGAGCACTGAATCTGGGACCTTCTGAATCAAATTCAATTATTGATTTACAATCTTTGCTGATCTAAATTAACTTGTGTTGGTTGGTTCATTTGTATAATGCTTTTTTGGTTTGTACAGTTTTATAAAAAGAACCATCCTATGTTTTATGTACCAAAATGTTTTCAGTGCAGGTCTATTTGATTTTTATTGAAATATACAAAAATAGAAATGATGCAACTGAGTATCTGATAATCTCCTGACTCCCTGAATTTCATTTTTATTCATTTGGAATACTAACAATCTGAGTAGGGTTAAAAACATGAAAAATGAGGTGATGGCTGTTAAGCCTGGGTTCCCCAACCAGGGTTAGGTAGACAAGCTAAACAGAATGTGCAGCGTTAGTCAGACAGGCACACAGATAAATGAGTGAGCTAAGCTTGTATGTTTATTAACATACAGTAAAAATAACAGATACGCTTGTGCTATCAAGAATATATTTTATTCCATTATAAGTTAATAGCATAGTCAAATAACAGTCCAATATTCATTTACCATGTAGTCAGTCCATTCAGGGATATTCAGTTAGCAAAGTCCATGTAGAATATCCTATGTCAGTTCACGTACAAATCAGTCCTTTGTTGTCTCTCCTGTTTGAGCAATGCAGTCTTGATTCCAAGCAGTAATCAGGGATCATCAAAGCCAGAGAGAGAGCAAGCCGTAGTCTTGCTACTTTTATATTGTTTTCTTAACCACTCCTTTAATTGCTATTTCACAGTTAAAGCTGTATACACTCTAACATACACTAACTATGATTCATAGTTATTATTTCACCTAAACCAGTTAGGGTAAACAATGTTATCCCTAACAATGGTATTAGGTAGATTTTTTTTTATTTCTGTCTGATAAAGAATTTTTTCCTTAACAACAGTGAAATGGAAAGCAGAACTAACCTACAGAATAATATAGAAGTAAACTTAGTTTAAATAGTGGGTTATTGATTCTTTAAATAAAATTCTTTCACAAAATATTGTTTGTACAAGCAATCTTTTAATTCTTAAAGCTTTTAATGTTTTTTTACACTTAAATTGCCTTATATTCTGATTTTATAATATTTTAAACCACCCAGAGGGGCTTGACAGTGAGATGGACAGCATATAAATTAATAAATAAAAATGTAAATCAATGAAATCAATCAATCAATTTTATTCCACTGCTGTTTTTAAATCATTTAAGAAAAGTTCATTTCCAGTCATCTTTTATCAATTAAGTCGAGTAAACATTTACTAAAATTGCTAGTATTTTTATACCATTGCTCAGCACAATTTCTGAAATGAGCAGAAAAATAATAATCTAATGGTGCATGACAGAAAGCTATGTTTTTGAGCAATCTAGATAGATTTCATCTTGTCATTTGACCCAGACTAAAAGATTCAAGGTCTATCCCACCCCTGAAAGGACCTAATGGCAAAGACTGCAACGATGACACCAATAAAGCCAACAGCTTTAACACATTCTTTGGCTCAGTATTTGTAAACAGCAATGGATCAAGCCCAGTACTTCCTAGTCAAAACACAGACATCTAGAATGATCTAACACATGTCAATTTTACAGAAGACATTGTTGAAAAAGCACTGTGCAATCTAAAACCATCCCTATCTATTGGACCTGACAGAATATGTGCCTACTTCTTAAAAATCCACTGCCATAGCTGAACCTCTAAGCAAAATCTTTGAAAAATCTTTCAGGACCAGCTCCTTGCCAAACCTATGGGCACAAGCCACAGTCATCCCCATCTTCAAAAAGGGAAATCCCAGCCAAGCTGAAAATTATAGACCAATCTCCTTATGCTGTGTCACCTGTAAAGTCATGGAATCAATTATTTATCAATCCACTATCCTCCATTTAGAGTCAAACAACCTACTCCCTAATAAACAATTTGGTTTCAGAAAAAAACTATCCTGTAATCTGCAATTCTTACACTGCAAAAACATATGGACTACACAACTCGATCAGAGCAAAGCAATAGACACAATCTACATAGACTTCTGTAAAGCCTTTGATTCAGTGGTACACGACAAACTACTACTAAAATTAATATCTTATGGTATCTCTGGACACCTACATAATTGGACAGAAGCATTCCTGTCAAACAGACAACAAATGGTCAAAAATGGGAGCGTCCTATCAAATTCTGTACCTGTCAACAGTGGTGTTCCCCAAGGCAGTGTTTTAGGACCAACTCTGTTCTACTCTACATAAATGACCTCTGTGATCATATTAAGAGCAACTGTGTTCTCTTTGCTGCTGATGTAAAGCTATTCAACACCATAGACAATACTGCTACCCTCCAAAAAGACCTTGACAATGTATCAGAATGGTCAATCAAATGGCAACTTCAAATCTCAACAAATAAATGCTCTGTCTTCCATATTGGCAAAAAAAATCAGAAAATAAAATACAAGCTAAACAGTCAAGACCTTTTTGAGGATTCAAACTTTGTCAAGGATCTTGGAGTACTCATCTCAAATGATCTAAGTGCTAGAACCCACTGTAACTACATAGCCAAAAAGGCATTAAGAATTGTTAATCTAATCCTACATAGCTTCTTTTCTGGTACTATCACACTACTAACTAGAGCATACAAAACATTTGCTAGACCTATACTTGAATACAGTTCATCAGTCTGGAACCCATATCATGTATCTGATATTAACACAATTGAAAAAGTCCAAAAATATTTCACAAAAAGAGTTATCTGCTCCTCTACTCATTGCAGAATACCTTATGCCACCAGACTTGAAACTCTAGATCTAGAAAACCTAGAACTATGCCACCTCTGATCCAATCTAAAAATAGTGTATAAAATCATACATTGCAATGTCCTACCTGCAAATGAATACTTCAGCTTTAATCATAACAATACAAGAGCACACAATAGATACAAACTCAAGGTTAACCGCACCAAACCTGACTGCAGAAAATATGACTTCAGCAACAGAGTGGTCAATATTTGGAATACTCTACCTGACTCTGTGGTTTCTTCCCCAAACCCCAAAAACTTTAAGCTTAGACTGTCTACTATTGACCTCATCCCTTTCCTAGGGGGAGGACCTCATCCCTTTCCGAGGCCTGTAGGGGGAGCGCATAAGTGCACCAATGTGCCTACCTGTGATATTGTATTTTTTTATTTTTCTTATAAGTATCTATCTCATGTATTCAAAGCAATATTTATTCTTATACCTGTATCTTGTAAGCGATTGACAAATCAAATAAATACTAAATACTAAAATACAATGGGCAGTTTACTAGAAAGTGCTGTGAGCTTTTTTTGCCCTAAAAAAATTATAATGTCCAATTAGTTGCAGTGGAAAATGGATATGCTTCTATCAGCACATGGGCATTCACTGCTTGTCAATCAGCTTTATATTTTCATTTTACATGCTTTATTTTCCCTGGTGCACTATCAATTACTATCAGACTCTCCTTCCTATATTGGGCACAGAGGATATGGCTGCAATTTAACTGCAGAATAGCAAGCTGTCGCTCAGATGCCAACCCATTATTCTTAAGATTTTTAAATATTTTTAATTAATTTAACCCATGACGCAGCGGTTAGAGTGCAGTACTGCAGGCTACTTCTGCAGACTGCTGGCTGCCTGCAATTTGGCAGTTCGATTCTCACCAGGCTCAAGGTTGACTCAGCTTTCCATCCTTTTGAGGTTGGTGAAATGAGAACCCAAAATTGTTGGGGCAATATGCTGATGGTGTAAACTGCTTAGAGAGGGTTGTAAAGCACTATAAAACAGTATATAACTCTAAGTACTATTGCTATTCCTATTTAAAAAGCATGTTTTTCTATTCACTGGCTCAGACACATCTTTCTGTAAAACAGCTTATATCTGAAATATTGTGTTCTTATATGAGGTTATGAAAAAGCTAGCTGCTGGTTTTAGAGACATTAATTTTTAAGGGGTGCAGAACTACACTGCAATTCAACTGCCTTTTGAGACAGAATATGTAAGTGCAGATAAAATATAAGAGATTTAATTTAATTTTATGAAAAGGCTAGCTCCTGGTTTTAGAGACATTAGCTTTTAAGGAGTGCATAACTACACTGCAATTCAACTGCCTTTTGAGACAAAATATGTAAGTGCAGATAAAATATAAGAGATTTAATTTTGCAATTATCTTCTGCTTGCTTACTATTCTTGTAATTTTATGAATTGCAGACAATCTATTGCACCCTTTTCCGTTCTCATATTTAATTAGCTGTATTATTGTAACAAATAGTTGCATGGGTATTATATACAGGCATTGCATTTTTCAGCAATCACACCATGAGCAGCATTCCCCAACTTGGTGTCTTCCAAATATGCTGGATTTCAGCATCCATAATCTCAGTGAACCAGCATACATTTCAATACAGCATTGCTTTACAGTCTTTCACTAATTTCAGTTTCTAAGAAGGCCTAAGTGAAATTTAAAGGAAGATGAGGCTAAAGCCTGGAACATTATTTGGCTACTTTGTTTTCTTTTTCTAATGAAGAGAAACACAAAAAGTTGGCTCAGATGGGGAATCTGGTATGCATGAAAGGAGGTGTTCATAGACACCAGCTTACCCTTTCCAAAATTGAGTTCTAAAAGCTCAGCATTAGTTTTAACTTTTACAAAAGTTTCTACTGTAGCACATAATGAGACATCATTTGAAGAAAAGAACTGGATGTTATTTCTCCTAGATCTATACAGTAACTTGACAAGGCATGAAAAATTTTCCTAATCCAAATGAAACCTGTAACTTCAGTAAGGCAGATCCCCAAGAGTTTCTTAAGTCACCTGTTTTTCTGCTTCTCTACCACCTGACAGATTGTAACATTTATCAGTTGGGCTCTATCTGTTGAAAAATTATTCAATCCTTGTGCTGATAGAAATTTTATCATCTTATGTTAGTGTCTATGAGTTGTTATTGCTCATTTATAGATAGGACAGAGAGAAAGAAGAGGCATCATGATAGCATTAGAGAGAAATCTCCATTATACATTATATTTTTATAGATTTTGTTGTATTTCCACCAATTATTTAATGTAGTTTTTGTAAGCCAATTAGTTGATATAACTTCATTTGGTTTTCCACTCGATTAAAAAGAAGTCCTGCTTTTTGGTAATAGGAGTAGATTTATTCCAAATGTAACTCCAAAACTGTTTTTATGTTCTTTCTTGGAAAGAACATAAAAACAATACTGGAATGCTATAACTCTCTTAAGATTGAATTCCCATTATAATAAAGAGTTGGACTGGACTGCTTGTTGGATAACTCCGTCCTGTTGAAAATATGACAAGAGTCTTTGCCAGTATTCCCCCTTGGTTCTGCCTCATTACATTTTCCTCTTGCTGAAGAAAACGTAAATCAGCACTCTTATTAGGAGAAAGTTCATCTGGAGGTGGCATAGCCTTTGACAGAAACATTTTAAAGACCCTCTGAGGCCCATATCCCAGCTGGAGGTTGGTTGGGCTAAAAAGGTTGTATTCCTCACAGATGAGTCAAGATACAGCTAATCAGCCATATTCTTTCTCTTCTTCTTTTACTTATTGAAATTGACTTAAAGACTGAGCTGCTAGCAGCAGAAATCTCCTTCTATCAGTTTTCACTTTTATAACTCACAGGAACAGAGAGAGAGAGAGAGAGCTGTTGCCAGAACTCCACCCAAAAAACCAAAGAGAATGAATTTTTTCCTAAGCAATCTGGATTCCACATGAACCCTATGCAATTTCTCCTCCTGTTGTAGGTGATTTCATTTTATTCTAAAGGGTTTTTTTTTTGTAAATCACACAGAGAACCTTTTGCCTCCATAAAATGGGACCCAGTATCCTAAACAATCTCTTTCTCTTCCTTCCACTGCATTCTGACCTGCCCACTTCATTTACTTCATAGACCTCCATTAATCTTGCTAGAAATAAATGGCTAGAGAATGCTGACTCCACTATACAGTATTTTGTTTCCAAATTCTACAAACTAGCCACAAAGAGATGGTAAGCTGGAGTCTTATGCTGTTTCAGCCTTTCAAGCTGGCTTTATTGCACATTTCAATAAGTATGGGTTTAAATGGGCTATTGATTTCTGCCACTTTGTATGTGAAGGCCCTATTCTTGATCTCTTAATCCCTAAGGGATTAATACATTCTTACCATTACACTCAAGGTACTAATGGTTTAAATTACTTATTGCATTGCTACACAATGCAACTATTAAACTTTTCTGCCTGCATTATACTTTAAAATTCTTCATGCAGTATGTGCAGATCCAAGTTCTCTTGTTAAGTTGGTTGTTATTGTTTACATTTATAACCATCTAACTGAAGATCTATTCGAATGTAAAGGGGTGTTGTTTTCCTCCATAAGATACAATTCTAGTATATACATAATAAAGATCCCTATTTTGAAATGAGTTGACAAATCTAAAATAGTATATAGCACCTCATAATGACAACAAATGAAGACTGATTTAAGTTCCTTTCACGAATGGAAGTATGATTTAGATCAGTGGTTCCCAACCTTTTTTTCTCCCCGCACTCCTAAAGAAATTTCACTCAAACCTCGCACCCCCTGAAATATATGGTAAATATATGATAGGATTGAATTATTTAATTATTAAATATATGGTAGGATTGAATCTTTTCAGCTATGTATGTGACGGCCACTAAATAACGATACTTCTCTCTAAAATGAAAACAAAGTTAGTCCATTGCAAAAGAAAATAAAAATGCCAACATATAGCCAATATCCTATTATTTACCTGGACTTTTCTCGCACCCCCTGGAATATCATCTTGCACCCCAGGTTGGGAACCCCTGATTTAGATGGATGTTATGCGCAGGTAGAAGAAGTAGAAGAGGACAACTTGGGAGGGGGGATAAGACTTTATATAAGGAGACCTGGGCTCAGAAGAATATCCAATCCCATTTTGAAAAGGATCGTCAGTCTTATTGTTGAGGGAAAGACTAATACTACTTGTCTATTCCTATAGTGTCCATTTCTATAGTTCACTGCTATTGGATTTTGAACATCATAATGTCCTTGAAAGATACAGTCCTGGTAATAGAGACATCAACAGCTGCTTATTCTGAATCTGAAGTTCTGTTTTAGCAGATCTTCTGGCCTTTTTGTTTTATGTCTTTTCTGAGTAACAGGAATTGAGCAGGAACATTCCACGGGCAAAGCCAGTGCTCTACAGCCTGTTCCCAGAACAGCCAATGTAGAAGAAAAGTTAAGACTTGAAGCTGAAGCAGAAACCTAGATACAGCTGATGTCAAAAGTCTTCTACTAAAGCTTCCTTTTCTGTAGGAAGCCTATTTTTCCTTCCTTGTTTAGTACTCAGTACTTGCCTGAAGTATTCTTTTAATATAAGTACAGGTTTATTCAGATGGTTTTTGGTGTGTTGAGCTGTAATTTAAATAGTAGTTTGGATATGTAGAAAATTGATAATTTACAGGTAGTCCTCAACTTACAATAGTTCTTTTAAGGACCGTTCAAAGTTATAACGGCATTGAAAAAAGGGACCTGACCATTTTTCACAGTTACAACCTTTTTAGTATCCCCATGATCATGTGATCAAAATTCAGATGCTTGTCAACTGGTGCATACTTATAACCGCTGCCATGTCCCAAAGTCATGTGGCCACATTTTGCAACCTTTTGACAAATAAAGTCAATGGGGCAGCCAGATTCACTTAACAACCGGGTTACTAACTTATCAACTACAGTGGTGAGCTTAACAACTGTGGCAAGAAAAGTAAAAAATGGGGTAAAATTCACCTAACAAATGTCTCACTTAACAACAGAAAGTTTGTGCTCAATTATGGTTGTAAGTCGAGATATACATGTACCTAATTTTATTCATTGTTTTGGGGGTTTTTTGTTTTGAAAATAAAGGTTTGTATGACCTTATATACTATGAGAATAGATAAGCATATGAATGTTCAAAAATCTTTTCAATTTTCAACTTAAGCATGTACATTAGCCTCATGCACTTATCTGGAGAATGCTTTTGTTCCAAGAATCTCAGGTACTCTCTTCACATCCAACATAAGCTGAACAATCCTCCCAAATGTATAAGCTGTTGGACTTGGATCAGGGAGATTCATCCTTGTGAAAATGTGCAAGAGGACTTTGATCCAATTATTATTGGATTTATTATTATCCAATTATTATTGGATTTATTCTACCCTACCCTGAAGGATTAACCACTATTGGAAAAATTGGAAGAGGCAAGAATTCAAGATGAATGGCAGGATATATATCTAATAAGATTAAAATATATCCAGTCCCTCTGCTAAATTAATACTATTTATAAAGAGTATGCTGTCTACATTCAAAGTACATGCATCAGCACACCAATTCTGCATGCAATTAGAGATGCTTGAAGCATATATGGCTACCTGATCATATCTTACAGATAGATATGCAGATTGAATCTTAATTACCCTCTGGATGTGCTGACATACTCTTTTGGTAGGAAAAATGTCAAGCACAAGAAATCAGGAATCCAGGCAGTTCAAATCATTATAGGTTTATTGTATGCTAATGCTCTCTATAAAAATCTGAACCACTAACAGTCAAAGCAAATTGACAGTAGATAAGGATCACGGAATTCAAGGTGGGCTGCACCTGTATCTTTTGGGGGCACAAAGGGACTCGAGACTCATGATGTGCTTGACCTCTCCATCAGGCTCTGCTAACCTCCTAAAAATATACCTAAAATTAACTGAAATGGGCTGTATATGTGCAGATTCCCAGATTAATGAGAAATCAAAAGAAATGGATATCTTGAGTATAAACATTAAGCAAATGTGAGATGGGTACAGGACATCCTAATCACCCATTCTATTTCAGAGTGAGGAAAGAAAATTACATGCCTAAATGAAATAGTTCTAGTTAACAAAAAGGGATGACTCTAATATTATAAAGGTCCCTCCATGGCACCAAAGGAAGGAAAAAATGTGCAAAAGCTGTGTAATTAAATTGTGGATGTGACATACTTGCTTAAATGTGAATGTGCTTGTGCATGTGGGTGTCAGTCTTCTACTTCCTAGAAGCTGCCTGACCAGAAAAGATCAGGACCCAGTTTTAAAAAGAATATTCATTTAACTAATAAATGTGGGTTAAAATGAGGATATGCTCTTCATAAAAGAAACTTATTTCTCAATTGCTTCTTCCAAGCATAGACATAGAACTGCAGCAAAAAAATTAAAAGAGAGGAAGAAAAAGAGAAGATAAATGAAGGGATAGCTTGACTGGGAAGGAAGGAAAGTGAAAGTAGATGCCGAACTGGAAGATATGATATAGGACTGGAGAAAGAAAGAAGGATCCAGAATTTAGATTTTACAGAGTTAAAAGTCCTCAGATTTCAAAGATAACCACAGAAATGCTGTGTGCAGCCATTTGTTCCTCCCACCTGCTGATTTGTTTTTCACAAAATCCTGAAGGTAAGATGTCTCAACCTCAATTCTCCTTGCACAAGTCATTCACAAGGAAATCCACATAGGAACCAACCTGGCAGCCTCCTGAATGAGCAGTTTTGTCTGCCCAACCATTTTATCACCGCAGTCAGTGACCATATTAATTGGGACTATCTACGCTACTGTTTACCTGCATCGTGAGAGCAGAGGAAATTAAATGAGGCTAAAAAACTGTTCTCTTGCTGAGCGATGTGAGAGAGCATAAAAGTATATTTTACCTTCTTCCATTGAGATTGAACTGTGGTGGCAGAATCTAAAAGCTGGCCCCTTCCTTCTCTAAACAATTAGCGTGGTTACCCACAGGCAAAGACATTTCACAAAACTATGGCCACAGCATGTCAATTAAGGCTCCCTGCATGTTCCTATATTCAGGACCCCTTGAACAATGGGAAATGACTCCCAAGTTTCTATCCAGAATGCATTGGTATTTTGTGAGTGCTTTAGGATCATATTATGTGAACAAAATGCATAGAATTGAGAGGATGGAAGGCTAGATCACTTAGTTGCTCTCCTAAAGTCATTTTCATTTCTCTAGAATACAACATACTTAACTTGGCTCTTCAGGTTAAGAGAAATGTTGCCTGAGAGCACCTGACTTTGGTCTTTTCCCAGGGGCAGAGTGCAGTCTTTCAGTATCCAGAACTTACTTTGCCCAAACATCATGCAACTCATAATAACATCTGACAATCTTCAGCTCTAATATGGAATTCCTGGACTTTGAATAAGAACTGTCTAAAATGATTGTTATAAAATCATCTTCAGAGAGCTTTGCTGCAGTTAAATCACAGCAAAATAGATAGTGTCCTTGAAATGTGGCCACCAAATTAGCCTTTTAATGCTGCTAGGGGAAATTATTAAATAAGGAAAATTTCTATTTACTGTATTTATTTTTATTACATTTAAAATGTAAATGAAATCAAAGTTTTGCCTTACTGAGTTCTTTGCCTTCACTTTGCTTATTTTCTAGAGCAGGGGTTCCCAACCTCTGGTGCTTGCACCCCCTAGGGTGCAAGACAATATTCCAGGGGGTGCGAGAAAAGACCAGGTAAATAATAGGATATTGGCTATATGTTGGCATTTTTATTTTCTTTTGCAATGGACTAACTTTGTTTTCATTTTAGAGTGAAGTATCGTTATTTAGTGGCCGTCACATACATAGCTGAAAAGATTCAATCCTATCATATATTTAATAATTAAATAATTCAATCCTACCATATATTTACCATATATTTCAGGGGGTGCGAGGTTTGAGTGAAATTTCTTTAGGGGTGCAGGGTGAAAAAAAGGTTGGGAACTACTGTTCTAGAGTATATCCTGCAGCATTTTACTCAAAACTCAGATCCAGATAGTTGCATGAAACAAGCCAAAGCAAAATCCTGCACCCCCAGCTTTGGGGAAACTAATAGAAATCCTGCCAGTTTTACTGTTTAACCATATAATCTGTGAAACTGTACTCACAGGCAGGCAAGCTGCTATTGATGATATAGTAATTGTATATACAGAAATGCCTAGGAATTCAGTAGGAATTTGAGTGTAGGAATTTCAACTTATCTCACAGGGTGGTTGTTGTTGGGAAAATAGCAATAGCTGTTACTGACCTCAGAAGGATGGAATGCTGAGTCAACCTTGATCCGGTCAGGATCAAAATCTGGGAAATCAGCAGAACTAGCCTGCAATACTGCATTCTAACTATTGCACCACCCCCAAGGCGCCTAGGAGAAGGAAGGAGTATTAGGATTTTCACCACCTTGAGTTTGACATGAAAAAAGGCAGGCTAAAAATATAAAAGCAAAAAGTAAATAAGTTGCATTTGTGGATGAGACTCAAATTGTATACCATGATTAATTGTATATTAATCAGAATATAGTACTTTATAAATGGTAATTTGTAGGTAAGAGGGCATACACATACTCCAATTCCCAGTATCCTGTGTATTGATGTGTGTGCACATTTATGCACAAAGATCTTCAAAGGAGTCTATATTAATGAAATACTTGGTGATCAATGCATGAATATTCAAGGCATGCAGATGCAGGTTCATTTATACACCTTGTTCCTCAAGCTATTTAATTTTATTTATATGTAGATATATACACTAAGATAAAAATTTGGATATAGCTATATAAACTGCTAAAACTAATTAGTTTATGATGGAGACACATTCTCCCAAATCCAAATGTTTTTCCTGTATTTGCTTGAGCCCTGGTCATCACTTTATAGTTTTGAACCCAGCTCACAGGGAATGAATGAAATGGTACTTCTTACTAATGATGTTTAATTTAAAACAGTGTTTTTCAAACTTGGCAACTTTAAAATGCATGGATGATGGCTGGGGAATTCCAGGAGTTGAAATTTACTTAAAGTTGAAAGGATTTGAAGCTGAGGCTGTGAAAATACATGCCATTGAGAGATTGATAAGGAAAGAACAGGACCTGGCTGAATGGTTATGATCCTTTTCTTCCCTTCAGGTACTTCTAATAAAATTTTCTAAGTTTCTAGAAGTGCTTGCCAAATAAACAGCAGTTCTTGCTCTGCATGTAACAATTGTACAATTACATGACAATGCTGAACAATTGTTTTGCCTATGCAGCTGCTGCTTAATTGCTATAGAACTTTGAGTTCTGTATGTCCTTGGTGGACCCTTCCTGGTATTTGAGATTGGGAATCAAATGCATTTGAAGATTTTACCTACAGTTTGATTAATTTTGTCAGAGGGTTTTGTTGTTCAGTTTTATGTGAGAACTAAGGAAGTAATTTTAGATCCTATGGTTAATATTTGAGTTGAGTTCATGATTTATTGATCTTGTGTTATCTTGGAAGTATAGTTCACATTAGATGAAGTTACAAGAAATGCTGTGAATATGCTATTCACTCAAAAGTCCCATCAATCAAACATTCCATCACTTTCCCTCCAGCAACAGAAAACCATCCTCCATTGCATATCCTTCTTGGAATATATGATGGATTATATCTATGTAGGATATTCACATGCTTCAGGGAAAGGATGGATTTTTTTTCATTTTCACATTTGAGATTTCCTTATTACAAAGCTTCTTAAAACAATTTTATCTCAGGGCTTTACTCCACTTTTCAGAATTATGGAGAATCCCCAAAGAGCTTTTGTTCATATAATTACATCTTTCAATATTTACCATAGTAAAAATTAAAATTGAATGCATTCACTGCCACTACTGCTATTCTCAATTAATAGGATGTGAATATTGTTAGCTCAGCCTGGTAAATAATATTGAATTGTGGACCTCTCATAAGGTTTGGGTGTGTCCTAAAACCACCCTCGAAAAAACACAGCCTCTACTGAACTGTGGTCATGCAGTGGTTAGAATGCAGTATTACAGGCTAATTCTGCTGATTGCCAGTCCTGACCAGCTCAAAGTCGACTCAGCCTTCCATTCTTCTGAGATCGGTAAAATGAGGATCCATTTTGTTGGGGCAATATGTTGACTCTGTAAACTGCTTAGAGAGGACTATAAAGCACTATGAAGCAGTATAAGCAGTATAAGTGCTATTGCTATTAGAAATAAATGCATTGGAAGAGCTAAAGGCCCTGTCCCACTGCACTTACAGATGCAAAGAGGATGTAAAACATTAAAAAAAGCTTGCCATCCATTGGAAAACGCTATGCATCCATTGTGTACTCATTGCATACGTGTTTCATACGCTCTATCCGTCGAGCATCTGTCCACTGTGATTTCATCCACGCAAGAAGTTTTGAGCTGCACAAAACTTTGTGAACGGATGAACTTTCCACCGTGTACGATGTAAATCCGTGACATATGAGCAACAAACATTCTATGTCCATTTATCATCCATTAAACGTCCTCTGTATCCTCTCTGCATCCTCTGGGCATCCCTGCAACTCACATCCGCTGCAGCTGAAAACGGAAAGAGGGAGGAAACAAAAGGTACACAGAACGTCTACACAGCGTTAGTAGCACGGAAATAGAAAGGATGTGCAGTGAACAGTTTGCATCTGATATACATCCGCACAGCATCCTCTTTCTTTCCTTTAGGCGTACGTGATGCATCCTCTTCATCCGCTATGCATCCGCTTCGCAATTCTCCCCCGGAACCCCTTCGGAGGTGTCATCCCCTTCCATCTGCTTTCATCCGCTAGGCTTCCTATGCACATCCGTTTAACATCCCCGCTACGTACTACCCACGTCCGTTCTTTTCCATTCTTTTCCGTTCTGTTTATGCAAATTTTTGCCACTTTTTGGAGCGGATGACAATGGATGGAGCCACCCCCGAAATTTTGCTCGTCCGCTGTGTCCTTTATGCATACGTTTTGCATCCATCGGCCAGTGGGACTGGGCCTTTAGAGAGCACTGTTCTTTTGATACTGAGCAGTTAGACCCCAGAAGGGCTATGTCAGCATTATAGTCCAGACTTTAGGAATATATTGGGAAAGTATTTGGAATAGTTGAAGTCCTTCGAATTCGCTAAAAGAAAAAAAATATTTTCGATTGAAAGTCCCATTTTTTTAAATATTAAGACTATGATTACTGTACAGCTATCATATTGTAAATGGCTGTTCTCTTGGTTTGTTTTTTGTTTGTTTTTCTTCAGGGGAAAATTTTGGTGAAAGATGTGGCCCAATTTAATATTTCTCAGCTTGTATTTTTTCTGCTTGTGTTGTTTATCCTTTAGACATTGCTACTTTTCCTGTGGCTATATGTAAGAGTTTACTATTATCTTTGGAATGCAACCAAAGTGTTTTTTAAAAGAACCCTTCCATAATTCTGGAGCATCAGCACCATAGCTGTATTTATCATCTGAAATAAAAATGTAAATACAATCTGGAATGTTCTCAGTATCTTCTCAACCTTAGCTTTTGACAGTGTGTTTGTGTTTGTTCATGTGTGCATACAGAATTACATCAATCCTTTTTAAGCAGAGAAAAACTAGGTGATAGTAGGGCTTTTAGAAATTAACAGTTATAAACCCCTTAATTTTTGCCACTTTATTCCATAAAATTTAAATTGCTTCATTGCAGAAAGCCTTCAACTTTCCAGGATCTGCCCCCCCCCCCCCCCAAAAAAAAAAAAACAAAAAAAAACAGCAGTTACTGTCATTTCGGTAAGGTATGGTTTGTAAATAGATTTAGGGGACAAATTTTGAATTTCATGAATTAGGATGAAAAATGCCGCAAACCACAGCTGCTTTAGATCACATAGCTCCAATTCATTGAATAAATCTACTGCTAGACACTTTGATTGTGTTGCACTTGATTTTGCCAAAAATCACAGACTTAGATGTTAAAAATTCAGGAGTTTTAGAAATTCAGAATTGCTGTAAATGGATGCCAGAATGTGCTTAGAAATGCACATTTGAGCCTCATGTATTTGGAGAGAATGTAACAGCAATGCACTCAACAATTGCAAGCAGGAATTTTGAGAACATTGAAACTTTTATCAGCAAGTATTTTATAGGCCCTCTGGCAGCAGCATTAAAGCAAATATATAGTTTAAAATCAGTAAGGACTTTTTTCTTGGCAAAGAACATGTTGCAAGAATTAATCACCAAAAACAAATAAACAAACAATGATGTATGAGACTGATTTGAGTCCAACCTGCCTTAGCTTCAGACCCATTCCAGTCTCCAAGAAAATAATACTTCAGCCTCCACCCTGATGGATGGATGGATATGGCTTACATTTTGAATGTATGAATGAGCAATATGCTGGGTCATGTCCTTTATCTATTACTCATGCAAAAATAACATTATTTTCTATTCAGAATGTCATAGGTTAAAGGCCATAGGTCTCCTTGTAGTTTAATGAAACCACTGTATCCTATTCCCAATTTTTGAAATGCAACAAACAACAACTAATGCCATCATCCAGGTTTATCAGCTATACTGATAGAAGACAATATTTGTAGCTCAGCGTTAACTGTGGGCTTCTTGGTGCTTCCAGAGCTTGGTTGTTTTCTGAAGACATTTAATTGTCTTTTGACATTTAACATTGATGTTTAACTACCGTGTTTCTCAGAAAAAAAGGGCTGGGCCTTATTTTCTTTTGACCCCCGAAAAAACAGCTAGGCCATCTTTTAGGGGGTGACTTAATTTCTCCCCCCCCATGCACCCTAGAGCGCCCTGTGGGCAGCCGCACCTCACCACCAGCTGCTCTTAATAGCCGATCATGGTGGAGCGTGGAGAGCTCCCTACCCCCGTCAAGCACCTTTGTTGCAGACCTGGGTATAGTGCTGGGTGCAGGCCGGATCAGTGGGCGGGCAGTAGTGATGGTGTTAATGTCAGCCTCAGTGGCAGTAAGGCACTTTGCATCATGCCTGCCACTGTTGCTTCCTCCCACTGCTGTTGCTTTCCCTTTTGCCCATGCACTGCCGCATTTGGAGTGCTGCACATTCTTCCATTGGCAGAGTTTCAGCCGCTTCTCAGGGGAGGAAGCCATAGCTTCCAGAGTTCCCACCGGCACCGGTCCCTCTCTTGCCAGTGCCGTCTCCAACAACAGCAGCAGCAGTGAGACAGACTCTTCTGCTGACAAGAACTGCCTACCCTCCCGCAGGGGCATTGCTTTGATTGACAGCAGCTGCGTCGACAAGGTCCTGCAAGTCAGTGAATCTTTTGGGGTTGGTTGGGTGGAAGCAGCGGTGGGAGGGTGATGCAATCGTTTTTCTCCCCCCAACACCTCACTTTGCTTCCCGCCCCAGAGCTTCGGGTCACGAAGCTTCGGGTCACGAAGCTTTGGGTCATGAAGCTTCCGGTCCTGTACAGTCAGGCACTCTCCTCTTGCTCCACTGCCTGAAACTCCCCCATAGGCCTTTTCCCCCTTTTTAAGTTTTCTTTACTCTCATTCCCTCTGTCAGTTCTCTAAAAATACAGACTTGCTGAGCAGCTTCCTCCCCACTGTCCCGGTAGTTTTAAAAAGGGAACCATCTATCCATTTTTCTCTTTGAGCAGAGGAAAGCCTTCCAATCCAAACAGAAGAGAAATGGAATCATCCTACAGAGCTTAGCACCAAGCTTCCCAGAGGATTGTCCCAAAGGATTCACTCCAAAGGAGGATTCACCCCCTTAAATGCACTCCCCCCTTTGGGATGAATCTGATGAATCATCCTTTGGGGTGGATCCTCTGATGAAACCTCTTTTGGGATTCTCCCAAAGGATCCACCCGAAAGGAGGGGCTGGAAGCAAAGCGAGTGATAGAGCAAAAAGCCCCTCCATAACCATTTTAATAAACAGTAAGCTATTAAGATTAAAATCCTGAAGAATTTTGGCTTACATGCTGCATAGATGAAACCAATTTAAAAACTGATTTACCTTGCAGAAATATATTGGGATTATGCATTATAGGCAAGGGTATACTTCCTTGTCTGCCTGTTTCTGCAGTTATACATTCATTTCAATCGTGAACACTAAATGATCCATATCTGAATGGAAATTTTGAAAAAAAACTCCATTCTTGCATTGGAGCCTATCAGAATCTGTATACATGTACAGAGCTAAAGTAATGTTCCTGAATATGATATCTCCAGGAGATATTGGGATTGCAACTAGTAGAATTTCCAACCAAATGACATAGATTAAGGGAAGATCAATTGGGGAAAGTTTGCTAAGTGACTGGGTGAGGGAAAATTATAAGATTGCACAAAGAAATCTGGGGAAAAATCAACTCCCAAATGGGTAAATGTTTGCTTCAATTTATCTACCATGCCTTATTTGCAGTGAAATCACTTATTCAATCAGCTAGGAGTAAGTACATTACCTATACACCAGGACATTTGAACTATTAATCTCAATTGCATGTCATGTTATGCATACAAAATCTTACAAGAAAACTTGAGGGAAAAGATTGGAAATGAGAAAAAAAAGCCCACATGACCTGAGATGATTAGAAATAAATGCTTCAAATAAATCAAGGCATTCTTCACATAGCAATTTGTGCTCTTTTCCTGTAATTTATATTAGGCAAAATGCTGCATTTTCCCCTCAAGCTTTTACTTTTTAATCCCATGAGATGTTAAATATTCTATGCAGTTCTCCTTGACTGATACATTTAATCAAAATTTATACAAAATGAAAAGCAAGAACAAAGTAAAATCTAAATATAAGGAAAGGTAACAAACTCTTCCCAGATACAGTGAAAAACTTAGCTATGATAGGCATACACTATACAAATATGAGACAGAACAGCTTAAATTCTGGCCTGATTAAAAAAAAAATTCTGCTGCAAGTTAATTGTAAAACCCTAGTCCAAATTCTTTTAATTCCCAGAATTCAATGCAACTGTATTTCCTAAGACATGTGGATAAACAATCTCTTGTTAACAATTAAGATTTGTACGGAAAAATAGTTCCTGGACTTATTGCTCCTTCATATCTGTGCAATATGGATGAAATATCTTAGAAATCCTTGTTTTAGAAAAATTGGCTAAGTTGGATGAGTATGCAAGTTACAAGACCTTTCCTTTCAACAAGATATTGCTCTTGATGTGCCATCCCCTTTTCTTAAACAAATAGCATAGAGAAATGTTAGGACTAATGAAAGATACATCTGGGATAGTGCTTTACTTGAACAGAAAGGTGTCTGCTTTGGGGATCCAAGCCAATGACTTCAGCCATTTAATCTTTATTAATTAGAAAAGTTCTATTTACACTCCGTGAATAAATTGGATCAGTTTCTATGACAAACCATTTATGTAATATAAATATAAAGTAGAGATATGTAAGAGATAAACGCTTAAAAGCTAATCAACATGGGAATTCTTCTTCCAAGTTGTACACACTAGAACAATTCAAGATCAAAATCAAGATAAGAGATTGGAATCAACAAAAGCATGAAGATGAATCCAAAGTCATAATGTGTGTGGCTGCAAGGGAAGCAAAATAAAGGCAGACATTTTCAAAAATATAAGAATTTGATAAAATTAAATTAATTAAATCCAGGCTCTGTAATTAATTAAATTCAGCAAGTTATTGTTAATGGTTATGAGAAGGATTGAGTAATATAGGTAGTCAAATAAATTCAGTCTTTATTGATTAGCCCTTGACTGTATCAAAGTGCAGAATTCCAGAAACAAATTATTACTAAAATTTTATGAAAGCAATTTAAAATTGAATTTGATAAAATACAATTTTAATTGAAATTGGAATAAAATACATTTTAAAATGAAATTGGAGTAAAATACAATAATTTAAGATATAGATAAAATATGATAAAATTATATTTCAGTGTCACCCCTGCAATCTATGCCAATCAGTTCCACATATGCAGATCTCAACTGAACCATTTTGCTTAAGTACTGTGCTGTGTTAAATGTTAGTTTCAGATTTTGGCCGCACATAAAGTAAATGTTTTGATATGGGGATCCAATGAGTCATTTGTTTGGAATATAAACTGAGGTACCTGTCTCTCACCCTCTTATACAGGCAATGGTCAAATAGGATGTGAGCCAGGTCTTCTACCTCTGCTGCTTCGCAAATGCAGAGACATTCATTGTAGGGTATAGAATGGAGTCTCCCATATCTGACCATTGTTATCAAGCTGTTCAAATCTCCCTCCTGTAAATAGTTCCCTAAGATGTTTTGGCAGTTGTAGTCAGTGTTAAAGGATGACTATGCTGCATAGAACATTCAGAAACAGGCTGCTGCAGAGCTTGTTTGATGAGTTCAGGATAAAACTTTTAGCCCAATTATTGTTCAAGAGGAAATTGTGCTGCTAAATTTAATTGTGGTTGGCTTTCTTTGAAACAACAACCTATTTTTGAGAACAAGCCAACTCCTGCTGTTCCTTAGGTTTCTCCAGGCAGTCATATGCATCAAAGGCCTGGTTCCACTGGCCGACGGATGCAAAACGTATGCATAAAGGACACAGCAGATGAGCAAAATTTTGGGGGTGGCTCCATCTGTTGTCATCTGCTCCAAAAAGTGGCAAAAATTTGCATAAACAGAACGGAAAAGAACGGAAAAGAACGGACGTGGGTAGTATGTAGTGGGGATGTTAAATGGATATTCATAGGAAGCCTAGCGGATATAAGCAGATGACACCTCCAAAGGGGTTACGGGGGATAATTTCGAAACGGACGCATAGCGGATGAAACGGATGCACCACGTATGCCTAAAGGAAAGAAAGGGGATGCCGCACAGATGTATATCGAATGCAAACCGTTCACTGCACATCCTTTCTATTTCCATGCTACTAACGCTTTGTAGACGTTCCGTGTACCTTTTGTTTCCTCCCTCTTTCCGTTTTCAGCTGCAGTGGATGTGAGTTGCGAGGATGCCCAGAGGATGCAGAGAGGATACAGCGGACATTTAACGGATGATAAATGGACATAAAACGTTTGTTACTCGTATGTCGTGGATTTACATCATACACAGCGGAAAGTTCATCCATTCACAAAGTTTTGTGCAGCTCAAAACTTCTTGCGTGGATGAAATCGCAGTGGACGGATGCTCGACGGATAGAGCGTATGAAACACATATGCAATGAGTACACAACGGATGCATAGCGTTTTCCAATGGATGGCAAGCTTTTTTTAACGTTTTACATCCTCTTTGCATTCGTAAGTGCAGTGGGACAGGGTCTTTAATCTTTGCTCTTTGTCCTCGGATGCTGTTGTGGATTTGATAGCAATCAGCTAAATTCCATTGTATGGCTTATTTGTATGTGAAAATACTGTGATCATAGCCAGTCATATTCAAAAACAATATCTAGAACATAGTGTTCTTATGTAGTGTTCTTTTAAAAAAAATCAGAAAAAAAATTTCTGAGGTTTGATAGATCCTCTAAACCTGCATTTGATTTGGCCGTGGAAAAAGAATATTGATGCAGCTGAATCATTCTTTAGGTCAAGCTATGACAATGTGATTGAATAACAAACCACCATTATTCCAAGGTGAGGTTGTTTCTAAGGTTGTAAAGTGTAATTGTTTTAATACATGCCCCAGTAAATAACAAGCAACTTCTCAGATTTCCCAAATAAATCCTGTAGTGCAGTGGCCCCCAACTTTTCAGGAACCAGGGACCAGTTCTGTGGAGAGATGTTTTTCTGCCAACTTGAAGTGTGCTTCCTGCATCCCACATGTGCATGGATAGGGCTTTACTCATTTTGGCTGCCTGGTTTCTGGCACACTGAGGGCCTGGGGTTGGGGGCTCCTGATATAGTGCATTCAGCTGCAGTATCTGCTATCTCGCATCAGATGGGCGTCTCATGATAGGGAGCGAAGGAGAAAGAAATGACAGGAGACGAAGTTCCTCGGGATGAGTGCGCCCAGAATGGCTGGGTACAAGCTCTTTTATTATGCTCATTCAAAAGGGGGTGATTGTTTATTCAGAACCTAGGTTAAGCCTAGGTCAGACGGAATATACAGATTTAACAATGACTCAAAAAACAGCAGGATATCAGGACAGACAGGATGGCAGGAATTATATTTGATCAGGATATTACTTCTTCACAAAGCTGCATGCCAGACAATGTAATCCCAAGTGAATAAACCATTTCTGCAAATGTTTGACTCCTTGTCTCTGTACGTGCCCTGTAAAAGGTCACTGAGAAGACAGAAGCTTAATGATTACATGTGAATGATACAATGTTGAAATGTCTGAATGATCCATAGTTGCATTGATATACAGTTGCAAACACATAAATGATACATAGTTACAACATCTCCTCTGTTTTTATTTTTTATGACGAATCTTCTTCCTTGTCCAAGAAGACAGGAACCTTTTTTCTAAAATGTTCACCATCCCAGTCATCTAGGCAGGAGTGCGATCCGTCAGCGTCAGGGTTGTCCAAGGAGCGGTAACCCAGCAATGACATTTTTTCATCCGGTGTTAAGGGCTTAACATGAGTTTGCAATAACACATTAACATTAGCAGTTATGGAGGATAATTGATTTTTCAAAAATTGCAATATTCTGTTAAAACAACAAGGTCCAATAATACATATTAATATAATGATTATTAATGGTCCTGCCAATGCAGTTATAAGGGTTGTAAGCCATGGTGAAATAGAAAACAAGCTTTGATACCAATTATACATGTTTAACCTTTTGTTTTAAAATCATCAGAGTTATACACGTTAATTTTTGGTACAAGCCATACTTGAATGCAAAATGATTTGGATTTAATAAGTTCATCCCCATAGACACATGCTGTGAGACCAGTGGAACAAGCCCAGACAGAGTTATTGCCAGGGATAAAATACATTCCTTTCAGGCATGATGTTAAATTTCCTCCTGAAGTGGTATAGACTGCAGAGTATCCTCCGATGGTGTGGGTGTGGCCAAGGTGGTTCTTAGGAAGGTATACATTACAATGATAGCCATTAGAAACATTATGACAATATTGTGAGTAAGTGGATGGAATATTTCCTAAGCAACAACCAACTCCAGTGATGGAAGAAACAGTAATAGTGGAGTTCCTCCAACGGCAACGTTCGTCTGATGTGGAATTGGCAATGGGTTCTTGGGAAGCGATGGCTTCGTAAAAAGGTGGAGAGGCAGAAATACAAAGCCAACATGTGGAGGCAATTGATGAGTTTGAAGAGTTCAGCAAGGCATAGGAAGCTTTGATCATTGGAATCAATGGGTTAACTCCCTGTGTTATGGGTTGCAAGAATGGGGATTTATGACTAGGCTCAGGTGGATGAGAAGGTGAGTTGTAGGCGGTGGAGCCTACAAGCATTTCTGCCAAATCAAATTGAAGTGGTGGGTAGAAGTCTTCTATGCGAGAAGAATTGGTTGTAGAGCTTAAAGGAATGCCTTGAAAATCTTTTATAGTCCAAGTAATATTATATTTTCTATGAGGCTTCTGTGGATCGTCATGGACAGTTCTTTTGAAGCGTTGTTTGTTGACAGGATCAGAGTTTGGGTATATAAAAGCATTACAAGTAGGAGAGAGGACTATGGACAAGTTAGTTGTAGAACATTTAAGAGATGAAAAGGGAATGCAATTAGTAGAAAAAGGATAATAATTACAATAATGACAATGAAGATTAATTTGGTCATTCATCAAGGATGTTAATTGGGTTGGAGAAACCCATAATACAAGAGAAGGACATTTAGGTCCCCCTATATCTAGCTTGAATAGAGGAAAAGATTTTAAGGTTCTTTTCCATATGAAGAGTAAAGAAGGAACAAAAGAGTGAGTGATAGAGTGTTCTGTAAGCAAAACAGAAGTGACAGAGTGAAAGCTATGGGTAGCATTTTCATGACGTACCCACATGGAACAAGTATAATACAAAGAGAAAGTCAGCAGTAACAGTTTCAATAGCAACAAGATCATAAGGGAAAGAAGAAAAAGTTGCAATTTTCAGCAGCCTTTGTTGTGGGGCTGCCTGCCTGCCCCGTTTCTAATTCTGACTCTCAGACCAAAAATTGTCCTAATCCATTTCTAAAAGGCTTGTTGAATGGCTTTTACAACACCCCCCTCCTTTCGGGGGGGGGGGTGGAGGACACGAGAGCTCTCCTTTTAAAGAAGTGGATTGGATGGAGGGAGGCTCTCGTAAGGATTTTTGATCATTGGGAGCGGAGGGTTGAAGGACAGGAAAGTTATCACAACTTGGTGGAGGAGATTCAAATTCTATTTTATAATGGACTTTTAAAGCCTCCATAATTTTCCTCCAAGTGACCAAAATGCCAATAGGTGCACGAGGAGGATTATGGAGATAGTCACCAATTTTTTCCCAAATGGAGATTTTTAAGGACCCTTTCTCTGGATAAGTGGGACAATGTTGCCACACATAAGCCAATAATGTAGCAATAGGTTTAATTTTTACAGGCGAGCCCTTTAAATTAGCAGAATATTTAGAAGAAGAGGCAACTAACTCCCTCAATTCCTTCAGATGCTCTGTCTGTTGTTGAGAAAAGTTTCCGCCCATACTTACGAAAGTCGAGACCGTGTTTCAGATCCGATGATGTGCACAGCTCCCATCGAGCGAGTAAGATATGAGCGCGTTGCGGCGTATCCCCCTTAGGGAATCACGTCGGGGTCACCAGAATGCGGTATCTGCTATCCCGCATCAGATGGGCGTCTCATGATAGGGAGCGAAGGAGAAAGAAACGACAGGAGACGAAGTTCCTCAGGATGAGTGCGCTCAGAATGGCTGGGTACAAGCTCTTTTATTATGCTCATTCAAAAGGGGGTGATTGTTTATTCAGAACCTAGGTTAAGCCTAGGTCAGACGGAATATACAAATTTAACAATGACTCAAAAAACAGCAGGATATCAGGACAGACAGGATGGCAAGATTTATATTTGATCAGGATATTACTTCTTCACAAAGCTGCATGCCAGACAATGTAATCCCAAGTGAATAAACCATTTCTGCAAATGTTTGACTCCTTGTCTCTGTACGTGCCCTGTAAAAGGTCACTGAGAAGACAGAAGCTTAATGATTACACGTGAATGATACAATGTTGAAATGTCTGAATGATCCATAGTTGCATTGATATACAGTTGCAAACACATAAATGATACATAGTTACAACATTCAGCAACTCTCATAAGAAATTATAAAGAACTAGTCAACACTTTATTCAGGATCCATCTCATCTATGTAAGAAAGTTAAGAAGTTTAGATGAGAAGAACAGAGGAATTTTCTCCCACAGTATTTTTGCTTTTTTGTAATATGATCACTATGCACATGAATTTAGAATATGTGGATCAATAAAAATTCAGTCCATGCATAATCTCACAAACTATTTCTTTTTTATTTAATTTCTCATTACCAGGTAAAAATCTGCAATCACAGTTCTGTGGATTCTATGTGTATTTTTCTACACATTATATATTTTGATGCAATTTCTGCATTCCTAAATAAAAGTGCCTGTTTTCTCCTAACTACCTACCCTTATATGTGTGTCACTTAATTATAAGCCCGGTACAAATTATTAAAATATAAGGTGAATTTCATGTGACTTTCAGAAAGATATACAGATTTTATGCATGGATAATCTAGCTGACAATGTTGGAGAGCAGCAAATAGTTTCCTGTTATCTTTCAAAATATTGAGACAAAATAAACCAGTGGATTGATTTGTAATCCTTGAGATGAATATGCTTCTATCAGATAGCTTGCAATAGAACCAATAGTCTTTCAATAGACCAAGTTAAAAACAAAATGGAACTCTTATTTCCCCAGGCCAAATGCTGCATTAAGATTCACTTTTTTCCTCAACAATATTATTGGTGAAGGTGGAATACATAAACACACACACCAAAAATGACCTGATCCAACATCTATTTTGGCCTATATCTCCCATCCTATAGGAAAAAAATGCTTGGAAAAAAATGTACAAATCCAAAATATAATACTGGAAATATTTAGCCTTATTTTATCAATTTATTTACAGTCAGAATAAGATCCTTTTAAATAATGACTACCTTGGGCCATGATGGCAAACCTATGGCATGCATACCAGAAGTGGAACATAGAGCCATCTCTCCAGGCATGCCAACCATTGCCCGTTGCTCTTCTGGGTTCCAGGACATGCTGGCCAGCTGGTCTTTATGTGCATGGGAGCACCTGATACTGAAAGAGCTGCTCCTGGTACACACATATGCGCCAGCCACTTGGTCTTCCAGTTTCTAACACGCATGTGCATGCAAAGACCAGCTGGCCAGTTGGTCTTCATGCATGCATGAACATTAAAAGCTGAAAGACCAGGTGGCCAGTGCATATGCGCACTCTGGGAGCTTCTATTCCAGTTTCCAGCACACATTTCAACACTCGGTTCCTTTTTAGCATGTGCATGGTCCCATTTTGACATTGTGTTTGTCAAAGAGGATAACCATCACTGACCTAGGGTGTAACAATCAGGCACAAATAAGAAAAATGAATGATGACATCATAACTCCCATTTCATTATTTTGATGAAATCTTGTCTTGCAGTGATTGTACCTGATATTACAAATATTCTCTGTGTAAATTGTTTTTGAGTTAAACTTGTTCAAATGAACTGTTTTCTAATCCAGAAGCTCAATATTGTTAGCTGATAACAAATTAATGGTTCTTGAAAAGATTTTGGACAAAAATTTGATGTAATTTAGCCATAAATGAATGAGTGATTAAGAGAAGAGCTGTTTATCTCTGAGCTATGTTGACATTACACTTGAATATTATTTTTCAACTTAAATTTGTCTTAAAATAGGCAGCAAGTTATGCTAAAACAATAATGCTGTAAAATAATTGTACAGGAGCAGAATTATAGAGTTTGGAAAGGTCACTCAAGGTACTGCTTTCAACTATATTTCAAGTATATTGTATTCCTGCTCACCGTAGGAATACAAATTAAGGTATCTGTGACAGGTGGTATATAGCTTTAGTTAGAGCGTATCCAATGAAGAAAGCTCATCAGGTCTCTGGGTAATTGGTTCCACTATTGAGCTCTTCAAAATATTAGAAAGTTTTTCCAACATTCAAGGGGGATTGAGAGATCCTGCATTTCAAAGACATTGTTACACACCTTGCATTCTCAACCTTCTATGAGACATCCACTCAGATATTAAGAATGCTATTATATTCCCCTATCTCGGTGTTTTGTTCTCAAAGCTAAATCATCACATAGTCTTTATTCACCTGCTTTGCCGTTCTCTGCATCTGTTCACATTTAAGAAGGATTCAGACAAACTATGCTACCCAGAAGAGAATAGAATTCTTTAAATAGGTCTGTCCAGTGCATAATGTGGCAGAACTGCTATTGCCCAAGATAAAGGAATTATATATTTATGAATGCAGCTTAAAATGTATTTCCCCCCCCTTTTTTTTTGCTGCCACATCATACAGGTGACTCACACAATTATTTTGCAATTAAATATTATTCCTAGATCTTTTTCGTAAGCAGTAATCCCAAACCAATTTCCCCATTTCTCATTATACATTTAGAATTTCATTGTATTAAATTCCATTTTATTATTCTAGCCATTTCTCCTATGAAGGTCACTAGAATTTCATTTCTGTCTCTTAGTATATTAAGTATCACAATTTTCTATAAATCTATATATTTTATAAATTTCTGCTTTTGTCTTTGTTCTATTCATTTATATAAATGTTAACAAACACAAATCTCAAGGCTAAATACAAGATCCAAGACAGAACCTTGTTAACCACCTGATACTATAATCCTGTTTGTGAGATGTTGCTGAAATGCACTCTTTGAATACCGTTTTTTAATCAGCTGGGTATCCAGTTTATTATTTGTGGCACAAATTTCATTTCCTTAATGATCTACAGTGTTAATTGGAACATCATGATTAAGTAATTCTGATCTGACACAGATTTTAATATATTTATTGAAATCCAGATACTTTACATCTATAGCATTCCCGTAATCTACTGGATAAATTAGTCAATCAGAAAATGTTGTAACATCAGATTAGCTAAACAAGTTTTCAAACATCTATGCCATGGGTGTCAAATTCACGTCATCATGGCAGCATCACGTCATGTATCAGGATTTTTTCTCCTTTGCTAAACTAGGCGTGGCCAACACATGATGCATCCAGCCCACGGGGCAGGGAGGGGGAGTTTGACAGCCCTGGTCTATGCTGTCACTGAGAAATAACATCATCAGAAGTACTTACAGATTGCTTACTTTTTTGATACTAATCTTTCTAGATGCTAATATTTATCTCCCTTTTCTGAAGAATAGAAGGTGTCAATTTCATTGTATAGGTTTTATATTATTTATATTATTCTCAAATATTATAAACAGCATACTCTTTTAATACCATAGTATGTGATTATCATGATCCTTAAGATATAAATTAATTCCAAATAAAAGAATGATCCCTGACCATCTTTCTATTAATCTCAAATTTCAGTTCTATGGCTCTCTGACTCTTGAAGGATGTGATAGAATTCCTCCTCTTTTGTTAGGAAAAAAAACTGATCTAAAATCTGACCCAAATAATTCTATTTTATTAGCATTTTATCATATTTATTGGATTCTGGGAGACCTTTAAAAGATGATCTTAATATTTTTTTTGGTTTCTTATATATTTAAAATATTGGTTAGGAGCTGGGGTTTTTATTTTTATTTTTGTGGATGCTAGTGTATTTTTATGTTTTTGTTGGTGTGAGCTGCCTAGCATTGTGGCTCATAAAATGAGTGGCTATTTAAGTCAAATAAATAAATACTGTTAAATTTTCTCCTCTTTTTATTACGAATATATTGAATACATCTTTATTTTGTTATGTCATTGTCAGGCTCCGCTGATTCAGAGCTTAAACCCTTCTAATACTAACACAAGTATAAGCCACCTGTACCTCTTTTTGATAACTTCCTCTCTCTCTCCTTCCCTCCCTCCTCTCTCTGTCTCTCCCTCCCACTCTCTCTCTCCCTGTCTCTCTCTCTCTCCCCCCATCCCTCCCCATCTCTCTCTTTTCAGATTTTCACTAGTGTTTTTTGTTTTGCAATAATCTGGCCTTCACCAGATTATTTTTCCTTCATTGGCATTATTTTCAGTTGAGTTTCTAGTATCTTCTTATTTTTTAACATCTACCTTTCTTGAACTACATCCATAAAATAGAGCAAAGTAAATCCATGAAGACTTGTTCCTAAAATATTTTGCTTAGTTCTTCTCTTTTTTTTCTTGGATCATTTTTTTTTATCAGTTTAGATAAAAACATATTATTAATGGTTCGTTTATTCTGCATCTCGGGAGAGAGATGCCATTAAGCCTTTCTTTCTCTGCTTTGTCTTTTCTCTGGTTTTTCTTTGTTCCCCTTAGGGTGTTATTATTGCCTAAGCAGTAGAAATAATGTATAAGAAACTTACCAAAATGTTTTTAATATGACCAGAAAAGTCTCTAAGATGATCACTTATGAGTGCATAGAAATGAAGTTAAACTTTAATCATAAATTAAATCATCATCATGCCACTAAAAGAAACTAGTTCTAACTAATTGCTGTTCTTCCTGTTCTAAGTGGAAGTGTTGAATCCTTTCCCATCTGTTCTTAGGCTACGAATGCATCCTTTATCATCCAGTCTTACTCCCACATGCTTTGGTTCCTGACTCCTTCTGTTAATTCATTCTTAATTTCATTAGGCTGAATGTATTTCCTTCTATCCAGCTTTCTCACAGTTTTCTAAATGCTGCCAGTGCTAAAATACTTTAATCAAGGACAGCAAACTAACCATTTCTTTTGTATAGAGCTATATACTTATGTTTTTTCAGTACTTGGCCATAAACCTTTCCTGCTAAATCATATGTTGAACAACTGAGGAAACTAAGTATGTCTAGTCTAACAAAGATAGACTAAGGAGGGATATGATGGTGGTCTTCCAGGACTTGAGGGGCTGTCACAGAGAACAGGGAGTCAATTTATTCTCCAAAGTACCTGAGGGAAGGACAAGAAATAACAAGTGCAAGATCATTAAGGATCAGAATTAAGGAGAAATTTCCTGATTGTGAGAACAATTAATCAGTGGAATGGCTTGCCTCTGGAAAGTGTGAATGGTCCATCACTGGAGGCCTTCAAGAAGAGACTAGACATCCATTTGTCTGGAATGGTATAGGATATCTTGCAATGGACAGGAGATTGGACTAGAAGATCTCCAAGATCCCTTACAACCTACCATTCTATATTTTATATAGCATGGTAGTATTGTCAATGTCATACTGTACAAAGGAGCCACAGTAACTTAAAACACAAGCAATTCCCTGTTAGATCAGAATCCTGGTAAATTTTGTCTGTTTATACAATGGCCAGTGAACTGCCCAAGGAAGCCTACTATCTTCCAGCCTTCAGAGACATTCAATCTAACAGCTATTAAAGAAGACGAGTAGAAAACCATAATGAAGGGCTGAGGGTTTTTTTGGTTTTTTTTGGTTAAGTTTTATTGATTTTTTAAGGACAAACAAAAACAAACAAAACATAAAAACATCCAGCTTTCTTCCATAAGTATACAAACAGTGTGTCGGTTGGTTTACAAATTTTTTGTGCATTAATTTCATAGTCTCAATTACAGTTACATTACATAATAACTCATATTATCAGAAATTGAATATCCTAGTATTATTATTAATCAATCATTTGACTATAATTTTGTTCATTCATACTTTGCGAGATAGCTATACTTAGTTTATAACAATTCATATAGTCAATGAATGGCTGAGTTTTGAAGCAGAAAGTCCAAGGTTCAACATTTCCCCTTTATTATATAGTATCTGTAACTATGGAGGATAAGACAGTTTATTTCCGCAATTTTCCAATGCTCTTAAACACTAAATACCTCTAATCCTATTCCTAACTCCTTATTCAATACAGCTATATTTAATATAAATTTATGTAACTCCTATTCAGATGCAGCTTTGCCATGAGAGTAGTAACCTTATTTCTATTATTCTTCCAAATAGGGTTTTCAATATTGCCTAGCAGCTAGTTCACACTTTGGGGTTATGATCCATCAATGAGGCAGCAAAGACAAAAATAATACATATTTCTAGGATCTTGGATAGTATGTCTCATGCTTCATTGGGTGGAATTATTGTTGTTAGAGATTATTGATAATGCCTTTCACCACAGGAAATATTTGATTCAGGTATTCCTTCAAAGCAAAGTCACAAAGCCAAACAATGCCCCTTTTCTTTTCACTGAATTGGAAGAGCTACTATTAGCTGCTGATAGTGAAATAGAGAGCAGTTAAGTCAGTCTGTCATACTTCTCTGTGAGGTAAAAACACCTTTTTGCATATGTACAGAAGGCCCTTTTCTATATGAAAATTAATTGTTGCAAAACCAAATATATTTCTAGATAAATTACAACTATTTCATCTCAACTTAGTGCAGTTGATAATCATAGCATAAAGTAACCCCAGAATTCTTGCAAAATACAACAATCCAATTTGGCAATTGATGCTTACCCACACATATTGAATGAAAATTCCTAATTAGTAGCTTTAATCTCCGAAGGGGTTGTAATCTCATTCATATTTGTTCTTGCACACAGTAAGGGAAAGAAAAACATAATTAGTTTGTTACTAGTAAAGCTACTACATTCCAATTGTAAAAGTTTTATACAGCTTCAACACTAAGATCTCAATTATTTTGAAGCTCACCTGTCCTTTGTATGCAATCACTTCTATGCCTCTTTTCAATTCATGCTATATTTATGATTTATCATCAGCTGGATGCCTCATTCATTTTTCTATCCAAATGCTTAAATATGCTGACACCTAGAGAACCAATTTATTAATAGATCAAGAAACTATTCTTTTCAGTGAGGTCAAATCCTTATTAAATGCAAGAGTTCTACAGGGAAATTACAATGCGTTATTTGAGCTCTTCATAGGTAGTTCACGATAACCTTTGCAAGAAAAAAAAGAAAACAATTAAAACTGAATAACTTCATTTATAATTCAGAATGCTTTAACAAGAACTTTGTTTAATAAGGATATTGATTCTCAAATCTGTTTTTGAAAGGGAAAAGAGTGGGTTTTGGCTAACTTGGGGAGCATAATCTTTTTGGAATGGGTTCTTCATCTTTTACTGTTGTAAAACATCTGTTATGTTAATTCCCACAGAACTAGACACTAAAAGCCAGTCCCCACTTCAAAGGTACATTTCTCCCAATTCTTAATTGCAGATACGAAAAGTTCACTCTATGCCCTTCAAATGTACTGTCCCACCCATTTTTGTCAGAGCCAAGATCTACTACCTGGTGTATGAAAAAAATCTACTGAAATGATTAGGAAGTAGATAAGCAATCCAACCAAAACCAAAAAACTAAGATTGTCTCAGATTTTGAATATGGAGTGGAAAAATATATGGGAAGACATGACATAGGTACATAAAAATATTAATGAAATGGATAAGGTGATTATAGATTACAATATCAGAACTTGGGGTCAGCCATTAAAATTAATGATTGGAATTTAATTAAAGTAATGGAAGAATTGGAATCAATTAAAAGATTTTTTTTTTACTTTGTGGTGGAATTCCTGTCCTCAATTTGATGCTTGATTTCAACAGACTTCTGAAAAAAAACCCAGGAAGGAATGGATGTTTACTACTTTTTGGGGCTATTTGTTCTATCTGAAATGATGGAATCATATATCTGAAAACTGGATGCTACGAAAGAACAATTGAAGGGGTTTATCCTGTTTTTGTGCATTAAGTATACTTGGCCATTAAATCAGATAGAATATTGGACTAATGTCTTACCCAAGTACAGTTTTCCAAGTTCTTGTGTTCTTAATCTGAACAAAGAGCTTATGTGGAATTTAGATTAATTAGAATGCTGATAAAATAAGATTATATCAAGAAGAATAACAGCTTTGTATGAAATGGTGTTGAGTGACAGCAAGTGTTCTTTAGAAGTGCTGTGATGGAGACATGCAAGCATCTGATCTTTTTCAAATCACCAAGCATTACGAAATTACAGCAGAGTTCACACTCTTGCTGTCCTAAGCCATGACAAAATCTACTGACTTTTATTCAAGCTAATGCAGGCTAATGAAAACCAAAAAAGAAACAAACAGAGAAAGTGGAAATAAAGGTTTCTCCTAGCTTGGCATCAGCGATTGAGAGCCAAAGGATAGAAATAACAGGACAGGTCTGGCCAATATTACAGAATTACAGTTGAAAGGGACCTTGAAGTCCTCCTAATCCAACCCCCTGCTCAGGCAGAAAAAAAACCTATACCATTTCAGACAAATGGTTGTCCAATGGGATTTCCTGCCTGAAGAGGAAGTCCCTTTCAACTCTGTAATCCTGTAACATTGACTGGTATTTCTATCCTATTGACTCTGAACGATTGATACCTAGTTAGGAGAAACTTTTATTTCCAGTTTGGGGATGTTAAATGGGAAGTTTTAATATTTAGAGAGCCAGAGTTCCTCACTCCATAATAAAAGAAATACCAAGTATTCAAACATATGTTTCTTGTTGGACAATATGTAAATAACTATCCCAGTTGCAAGATAAATTCTTCCTTTACAGAATGTTGTGGCTAATGAAGAAGGAAGACCAGAACAATGTTACATCTGAACATATTCTTCATTTCTTTATTACCTTTTGAGCAAAATTTTATGATCAAATGTACTTTATTCTTTATTAATGAAAGCTCCAATTCCTGACTTTTGGGAAACTGCAGCAGGCAGAAAATTGGGTAGAATCAAAGCTTTCTTGCTATTTCTGACATTTTTAATGGCCTAATAAAGGTAACTGTTCACTTCAAATTCTGGATGTTATTTTTACAGGCTGCCGCACAACCCCCTTTGCTTTTTCATTTTCATAAGTCCTTCTGAAGGATCAACATTTTTCTAATTTGAAACGTACTTTGGAGCTATTGTTCAAATTAACACTGAGAGGAACCGCATGCTAATGAATTTTGTATTTTGGGTTGCTCATTTCCATGGGACTGAATAACAGGTTTATATGAGAAACTATTTTGTGTCATCAAGCTAGTGATGGGAAATAGGGATTTTCTACAGGTAGCAGAAAGGAAAGTTGTCGAAGATACAATAATCCCCTGATTTGAATTTTATTGTCTCTTAACTACAATTTTTTAAAATAATTTAGCAAATCTTTCTTATGCCATTTATACCTTCTCATTTGTCTTTGCTCTTGTCATTGAAGGCAGTGTTATATTTCTGTCTCTTGAAAGAGATCTTATCACCCAACTGAGCCATAAAAGAAAATATTAGCTAGCATAGCTTCTGAATTGCTAGATTTATAGGGTCTTTTTGTTTGTCTGCCTAAACAATAAGAGACAATAAAACAGCTTTGCTGTGCACTTGAGACTGCAATCTGTTTTCTTTCAGGAGTCAATGATAATGTAGCACTACACGCTGTCTGATTCTGATCTTATTTACCACAATATAAACAGAGGGTATATCTATTAGATGTAATGTCTGTTTAAAAACAAGACAGAATGGGGCAAGGTGCTTTTTCCAAATGTCTTATTTTCATTTTTTCTGAATTAGATGACATGCTGCTTAGAAATCTCTTGATGTTTTTGTTTATCAGTTTAAGATTTGCTCATCAAAAATTACAGTGATAAAAAGGAGCTGCATATATTGCAAAACCGATTAACTCTTTTCTATTGGTTTTTGTGAATGTGATTGTTGAAAAGGGCTTGCTACTGATGTTGCTTTTTTGCAAATTTTATCTATAATATCTATAGAAAATAGAATATTGGATGAGAAAGACACCTGAATTCAAATCTCGGTTTAATCATGAAATCTGCCTGGTGAAATTAAGTTAATTACTCTAATTTGCCCACAGTTTTTCTATGAAGATGAAACTGAAGGGTTTAAAAAAAAAAAAGAATATGCTGTTAGAGAACATTGTGTATACTAGTTCAGAGCCTGGAAACAAAATGGAATAAATGCAATAAATAAATCTGTGTAAGAGATATTACAATAATAGTGAGTCCCTTGTAAAAAAAAAAATAGCTTATCCTGGATTGATTTTGAGCAAACAGGCAATTTAAAAGACTAGCCCTCTTTACTTATTGCTACTTTAGTGTCAGTGCTGCTTTTCAATGAATAATAGCAATAGCACTTAAACTTATATACCCATGGGTTCGGACCTATTTGGGCAAACCCCTAGCTCCAATGATCAGCTGGCTCCCCACTGGTTCAATCTAATGATCATGTGGGTCCACCCACCCGCCCCTGTGCTATACTCACCTATATCTGCTCAGCTGATTTGTGTGGCAAAGCAGATTGCCGAGCCTCAGCTGTGTTGCTTCCCCAAACTAACATTGAAAGTAAGTAATTCTGAGAGCTGTGCATGCTTGCATGCGCCAGGTGCGCGCACATGCAAAGCGTGCATGCACACACAAAGTGCATGATTAGCAAACCGGTTGTTACATCGACAGCATCCCACCACTGTATATACTACTTTATAGTGCTTTACAGTTCTCTCTAAGTGCATTGGCCCCAACAATTGGGATCCTCATTTTACCAACCTCAGAAGGATGGAAGGCTGAGTCAACCTTGAGCCTGGTGAGATTTGCCAAATTGCAGGAGCCAGAAGTCAGCAGAAGTAGCCTGCAGTCATGCACTCTAACCATTGTGCCACCATTGCTCATAAATAGTATCATCAACCAAACTATTTTATTGTATGATCCTTTTGATTATAAATACCAAAGAGTCTAGAAAACATTGTCCCACCAGAACACAAAACTCTGGCACTTAGTGCTATATAATTGAATACATGTGTTGGTGATGATTTATAAAAAACCTTTTTTATAAGAGTTATTTAAGATCAGTGTTAATCATCTTTAACTATTAGGCAAAGGGGGGGGGGCAGATTAAAAGTCCCCATCATTGAATAAATGGGTAGATCAAAGCTTTATATTTTTATTTATTTTCTTTGTATATTTATTTATTTTACATGATGCCTGTGCCTGAATTCACTTAACACACCTTAATGGGAATTGTTTAATTACAGTATGAATATAGATACTGTCCATGTTACTATATAATAACAGCAGAATGTTAACTAATATTTAGCCCTGTTTAGTGTTTTTCCATTTTTCTCAAAATCAACCTATCTGTAGTTGATTTTTCACCTAGCAGTTGCAATTCAACTATGAGTGACCAATGGTTAATTTTAACCCTGATGCATATGTGTTTTTAGTATGTTATATGAACCCTGCCTGTTTGATTATTTTATGGTCAGTGCCCTGTGTGAACCCAGAAAATGGGTTAATTTCAGACTGAAAGTTGTGCAAATTTAGGCTGTCTCTTTTAAATGGTTAGTTGTAATTCAGAAACAGCCATTTCAACATATCAGTAAAACTCTACATTAAAGTACAAAATGCTCAAGAGAACTATAAACTTTAATTAGGAGGTCAGTCAGCTAAATGTTTATAATTAATCAGTGAAATTCAGTTTTAATTGGAGAGGTGAGAATTTATAAGCCCATTTGTTTATTGTTTAAGGCTATTTACATTCTTTATTACTAGTATTCTATTGTTTAAAGGGATTTAGAAAAGAATCCAAAGAAATACATGGAATCTTTTTGTATTCCTTATTCTCGGCAAGTGTTGCATTGCCTGAGAATAAGAGAGTGATGCAGCTCCTGATAAAAACATGTTAAAGCTGGTCTGCCTTTTCTTTGGCCCATGTAGCAACCCTGCACAGCTGCTATACATTTCCAAGAATTTTTATTTAAGGTGTCTCCAACATATTTTTTCCCTTTTGTGTGCTTCACAATGCTGGTAAAGAATAGCTTTGATTATTAAAGAATGTAATGTTTCATTCTCTCTGTCAAAAGATATTCATACTGAGTTTTATAACTGGTTGTCTGAAATCAACTAAAAATTATTTCCTGTACAGTCAGTCCTCACTTAACAAGCCCAATTGGGATGGCAACTCCATCACTAAGCAGCACAATCTTTAAGTGAGTTATCATATGCTTATGACAGACTTATGACCTCACTTCCAATACGAATGTTAAGTGTGACACTATGTGACCACAACTTGCTATTTTACTGTTGGATTCTCCAGTGACTCTGCTTGTTAGAAGCTTGGGTATAAAGCAAGTCTATGGTGATCACATCATCGTGAAACAGTGATGATCATAAACACTCCCCGAGTGTGAAGCACCCAAATCAATCACGTGACCACAGGAATGTTGCAATGGTTAAAAGTGTGAGGACCAGTCATAAAGCTACTCTTTCAGCACTGTCATAACCTTGAACACTTAATAAACAGAGCTGCTATTAAGTGATGACACCAGTGGTGGGATTCAATTTTTTTTACTACCAGTTCTGTGGGCATGGCTTAATGGGCATGGCAGGGGAAGGTTACTGCAAAATCCCATCCCCATCCCACTAACCTCCTTTCCAGCTCTATTCTCTTGTGCAGGGCAACAAAAGAAGACCCAGCTGATCAGCTGGGACTCGACAGGCAGAGAATAGTTGGGGGTGGGGCCAGTCAGAAGTAGTATTTGTTGGTTCTCTGAACTACTCAAAATTTCTGCTACCGGTTCTCCAGAACTGGTCAGAACTTGCTGAATACCATCTCTGGACGACACCAGTATTGAGAATTAATGTTACTATTGAACATACCATCATTCAGACAGAATCTTATCACAAATTCAGAATAAAAGCGAAATGAAATGCAATTAGCTGACATATAACAAACATTAACACCTTGATTGTAAAATAGAAAATGCTAATTCAAACTGCATGCAGATAAACACATTTGATTGTATGGCTATCTAAATTCTTTTTTCATTTTAGCTTTGCTGTAAACAAATTCCTTACCAGCTAAAATCCATCATCTTATTTCATTACATAAAATGTAAGAAATTAGCATTGGAAGTCCCAAATGAATATACTTTTTTTTTGTCATTGGCAACCCAAACTTTGAAAACCAGTTAATACTGCAAATTATACTGCTGTGATTTCACTATGAAAAAAAACTCTAACACATTTAAATAAGAAATATGGATCTTTTCATTCCTCCAAGAAGGATCCAAAATAAAGAGAAATAAAGCAAATGAAGTTTTGTTTTTCATACTGTAATTTTTCATGTAATAAAGAGTTTCAGAGTCTTTTTGTGCAGCATGAAATATAATAATTTATACAATAAAAAGCATGCTTTTTTTGCTCAACCAAATGAAAATAAACATAATTTTTAAAGGGAAATCATAAGTAATAGGCAAGGAAAGATGTTTTATAATCCACATATTTTAAGTAATTAGTAATCTTCTAAAACATGTGAAAAACACATGTTCCCTCCCCCTAGCCTTCATCATCTTGAAAACTGGCAGCAAAATGGCAAAATTAAACAGTTATTTCCTACTGACCTCAATGAAAAATGAATGCAAAATAAGCTTAAGATCCATCGAAAGTAATTCCCCAGCCCCTCCCTTTCAAGATTTTTTCTGGTGTCTTCATGGCATCACCATCGACTTAACATCTGCACATCCTAATCTGACAAACAAAACTGTTTGCCTTATTTTAAAGCAAGTAGAATCATTTAAATAAAGATCAATTAAACAACCTGAAAATAACAAGACATATAAGCTATTTCAGATAAAGACTGGCCAAATCCCACATCCATCCCATCACTTTAATTAAAAGGTGAAATTATGCAAAAACCACCTCCCTCTATTTTTCTTAATCTTCTAACTGTCTGCAGAAGTTGGAATAGGTATGATGGTATTATTGGGGAAATGGTATGACTCGCAAGAGAAGAATTATGTATAATTCAACAAGGTAGCCAAATGCTGATTGTGTTTCTATTTCTATTTTTTAAAAGAAAAGCCAAATCACCATTCCATGTAGCTGGTTTGACAGAGTTTGGCAGTTCTCCTGCCATTCAATTTGAAAATTTGCTTAGAATTCCTCTACTTGGAGCAATGACTTAGCTTTCATTTTTGAAAATTAAAATGGTAAGGGATTGAGTATATGTTTCCAGATGACAAGTCATTGGATGACTTGTAACATTTTGTATAAGCCTATTCAAAAAAAATAACCATTCTATTGCTAGTATTTGTGTAAAGTTTCTCGCAACCCCAGGAAATATAGGGTCTTCATGTCCATAACTCATGTGGCAGCCAAGATACCAGCAAAATACAGAAAAAAGTAACCTTTCTGTTAATTTAAAATAGCAGTCCTTGCTTCAGTATAGAATGCCAAATATGAGCTGCTGAAAATTCATTGGGAAAAGTTTATTGGAGTTAATCTCCATAGAACAGATGAGATGGCCAGCACAGGAAGAAGGAAGGAAGGAATCTAATTCAGATTCAATCTCCTATAAACTTGGCTATTCTGTTTCATTCTATAGATCATTACATAGTAACAAATCATTATATTACAAAGTAATAAATCAGAGATGAAAAGTTCCCCTCCATCAGTGGTGGGATTCAAAAATGTTTACTACCAGTTCTGTGGGTGTGGCTTGGTGGGTGTGGCAGGGGAAGGATACTGTAAAATCTCCAGGCAGAGAGATTTGCTGGGTATTTGCTGGTTCTCTGAACTATTCAAAATTTCTGCTACTGGTTCTCCAGAATTGGTCAGAACCTGCTGAATACCATGTCTGCCATCCATGGGTAATCCTTTAATCATACAAAACATGAAAATCATATGATTCCTCTTCCTTTTCTATAGCTTTCTAGGAATCTGTCATTGTTTTCATATAGATCTCTAATAGAGGCCATGATCAGGGGTTTAACACATCTGCATTTCTTCAATAAATAAATCAAAGAAAATGAATCAAAGCTTGAACTAAGAAATTATGTCATCTCCTTTACAAGGAGCATTATCTTAATTTTGTCGCTTGTCATGAAGCAGTTCTTTGAAGCAAAGCTTAGCTACCTCACAAATGGCTGACAAATAGCATTTGTTTGTAAACTTATTTTTGTGCTTTAAAGCCCATGTCACACTGAACCAACGGATGCAAAGAGGATGTAAAACGGACAAAAAACCTGGCCATCCGTTCGAAAACGTGATGTACTCACTGCCTCCGTTTGGCTTCCTCTCTATCTGTCCAGCATCCGTTTATGGATGTTTCATCCGCTCCAAAGGTTTTGGGCTGCCCAAAACTTTTGCGTGGAAAATGTATCCAGTTCATCCATTCTGCATCCGCTACGCATCCGCTAGGCATCCGTTACGCATCCGTTACGCATCTGCTATATCCGCTAGGCATCCGCTGCACATCCGCGCAACTCGCATCCGCCCGGACGCAGGGAGGAAGCGGAACGGACGCGGAACGGATGCAGAACGGATGCCTAGGGGATGCAGAATGGAAACAAAGCGTTTAAAATGGAAAAAGAGGGGACCTATCTCAGATATTAAGGATGTCTAGAGGATGCCTAGAGGATGCCTAGAGGATGCCTAGCGGAAAACCTATACTGCCTATAAAAAGGGAGAGCAACTAGCCTGCATCGCACTTTCAGAACAGCAGCCCAGCGGTGCAGACCTCTGCAGCCTTCATCTGGCTCTTCCTCTTCCACAGCATCCAGTCATGTCCACCGTGGATTGTATCTCGCAGTAGAAGAAAAGCAGCCACCCAAAAAGAGTCTGGATACGAAGATGGTTCGCCAGAAGAGCAGAGGACGAACTGTACAACAAGCTGATGGTGGAGCTCAGGAACGAAGACACACGGGCATTCCAGAACTTCATGAGGATGCCTCCAGCCATGTTTGACGAAGTTGTGCAGTGGCTGACACCCAGGTTGACCAAGGCAAACATCAGCTTCTGGCCCAGCCTGGACCCTGGGCTCAAGGTGGCACTCACTCTGCGCCACCTGGCCTCAGGGACCTCCTACAGGAGCATGCAGTATGGCTGGAGGGTGCCATCCAACACCATCAGCATTGTGGTCAGAGAAGTGGTTCAGGCCATCATCGAAGAATACAAGGAGGAGCTCCTCCAGTACCCCTCCACTGAAGAAGGATGGAAGAAAGTTGCAGAGCAGTGGTATCAGAAGTGGAACTTACCACACACCGTTGGAGCCATAGATGGCAAGCACGTGGCCTGCAAATCTCCAGCCAACTCGGGGTCCACTTATTTCAGCTCCAAGGGCTTCTTCAGCATCATCCTCTTCGCCATGGTCGATGCTGACTACAAGTTCATGTACATCGATGCTTCAGGCAACGGCTCCTCTTCTGATGCCCAGGTATACAACGCCAGTCACCTCAAGGAGGAGCTGGAAGGCAACCTCATTGTGGGCTTCCCAGATCCAGAACCCCTGCCCAACGACACACAAGATGTGCCCTACTTCATCGTGGGGGATGACGCCTTCTCCCTCACAACCTACCTCATGAAGCCCTACAGTTCCAGACTCCTCCCCCGTGAAGAGAGGATCTTCAACTACAGGCTGTCCAGGGCAAGGCGGGTGGTGGAGAATGCCTTTGGCATCCTGGCCAACAGGTTCCAGGTACTTCTCACCACCATGCAGCATTGCCCAGAGACCGTGAGGAGGATCATGGAAGCTTGCTGCATTCTGCACAATCTCATGCGCACCCGCTACCCAGTCTTGCAGAACAGGCTCGTGGACCTCCAGCAAGGCAATGGGGACATGGAGCCTTGGGAATGGAGGCAAGGGTGAAACCTGATAGAAACTGAGGATGTGCAAGGCCCCAACAGAGCCTCACATGAAGCGAAGAAGCAGCGCAACCTCCTGAGACAATGGTGCAACTCCCCAGCTGAAGCAGTGGAGTGGCAAGACAGGATGGTAGATGCTTAATGGATGCTTCCTTCAGCCTGTCTCATCACACGGATGAGATTGGGCCATGTATGTTTGGTTGGCCTACAATGAACAGGGCGTTTAATAAAGAGTTGTGTTTGTGTTGACATGTGTGGATAATTATTACATTATTATTGATAATAAAGGGCCGTAGGTGTGGCACCTGGGAGGGTGGACCATACAGTCCCACTATGCTTGCACTGGAGGTTTATCTATCCCACAGCTATTACCCATTCCACAGGTATCCCTGCCCATCCCACAGCTATCTCAACCCATCCCACAGCTATCTTAACCCATCCCACAAGCATGCAAAGGCTTAAACCATTTCTAAAAGTTTCCAGCAAGACTTTATTAAAAAAAAGAAATGAAGCAAGTGTGTGAATCAAAAATAGACTTTATTTACAACAAGCTATAAGACAAAAATGAGTCTATGGCACTCCTCTTAGTCACTCAGTCTCAGGGGTGAAGGGTGCAGGTGCTGTGGAGGTGGCTGGTGCTGGAGTGCTTGTCATCAGCTCCTCCAGAAGCAGAAGCAGCAGAAGCCCCAGCCCCAGAAGAGCGAGCCCGTGCTGCAGAAGCCCCAGCAGAACCAGAGTGAGGGCCAGGGGGCAGGATGGTAGCCCCGTCCCTCTTGCCAGGGCTGGCAGCAGATGGCTGAGGCTTGCTTTGCTTCCGCATGGTTGTGGGGTTGCTGGCTGGCAGGGAGGCTGGCAGGAACCAAGGCTGGCAGGAAGGCTGGCACCAAGGCAGGCACCAAGGCAGGCACCAAGGCTGGCAGGGAGGCAGGCACCAAGGCTGGCAGGAAGGCTGGCAGGCAGGCAGGCACCAAGGCTGGCAGACAGACATGAACCAAGCCTGGCAGGAAGGCAGGCAGCAAGGCTGGCAGGGAGGCTGGCAGCAAGGCTGGCAGGGAGGCTGGCAGCAAGGCTTGCAGGCAGGCTGGCAGCAAGGCTTGCAGGCAGGCTGGCAGCAAGGCTGGCAGGGAGGCTGGCAGCAAGGCTGGCAGCAAGGCTGGCAGCAAGGCTGGCAGCAAGGCTTGCAGGCAGACATGCAGGCAGAGCAGGCAAGGTAGCCAATCTGTCCGGCAGCAGGTCTTTCCTCTGAATGGCGACCTGCTTCCGAGCTGCTTCCATTATATCTGCGGGGCTGACACAATGCATCCTCCCCGCATGCGCAATTAATGCCAGGCATCCATTAGGCTTCCGCTGTGCATCCGCTGTGCATCAGCTTCATCCGTTCGGTGTCCGCTGTGCATCCGCTGTATCCGTTCCGCGTCCGCTTTGCTGAGGTCCCCTGGAAGCCTAGCGGACGTGCCATCTGCTCCCATCCGCTTCCATCCGCTGGGCTTCCGTTCCGCATCCACTTTGCATCCGCCCTGCATCCTCCCCGCGTCCGTGTTATCCGCTCCGGTTATGCAAATTTTTGCCCCTTTTGAGAGCAGATAACAACGGATGGAACATTTTGCTCGTCCGCTGTGTCCTTTTTGCATCCGTTGGGCAGTGTGACATGGGCTTAAGGGAAAACATTTTGTAAAAGTAATCTGCAGGCAATGAAAACTTTTTACTTCATATGTTTTTTTTTGGTTCATATGGTTTTCATATGGTTCTATTTTGTTTCTGCTTATAATTCTTGCCAACCTTGTGTTGATGCTGCTATTACTATTTTTTGTCTAATCACTACAAGTCCAATGCTATAGAAACCACAACATAATCCTCACTTTCACTTCCTTCCCCATTTGTGTGTTATCTCTTTACTAATGTGAATCTTCATCCAAATATTCATACAACTTTTTTTTTAAAGAAGGGAGGTATAGTTTCTCCAGTGTGAAGTGAAGTGTAACTTCAATTATTTTGTTTGTGGATAAAGTAATGCTTCTGAGACAGAAAAACCAAAAGTAGTTACAATTCCCTCATCTTCCTACAATTAAGAATATGACACTCTTTTACTTTCTCACTATAATTGTTTTATTATTTTGTCATTGCTTTAGCACTGGAGAAAGTTAGTATTGGCTAACTTGAATATGTTGTCCTTTTTGGAAATTGATAAATATAACCTTATGTGGGCCATCATTATTAATTTGAACAGCATATGTGCAATTTAGCAAAAGAGGTAACCCTTCTTAAATCTAAAAAACAAACTGTGGTTTACAAAATACAGTGGATCGGTTCACATACTACTAAAACATGATGGCTAAGGGCTATGTCTCGGTAAGGGAAATATCTGACTAGAGTTCTGTAAGGCTTGAGTAGTAATAATTTTCACAACACGTGCAACTTTAGCAAGTTGCAGTATAACAGCAACTTTAGTAAGTTATAATATCAATGCAAAGTGACCAATTAAAGCCCTTAAAAATAATAGAGAAGTCAGGCACATAACAAGCAGTTAAAAGTACAAACTTTTTTTTCCTGCATTTGCCAATCTTTGTGTATACCTGGTGTTTCTTTATTCATAGGAATGACAGGATCTGTTTTTTGTGGTTGATTAAATTGCTTATGCCCCTACTGAGAGTGTTAATAGAATTTTTGTGCAATTCCAAAATGGCTGTAAATTGCAACACATTCATGCAATGCCACAGGTTGCACTTGGATAAATGAAGCCTATAAACAAGACACAGGAGATCTGTATTATAGCTTTTAGAGAATTGGAAAAAGCTGGTTGTTATGGTCTAGAGAGAAAAAAAAATGGAGTGAAATTTCATATTCATAGCATAGACCAAAATGCCATAAAACAGTACTAAACAACTGGATTTTCATAGAAGCAGATTTTTGTATTATAAATCAAAGGCTGGGAAAATGTGACTGTTATTTGAAGCAATTCTAACTCCTTCTACTTTTGTTTCCAAGGCTTACCATATTCTAATTTGCAGGATTTTGAACTGAAACATGGACAGCTGTCTGTCTCTTTGTTTTCCTGCTTTATTGCTAAACATTTTATTTCTTTTTAGGAAAAGATGGATCATTTTTAGTTATTGACAATACTTTTGATCACTTTGGTTAAAAATATCAGAACTGACTAGAGGTAGGCTTTCTTTGCAGGGGTCATTTTTCCTTTTTACTACTGACAAGAAACAGAAGATTCAACTTTTTCATGTTGGAAAATAGAACCCTAAACCTTTCCAATTGCCTTGATAAGCTCTTGAAGTTGCATGAAAGATATCCTTTCATATCTTCAAAAGATCCTCATGATTTCAGGAATCATTACTTCTCCAACTGTTTTGCTCCCTCCCTCTTCTTGTGAACCTTTTCTTCAATTGCATGGTTGCATGAGCAGATGGCCTGTTACCTTCCTGTTTTGTCTTGTCATTCACTGTCCTGTGGTTTCATGTAAGGGAAAATCTTCACATTTGTTATCTCTACCTGGGAAAGACAGCAGGGGCCATTCAAATGAAAAAGTCTGTATCCCGTGAACAAAAACCAAATATACCATGTAGAAGACAGGGCTCTTCATAGCAAGAATAGGATCCCATCAACTTTTACATTGATAATTTTTTTGGGGGAAAAAAAGATTAAAGTGTCTATGGCCCTTTTTTGTTAAATTGTTTTCTTACTTTTTCCTAGAATTCGCCCGGTGGTATTACCTGTCTCAGAGAGGTAAAATTTAAATCAATTTGACTAACTTTCAAAATAATTTTCCCCTTTTTATTCTAATATGAAATAAATGGTTGTTGCGATTTCCCATCACCAAGGTTCTGTTTAAAATGGAAATGTAGGCTGGGACCCAGAAGTTACACGTAAAAACCATGCTTCTGATCTATTGCAGAGTGCATGTGCAGATACATTAAAAGTTAGTTGACTCAGAATAGCTAATAATGAGCTCCTGCAAATATTCCTAACAAAGAAAACAAACTAACACTTCAGCATTAATCGACTGAGTTTTTCCATCATCTTCCTCAGTCCTATTATTAAGACCAAGACACCTTTTATGGATTTCTAGTAAGTCTATGGATGGAGCATTGGAACACGGTCTTCATATAAAGCAGATTTCTGATATTACAAATCACGAAGTGTTCTAGTTTTAAACATATATGCAATTCATGTAAGTATTTGAGGTAAAACCATTCATGGTTACAGTGAGCACGCAAGCTCTTCCTTAAGTGTTTCTACAAGCAGGGAAGATTCTGTATTGGACCAAGAGGTGCCCTCATTGCTTTCTCACCACTACGTTCATTCTGGTGGTGGTTTGTTGAAATTGGCCCAAACTTATGTCTGTTCTGCAAACAACAGAAGCATTTTTTTTTATCCCTGCCTACCTTTGTATCAGAAGAAAACCTTGGCAATCATGTGTATCCAACCTTTGATTTGCAACTGAAGATCTTTGTTCCCTATCATGTCCCCAGTCTGCCAGCTTTTCAGTATGGAGAAACATGGATTGCAGCCATAGATGGTAAGGTGGTATGGATCTCCACATGTATCCTGTATTGGACTTTAAAGTGCATTTTTGAAAGCTAATAAACTAACCAGATCTTTGTGTGGTACCCTCACTATTACGATCCAAATGATAGATTGACTTCCTGATGAAGTTGCTATTATGTGGACTGTTAACTATGCCTATATATGCATAAGTATTAAGGGCATTAAAAAGTTACTTTGAATCAGGTTATTTTAACCAGTGAACTAGAAATCATTGAAGTAAATGCAGATTATTAAAATACTAGGGTCATGACCAAGAATTGAAAAACAGTCTTTGAAGTGCAAGAACGATAAGCATGATGTGGAATAGTATATTGTTTCGGTGAATTTTCTTTTGTTTATTCAATGTACTAAAGAGGCCAGCTATAGCTTTGAAATGAAAGCAACTTTTCTCTTTTCTCTTGCAATTAAAAATTTAAACAAGCTTTGAGGAGCTATAGATGTTAGAACAAGGTTTTAAGACAGGATAATCTTAAAACCAATCATGTTACATCACTGCCAAGTGGGAAATAATTCTAAGTTTATTCTCAACTTGTATCTAAGAATAAATACTTTTTTATATAAATTTCACATATTATATAAAATCTTGGTTTTATCTAATGATAAAATCATCCCATTTCTGCAATTCATAGCAGTTTTGTAAAACGGTCATTTCAGATATATATTTGTGCATGTAATCATTTTCTTTCCTTGGCTAGGTGGAAATTTCATTTATACATCCCCTTAAAAGTTGAAAAATAAATCATCTTTCTTTTATATTTAAAAAAAATGATGTCAAAAACTTCTGTCTAATTGGATACAAAATCTAAACATTTAAATTATTTCTTCTACATCTACATTGCACGCTTAAACTGCTTTTTCAATTTTGTAAATTGAATTATCAAATTGAATGTAAATCAAAATCAGATACACATCACATAATCAGCTTTAAAATAAAATTTATTTTCTTAATGCCATGTTGGTCTTTATTGTCTCCTAAAATAGGGGTTTTTAAAATTATCCAAATTGGAGAACCTGTTACTTAATTTTTTTAAAAAAAGCAATCAAGAACTGTACCTTAGCAAAATTTCTATAGATTTTCTTGGCTGCACTTAAGTGAAAACAGCCTATTCCAGAGCCAGAAATCCTACAACAGCAAAATAATTATAGCACATTTGTTGAAAATTGAAGTTTGCTGAATTGAAACCAGAATATTTTAATTATTATTACCCACCCACCCCCCGCCAAGCTAGTTAATTTTCTCTGGCATCTTGTCTTCATACATAATAGATTGCACCATTTCATCATCTTTCCAGCCACTTGAAATAGAAGGGTTTTATCCTGAACTCCCAAATAGCCCAAATAAAATATGGGTTAAATGATGCAGAATCGGATTTATTTTCAAAAACCTTAAGAAACACGAATAACATCTGGAATGAGGAACCAATAATAAAAATAGGAAAGTGCCAGGTTTGAACCAGCAACATTATCATTATCATTATTAGAATTTATATTGCCGCCTATTCACCCATGATGACTTGAGGCAGCTTACAGATTATAAAACTACATTTAAAACAATAAAAACTAACAAAAAGAATCAAATAAATTAAAAAAGTATAAATAATAAAATCACCCCCCTACTCCCACCTCACCGTGCCCTGATGACAGCAAATCACACGAGCCATTTAATGGGCTGCATCCCACCCTGGGTTCCCCAGGTCTGCTGGCAGAACCAGGTCTTCAGCACCTTCCAGAATGGGGGCCATTCTAATCCCTGGGGGTATGATGTTCCAGAGAAAGGGAGCTACCACAGTGAAGGCCTTTCTTCTGGGTCCCACCAGGTATATCTTCCTCAGGGATGAGACCCACAACATTCCTTGCCTCCCCACTCTGATGGATAGATGTGACTGGCTAGAGACGGTCCCTCAGATAACCTGGTCCCAAGCCATGAAGGACTTTAAAGGCAACAACCAACACTGAGTTGCATCTGTCAGCAAATTGGCAACCAATGCAGTTCCCACAGGAGAGGTGATACATGTGCACACGAGGATCCACACAAAACCATGTGGGCCACTGCATTTTACACCAACTGGAGTTTCCAGATGCTCTTTAAGGGCAGCCCCATGCAGCCCCATTGCAATAGTCAAGACGGGAAGTGACTAGGGCATAAATGATTGTGAATAGGGACTGTTGGTCTCAGAAAGGGCATAACTGGTGTACAATCTGCAGTTGTGCAAAGGCCCTCCTGGCCACAACCACCACCTGCTCTTCGAGCAGGAGTCATGAGTCCAGGAAAACCCCTAGATTATGAACAGGGTCTGTTTGGTGGCAATTCTCCCTGAGCCAACAAACCCCAAACCCAGAGCCACTCAGTCTTGCAAAGGTTTAGTTTCAAAGTCTTGCAAAGGTTCAGTTGCTTCCCATCCAGCCCCTAACAGCTTCCAGGCACTGTGAGAGAGACGACACAGCAACACTTAACTCACCATGGGCTGAGACATACAGCTGATATCATCAGCATATTGGTGATACCTCAGTCCATGGTGACGGATGACCTCATCCAGAGGCTTTATATAAATGTTGAACAGGAGTAGAGAGTGTACCAAGCCCTGCGGAACCCCATAAAGCAGTGGGCAAGGGCTGAATCTCTCCCCTCCTGTCAACACTGACTGAGAGCAGCTGCAGAGGAAGGAAGTGAACCAGGACAACACAATGCCTTCCATTCCCATCCCCCAAACTGGGCAGAATCCCATGGTCGATGGTCCCAAAAGCCACTGAGAGGTTAAGTAGAGCAAGGATGGATGCACTACCCCCATCCCGCTCCCGCCAGAGATCATTCAAAAGTGCGACCAATGCCATTTCTGTCCCAAATCCAGGCCTGAATCCTGACCAGTTGGGGTCGAGATAATCCTATGATGATTTTACCAACTAGGCAGGTATTATAGTTATGGTGCTATTGTAGCATTATTCAAAAGTCTAATTTTGCAAGATATTAATGAATGTAGTAAGCATTGATTTAGTGGAGGGGCATTCCTCTCTCTTTAAAATAGCAATTGAACTGCTGGGGTTATCCTGAAACAAAGTAAAGCACATCAGATGAAATTGACAAGAATATTCAAGGTGACATAACAGATAAAGAATAAAGAATATTTAAAATGACAAGAGGAAAGCATGACTAGAGGTTGCATTTACAATGAATATAGAGCAATATCACCCATTCTTGCCCTCCAAAAGTGACTGTTTGCCTCTTCTTGTAATGGAGCTGTCAAGTAGGATGAATAAAGTGTGAACGCTCCCCAAAAGAATAATATCCAATCCATAACTGATTAGAAAAAAATGGTTCCTAAAGAGTATGTTAGAATAGAAAAATGTATTGGCCTGGTGATTGGATACACAATGAATTTGTCCTCAGTGCATAAGTTCTCAGTGCACATACAATCAACAAAGTAATATGATCATATCACATAATATAATAATCAGTAATCATAGTAATATAATCATGTAATATAATCATATCAAATGATGACATATAAAATTCTATGATAAGAGTAAAATGTAGGATCATGTTTTAATGTATATTGGTAGATTATTTATTAATCAGTGAACTTGGGAGGTTTATAAGTAAAAAAAAAAAATACAAAAATCCATACAAAAATAAACAAAGTTAAAAAGAGGGAAGAATGTTCTAAAGCCACCAACCACCATGGGATTGCCTCCCATGCTAGGATCTCCATGCTAGTTGACAGAGCCAGGTCTTAACAAACTTCTGGAAAGCCAAAAAAGTGGGTGCCAATTTCACCTTGGGCAAAATGTTCAGTAGGGCAATGACAGAGAAGCCTCTTTTTTAACCCTGCCTGTCAACATTATTTAATCAATGGGATCCACAACATGCTCATTCTGTCTGACCAGGAGGGACAAGTTGATGTAACTGGGATAAAGGGTTACCAGATTCAGATATTGTTATCAAGTAATGCCTCAGCAGCAGTTTCAGTGCATTTCCTAAAAGCATTTTGACTACAGTGGAGAGCATACAGCTTGGGCATAAAAGTATGTCAGCAGGATAAAATATTATACTTGCCTCTTTCACAGTGGCCATTGTGTTTAGCATCATGCCTTTAGATTCCTGTTAATGGATCCATAGACCATTCTGGGTACACTGAGTTTAAACCACTTATGGATTGCCAGAATGAGAACTGAGCATTGTTTTCAGTGACAGAATATTTATAAGAAAAAAGTTTAGCAGTAAGTATTGCATACCAATCAAATGTCTTTAACTTTTACCAAGTGAAGTCAAATGCCATCTAACTGATAACAGTTCATTTAAAAATATATTTTACAAAATACTTTTGTTTATTAAAACAATCCCAAAGTGGTGGCAATTTAATAAATACAATTCACAATAAATTAAAAACATATTAATGGTTCTGTAAAATCCAGTTTAAATTCATTATTTATTTGTAACTTCCAACAAGGATTTATCTAGTATCTGACCTTAGAAACAAACCTATCTTGTCTGAGGTTTGTAAGAAAGTAATATGATCTTTGTGATCATTATTTATGTCCCATTTATGAAGTGTTTGTGCTCAGTTCCATGGTCTTTCAAATTTGTTCTTGTTGCACTTTATTCACAGTTCATGATTGTTATTATACTGGAATAAATTCTTCATTTCTCATTTTAAAATGGAAGACAAGTTTGTGTTAGTTTATGTTGTGATGTATTGTTCATATAAATGCAATAATTTCAATAAAGTTACAATTTTTAACATAAAGAAATCTTGTCATGCTTAATATCTTCACCCAATAGTTTATTTGAATAGTTTTAACTGTAACTTTTTTCCAAAGAAGAATTCCCTAATATTGGGCTGAAAGCAAAAGACCAGTCTAAAAATTACAGTATTCATGGGTAGGAGTACACTTGACCTTGGTACTTCCAGCCTAACACCTGAACAACTGTACACCATTGGCTCTTGTTTCAAACTGTACCCAAAAACATAAATCGAGCAGTATCCTTCATAGGCAGCCCTATTAAATACTTTGCTCATGGTTTGCTCAGTTATCCAAGAGAGCAATGCAGCTACAAAAACAGGCACAGCATTTGGCTGTTACTGATAGTCCTAGAACTTCCCAAACCTTTAAGTGCATTTCATTGGGAAAACAGATCTCTATCCAGAATAGGTTTGTTATTAATTGTTAGATCAATTCATTTGTCAGTTATAGAAAACTTTTTTTTAACTGTAGGCATAGTTTCATTATTGACAGAGAGAATCACATTAATCACATTCCAGTAAATGAAGATAAATAAATAAAGGTTATCATCCATAAATTATGATACAGAGTGCCAAATTCTCACAGAAAATTTCCCAGTAATTTCATATAGATGCTAAATGGCACAAGAAATAAGGTATAATTGTCACATGGAATTAATCAGCTTGAGGATTTGATCTGGTAGAACCCAGGAAGAGTCTTTTTGGCTGTGGCGCCTACACTTTGGAATATCATCTGTCCTGAAATTAGGCTTGCTCTGACTTTGCTGATGTTTTCCATGATATTAAAAAAAAACTTTGCTTTCAAGCCTAGGGCGCAGACAGTCTGGGTGAGCTCATGGCAAATATGAGTATGGATCCTTGTGAATATTCTTGGCAGCTATTCTATGCTATATATATATATATATATATATATATATATATATATATTTAAAAAACTGTGGTTTATTTATTAATTTATTTTGTCATGAGATTGTAAGATAACAGGTATAAGTATAGACATAGTTATGAGTACATAAAATGGATACTTATAAGAAAAATAAAGCACTATGCAATCTAAAACCATCTCTATCTATTGGACCGGACGGAATATGTGCCTTCTTTTTTAAAAAGCTGTCTACTGCCATAGCATAATGTCTAACCATAATCTTTGGAAAATCTTTCAGGACCAGCTCCTTGCCAAACCTATGGTCACTAGCCACGGTCATCCCCATCTTCAAAAAGGGATCTTACTTATATCATCAGGCTACACTAAATGAAAGGAATCCAAGCTATAATAATAGTAAGAGGCTATAGCAATCCCACTGGATATATCTACAGATTATTTACAACCTGTAGTTGTTGGCTGTGCCTATAGTGTAGAAAACAGCAGGTGTCAAACATTTTAATGTTCTGGTTCCATTTATTGCTTTGGGTAGCAACTTGGAAATGTGAACTGCCATCACTTATTTCCAGGGGGTCCCTCATCTGTTCTCTAGCCCATAATTGCAGGGTATGTGAGAGAAAGGGGTCTCACCACCTGTGCTGCCTTGACATATGTTGCCAAGTGTGGTGTCTGATCTGCTCTAGAAGCATGGCTTATAGAATATCAGGTCATAGTCATTGGCTCATTAACCAGAACCTGGACATCATTCACAAAAAAATAAAAAGTGGCCACAAAAAAAATCTACATTTTTGTTATGTAGCTGCTCATTTCTCATTTGAGAACACATTTTAACTCAGATGCATTTTATAGTACCCACACATTTATTCACAGTAAGTGTGAAAATTTAGTATAAAATGTAACACCTCCTCCATTTCAATCCGTTACAAATTTGATTATTAAGAAATACATGCCTTCTTAATGTACTCTATGTATTAATGTTTAAATAACAAAGGACATGGACGTTGAGCCCATGTTCTCTCTTATATTTCTTATTTATAGTTCCTATTACAGCAATGTTCCTGTTTCTTTCTAATATGTCTGCATTCACCTTAAATCCTTATTTCAGTGTTTTGTCTTTAACTCCCAGGGATTCAGTTCTTCTCAAGCTTGCCTTGCTTTGACCAAACAGCTTAGTTATTGTCATGGGACAATAACTTTCTTAACTGCATCAGTTAAGAAAGTCTAAACATCAAGAATAATAACCTCAGTTTGGAGGCTTCTAACATTGTGGAATAAAAGGCATTCAGCAATTTGTTCTGGAATTTGCCTACAAGGAAAGAGGACAAAACACATGTGCTTAGAATCTGCCAACATATATTGTTGATGGGAGCTTGCATCTCCTTTTTGAGGTGGGGGCCTCGAGAACTGTGATGAGTCCTGCAAGTCCTTGTCATTTTCTTGCCAAGATTTTAGAAGTGATTGACCCATGCCTTCTTCCTGGGTCTGAATAAGAATTATTGGGCCAAGATTATTCAGTTTAGATTGATGCCTAAGCCCAGAGTAGAATTTATGGTCTCCTGGTTTCTGATTTGATGATACCATGACTATTATCTACATGGTATCTGATGATACTATGATACTATGATTACAAAAAAATGCATTTTGCAATTTGGTTTGCAAGTGAGAACAGATTTCTGACTAAGGCAGTTGTTCCTGGACTGGAAACTCTGCATAATCCTTTAGATGGCAGCAAAGAGTTGGAATATTATGTACCTACTACTCCCATTTAATGGCCATCTGGATTTTTTCCACCCAAGATACGGGAGCTCTAAAACAGGCAAAATTGGCAAAATGAGTTTCAAAAATGAAGTATAAAACTCAAAAGTTCCATAGAAAAATAAGATTTAAAATCTTCCAAAGGCTAGCCCTAAATACATGTATTGATAAATTTGCATACAAAAATCTACACAGATTTTTATCCTGCATTACTTAATTTGAAAAAGTCAGAAACTGATACAGAAAGTGATCAAACCAAATTTAATACTGAAAAATGGAAACCCAAACAAAATCAAAATGAGTAGTTCCATCCATTCTTAATAGTGGGTAAATTTAATAAATGTGAAAATGAGTAAAGAAGACAGAATAGATAATCAAGTAACTTCATTCCCAAGTTGCCATCCATCAGCTGCAGACCATCACTGTACCCAAAGGAGGAGTAGATAGCTATAAATGAAACTGAGCTGCAAATTAGGAAAGTTCAAAGAAAAAAAAGTTAAGCGCATGTCACACTGGCCAACGGATGCAAAAAGGACACAGCGGACGAGCAAAATGTTCCATCCGTTGTTATCCGCTCTCAAAAGGGGCAAAAATTTGCATAACCGGAGCGGATAACACAGACGTGGGGAGGACGCAGGGTGGATGCAAAGAGGATGCGGAACGGAAGCCCAGCAGATGGAAGCGGATGGGAGTGGATGGCACATCTGCAGGGCTTCCGGGGGGCCTCAGCGAAGCGGACACAGAACGGATACAGCGGATGCACAGCGGATGCACAGCGGATGCACAGCGGAAGCCTAATGGATCCCTGGCGTTAATTGCGCATGCGGGAAGGATGCATTGCATCAGCCCCGCGGATATAACGGAAGCAGCTCGGAAGCAGGTCGCCATTCAGAGGAAAGACCTGCTGCCGGACACATTGACTGCCTTGCCTGCTCTGCCTGCATATCTGCCTGCCAGCCTCCCTGCCAGCCTTGCTACCAGCCTTGCTACCAGCCTCCCTCCCAGCCTTGCTGCCAGCCTCCCTGCCAGCCTTGCTGCCAGCCTCCCTGCCAGCCTTGGTGCCAGCCTTGCTGCCAGCCGGTCTGCCTGCCAGCCTTGCTGCCTGCCTTCCTGTCAGCCTTGGTTCATGTCTGCCTGCCAGCCTTGGTGCATGCCTGCCTGCCAGCCTTCCTGCCAGCCTTGGTGCCTGCCTCCCTGCCAGCCTTGGTGCCTGCCTTGGTGCCAGCCTTCCTGCCAGCCTTGCTGTCTGCCTCCCTGGCAGCCTTGGTGCCTGCCTTGGTGCCAGCCTCCCTGCCAGCCTTTCTGCCAGCCTTGGTTCCTGCCAGCCTCCCTGCCAGCCAGGAACCCTACAACCATGCGGAAGCACAGCAAGCCTCAGCCATCTGCTGCCAGCCCTGGCAAGAGGGACAGGGCTACCATCCCACCCCCTGGCCCTCACTCTGGTTCTGCTGGGGCTTCTGCAGCACGGGCTCGCTCTTCTGGGGCTGGGGCTTCTGCTGCTTTTGCTTTTGGAGGAGCTGATGACAAGCACTCCAGCACCAGCCACTTCCACAGCACCTGCACCCTTCATCCCTGGGACTGAGCGACCAAGAGGAGTCCAGAGACTCATTTTTGTCTTATAGCTTGTTGTTAATAAAGTCTATTTATGATTCACACACTTGCTTCATTTTTTTTTTTTAATAAAGTCTTGCTGGAAACTTTTAGAAATGGTTTAAGCCTTTGCATGCTTGTGGGATGGGTAAGGATAGCTGTGGGATAGATAAACCTCCAGTGCAAGCATAGTGGGACTGTATGGTCCACCCTCCCAGGTGCCATACCTACGGCCCTTTATTATCAATAATAATGTAATAATTATCCACACATGTCAACATAAACACAACTCTTTATTAAACGCCCTGTTCATTGTAGCCCAACCAAACATACATGGCCCAATCTCATCCGTGTGATGAGACAGGCTGAAGGAAGCATCCATTAAGCATCTACCATCCTGTCTTGCCACTCCACTGCTCCAGCTGGGGAGTTGCACCATTGTCTCAGGAGGTTGCGCTGCTTCTTCGCTTCATGTGAGGCTCTGTTGGGGCCTTGCACATCCTCAGTGTCGATCAGGTTTCGCCCTTGCCTCCATTCCCCAGGCTCCATGTCCCCATTGCCTTGCTGGAGGTCCACGAGCCTGTTCCGCAAGACTGGGTAGCGGGTGCGCATGAGATTGTGCAGGATGCAGCAAGCTTCCATGATCCTCCTCACGGTCTCTGGGCAATGCTGCATGGTGGTGAGAAGTACCTGGAACCTGTTGGCCAGGATGCCAAAGGCATTCTCCACCACCCGCCTTGCCCTGGACAGCCTGTAGTTGAAGATCCTCTCTTCACCGGTGAGGAGTCTGGAGGTGTAGGGCTTCATGAGGTAGGTTGTGAGGGAGAAGGCCTCATCCCCCACGCTGAAGTAGGGCACATCTTGTGTGTCGTTGGGCAGGGGTTCTGGATCTGGGAAGCCCACAATGAGGTTGCCTTCCAGCTCCTCCTTGAGGTGACTGGCGTTGTATACCTGGGCATCTGAAGATGAGCCGTTGCCTGAAGCATCGATGTACATGAACTTGTAGTCAGCATCGACCATGGCGAAGAGGATGATGCTGAACAAGCCCTTGGAGTTGAAATAAGTGGACCCCGAGTTGGCTGGAGATTTGCAGGTCATGTGCTTGCCATCTATGGCTCCAACGGTGTGGGGGAAGTTCCACTTCTGATACCATTGCTCTGCAACTTTCTTCCATCCTTCTTCAGTAGAGGGGTACTGGAGGAGCTCCTCCTTGTATTCTTCGATGATGGCCTGCACCACTTCTCTGACCACAATGCTGATGGTGTTGGATGGTACCCTCCAGCCATACTGCATGCTCCTATAGGAGGTCCCTGAGGCCAGGTGGTGCAGAGTGAGTGCCACCTTGAGCCCAGGTTCCAGGCTGGGCCGAAAGCTGGTGTTTGCCTTGGTCAACCTTGGTGTCATGCGCTGCACAACTTCGTCAAACATGGCCGGAGGCATCCTCATGAAGTTCTGGAACGCCCGAGTGTCTTCATTCCTGAGCTCCACCATCAGCTTGTTGTACAGTCCGTCCTCTGCTCTTCTGGCGAACCATCTTTGGACCCAGACTCTTTTTGGCTGCCTCTTTTTCTTCTCGCAGTAGTGTTCACAGAGCCTGCAGATGGCTTCGCACTGTTGCAGAACGATGGTGGCTGCCGAAAGGACTTTGTCACAATCCACGGTGGACATGACTGGATGCTGTGGAAGAGGAAGAGCCAGATGAAGGCTGCAGAGGTCTGCACCGCTGGGCTGCTGTTCTGAAAGTGAGATGCAGGTGAGTTGCTCCCCCTTTTTATCGGCAGTATAGGTTTTCCTCTAGGCATCCTCTAGGCATCCTGTAGACATCCTTAATATCCGAGATAGGTCCCCTCTGCAAACGTTTTTTCCATTTTAGACGCTTTGTTTCCATTCTGCATCCGCTAGGCATCTGTTCTGCATCCGTTCTGCGTCCGTTCCACTTCCTCCCTGCATCCAGGAGGATGCGAGTTGCGCGGATGCGCAGCGGATGCCTAGAGGATATAGCAGATGCGTAACGGATGCAGAACGGCTGCGTAGCGGATGCAGAACGGACGAACTGGATACATTTTCCGCGCAAAATTTTTAGGCAGCCCAAAACTTTTGGAGCGGATGAAACGTCAATAAACGGATGCTGGACGGATAGAGAGGAAGACAAACGGAGGCAGTGAGTACATCGCGTTTTCCAACGGATGGCAAGGTTTTTGTCTGTTTTACATCCTCTTTGCATCCATTGGTTCAGTGTGACATGGGCTTTACTTTGAGTCAATTAAAGCTTGATAGAAAAAAAAGGGGAAAAAAGGAAAACAAGAACACAGCATTAGTATAGATTAAAGCTGCTGAATGAACAAGAAAGGCTTTTTCCAATAATCACTGGAGAGAAGTTTCATCAGATTTAAACAAAATCTACTCGAGTTTGTGAAATATATGCACTGTATATTTATAAAAGACATAAGCACAAAAAATAAAATTATGATTTAGCTGATAGTAATATAGCAGGGGCAGCCATGTTTTAAAAGAAGTCAATATTGATCTTCGGCATTGAAAAATGATTAGGAAAAATGTTTTTCTATAATAATCATACCTTGTACTCCTTAGGAAATAGCTGCAAACATTTACTGTCTTGGATCTATCTATCTATCTATCTATCTATCTATCTATCTATCTATCTATC
>BLBF01000003.1:94910286-94952334 GCA_015471245.1 Laticauda colubrina | reverse complement strand
ATCTATCTATCTATCTATCTATCTATCTATCTATCTATCTATCTATCTATCTTTATCTATCTATCTATCTATTTGTGGTGTAGGGTAAAGGAACCTGTTGATGTTTAACTGTGAAGAGGAACCAATGTTAGACAGAGAGTAGTGAGGGACATATTTTGAGGTGACCCAGTATGACTGAACTGGAAGGGAGGAGTTAAGAAAAAAATAAAACAGTTTGTGTGCAGAGAACTCACATGTTAAGAGTATTATGACAAAATACGACAGGGTGTCAGAAGTTCTGTAACACAGTAACTGAACAACAAGATCTATTCAAAAGACGAAAATGAGAGGCAGTGGGGATGAGCAGAATGAGGAAGGAGTTAGCAGAATGGCTAGCACACCCAGCGCTACTTTTAACATCCAACCACTGGAGCCCTTTGATTTTTCCAAACGAAATGAGTGAACAAAATGAATATGGCGATTTGAGAGATTTAGGCAAGGAAGCAATCTCGCAATAAGCTCCAAAGAAAATCAGGTGAACACTTTGATTTGCTGTATGGGAGACAAAGCAGATGATGTTCTGCGTGGCCTGAAACTCAGTGAAATTGGTCAGTGTCAGTATACTAAAGTAAGAGACAGCTTTCAATCATTCTTTGTAGTAAAAAAGAACATTGTGTATGAGCGTGCAAGATTTAATATGTGCAAACAAGAAGCAAATGAGACAGTTGATGCATTTGTCACAGCGCTGTATGCATTAGCAGAACACTGTAACTATGGAGCACTACATGACGAGCTCATCAGAGAAAGGATTATAGTAGGCTTGGTCGATACATGGCTATCAGAATGCATGCAAATGGAAAAAGACATAGACCTGGATAAAGCTATTAATATGGCAAGACAATCAGAGGGGATTAAAAAACAGCAAACCACATTGAGAAGTGATGCTAGTGCTGTAAACCTAAAGGATGTGAACTCTTTGGACAGACTGTTTAAAGGCAGGCATCAGAAAGGAAAGCAAAAATTCAGCAAATCAAAGAATGATGGAGCAAAGCCTCTAAGCAGGAAGAACAAAAACACTAAAGACCCTCAGTGTCACAAATGTGGTGGCATGCTTCACCCTAGACAGGAATGTCCTGCTAAGGATACTAAATGCCATACATGTGGGAAAAAAGGTCACTATCAATGTGTGTTTTTCAAGAAAGTCTGTTCATGGCATTGAGGAAGAGGAGGGAAGCTTCTGTCTTGGCTCTGTGACATCATGTGCTGATCCATGGACTGTGGAAATCAGAATGATGGATAAAGACATCACGTTCAAGTTGGATACTGGAGCAAATGTCACTGTTGTTTCACAGCAGAATTTTGCCAACATTTTTCACAACACACAGGTGCCGGTGCTGCGAAAAGCAGAGAGATCTCTACTGAGTCCAGGGAGAATTCCACTGGAAGTGATGCGGTTTGCCAAAGTACAGCTAAAGAAAGAAGCAAAACAAATTACAGAGAAGGTGTATCTGGTCAAAAACCTGAGTATGCCTTGCTGGGACTGCCAGCTATTGTAGCTCTTGGTCTGTTGGTTCATGTGGACATTATTGACATGGAAAACCTGAAGTCAAGCTACCCTAAGTTATGCAGCGGCATAGGGGAGGTTCGACAACCTTATTGTATTAAGCTCAAACCCAATGCTATACCTTTTTCTTTGAAAACCCCAAGGAGGATTCCCCTACCATTGATGGGGAAAGTCAAAGATGAGCTTCAACGCATGGAAAACTTGGGAATAATCACTTGTGTGGAAGAGCCTATAGACTGGTGTGCAGGCATGGTAGTGGTGCTTAAGAAGGACAGCAAAAAGGTGTGTTTGTGTGTGGACCTGACTGGCTTGAACAAGCATGTGTGTCGTGAAAAAATCATTTTACCATTAGTAGTACAGAATCTTGGAAAACTGGCTGGTGCTAAAATGTTCAGTGAATTAGACACCAACATAGGGTTTTGCCAGATACCTGTCACCGAGGATTCAGCAAAGTATACCACATTCATTACACCCTTTGGGTGGTTCCACTTTTAGCCATCTTCTATTTGGCATTGCTTCAGTGCCCGAACATTTCCAATGTATGATAGCGGAAGTTCCACAGGGGCTAGAAGGTATAGTTTGCCACATTGATGATCGACTGGTGTAGGGACAGGACCAGGAAAAACATGACAAACGACTCCATGCAGTGCTAAAAAAAAAACTGGAAAAGGCTCTGAACGTGGATAAGTGTGAACTCTGCAGGAGTGAGGTGGTCTTTTTGGGTCACATCATCTATGATGCAGGGATACCATCTGACCCAAGGAAAACAGAGGCTATCAGAGCTATTAAGGAGCCCTCTAGTGTGAACGAACTGAGGAGTTTTCTTGGCATGGTAAACCAGCTGGGAAAGTTCATCCATCAGTTGGCAGAAAAAGACAAGCCACTTTGTGATCTCCTTTCTTAGAAAAACTGCTGGGTTTGGGATGTGGAACAGGTCAGGGCATTTAAGACATTGAAAGATTCTCCTCCAGTGCTGGCCATGTATGATCCGAACAAAGTGACGAAAGTGTCAGCGGATGCATCATCATATGGCTTGGGCACCGTTCTTCTTCAAGAGTGGGAAGATAAATGGAAGCCTATGGCTTACGTGTTGTGTTCACTCATTCCAACTGCACAACGCTATGCACAGGTGGAAAAAGAAGGCCTGGCTCTAACCTGGGCATGTGAAAGATTTTGGGATTTCCTCCTAGGAAAGCATTTCTGCCTGGAGACTGACCACAAACCACTTGTCAGTTTGTTTGGAGACCAAGCACTAGATCTTCTACCCTTGAGAATTCAGCGATTCAGGATGAGGCTCATGCATTACTCTTACTACATTGTGCATGTGCTTGGAAAGTCATTTTGGACTGCAGACACATTGTCATGTTTGCCTATGGACTCTCACATGTCCAAAGCAGAACTGGAGCTGATGGAAAGCACTAACATATATATGGACTGTGTAGTAGACATCTTGCCTGTTAGCCACACATATATGGAAATCATAAAAGAGCAGTTGCAATCTGATAGTATTTGCTCTCATGTCATGAAATTGTGTGTAGATGGATGGCCAGTGCATGCAAAACAGGAACCTGCACTGAGAGGATACTGGCCAGAATGAGCTACATTCACTATACAAAATGGATTACGACTGAAAGACACTAGGCTTGTGATCCCATCCACTCTGAGGAATGAGGTGTTGGAGAGGCTGCATGAAGGACACCAAGGGGTGGTGAAATGCAAAGAATGTGCTCATAGGTCTAGGTGGTGGCCAGGACTCAGTCAGCAGGTCAGTGAAATGGTGCTCAAATCCAGGACATGTATTCAAGAGCATCAGAATCCTAAAGAGCCACTCATGACATCTGAGTGCCCGGAAAGACCATGGCAAAAGTTAGGGACTGATATGTTTGTACTTGGAAAGAAAACATACTTAGTTGTGATAGAGTATTTCTCCAGATATGTTGAGATTGCACTGCTATCGAACACTAAGTCAACTGATGTCATTGTCCATCTGAAGTCAATCTTTGCCTGGCATGGGATTCCAGAGGAATTGATGTCAGACAATGGACCACAGTTTTCTGACCAAGATTCCTCTCATTTTGTGTCCACATATCGGTTCAAACATGTTACCTGTTCCATTCGGAAAAACGTGAGGTAGACCGGGTTCCAACAAACAAATGTCTTTATTTGTTAACAACAAGTAAAAACGGAACATTGGCTCAAGCTGTGGCAGCCCTTTTATAGTGGCTTGCCTGCCGGCTTGTAGCCAATGACAGTAGTTTAATCTTGCCGCCTTTAAGCGGCTTCTTGGATTGGTTCCTAGTGAACCAATCCCTATACTGGCTTTCTTAGCCAATCAGAATAGCGAATTAAGAGTCTACTATTTTCATACAGAACACCCCTCCCCTCTTGGTTCAGTCCTACGTGGTGACGTAGTCACGCAGGTAGGTGGGGCTTCTTCTGACTCTACTGGACTTGCGCGGTTCATTTTCGCTGGAGACTTCAACTGGTTCGGATGGGGTTGCTGTCTCTCCGGCTCTTCTCCATGGAACCGCCTGGAAGGGTGAGTCAGCCATTTTGCTGCCACCTGAGTTTCTCAGGCCGGTGGTTTTGCCGCTCCCTCCTGGTTTCTCCGGGCAGGTCGAGCTGGCCTGGCTGACCCCTTCGATTGGATTCTTCCCACAAGTTTCTTCTAACTGTAACTCTCTTTTTTGCTTTTTTTGTTTGTTAGAATATTCTGGGTTTATTTTAAATGTTTCTTTATTATTTTCTTGTATTTCCCACCCCCCTCTTTGGTTTGTTTTTCGTCATTCTTTATTATTTGTGGTTGTGCATTCGTATTTCTTTCAATGTTTTGGGAACGAAGCTGGTCTATATGCTGCTTCCATTCCCTGCCATCATCTACGGTTAGTCGGTAGGACCGGGGGCCTGTAATTTGTGTGATTGTGCCTGGAAGCCATAAGGGGTTCCCGGTGAAATTTTTTGCATAGACTAGGTTGCCAATTTCAAATGTTCTGAAACGGGTGGAGGAGTCGGGGGGTCTTTCTGCTGTATAATTTGGGTGCAATCTATCTAATTGCGACCTAAGTTTTCTTCCCATTAATAGTTCCGCCGGGCTTTTGTTGGTTATAGTACTGGGTGTGATATGTTGGAGGGTGAGTAGGCGGTTAATTTTATCTTAGACATCCCCAATGTCCATTCTCTCTAAATCCTCTTTGGTAAACCTGACCATTCTCTCCGCTCTACCATTTGCAGCCGGGTGGGCCGGCGCGGTTAGAGCATGGCGTATACCTAGGGAGGCTAGGTGCTGTTCGAATTGGATGATTGTTAATTGTGGCCCGTTGTCGGATACTAGGACGTCCGGCAGTCCATGGGTTGCGAAGAGTTTGTCAAGTTGTTTAATGACTGTTTCAGTTGTCGTAGATGGCATAATTACAACTTCCAGCCAATTCGAGTATGCATCTATGACAATTAGAAAGGTATGTCCCTTAGTAGGTCCCGCAAAGTCAATGTGGATCCAACACCAGGGGCCTCGTGGGGTTTCCCAGTCCCTTATGGGTGCTTGTGGTGGGGAAGGCCTGGTTTTTTGACATTTGTTGCAAGATTTAACCCAGTATTCGATGTCCCTATTTATACCCGGCATAGCTTCCAGCAAGGCTTTTCATTTTAACAATACCAGGGTGGCCTTCGTGAAGCATACCCAGTACCCTGGTGTAATTTAGGAGGGATAACTACCCAATCACTCCACAATAAACAACCTTTTTGAACTGAGAGTTCGGTTTGTCTGGTCCGGAAAGGTTTAAAGTTTTCAGTTGTTTGGTTTTCTGGCCAGCCTTTACCTACCCAGTTTAGTATGCGGGCAGTCACTGGGTCCTTTGCGGTGGCTCTGGCAACATCGTTTGCAGATATTGGTAGTTCGGGGCATGTCTCTATCTGCAAGGTGGTCATCTTTGGTGCCGGGTCTTCCTCCGTTGTCGGTAACGGCGTTCTGCTTAATGCATCTGCATGGGAGATTTGCTTCCCGGGTCGATGCGTCAATGTATAAGAGCAAGCTGCTAGGAATTCTGACCATCTAGTCATTCAGGGGGAACAAAATGTTTGGTGTAGGCTTGTTTCCCGCCAAAATTCCTAGTAACGGTTTATGGTCCGTTACTATCAAAAATGTTCTTCCATAGAGATATTCGTAGAAGCGTTTCACTCCGCCGACGATTGCCAGGGCTTCTCTGTCCAGTTGACTATAGTTACGTTCTGTTTATGCAGAGTCTTTGAATAATAAGCGACGGGTGCCTCTCTCCCATCTGGCAATTGGTGGCTCAGGATGGCACCGACTCCGAACAGTGAGGCATTGCAGGTCACCGTCAATGGAAGTGTGTTACTAAACTGGATAAGAACGATGTTTGATGTTAATACATTTTTTATTTTCTGGAAGGCTTTTTTCTCTCTATGACCCCAAGTCCAATTAGTTTTTTTATCCAGTAACCAGTGTAATGGTTCTGCTATTGTCGCTTTGTGGGGGAGGAATACGTTATAAAAATTTATTAGTCCCAAAAATGCCTGCAATTCAGTTTTGTTTCTTGGCTGTGGTGCATCTTTAATGGCTTTGACTTTTTTTTCAGTAGGGTGTATACCCTCTCTGTCTATTAAATAGCCCAGAAATTCGACGCAATCAGTCATTAAGCAGCATTTTTCTTTTTTTACTTTCAGGCCAGATTCTCTGAATTTTGTTAGTACATTTCTTAGTCTTCTTTCTAGTTGGGTCGTATCTTTGGCCGAAATTAGGACGTTGTCAAAATATGGTACGACCCCTTGTATTCCATGAGGCTTTGCAACACTCACTCCAAACTGGAGCCTGTTGCACTTGAATGCCCCTTTGTGGGTCACTATTGTCTGTGCCTTGGCCGTTAAGGGGTCTACTGGAAGCTGTTCGTAAGCTTGTGTTAAATCTAGTTTAGCGAAAACTTTTCCTCCCCCAAGTGAATGTAACAAATGTTGTACAACTGGCACCAGGTATGCCCTTTGTTGCAGCGTATGGTTCAGGGTAGCCTTGTAGTCTCCGCAGATGCGAACCGACCCGTCAGGTTTAACTGGTGTTACAATGGGCGTCTCCCATATAGCATGGTCAACAGGTTCCAAAACCCCTTGGTCAATTAATTTGTTTAGTTGTTCCTCTATTTTTGCCTTTAATGCAAACAGAACTCATCTGGCCTTTAGTCTTCTAGGGGCTACCTGGGGGTCTAAACTAAAGGAAATTGGGGTCCCCCGATACCTGCCTAGGGAGCCGTCAAAAACGTCCTGGAACTCGTGGATCAGGTTTTCTTCCCAGTCGGTTGCGGCCACCTGGTCTACTCCGGTCATTCCGATGTCCAATGGTGCGAACCATTCGATGCCCAGGAGGCTTGGTCGGTCTCAGTCAACTATTGTCAATGGCAGGACTTCCACATGTTTGTAGGTGACTTGGAAATGTCCTAGACCTACCACAGGGATTCGATTCCCTTGGTAGTCCTTCAGGGTTAATTTTTGCTTCTGGAGCTCTTTAAGTCTGATATTAGGGACCAGTTGTTGATTGTGTCCCATGACACCATTGACAGGAAAGACCCTGAGTCTACCTCCATTTCGCAGGGGCTGCCTTCGATTTTTACTATTATTTTGACTTTTTTCCCGCTTTCCGTCTGAGCGCTTCCGATATTGAAAGTCTGATGGCTTTTTTCTCGGTTACTGGCTCGTTTGTTTCGCTGCCACTTTCTCTCGGTTTGTTTGGCTCAGCTTGTGGGGGAGACTTGCTGCGTCTGTTTGGCCTGTAATTATTTTTATTTCTGCAGACCTTCTCGATGTGTCCCCTTTTCTTACAAGCTCTGCAGATGGCATCAAGGAATCTGCAATCGGCTCGAGGGTGGTTTCCTCCACAGCCGGCGCATTCCTGCCAGTTTGTTTTTTTGCGCCCTTTTTTGTTGGCGTATAGGTGGTGGACCTGATCGTCTTCCTCTCCGGATTCTGACATCTCGTCAAAATCTTCATGGTGTGTGGTAGTGGGAAATTGTTTCTTCCCTCTAGTTAGGCTCGCTTCATCGTTGTTCGCGTTCATCTGTTTCATTTTGACCGCTGATTTTTTCATGGCTTCAGTGCTATGACTTCAGTGATGGCTTCAGCTACGGTTATGTTGGATTTATTTAGCAGCTTGCTTTGTAAATTAGAGTCTCTTAAACCCAATATTACTCGATCTTGCATCGCTTCATCTAAATTCAGGAATTCACATGCTCCCCCCAGTTGTCGGAGGGCTGCCACAAAATCAGCGATTGTCTCGCCTTCTTTTTGGTCTCTTAGGTAAAATTCATGCCGTTTGATAAGGTTTGACACTATTGGCGCATAATGAGCCTTCAGTATTAGTTGGAGTTCGGGCCAAGTCATTTGCTTCACGTCTTTGGGCTTCGCTAATGCCTTGGCCATTTTGAAAATTGTTGGCCCACAATGCGTTAAGAAGACAGCCCTCTTACGTTGGTCTGAGATCTCTTCCATCTCGTTACTTTCCAAATACATTTGGAAACGGTCTACGTAGGATTCCCAATCCTCTTCATTGGGATTGAAGGGTGCGGGCGGTGCGTTATTTCCAGCCATCGTCTTCAGCCTGATTTTAGTTTGCCGCGTGCACAGTCTCGCATTTTAGGATGATCCCATCCTTGTCACCAGTGTTCCGTTCGGAAAAACGCAAGGTAGACTGGGTTCCAACAAACAAATGTCTTTATTTGTTAACAACAAGTAAAAACGGAACATCGGCTCAAGCCGTGGCAGCCCTTTTATAGTGGCTTGCCTGCCGGCTTGTAGCCAATGACAGTAGTTTAATCTTGCCGCCTTTAAGCGGCTTCTTGGATTGGTTCCTAGTGAACCAATCCCTATACTAGCTTTCTTAGCCAATCAGAATAGCGAATTAGGAGTCTACTATTTTCATACAGAACATTACCAGCAGCCCAAAGTTTCCACAAAGTAACGGAGAAACTGAATGTGCAGTTCAGACAGTAAAAAGTCTCTTGAAAAAGGCTAGCAACCCTTATCTGGCCCTCCTTGCCTACAGAGCTACCCCTCTCCAGAGTGGGTTCAGTCCGGCTCAGCTGTTTATGGGGCGATGTCTTCGTACCACTGTGCCGACTCTTCCCTCTGAGCTAGACCCAGCATGGCCAGATGTTGACCATTTTGCTCATAAACAGAGAGAGAAGAAGAAAATGAATACTGAATACTACAACAGGAGACATCGTGCAAAACCTCTTCGTGATTTGGTAGCAGAAGAGCATGTATGGGTCACTGATACAAAAGAATCTGGGACTGTGCTGCAGAAGCACGCGAGTCCAAGGTCATATCTGGTGGATGTACCTAAAGGTGTGGTGAGATGCAATCATCAGCACTTGATACCCTTTACATATACATGCAAGTGAAGGAGGAGCGGTGGAGCAGCAGGAGTTACCAGAGACAAACAGTGAACAAGTTTCTACATCACCTAGGAAAATACTTAAAAACTTTCCTAGTGTGACAGCTACCCCAAGGACAAGGTCTGGGAGAGCTATAGTTAAACCAAAGAGACTGAATCTGTGAACTGAGAAAGTGAAAAGAGTTAATGTTGATTAGTAAGAAATCTGAGGTGCAGAATAGTTTAAATACAGTTAGGTGTATTAGATTAGTAAATAGTTATATGATAGTTATATTATTTAGATAGGAACAGACCTTCAACAAAAGAGGCAGAATAATCCTCTAAGGTCTGGTGAGACAAAGGTAGTCTACCCTTTGTTCTCTAGAAAAGGGAGATGTGGTGTAGGGTAAACAGAACCTGTTGATGTTTAACTGTGAAGAGGAACCAATGTTAGATAGAGAGTAGTGAGGGACATATTTTGAGATAACACAGTATGTAGAAACTGGAAGGGATGAGTTAAGAAAAAAATAAAGCAGTTTGTGTGCAGAGAACTCATGTGTTAGGAGTATTATTACAAAATACTATCTATCTATCTGAATTGCACAAACTTAATTGTTATGCTTGTACCTGTGGAATTGAAAGAATACAGTAGCACCCTTTTATCTCTTTCTTAAACCAGGCCATATTTTTCAAAGTTTTTGTTTTAGTATGTTAAGTAGGAAAATGGGTACCTTAGCGTTCTGACTTTATTCTATTAGAACAGTCAGGCTATTGCCCCCAACAAGGGGTCCTCATTTTACCCACTTCAGATGGATGGAAGGCCGAGTAACCCTTGAGCCTGGTGAGATTCGATCTGCCAAATTGCAGGCAGTCAGCTGTCAGCAGAAGTAGCCTGCAATACTGCATTCTAACCACTGCACCACCAAGGGCGACTAGACAGATGCTAGATGCCTATCAGGTATACCTAACTAATTCATTGATTGGAATATATGAAGAAAAGGATACCTCACAAAAACCAATTGGATATGACAACAAATTTGGTGAGTGTCCATATGACTAACGCTTCTCTGTCTAGAATGCACATAGGTATCTCATCCTACATCAATTTCTTAAGTCACTTCAAGAGCTGAGAATGCCAAGTGCTTGGTCATCGCACAGGTAAGCAAGGGAGTTTCCAAATATAATCTCTATTGATCTTTGCATCCTTTGCCATATCTCAATACAACCTTCTTATATTATTAATATTCATTAGTATTACTACAACCATTTTTCCACCACTCCCCACAGTTAGGAGTGGTGAGTCCCATACATAGGGAAAACAATCATCGTTTCCTCCAGTTAAATTTTCTCTTGTATTCCAGGCCAGTGACTGCTATTGCTGGCCAAGGCCTGCTGTGCAACTTTACCTTTGCAGATGCCTAATTTGAGTGCAGCAATGCAAAGAGTAATTTCTAACAGTCTCCAATTGAAAGGGGGCTTTTCAGGTAACTGCTGCTGGTTGCTCATGTGTCTTTCCCTCTCTCCTTTTGTCCCTCACCCCTTATTCTTCTTAGGCTGCTGTCCCAGAAGGTCAAGATCCATCCAGCTGCTCCTTTCATGAAATCTGGATGGAAATCCACCCCAATAACCAGCAGCAATGTATAGGATTCCTTCTTGCTGCTTTCTCTATGGGACTATGCTCTAGACAGGTTCCTGTACCTTTGCAGGCTCCGTGAAAAATAGTTAGGCAACAAGTGAAGGTATACCTATCAAGGAATTGAGGCCACTGGGAACAATGAATCTGGTACCTTGTTGTTTGTCAAGCCACAGAAGTTCTTCTGGAAGAACTAATTGGCAAACTTGCACACATGTCTATCAATTTCAGGTTCTCCATCCTATTGCATTCAATAAAAGTTCATTTTACCATATGTATTGTTTTCTGTTGCTAGATTCGGTTACGTAGGGATTAATGCAATATATCCTAGCAGGGCCTGGAGTAAACTGGCCCCCAAATGAGATTGTGAGGCAGGAGAGTTTCCTCAATCATCTTCCTAGCCGGTGGATGAGGATAAACCAAAAGAACAAGTTTTAGTGTCGTGAAGGAATTCCACTGAGCTAAGGTTATTTCTGCTGGTACTTCATGCTCATAGCATCAGTGACTTGGCTCAGCATGAAATAAGGGTCTATCCTGGTTTCAAAAATCCATTTTCAATTTTGGAGTTTTTGTGTATGTGTAACATATATGTACAGAAGGAAAGAGAGAGATTTAAGGAAGAGCTTGAGGCAGTGACGAGATATAATATATTCACAGATATTATCTGTACTACAAATGATACTTTTTTCTGAGATATAATTTGTTAACATTGGTAAGAGATCAATTCCCTCTCCTTGCATTTAGCCCCAACTATAAAAACTACAAAAACAATGTCTTCCTTGAATTTCAAACTATATCAAAATATGAATAAAAATAGAAAACACGTCAGAAAAATATTTTGGGTCATTGAAAATAAATAGCTAACTACTAATAATGCATCACAAGCCAGTTTGGTGGAATGGTTAAGGCATCATGTTCAAAACCAGGGGACTGTTAGTTCTAGTCCTGGCTTTGGCAAAAAGCCAGCTGGTTGATCTTGGGCCAATCACACTTATTCAGCCCTAGGAAAGAGTCAATGGTAAACTATTTCTGAAAAACCTCGCCAAGAATAACACAGGGATTTGTCTAGGTAGTTTGAGATTTGGACACTAATGAATAGAATGAAAAAAATGCCCTGGTCCTCTATTTGCCTTTTGATTACAAAGATCCCCGGTGAATATCTGGATACTTGGAAAAACTGGGTGCGATTAAGCATTCCAGAAGAGGACATATTATTCCAATATTGTTAAAAAAAAAAATGCATGGAGACTTGGATTAACAGGAGTTAATCCTGACTTGAAGAAGATTTCACCTTTCTTTCTTAAAGTTGGATTCAAAATGTAATTGTTCACACTGAAGAAAGCATTAGGGAAATTTATCTAACAAAGTTCATCATTTGGATAATTTAAAAAAACTGTTTTAACAAATTGTTAATAAATTGTTAAATTTATTAAACTGTTTAAATTATTAAATTTATTAAACTGTTTTCAATAAATTGCCTACAGAAATTATGAAGGTTAAGGAAAGTTGTAACTTTTACTGCAGCTTTTTCACCATTTTAAAGGTTATGTATGTGAAAAAAAAATACATTGATTAAATTGATATTGATCTACATATTCATACACGAAGTCAACTTCATAGCTTCTAAAATGTTGTCCTTTCATTTTCATCCTTTCTGATTTCCAAGTAATAAATTACATATGGCCAAAGAATGCAATGAGGCATTTTGCTACAAGCTGAGTCCCCAAGCTGAATGCAAACTTTTAATCGTAATTAGAAATACATGCAATCAAAAATAGAAGACAATATTTAATTACATTGAAATGCTCTTTGCTCATTATCCTAGGAAGCTACTATTTCATCTATGGACAAGATATATGTGAATAGTAGCAGTGCTCAATTATTATTATACAGAAAAGCATGACTTTGGGGAAAAGATATGTTCTCCATGGTGTCACTGCCTCTCACTTTAAATAAATATTTATATAATCTAATTTCCTAAATCACTGCGGTCATGTGACTCTCAGCAATATACAAAAGAAATGAACAATATATAATCATGAAATATCAATAATATACAATACATATAAAAATTAAGAACAACTAATGCATCAATATAAACATATATTCTCCAAATAAGCACTGATTTAACCTCTGGAATAGTAATTCAGCAATAATAACATCAAGGCTAATGTAGCTTCTTTTGTTGAGGTTGTTCATCGGCAAGGTATATTTACTTCACAACCTATGCATTTCAGGAACTTATCACCTTTTTGCTATATCTTAATTGAACAGAAAAAGCCATACATTGGGGAAAATAATTCCAGGGAATTTACATTGGTCTTTGATAACACTTAAAATGTCTTCTCCAACTCTTTTGTTGCATAACAAAAGAAAATGGATCTCCATGCCTGCTGAGTGTAATTATTGTTCGTTCTAATCTTAAATATATTGTGTGGAAGTGATTTATATTTGTTAAACAATACCCATTGCCATATTAGTGTGCTAGAGGAAGATTTCACAATTTTTTGTCTATTCTGTTTTAGCATGTTGGGTCCTTGTTCTACCCTGCAATTTGTGACATTGTTCTAAAAAAAATTGCTGAATGTTGGAAAATATTTTCAAATCAGTGAGCATAAACATGAGACTCTTATCTTCTGGTTGAATTTGAAACATGTTTCAAATGTTATTAAGGAATAGAGTATAACAACAGGAGTGCACTAATAATAGTTTGTGTGATAATATCTCTTTAAAAAAATGTGCAAAATGCCTGTTTCTTGTGTTGATTTTACATTAAATTGAACGGAATGGGTATACATCTTAATATGTAATTATGTCCAAATTAATTGGTTTTCACTGCATTCCTTCTACTACTTCTCAAACAGTATGGTGTTCCAAATCAAGCTGTGTCCTTGTTTTAGATAAAATTGAAGATGAATTGGAAATGACAACAGTATGTCATCGACCGGAAGGATTAGAACAACTTGAGGCACAAACCAATTTCACAAAGAAGGAACTTCAAGTACTTTACAGAGGATTCAAAAATGTAAGATGGTAAAATATACTTATTATCAACTGACCAGTAAATCAGAACAAGAAAGAGAGTTTTTCTGAAGTCCTTCTTTAGATATAAAATCAGACAGATAAAAGGCTATTATGCCTATTTGTTAATGTCATAATGATAGATTTAAAAGGAAGCCAGGCTGAAAACATGCAGCTCACTTGTTAAATATAGCCTGTGTTGTCATTTTCTAATGTACAAAATGGATGACCTAATAGCTCTGTAACCTGGTCGTTTCAGCCAAGCTCTTTATTGTGTTTTCATTGTGTCAAATTAGATTTGGGATATTCCATTTTTACTTTGGGATATCTTGAAAATATTTTGTGTTTCACAATTGTGGTCATATCCCACTCAGGTCATATCTTTTTTTTAAAAAAATCCAAGCATTTAAAATTAATTGCCAAGGAGCTAAACTTATCTGTAAAATTGTTTGACAACAAGAAAATGAATAACCTAACAAAATAAGTATTTGTTAGCTCCAATTTTCCCTGAAGTTCTCTTTTCTTTCCATAGTGTTTTAAAGCATTTTTTGGGGGGGAGGAGGGGGGAGAACAATCTGACTACTTCAAAGATAAAATGTTAAATTTCCTTCCTTCCTTCTTTCCTTCCTTCCTTCCTTCTTTCCTCCCTCCCTCCCTTCCTTCGCCAAATCCAACTTACCATTATTAATTAATGTGACTCTTCAATACACAGTTTGAACAGTGAATTGTCACTCTCCATAGTGATAACTCACTGTTCAAGCTGCATATTAAAAAGACTCACACTAATTAATAATTTGATTCTGCCACAATTTTTCAAGTTTATTCAGAAGGTAAAATTGTTATGTTTTCATAGTGTATATTATTAAATGTAGTGGATGCAGAGGGAAAGAGCCATATTTAGGAAGAAAAAATGTATATATATGTTGTAATTTATCTTTATCTAAAATTCTAGAGTTTAGGAAGTTATAAGTATACACAGTGTGCAGGACTGTTGAGGTTGCAAAGAAACATGACTATCAGATCAAATTTCTACTTCAGCAATCATTCATTGAAATATATTAATTTCATAAACAGTAAAATATTTCATAAAATTAGTTTTTATTGATAAAATATGTGTAGTAATAAAGTCTTTGCTTCATTACTCATCCTGATCCCAATATTTCTAAGGGGGATGTATTTTGCTTTCAATCAATTTGCCAAAGCTTTTCAAGGGTCGGGATAGATCCAACTCTTGTTGTATGGCAAACCAATTACATACCTATACAATTCAACATCTTCAAACAGAAATTGGCTGGGATATTGTTTTTATTTGCTGGAACAGAATTTGACAACTTGAACGAATATCTGCATGTGTTACATAAATTATTATTGAATCTATTTATTGTCTTTAAGTAATCAGCATAGTTCATGTAACAAAAAATGTAAAACCTAGAGTGCCTTGGTCAGCTGGATTAAGGCCAACTGATGCCCTAAGCACAGCATGCAATGGTATCCCCCAATCCTTCCATTTCTTAAATGACAAGACATTAAGCCTCGTTAAGTCATGAAAAGTAAAGTTGAGTGTGTCAGTGAAAGAGTTAAGGATATGATAGCTAAGGGGGTAAAATTCTGTGGTGCCCCCTCACCTTCTCTTGGTTCTTAATGATGTTTACATGGCATCAATTAATTGCCGACTCCCAGCAACCCCACGAATAGCTTTTCTCCATGATGGTCTGTCTCTAACCAGGTCCTTCAGCTCTTCCAATGGTGTACTCATTGCCACTTTCACTGAATTCATCCACCTTACTGTTGGACATCCTTGTCTCTTTCCTTCCATCTTTTCCAGCATTTACAGCCTTCTCCAGAGAGTTAGATCTTTACATAATGTGTGAGAAATAACATAGTTTGAGCCTTGAGTGAGAATAGTAGATTGATTGGTGCCCTAAGTATATATTTATGGTTGTGAGAAAAACCCTAACTAAAAGCAAAACCAAAGTATTTGAGAAATAGAAATAACAAAATATACTTTAATATAAATACTTATAGTGAGTCACAGGATTTCCTACTGGCAGACTGCAAGAGAGGACCCTGATTAAGCCCACTCTTCACGTTATATATGTTGGCAAAAATATTTAAACAGATAGGTAACAGAAAGATGAAGGGTGGTGGTATAATCATATAGTCAGCCAGTGCCATTTCCTCTGGAGTGCTTTGACAAGCTATTTGATTGACCTTACTGCTACCTTTTCATACCTTTTTGATGGTATCAACATATACCATAATGATTGGCATCTGTTTGCTTTCTGCTGACTATTTCCACCCCAGGGTCACAGCACCAGGAGTTAAGTGATTTATCTACCAAAAGCCGTGATATATTTTAATACACTTACTGTAATGTGGAATGCTCCATACTGCTGCATTATTTTGCTTAATGGTTAATCCAAGACTTTCCTTGGCACCTTAGGCTGGAGGCAGATATTTAGCTATAGATATAATACATAATATACAATATACTGTACAAGAGGCAAAGATCTAACTATAGATACAATCCAAGTGACTCCTGTTAGAGGAAGGTAGTGTTAATCTTCAAGAACAGTTCCTAGCAAGCATTAGGTGGAGCACAATTGCAAATTAAGTCTCAAATATGCAAACCTGGGCTGTCCTGGAATGTTGAAAGCTGTGTTGAGTGTGTTCCTGTAAGTATCACAGAAAGTGGGAATCCCGTTTGGTAAAAAGGGATGAAGCAAGTATTATTCTAGCTGGCAACAGTAAGGAGACTTGTTCAGGGAAAACCTGATCTTGCTAACTACATTTTATTAGGAGGATAATAAACAGCATGGACTCTGTGCATGTGCAGCTAGGACAAAAGGCAGATACAAGTGAACTCAGATGAGTACTCTCTCAGACAAAGAGCAGGCGGAATGGTATACAAAGAGGTGACATGGAATATAATGTTAAATCTTGATTTTTAATGTAATAAAGTCAAGATAAAAATATAACAACAAAAATAAATCTACTGCCTCCTTCTGGTCAGTATGTTATGAGGTACTAATAAGACAGTACATTGGTGTATTTCAACTTCGAAAAGTTTTACTGCTAGTTTGCTTTTAAAGGAGACCTTCCAGAAACTCTGAGCATAGCTGACAATCATTTCTGATTCCAGTATCAGGGTGATATGAATTATCCTGGCTATGCCCAATTTTTCTCTATATAATGAAACATTTTTCTATGTTTCCAAATGGATTAGAAAAGCAAGACTCTAATTCAAGGTCTGAGTTGCAAGGGCCAAGACTACTGAGGACCTATATCAATGCACAGCATGGTTGTTAGTGTTCAGAATGCTTGGCTTTTTCATCCTAGTCAAAGGCTCACTCTTCCTTGCACTGAAATGCAGAAGATCTTGATATGTAGGTTACTTATCAAAATGTGTTTATAAAAAAAGTGATTGTATGATGGTATAATGTTGCATAGTATAAGAATAAAAATTATATTTTGGGGAGAAACTCAAGTAAACTAGCTTCTGGATATGTAAGAAAAAGGCCTGAAAAGTAACTTGTTATTTTCCCATAAAGTTTCATATCCTAGTTGTGAAAATTCTCAATTTATGGAATTGTAGATGAGCATCGGAATACCCCAATTATCCCCGATATGCACAAATTTCTAGTTATATAGTTTAAAGTATTGTGCATGATTAACCAGACAGAACATTCATCAAAATTCTTAATGAACTAATTTTGTCGTGTTTATGTTGCTCCAACAGAAATTACATTAAGGGGCATACCTGCTTAAGTTCCCAAGGAATATGTCTGAAGATTTAGCTGTATTAAGTTATTCTCTCTACTACTAATGAGATCTCTCTCTACTACTAATGAGATCTCTTGAGTATTCTTGACTCGTGTGAAACAAAACTGTGACCATTTAAGTGTAAATTAATTGGAACTAGTAGGCACATTTGAAAGCAGTGCAAAGATTTAAAATTAGAAGTACATGTTCACTTTGACGCTCAGAAGGGTTTATTCAAATCTTGCCCAAAAAAATTATCCAAACTTCCAAAAATGTGTGTGTGTATAACACATACTGTATGTTACCCTTCAGGCCAAGAATGATAACACCCTGGAAAGTCATAGCTTGAGGATAACATTTGGCAATTATACCTATTCTCTGTTCACTAAAGAGTGAATTACCAAAAGGGCATAATATTTATTAGAATAACATAACCTGATTATAAATCTAAGGCATGTCAAATTTTTCAACTTTCGATTTTGAAATACTGTATTAGGTGCTCAAAAGTTGTGACATGCCTTGGGGATTGTAAATATATTTTGGTTACTTAATATAATTTAGATATTCTTGGTAAGTAACTACATAAACATCATAACTTTTTAACATTTTGCTTGTTTCATGTGACACCAGGTTATCTATATGTCTGTTTAGTCTGTTTTTTTTAGATGCTGACTGTTGATGGACTGCTTAAATGTCCTCGGTTTCCTATTTTAAATCGTTCTTTACTGCAAATCAGAACTGAATGGGGCAGTCCTTGAAAGTGATAATAGTAATCCATAAGTAAAATGTAATATTTAAGAAGTTCAAACACATAGCAATAGTAGTAGCACTTAGATTTATATATTGCTTCATAATGCTTTGCAGATCTCTCTAAGCAGTTTACAGTGTCAGTACATTTCCCCCACCAATCTGAGTCCTCATGTTACCAACCTCAGAAGTATATTCCGAGGGAAGACCCTTCTCCATTCCTCCCTGCAGGCCCTAGGATGAAGAGGGGATGGGCCAGGAACTTCCTCCAAAATTCCTTCTGCCTTGCTCTACCATTCCCTTACTCTGCCCAGCCAGACTTTGCTCTTTCCCAGTCTCTTCCATAGCCAACAGAGCCACACTCCCACTCCCTGTCAGCTGCTCGGCCTCCCCCTCCAAATCAGATTCTGACAGGGGCATGACAACATGTAAGACTCCATGATTTCTGATCTATAAATACAATATATATTTCAGCAGAATCTCATCTGCCATCCTCAGGCTTCTGTATAGAGTTAGTTCCTAGTTTCAGATTTGAGGCTGGTCCATTCTGATTGGCTGGGAGCCTGGATCTGTGTTCATTGGACTTGGAATTTGATTGATTGGTGTTTCTGGTTTCTTCTGTCTGTTTTGTGGCTTTGATTGGCTGGCAACACTCTGTTCTTGTGTTGGAGGCTTTCAGTGCAGCTTGGCTCCGTGTGATAGCTTGACTCACAGACGAACTCAATACAGAAGCCTGATAATGGCAGATGAGATTCTGCCGAAATGTTGCTACAACTTTAAAAGCACAACTACAATGACGTGGGATAATACCCGAAGGAAGCTGAACAGCATACATATATATGTATGTATATGTATCAGAAAAAAACAAAAAGGAAATAAAAACAGAGAAGAAAAATAATATGGTAAAGGAGAAGAATATACTATATATAAACAAACAATTTCTCTTTTCATCACAACAAATATAAATAATTTTTGAATTTATCATCTCTTAAAATATAACAAATGAACTCTACTTCCCATGTATCATCTCTTCTCTACATACGTGTGTTTAAAATCTCATTCCTTCTCAGTCAGCAAAAATCCATTAAAGGTTACTAGCAATAACAACATATTTATTTTGACTGTGATCAAATAAAAACAACTTTATATTTCTTCCTTTTACTTTTAACCTTCTTAATCTTTGATCCCTTCTAATAATGTTTTAGAACTTTATTTCTTTTAATTTCTTCTGTGTTTCTTCTCAGAAAATTCTGTAAGTTTTTTATCAACTCTATTTGTTATTCCAATATGGGAAAATTATCCTAGCCACTCTTTTGGTATTTGTTATTTATATATCCCTTTTAATTATTAAGACAAAAGCTGGTTTCATTTGTAAAACTAGCATAGCTTCCTTTGCCATGTCATTTTTACTGCTTATAATTTTTAAATCCACTTTCAGGTGAATCTCAATCTTGTTCAGTAAAACTTCTATCATGTTCTTCTTCCATATCATCATTTTAAAACAGCCTGTTTTAAGTTTTTATTTCTCCACAGTCATCAGTTCCATTAAAAATAGAGTCATCTTCATTTTACCATTTCTTGCCCAGATGCCTGTGCCGGTTGGTTTCTTCTGACAGAGAAAAGTCAAAAATGCTTGGAAACCTTTTCAGTGAAAATTTTTTCTCTCCTTTTATTATTATTTTAAAGAGCATTTGCTAATTTATTCTAGCTTAAAAGTATTTTAAAGATTTCCAATAAAATCAATAGGGCTTAATTTTGCTTACCCCCAGTGGGATCAAACTCATTTACTCCTTCAAAAGCTATCACTCCTTAGCACTTCAGTTTTTGCTATTTGTCAGCAGGTGATGCCTGCTTGTGATGAATTACTTTAATTCTTATTAGTTCATTTTGTTCTCTTTTGGCCGAGCATTTTCTAAAAGCAAATACAACTTTCCCTGGGAAATTTGCATTTCCAGATATTTCTCTAAGTACAAGTGGAAAGCTTTAAGGCTGATCTGTCTTGAGACTGTCACAATGGCACCAGAATGATGCAGAGTGGAACAAGAAATGAGTGTTCTTGTTTAATGATCAATTCTTTCCAATCTCTCAATAAGCAAGCAAGGTAACAGAGGTGAACATAACTGCTGTAGCACTAGAATCAGAAGGCATACCTAGAGCCTAAATCTGGTTAGCAGCACGGGAGAGTGTTTTTCTGTATCTCTGTTGTTCCGCTTTGGTTTCCAACAGCCAGCGGTGCTAATATGAGCAACAGTCACCCTCCCCACCGTAGATGAGATGAGATCAGATCTTGTTATAGTTTTATCTACAGGTGAATTGCAAAACAACTGTGCCTCTTCCGACAATCGATTCCTCTCCAATTAGCTTTGTTTTTGCAGTTCCTTTTTTTGTGGGGATCAAATGAAATTAATTGCCTGAGGGGATCCATCTCAGAATGGTCTCTGCAGGTTTGTGTTCCAGGTGGCAAAATGGATTTTAGTGCCCCCTCCAACAGAACAAGGATTTTGACTTAAACTTGATTTTCACTGCATGGTAATGGCAAAAGAAATTACTTATTGAGCCAAGAGAGGAAAGTGTTGATTAAAACTGCTGTAAGAGAGTTTCTTTGGTTCTAAGCATATAGAACTCAGCGACCAGAAATATGATGGTAAAGGTATTGTGGGGACCAGGTGATACTATAAATAATTTTTTAAAAACAGCTTTACTTCTTGTTTTCTCATAGGAATGCCCTAGTGGAGCTGTTAATGAAGAAACATTCAAGCAGATCTATGCACAGTTTTTCCCTCATGGTGGTGAGTGACAACATTTCTTTTATTGAGAAGAGCTAGCTTAAAAGACAAAACTCATGAGTTAGACAGAACTGAAGATACATTTTCTCAATCTATAGTTCCTGAAAGAGAAGTATGAGAACTGGAAAAAAAGGAAAGTACACAATGGCAATCTGCCAGCTATGCTCTTTCATATCATGGCTTTCAGAATCAAAAATGAATCCAGAGAGTACTCAATTCAGCTCTGCCTTTGTTCACTTTTGTTATTTTAATAATATAATCTTCAATTAATTTGTGTTTTTCAGATGCTAGTATGTATGCCCATTATCTTTTTAATGCATTTGATACAGCGCAGAATGGATCTGTGAAGTTTGAGGTAAAGAAATTGTAATTTGTCCTTAGTATGAGCAACAAGCACTAATTTGTGTGTTTATGTCTATCTGTGCAAATCTCTGACATGAGGTCATTAGGATCTCTTTAGTAAGTTATTTCCTATACAACATGAATGGAAGTGATGCATAAGAATGGGCTTTTGGGGCTTTTTACCTGTTGCATCTATATTTTATAGTGCAAATGTTTGATGGACTTCATTTAATCAGTAAACTTATGAATTCTAAGATGGATAGCTCATATCAAAATATTTATTCATATCTGATTCAATGCCAATCACAGGCTTCTTAACCATGCCTAAAATTTTCTTCCACTGTCTACCATTTGAGAATTTAATCATGTAATCATATGACTTGCCATTCTTTTAGCTGTTTTGAAAAAGTTGCCATCTAGGTAGAGCCTGAACCATACTGGTCTGACCTTAGAATTGCACAAAGGCATTTTTAAGTATAAATGAACATTTTTATATGAGATCCTGATTCTAACAAAGCATCATTTCCAACGTTGCTCGACTGAAAAGTTCAGAGAAAGCATTTTCATTTGGTTAAAGCAAATCAGTATTCAGTTAAATCATCATGTATTTTCCTGGATTCACAGGATTTTGTGATGGCACTCTCTATTCTTTTGAGAGGAACAGTTCATGAAAAGCTACGATGGACATTTAATCTCTATGACATAAATAAAGATGGCTATATAAACAAGGAGGTAAGGTGGTTTATAGTCCTCTCCAGGCTTTTGGCTGCTGATTAAACCTGCAAAATGCAACTCAGGCTTGGCATCAACCTACCTACTAAAAGATTTCTATTACTAGCTCTGGATTAAATATTTCTTAAAAACATAATAATGAATTAGCTTTTAGTATACATAAATTATTGGTATCTGTGCATTTATAATCACCATGTCAAACATGTCAAATACCTGCTGTACAAAATATAACATGAATGTTAGATCCATATAGACAAAGGGCACTTTTTCCCCACTTCTTGTTGGAGCTAAAATTTACCTTGCTTTTCATATTGCTTTAGTTCATGACTAGCTGAGAAAACCACTCAATGTTTAAAATAAACATTGAAAGACAGGCATATTACAAGCAAGTTTCTATTTGTTCTGTTATTCGTAAATAAAACAATTAGTTTAAAAAGTGTCATAGCTTTTTGCATACAATATGTTTTATTGGTTTTTTAAGGATTAAGACAACTGGAAAGTGCCAATATGAGATAGAGTGAAAGAGAAAGGAGGTTGTAACAAATGTCACAGATACAACAGCCTTGCTCAGGTCTTTAGGCCATACTTACAAATAGTATCTCTATTATCACCAGTCTTTCTATGTTTAGAAAAGGTTGTCTGAAGGGGCTTTTATTTCTATCCATGCAATTCAAAAAGAAATGAAATGAAATGAAATTATAAGATGAGATGAGATGAGTTGTCAAAGTTCCAATTATGTGTTGGCACCTTCAAGTTGTCTTAATTCTTATAAAAACAACCAACCCTATCAGCACTCAAAATGTCATAAATGGAAAATCAATCCTGGCTTTCCCATTCAACATAGAAACTAGGGGTGGTGGACAAAGTGGAGACAAAGCTTGGACAAGGCTTGTCACCTCTGTTACTGAGGTTTATGTATCCATAACATCATATTGGGCAATAAAGCTTAAAATCTGACTTCATTCTCTTTAACAGCAATTCTTGAATGGAGGCATTTTCACTTTGTCCAGATCACATCAGATAAACACATCTGCATAAATATTTAAAAAAACTGAGACAAATTGAGACATCACATGAAATTGAGTGGTGTGTGTTGCAAAAAACAATAATAACATAGCAGAGCAGAAAGCAACCTGATTGCTGGGTGTCTTGTCCCAGACAACACTTTCTGGAAGAACCAAATCTCTGTTCATCTCAGCAAATCTTTCTTTGGAGAAACAAGAATACAAAGAGAGAAATACATAGCACATATATGGCTTCAGCAATAATCTCACAGACAAATTTGCAATGCACAAAGCACCATATGTCACCTTGGCCATTTTAGCCTTTTACGAATTTACATGGCAACAACTTCCCTCAATATGTTTAATAAATTACACAAGCTCATTATCTCTTCTGAGCCACACACTATGCCAGGAAATATTTGCAAGGAATTTCTGTGCTGTTCTTTGAAGTGGAACAGGCAAACATCAGATTCATCCAATAACTGGGTTGGATTTTGTTATTCTGCTGAATAACAGCAGAGTTTCTACAAATATTAGTCCAGCTCTAATCCAAGGGAGACTTATTCCCAATGTAATTAGATTAGAACTGAGAAACTAAGGAGAATTTTTCTAATGGTGGAAGCAATCAACTAATGGAACAGCTTGCCTTCAGAAGTTGTGGGTTGTCCATCACTGGAGGCTTTCAAAAAGAGACTGGACAAGCATTTGTCTGAAATGGTATAGGGTTTCCTGCTCAAGCAGGGAGTTGGATTAGAAGATCTATAAGGCCTCTTCCATTTAAGTTCTATTGAGTTTCTGAAGGAAATGCTATGTTTTCCAAGGGAGAATGAAGAACTTCTTACTCAAAAAACTCGCATGGATTATATAAAAGGTATAATACTGTTTTTATTTTTGCAATAAAATTAAAATATTTTAACAATTAAATTAAAACATTTTAATTTTCTTCCAAAAATACTTTTTAAAGAATGTATAGTAACACCTAGAAGCATGAATCAGCATCAGACAAACAACTGGGCAAAAATCTATAATCAAATTTAACCAAGGAGCAAACTATACCTTCATCATTACCTCACAAGCTGCGATGTATAAAGAGGCAGCAAACTCCACCCTCATTCACACTAATAGTATTAACTATTTGGAAAGTGAAATATGTGCAAGCAAACAACCAAGCTCAGAGAATACTAAGATCTTCAGAATTGCCCATTGGCTCATTGGTTCAGTTAGCATATGCACAAAAGAAGTTAGTAAAATAAACGAAGATAATTTTCCAGAGAGTTGTGTAGAGGTTTGCAGCAGCACCTTTGGGATTAACAAGTTTAGTAAGATAAGCATTTGATAGATAGGGTCAAATGAAATGTGTGATAGAGTGAACAGCAAGTCCTTGAAGTTTATGTCATAATAGATTTGTTAGTTTTTAATGTGCTGCAAGATTTTTATTTTTGGTAGAGCAACAGCACTTGGCTGTTATTGCTTACATAACATGTGAGGCAAACAAAGGGTTGTATCCAGCACAACTGACATTTTCTTATATATATATAATTGTTGATTGTATTGTATTGATGAGGCTGACTGATGATATCCAGTGATGGCTTTGCATTAACAAACAATTATATTATTAATTACAGCCTTAGGTACCAATTAAAAATAGATCTTCTGAACTGAAGTAACACTCTATAACTGAAAGGATCCAGTATAGCGAGCAAAAGGAGATAGAAAAACCAAAAAGATAGATAATCCATCTTGGATAAAGAGAAATGGGTTTTTACTAATACAAAGCTCATTGGATATAAGCTGCTGACAAAAATATCTGGATCTAACTTAGAAATAACAATTCAAAGTACTGATCTGGAAACATGATTATGAGAAATCCAGTCCATGTTCTTGAAAATGCAAGTAATGTTCAACCTGTGCCTTACAGGATGTCTGACAAGGCCAAATATAGCAGGTCTGGGCATGCTGAACAAATTTTTTTTTGGTTAGAAAGATTTATTGAATTAAAAGTTACTAAACAGACATTTTTTAATAAAAAGATCAAAACATTTGAAAATGTCTTTATCATAGCTCAATAAACTCAAAAAACCTGCTAATTGAAACAATTCTGTTTCAATTAGAAGGTTTTTAGTCCATGTGCAGCTTTAAATCACAGTCTTCCTTATGGGAATATTGCCATGTCAGTATTGTTTTATTGTGGAAAATCAGCACTCAAAGAGGAAAAAAAAAGATTTCTAGGGTGTTATTGCCACAGCTGTGTTGGATTTGAAAATTAATCCTATTTGTGATCTCTCTTGTGTTTTAATTGTTATAATTTCAGGAAATGATGGATATAGTAAAGGCAATTTATGACATGATGGGCAAGTATACTTACCCAGTACTGAAAGAAGATGCTCCAAGACAACATGTAGAAGTATTTTTCCAGGTAATATTCAGGTGTTTCTACATTGAAAAATCATATTTTTAATAATTACATATTTGGAGTAGACATCTGCAGAACTGTAGAGCTATGCTTCTGTGGCATTTCTACATTATGCTTCAAAATCAATACAAAACCAATCTTTTTCTTTACAGAAAATGGACAAAAACAAAGATGGCATTGTAACTTTGGATGAGTTTATTGAGTCATGTCAGGAGGTAAGGGAAGACTTCCTTCCTTTTGCACTAAAACCAGTCAAGAAATCATCTTGATGTGGTTCATCCACTATTTTACATCATTCCAATGTATTTATTTTTTATTTATTAATCCACTATATAAAGTCAGTCACCTATCCAGTGAAACTTTGAGTGACAAAGAGAATAAAAACATAATCAATTCATCCCTCCTCCTCAAGTTGAGGCTCCCTATGAAAACCTCAGGTCAAATCCATATACCCATATGTCCATATACCCATGCCAGAGCCTTTATATCTAATATCTTGGCCCAGTGCCTGCAAAAACAGGCAGGTCTTTGTGGTCTTGCAAAAGACCAAATAACTTGCTAAGAACTTAAAATTATATGACACATTCCACTTATAGGAAAAATAATGAAGTCAAAGTGTAAACAGAGGGTTGAATTTGCACAGGATTGAAATTGGCACAATTTGCACAGATGAGAAGATGTACAAAGAGAAAAGAATGATGTCAACGCAACACAATAAATTGTGAGATTAAAAGTAAATGTAAGAAAGAAGTCTAACTTCTCTAAGAAGTTATTGCTTGAAGGCCCTGATAAGAAAACAAGTTATACTGAGCATGGGAGGGCTTAGCAATATAGGAGAGGACTGAGAAAAGTTGAAGGCAGACCCTATTTATCTTGGAAGTCCCATTCTAAATAGAGCTCAATAAAGAAATGGTCAAAGGCATGAATATTTCATTCAAAAAAAAGTGTACAAAATCTGTTAAAATACACACCCATTCCTGCACCATTATCCAAATACTTTTTTCCAAGAATCTTATTGAGTAGAAGATTCTCAGGTTAGATCCCTCCATTCATCCATCCATCTGATCCCCCATCTGAGGTCATGAGCAATTTGATATAGATCCTTATCAAGCTTATGTAGGCAAAGCAAGCTCATTCTCAAAAGAGAGTCTTGGCTTTGTTCCTGGCTTTGGTGGTGCAAAGCTCATGTGGTTTATCCAGAAAAGCAGGATACCTTTGGACCATATAGGCAGGGCAGGAGCATTTTCAAAATGTATGCTTGAACAGGTGCCAAACATGGCAGTTAATTGGGAAGTGAAGAGTACTGTATATTTCAGAAAGCCGTTGTCTTTCTGCCTTTCTATGTAGAAAAGACTATACATACATTATCAAACTATAACTGAAAGGATCAGTGAAATAATAGTGTAAAAGGACAAATATATTTAGAACTTCATTAAAAATTGAAAATTGTAATCCATCTGCTTCCTAACAACTCCTTCATATCTCCAGTGGACCTTATTATAGACCTTAAAGTCCTTTTAAGAATTACTCACATCCAGCAGAGATCTCTTAGGAGATCACTTTGCATTCTTCTTCATTAAAACAGAGCTAAACTTTATTAAATACATAGCATATATTTTATAATGTTTTTCTTCCTATAATTGTTTATCAGAAGAATACTTGATGATCAGTTGCTTTCCTGGGCCTTGCAGAGCTAATTAAACATTGCATATAAACACTGTTTTTCAAATAACTGTTCATGCTTATGATACTTGGTAGAATACAAAAGTATGTATAAATATAAATTTTCATAAATATAATGAAAATACATATGTAATTAAATGTAAAGGACTACCTTTAAAGTGGAGACTTTTTTGAGTAGGGCATAGAAGCTTAGTTCTTTCTTTACAGTCCTGTGATGAGGACCCTCATATTTTTATTAGAAGCATTTGCTTGTACATCTCAGTTAGGTTCCCAGTGAACAATGTGATGTTTATTTTAATTTCAGTTCTTATATTTAGTTTGTAAAATTAAATTTCCATATTTCATTAAATATTGAGCATCCAGATCACTTTATTCAACATTATGATGGTAATACATTAATATCATTTTAGTTTCCACATTTCGAACAACAGACAAGACAATAGACAAACATCTGATCCTCTTTAAATTACTCACTTCAGAAAGAGTGGGAACAAAAGAAAAATCCTTCATTTCCTACTTTCCTTCAGAAGAAGAAATTATCTTTTCATTGTTCCTTTTAAAAAGAACTATCCATATTCACTGTCTTGAGCATAGCATCCAGATTATCCCCTGTAGCTACTTGCAAAGAATGATCAGCTGTCATCCAGTAATCTATTGGCCACACAATATTGTACTCCATTTATCATGCTTGATTATGTACCATCAAGTCATATTCAACTCCTAGCAACCACACAGATAGATTTTCTCCTTGATGAACTGTCCCTAACCTGGCCTTTCAAGTATTCCAATGTTGCACCCATCACCATTATAACTAAATGAATTACCTTTCTGCTAGTTCTGCTAACCTTTCTTTAAGTAGGACAAAGTTATCTTTTCTATACTCCAAAATGTAGGAGATAATAGAGTTACCCCATTTTCCTGCAGCTACTTGTGAATGCATGTATGCTTAACTTTTTTAAAAAAAAAATAAACAAGTATGACTAACTCTTCTTGCAAGACTGATTGCATTTCCCTTTACTTAGACATTATCTGTGAGAGACTTCCTATTTTTCAGGTTCAGTTTCAATCTCTGCAACTGGTTTTTTTAAGTTAGATTTAGCCTCCCTTGTTTCATTAGAATACCAAGCAGACATGGGCAGGTTTTTTTTTCTTCTTTCCCTTTTGGATTTCTTATATTACCATCTGAGCAAAGCAATTCCAATTATACCCAATATGACAAGCAATTTATAATAAATCTATTAGCTCCTATCACAATAAATTCAAATTTGAATCTATTTTATTTAAGCCCAAACCCCAAACAATAGCAAAATAGTTGTACAGAATCAGCAGATAAAACTTGTATAACGATTCAGATTTACAATTACATTTCCTTATCTCCAGGAAACAGGCCTTGGGGTAAGCAAAATAAATAAACATTATCTGAACACATTCTGTAGTTCTCCTAAATCATTTGTTCACGTTTGCTTATTTCACTAGCCTTCTATTCTGGTACAGAAGCATCAGATGCATCAAATATGTCCTTCTTGAGCATCCATCTTTCGTCAGCATTGTTTGATCTGTCATGCTAACCCTTTCCCAGATCATCATGCACCCTATTTTATTTGTAAAAAAGAATTTATCACCTTTTTCCAGGCTTATCACAGGCCCCTGGCAACAACTTTTACGGTTCAATTGAAGATCATAAAATCGTAGAGCTGGAAGGGAGCTTGGAGTTCTTGTAATTCAAACCCTTGCTCAAGGCAGGTGTCCTTATATTATCCTGGGCAAATGGTTGTTTAATCTTTTATTGAAAATTTCCAGCAATGGAACACTGGAACAATTGTGCAAATCAAGCTGTTCCACGAATCATTCTTGTTGTCAGTAAAATTCTTCTTATTTCCAGTTTGGTTCTCCGTCTGACCAGCTTCTAGCCATTGCTTCTTGGAAGAGTTAGGGCATAAAAGAAAAACACTTGAATGGCACACTATTAATTAATGCCTGTAAAAGCTATTGGGGCATCTTGAACTGTAATATTTCTCATATTCTACAATATATTGTAGAAATATATAATCATATTTCTCATATTCTACAATATATATAGCTATCATTAACCATATTACCAAGCCTGAAGTATGGGGCACTGAATAACAAAGTAAAATAAATGAATAATGTTCATTTATTAAATAAATGAAAAATTATAACAACAAAGGTATCAGAAACAAGATTGTTATTGTTGTCAATAAAAACTGACAAGAAACTCATAAAAAAAAAGAGTGAAAAGAAGATAATCTTAAAAAGAAATGCAACATTCATCTTTTTTGACAACCACAATCAATCTTTCTTTTCAAAAGAGTATGTATACAACATATAAAGGTAATATGAAAGAAAAATATTACTAATATTTTCGTAGTAATGATGACCTAATATGATTGAATTTTCTTTTATTGCACAGTTTTTCAAAGCTCTTACTGTTAATTTTTCAGACTGGGCAACTTCCCACATTGAAATACCTCTGAATACTTTATATGAAATGCATGTCATATTTCCACTGTTTTGCAATAGCAAATCTAGTAGCTAACAGTGAAACTGAAACAAATTAACTAAAAGTCTATGTATGTGTGCAGCTGGGTTCAAATGTGATAAATAAAATTCCCATTCTGATATGCATTAAATATTTAGACAATAAACTAGCTGAATGATTTATTATAAAATATTGTCAGATTATTTCCTAAAGCACAGGACATGGACATCAAAGTTGGCAACATGTATCAATTTATTTCTACAACCGCAGAAGATTTCCAATTTATATAGCATTCTATAATAGTTAACAGCTTGTTGAGACAAAGAAACTTTATTAGAGTGAAAGAATTAAAATCAGACCAGAATCATGCTTATGCCCATTTTTTGGCAGGCACAGAGATGCTCAACCTCTTGACAAGAGAGCTGCTTGGGATGGTGGGTAGATTTTTTTCAGCCAATTGGTCAGGGATAAAATGTTCCTCTTTTTTGCAGGAGCTTTTGGTTGTACATAGGGTCCAAAGCTTTCAACCACAAAGTCTGCTAAACTTGTGTAGCTGTATTAACATTATAACAACAAACAAACAAATAAAAAACCCCACAACAGCATATTTAGAGGATATATGTGCACACACAGAGAGAGACACTAGACTTCAGAAAATCAGCCAAAGCAATATAACATTCTGATGTTTTAAATGAACAACACACAAAACAATTAGAATAGATGCATTGGATCACATAAACTGGACTTTGTATTGACTGCTCTTTTTCAGAGTAACGTCACTTTTTGCCCTGCCATACATTCAGACTCATACATGATAATGTATAAACTGGATAATCTGTAGGCCTTCAAAAACATTCCCCCATTGCTATCGCAGACTGGACAAAACTGTGTCAGCAGCTTAAATATGTACATTGTATTCTTTTGTTGTTTCCAGGATGACAATATCATGAGGTCCTTACAGCTTTTTGAAAATGTCATGTAACAGCAGCTGAAGAGCAGTCTAGAAATCTGAGATTTTATATGTACTGAGATCCTGAAGAAATCAAGTCACAATTTTTCTCCCCATTATCTTTTTTGATGAAAGCTTTTTACTACTTGGACAGACTCAATGTATAAGGATTTTGTATGTCACTGCAAACTGAGCTGTGTCTCTGAATGCAACACTCAATCTTGCCTCCCTCAAGAGACGCTGACTAGAATTAATCTTATTTAGAAGCATGCTAATAAAATCTGACAGAGAGAACTGCTGCTTAAAGTTTAATGAATTATTGAAATTTAAATTATTGAAATAATATTCAATATTCTATTAGATAATCACAAAAAATTTGCTGCTTTGACTCTCGCAAGCTGGTTTGCATATGGTAACACAGCATCAGTAGCTTTAATCATCTGTTGTGTTTTTTGTATCATCACATTGTGTTAACATTTTCCTTTGATGGTACTGGAAAAGTTTGTGCTACTTTTACAAGCTTTCACAAATATAACATGGTAAATGGGTTTTTTTAATTTGTTTAAAACTTGTCTGGACAATTATTTATTTATATTTATTGCACAATATTTGTTGGGCAATAAATGTAGAACAGCAACTAATGTATTGTACCAGATTCAGGCATTTATTTATCCAAGGAAAGACTTTCCATTCAGCAGGACTGTTGCTGGAAATATACATTTCTTTTCACCACTAACAAAATAGTTACAATCTGGAATCTACCTGCAAAAGGGTATTTCCATGTATGCTAAAATTCTTACTTTTCAAGACAAAGATTTGACAAGCTGGTCCATTTCAAAAATGCCACTATAGCCTCTCCCTCTCACCCAGAGCAAATGTTGAAGCATGTTCAAGTGAAATTAATACTTTGGGACAGGGCCTGTGCAAGAGAAGGGTTATCAAAAGTGAAACTGAAAAGCATGTGTAGGTGTGTTTTTGATACATTTTGCTGTTTGATTACTAAGTGCCAGTTGTTGTGTTGAATTTCATCTGCGGGCTGAGTAAAATTGAATATATCTAATGCAATGGAAAGAGGAAATAATCAAGGACAGCCAATACCATAGTCTACTGCATAGATAAGCCTAGTGTTTTATTGTTTTGACTTGAAAAAAAATATTACTATAAAAGAATATGGCCTGCTTTGAAAGAATATTTAGAGGACTTGAAGCCAATTGTCTACCTGTCCCATTGTTTACCAAACCTGTGCATGCAGTTGCCTTAAGAGTTGGATTTTAAAGAATTGGTTCTCTAAAGACTGCTTTAACATGTAGCAGAGAAGTGATACTCTCACAGGAATTTCAAAATATTTCCCTCATATCTTTTCAAAGTATTTAATCACTCCCTTTTTTGCTTTCAAAAAGTCCAGTTTAGGTTTTTCCTCTATTTCCTCTATGCCTTCTGGTGATTATTCATACGAAACTGAGACTCACCTGAAAACAAATTACAATACACTTTTTGCAGAAAATGTCAGGAAAATATTTAGCTAAATAGGACAATGGTTTTGCCTTATTGTTCCAATTGACCTAAAGGGATCGAAGATTCAAGCTTTTGAAATGTTTCAGGGGAATGAAATACCCAACTCTTCTAAATTATTGCTCAGAACAACACAAAAGATATCATTTTATTTGACAAACCATTCACTAATTTTTTATATCTTACATTCAAGTTGAAATGTTCAGGCTCTTCTTTGTATTTTGTGTACCTACAGTTTTCAAACACAAAACCAGCCATACTGACCTCTGTATGCTGAAACAAAGTCACTGCATAATTCATAGTTTCATAGTTAAAACAACTCGGATTACATTTAAGTGTTCTGGGATATAAAAGTGTTAAAATTCCAAGCAATCTTTAAGCTAGCATTGATTTCACCGGCCCTGAAAGTTGCAGTTTTTAATACAAGGATATTAAGACTCAGGGTGAACAACTGCTGTTTGGAGATTGGAGATGGGGAATCACATCCTACTGAGGTTTTTGCCCCTTTCACATGCAAATGTTTAAAAATAAAAATTCTATTTTGAGCTATTTTGCTAGCAGTTAACATGGCTGATGCTGAAAGGTATGATGAAAGGTAGATTGATGATTTTAAAATGAAATTTGAGGTTTCAAACTCCAAGACTACATTTTAAATTGTATGCAGTATATGTCATTCACATAATGACAATTTCAGTCAACTGACCTAACCATGATATTCTGCACACTACTGTGTCATTTTTTTTCAACGGAAGTCTCATTGAAATGAAAACAAAACAGTGTTTTAAGATTACAATACTAATGAAGTAGCTTTGAAATAAATTCTACTGAAAGTATTAATGGAATTTACTTCCAAATAATCTTGGTTAACATTGAACTTACTGATTCAAATACAATTGCTTTCAGCAGCAGTCACAGAGTTAGCATTTAAAATTAGTACATCCACTATATGCAGAAACTTCTAACTGAACTTATTGAGGGTTGTTTATTTGCATAACACAGTTTTGCAACAAGACACATGGGGAAAGGAACCCAGAAAGAAATTACTCTTGGAAATATATGAATGTGAGGGAATGTTTATATGATCCCCAACAACTTTGTTCTACATATGGACGTCTCCATTTTCTTATTTGCCTTAAGATATTGTTAGCATACCTTTTGTTCTAGCAAAATAGTGTTTTATTTCAGATAAACTAAACAATGAGCCTGATCTATGGTTAAGCTAAACAGGAGGTCAAGAGATGAGGAGATCTTCCAGCCCAATTCTGGAAGGTCTGTTACTCACCAGTGACAGAAAAACATGCAACTAGCTTTCAGCCTGTCATTCACAGAGGCTCCCAAACCAATTCCCAAAGGCTCCTAAACAAGGAAGACATTATACACCAACAGGAAACTGTCTAATATGGGATTCACATCCTATGCTACACTATGTTAGCCATCACCAATAAAAAACATAGCCAATATTTTCCCACTTGTTCTCCTGAAAGTGAATATTTTCCCACTCGTTCTCCTGAAAGTGAATAAAATCAGTTCTGAAACATACTGTAGCAATTTTTAGTTGAGTTTAAGAACTAACTGCGGAATTATAGTTGGATTGTCACACATACAAAATAAATATTGAACATTTATAGTTAAGCTATATAAGAATTAAATTTGATTTTCTGGTTTAAGGAAAAATGTTCATTATACACAGGAATGAAGATATTTGAAAAGTAGTGCAAGTCCATGACTTTTTTTTTTCCTGGGGTAAAAATAACTGAGGGCTGCAACAAGTAGCTTTCCTTATATTGTTCTAACTTGTGACCATCATATTTTCAATAAGGTTTTAGCTATATTTTTACAACAGATTATGTATTATTGGCAAGGAAAATATATTTTAAAAGTATCATTCATAGTTCTATATTTTATAAAACACATTAACTGTAAAGTCTTTATACAGAAAGTTGTAAACCTGATACTATTGTAACTGGGTTTGTAATGTGATGGGCATGTTCTCAGAAAACTTTTAGATGCCCTTTAGATATCTTGTAGAATATATTTGGAGATTTTTTTCCCCCAGGGATTCTCCAGTTCATAAGTGTCCCTCCTGCGTCTGGCTCAACTGCTATTTTGTTCCACTGATAAACCTTGGAAGTAGGATCAGCATTGAAGTATTGTAGGTATAAAGATATGTAACTTTCCAGATAACATTATGTGATTCCCCTCCAATGCAACCACCATGGCCTTTTTGCAAACTGAAACCCCAGAAAGGGATTCATTCCCCTATGTACCTCTCTCTCTTCTTTGTCAATTAGCTAGCAGGATTTTCTTCTTCTTTTTTCTAACAGTTTAGTATATGAAACACTGACTGCTTGATCCACACTCTATACCTGTTCTACTATATAGCAGGAAAGAGAACTCAGATTGGGAAGATGGAATGGGGAGGAGAATTAAATTGAGTCTTTGGAAAGATGGAGTAGACAAATAATTATAGATATAGGAGAAGGAGGTAAGGAAATAAAAAATGTTTTCCCCAGGTTCAACCATTTAAGGATAGTTGGAGATGAGTTAAGCTATTAAAATGATGCCATGTTAATGTTGCTTCAGCATGAAGGAGTTAAGTAGACAATATTCCATGAAATTTAAACAGGTGCGACTTTTCTGAACCAACATTTATGGTCTTTATGGCCTTTCTTCAAAATATAGGCTGAGGATGATAGAATTTGTAGCCAAAAATTGGAATTTATATATTAGACACACAGCTCACAAATTTTAGATCTAAGTTTAGCTCCTGCAATAAATTAAATATATATCTGGCAGAATTCATCTTTTGAAAGTAACTCTTCTGAATTCCTGTAGGAGAGTTCTTTGTCTAAAATCAAGAAAAGAAAGAGAAAAAAAGATCATATAACTTCTTTGCACAACATATTTCTCACAAATTCTGAGGCACAATGCAAACAATTGTTCAGAGAGAGATGTTGTGTTAACCCCACTGGGATTACTAGGGACAGACCGATTTCAAATTCTCCTATTGCAGTCTCACTTTTTGTAAAGCTTTACATAAATATATAAATCAGCACATTTAATAAAAATGCGTATCTGATTCAGGTAAATTCTGAGTTAGATCTGATATCTTCATGTTCTGAAGTTCCATGAAGATCTTTTCAGTATGACCTAATTCAGTATTAAATTGCTTTCCATAGAGAGAGAACTCTGTACATTAGTGTTATCTAACTCAATCAAAATCAAGGATCAATCAATAAAATGAAAAGAATTAATTTTTAAAATAAAAGATGAAGATTAGTTCTAAATAGCATATAGTTATTTCCTTGACATTAATAGGTTTCATTCTTTTGAAAAGCCTAATGCACTTGCTTGCTATATCTAATTTTATCACAAACTAAATTCTAGAACTGATCCTGAGGTTTTTATAGCTTATCAGTGATCTACTCGTTGCAGAATACCTTATGCCAGCAGACTCAAAATTCTAGACCTAGAAAACCTAGAGCTATGCCGCCTTCGGTCCAATCTAAGTATTGTATATAAAATCATACATTGTAATGTCCTATCTGTCAATGAATACTTCAGCTTCAACCATAACAATACAAGAGCAAACAATAAATGCAAACTCAAGGTTAATCGCACCAAACTTGATTGCAGAAAATACGACTTCAGCAACAGAGTGGTCAATGTCCAGAATACTCTACCTGACTCTGTGGTTTCTTCCCAAACCCCAAAAACTTTAACCTTAGAATGTCTACTATTAACCTCATCCCTTTCCTAAAAGGTTTGTAGGAGGTGTGTATAAGTGCACCAATGTGCCTAACGTCCCTGTCCTATTGTTTCTTTTATTTTTCTTATATGTATCCATGTATTCATAACTATGTTTTTACTTATACCTATCATCTTGTAAGCAATTGACAAACCAAATAAAATAAAACTAAATAAATAAGTTTGCTTTATACTAAAGCTCTGAGTCAAATCAGCAGTTGACATTCAGATGACTTGTCCACCTTCATAAGAGCTGCCTTATAGATTAAATTAGAGCGTTTTGAATTTAACTAGTAATAATTAAAACTAAAGGCTATCCACTAATGTAGTAAGGTTAACAGATCTGGTCTGTAAAAGTCCAGAGAAGCTACTAAATAGGAGCAGCTACTAAATGTTGCTTCTAATAGTCCTCCAAATCTAGTAGCCATAATGTAACAAATCCTTAGCATTATTTTTCCTGCTAACTTTATAATCAATCTAGTATCTGTTAAGTAGGTGGAGACTTACTGTACTGTGTGTATTATAAATTAATCTGAATGTTGATCTATTTTTAATTTTATTTTAATCATACAAAAAGCAAATATATTATTTCCTTTTACTTTCTCAGTAAATGTTTCCATAGTTGCATATATTTTGTGACTCTAATTTTCCATGGATTGCAGCTGTGCTACAAGTACACATTAATGTGGGCTGAGCTATTAGATTGGAATCAGAAGACATGAAAATGAGACTACAGATTGGGAAGATGGAGTGGGGAGGAAAATTAAATTGAGGTTGTGAGCTTTTGTAAAAAAATATTTGAGAATAAATTTGAACTATGGGGAAAAGATTAAGAGCCAGTCTCAGTCTAGTAAAATAGTTCCTCTTTCCTCCCACAATGACACAGTCTTCCTATTATTCATCTCTTGCATATCAGAAAGCTCTTAGAGTTCCTTCCAATACTTCTGTGCAAATAAAAAGAAACAACATGAAATGAAAATCCACCCTGTAGAACTCTGCTAGCTAAGTTCCTTTGTTCGGTGTTGTTCAAGATCTTCTGCTGTAAGGAGGTATAACTTTTATAAAACAAGACACCTTGCAAGGAGAGAAGGTTATCATGGCATGATAAGACCTTTTTCCTAGCCCAGTTGGTTGGCAAAACTGGTAACCATGACAAGCCCTTATAGAATATATCGCCTATCTACAGTGATGCTTACAACAGCTGCTAGCCAAAAATAACTAATGTTACCTTTGGGGAAGCCTTTATTAATGCATGTCATAAAAGGAGACTGAAGCCATTATCACTCTCTAACAATATTAAATTATAAACTCTGTGATGATGCCAGAGTCCTTAATGCATTCATTTCTTATTTTTGTTTTGATAATGTTTTTATCTATGGACAAATCCATGACTGTAGCATGTAGCCTGATTAACAAGGACAGAGAAATGCATCAATCATGATAGTATCATTTAGTATTAAAAAATGAGCTCATGTATCATGAAGCATGTTCTAACCAAGGTTATGTGCTACCTGAAAATTGATGAGATCAATCACCTGTAGAAAAAAAACAACAACTAAGCATCCAGTTTACAATCCGGATTTTAAAAAAATGTGTACTTTCATCTGAATCATACCCAGTATGAACATTTTGGAGCTCAGAAGCATGTTCATTTTTCATATTTGCAATATGTATGACAAAGTCTTGATGACAATAATTGAAATTCTATTATCAACAAATTTTGCTTCATCCTGAATTTTACTTGCAATATATAGAAACTAACCCGGGACAAAAGATTTAAGTTTTAAATGATCAGTGCTCTCCATTGTACAAAAGTGCTTAGAACTGTAATTGTTTCAACAGTGTCTAAAATATTTGTCAGATCATTAGCTATGAATTATTACAATTAAATCAGGAAATTCATTTTTTCCATATGATGATTATATACATTATGGGCAACAGATTGATAAAAATAGTAATGATAAGAATAGTGATGCAAAAAATAATGATGTGATTGCTGCTATGGATGTTAATTTTCCTGTTACTCATTTCATTTGCATGAGTAACCATGAATTATACTGATTGTAATGGACTGATAGAAGATATTTGCATTGTTCAGTTGGAATGACAGATTAAAAGCATCTTGGAGATTTTCTTCATATTATTGAAAAACCTCCACAGTGTGTTGACATTAGAAATGTGCAGTAGTGTTACAGCTTCCTTCTTTGTGTGCAACTACCACCACTGCTTTTGAGCTCATCAGAAAAATTAACAAACATTCATGATATATAAAGCCATTCTATTGAAGCAGCAACATATAGTTCCACTTCCACAAATATTATAATCAAACAGCAATTTGTATAATATTTTGTTGAACATTTTCAAAGATTTTGGTTTTAATAATAAAAAATATAATATATACAGAAGGTGATGTGACTATCTTCTTTATGAGTAATTCAATCTCAACCCTGCTTGAGGCAGAGAGAAAAGATTATAGCAAATTTTTCTCAGCAATGGAGAGTTAGTCAGATGTTTCCTGAGTAGTGCTGGCTTCCAGGCACACAATGGGACAGCAAAGAAAAGAGCCATTGGTAATGTCTAATGACCTCATGTAGTTGATAATTTACAAAGGCTAGGTAAGACAACAACTGAATTCATAGGTGAGGAACCTATGAATTGGTGAGGAACAGTCTTGAAGATGGGACAGATATAAAAGGTGCATTACCCATAGCTACCTTCATAAGAAATAATTAACCCATAAATTTACATAAGGCTCCACATTCAGTGTAATCCTCTATGCTCTTACTTAGAAGCAACTCTCATTATATTCAAAAGGCTTCATGATAATGGTATTAATATTCTCACTTTTGTATGGATGTGGCAGAAATCTTTATAAAGAAAATGTGGAAAGCTGGTTAGTGAATAACTGAAAGCAATATGTGAACTCTCCATATGTGTAAATAACCTGGGCAAATTTATTCTCTGGGCATTCAAAGTCATGAACTGAAAACAAAAATAGTTCTTTGAAGCTTCAAACCTTCTTAATTCCAAACTAAGAACTCTAACAATCAAAATAATGCCTATCCACGAACATCTGGATGAGCAGTTTGCTGCCCTGCGCTCTCACCAAGAGTCATAATAAGCCTTCCGGTGAAACTCAGCGGTGATGATATAAGCAGCTCCTTATAAGTCTTACTCCTTTCCTTCCACATGAGGAAGACTTTCTAGTTTCAAAAACTAGCTTTCTTTTCTACCTGGACAATTAATTGCAATGGGTGAATTCACTTGTACAAGCCTGATAAGAATGATAAGAGGGTTTCTCTTCAGGTTTCTGTTTGTGATCTTCAAACCTGACATCTCCAGCAACCTTTTTCTTCAGCCCCTGCCACTTTCTTCTTCAACAGAACAGCTGTTAGACAGGCATTGAATTTCCAGATACTCATAATTCTGCTGCTATGGCTTACAAGGAACCTGGTGTTTTCCCTTCACCACAATGGAAAGTATTGTTCTTAAATAAACCACACTGTGTGCAACTAAGCATCATCCCATGTGACATTTCTCTTTCAGGGTAATCCTGTGCATGTTTACTTATAAACAATCTCCATTATATTCAGAGGACCTGCTTAATAGTAAGTGTTCTAAAACTGCCACTTTCATATCATTCCCAGGTGGACCACATAGTGCAACAAAATATAACCCATCTCCTTCATGATTTAGAACAGCATTCACCAAATTAAGTCTTTGTTTGATTGGATTAGATTTGAATTTTTTTTGTTCTTGACCACAGGAGCAGCGGGGAAAGGTACCTTACAAGAAACTTTATATGTAAAGACTCCATTTGCTAACAGGTGGGATCTTAGTGTTTGATACAATGAGAAAAAAAGAATGAAGAATAAATATTAAAATATTCCAGCAAAAAAAGAATCCCATTAAAAATGATTGCCATTTGTGGATGATACTTTTTTAAAATTGAAGATCCAATAGAAAGAGGACAAGAACTAATGAATGAGAATTATTTGGAACAGTCAGAGGACTTAAAGTTAATAGAAAGAAAACAAAATTAATAACTTAAAAAATTAACAGAAAAACAGTTAGAAAAAGCAATGGGACTACAAGTGACAAAAGGTTAAAACAGGCTAAAAAAGATTTAGAATTATGGGTTAAGCTGCAACTCTCTTTATTAGGAAGGATCACCACTTTCAAAATGACTTTTCTGCCAAAATTTATATATCTGTTTTAGACAATAACAATTAGAATACAGAAACATTTTTTTGTGGAACTTAAAAGGACAATTGCAAAATTTATCTGGCAGGACAAAAAAATCTAGAATAAACCTAAAAGCAATACAAGATATGAAGAGTAGGGGTGGTATGGAATAGGGAATTATACCATTGTTCAACTTCTCTAGTATGGTTGAAAGAATGGGTGAATTTATCTAATGAAAGAATATTAGTACTAGAAGACCACAACCTACAGAGGAGCTGGCATGTGGGATACAGCGACTACTAAGCAGAAATATTTTCATAAACATCTAATCAGAGATTCCCTTCTGTCTAATTGGATTAAAATTAGAAAAAACCACGATATAAAGATTCCAATTTGGATATCAACAATGGAGGTGATGATTCACCCTAACAATTTGGATATGAATAAGATGATAAAATACAAAGATTTACTAGATACAGAATGGAATTTGAAAACATGGCAGGATCTCCAGGAACAAGGGCTACAAGATAAGAAAGAATATGGAATTTATGCGAAACTACAACAATTAGATCAAATTTTATTACGCCCAGACAAAAAGAAATAATAAAATTTTATAATCACTTATTGGAGATAGAATTAGAGGAAGAAATAGTCAAGGGTAATATGAAAGCTTGGGGTTGAAATATAGGTCGTAATATTAGCTTAATAGAATGGAAGAATCTCTGGAATAGAAATAACAAAATTACAAAATTGACAACATACAAGGAAAACAGCTATAAAATGTTTTATTGATGGTACCTCCCCCTTTCGAGATTGGTAAAGATGTACCCCAACATGAGTCTGACATGCTGGAAATGCAAAAAATAAAAAATAAAGATAGAACATACTGTCACACGTGGTGGTCCTGCATGGAATCCCCAAAATATTGGCTGAGAATTAAAAAATGGTTGGAAGAAATTACAAATGAACAAATTTAATTAAAACCAGAATTGTTCTTATTAGGGATATTTAGGGAAAAATATGCAAAAAAATTAAATATATATTATAATATATATTGACGGAAGCCAGACTGGCCTTTGCTCAATGTTGGAAACAGCCCTACACTCCACCAGAGGAATTGATAATTCAAAAGATAATGAGTTGTGCAGAAATGGATAAATTAACCCTAGCCCTAAAAGATAAAGAATCATCAGAGTATTCCATGATTTGGGATTGTTGGTATGAATGGATTGAGCAAAGACAGACTATATAATAAATGGTAAAGGAAGATAAGTAGTAGCTGTAGTAAATATATATTCGCATTAGATATCAATTGTAAATATTGCACAAAATGACATTACAAACAGAAAATCACAAACTGTCAATGTTGATTTTTTTTTTCTTTATGTTGTTTGTCTTGTTTCAACTGTAAAATCAATAAAGTTTATTTTAAAAAAATGATTATATTGTTAAATTAGAGTGGGAAATTACTTTAGATAGTTCTCGAGGTCATTTCATGTACAGATGGAAAACTTGTATTAAAATACAGCAAAAGAAGAATAATTTTTTTGTACCACCAAGCAGTGATTGAACATCTATTTCTGGTATGTTTTGGAGTTCATTTCAAGGTGCTGGTTAAATCCTGACATGGTTTGGAACTGGGATACCTGAAGGATCCAACCAGATCTAGCAGAATGGACATGCTTCAGGCCCCATTAGCCAAAGACTGTCCACTGGTGGGGCTCTAGAAGATGGATTTTTTTTCTGCTCCTGGTCTATGGAACATCGTCTTTTTAGAGATTAGAATAACCCCAATCCTGTTAGCCTTTCATAAGGCTCTAAAACCCTGATATGTACCCGAACCTGGAATGATGAATATTTCGAGAGCCCTGTTTCTATTGTCAAGAACTATATTGCTAACTGGTCAAGTATCTTGACTCCTAGGTATATTTGTTTTGGATTTTACTATTATTTTTATTGGTTGAAAACGTTTTTAATATTTTGATTGTAATATATATTTTTTTAATTGTAAGCTGCCCAGAGATGGTTGAGATGGGCATCTATAGAAATTGAATGAATGAATGAATAATGAATGAATGAATGAATGAATGAATGAATGAATGAATGAATGAATGAAT